>OU342774.1:13852500-14575000 GCA_910591435.1 Acronicta aceris | reverse complement strand
GCCTCCAATATCGTCGAGTGCGGGACGGAGTTGAAGGCGTTGGCAATGTCGAATGACACCGCCAGCACTCCGTCCCCCGCCTCCACCGCTTCCCTCACCTGGCCCTTGAGTAGGGCCAGCGCGTCGATCGTCGAACGCCCTCGACGGAAACCGAACTGGGCGTCCGACAGATCCGGCCCTACCCCCCGCAAAATGCTACCCAGCCGGGAGGCGACAATCCCCTCGAACAATTTACCGACCTCATCGAGCAGAACGATGGGCCGGTATGCCGAGGGGGAGTCCACCGGGCGTCCCTCCTTTCGGAGCAGGCATAGCCGCCCCTCCTTCCACAGTTTCGGGAACCTCCCAGCCGCAAAACACGCGCTGAAGAGGTCCCGAATCCTGTCCTCCATTTCGGGGGCGGCGATCGCCAGCACCCGTGCAGGGACGCCGTCTGGTCCGGGGGCCGTCTTCTTCGCGCGGAGGTTGAGAACCCCCGCGCGAAACTCCACCACCGTCACCGGGGGGACCTCCTCCTCATCCGGCGGAGCCACCACCCGCGGGGGATCCATCGTTGGTGGGGTGAAGTCGGTCCTGCGCGGAAACAGGGACCGGACCACCCCATCCAACAACGATGGCTCGAGGGTCTCCGTCAGTGGGGGACCATACGGGCGGAGCTGGTTCCGCGCCGCCTTGTATGGCCTCCCATAGGGATCCCTGTCGAGACCCTCCAGCATCTCGGCCCACGCCGAGTCTTTCGCAGCGCCCATTGCAGACTTGAGGACCGTCGTCGCCTCTCGGTAAGAGGCGTATAGGCGGTCCTCCTCTGCCCGGTCTCGGTTTAGGGCGCTGCGCCTTCGGCTCCGCGCGTAGGCCCTTCTGGCCGCCACGCAGGTGGCCCTGAGCTCCTCCAGCTCCTCCGTCCACCAGTAGACGGCACGATGGGGGGGCGGACGGCGAGACCGAGGCATGCTGGAGTTGCACACCTCGGTCAGGGACCCCCTGAGCTGGACCGCTGCGGCGTCCACGTCCAGGACCTCCTCGACAGGGGGCGACAGCCAGTCCTGGAGGAAGGCCGCCTCCTTGGCTGCCTCCCGGTCCAGGCGGGTGAGTGCCCACCGCGGGAAGGGAGATTGCCCAGCGCGGGCCATCCCCCCTCCCCGCTGGGTGGAGATGTCGAACCGCACATAACGGTGGTCCGACAAGGTCTCCACCATCTCTACCCGCCAGTTGACGACGCGGGCGGCCAGCGCGGGGGTGGCAAACGAGACGTCGACCACCGACCCACCCTGCCGCCGCACGCACGTGTGGACCGTCCCCCTGTTTAGGAGGGACACACCGCACGAGGTTGCCCAGAACTCGACGGCGCGTCCCCGGACATTGCAACCCGCAGCCGGGTTACCCCAGGCCGTCGACTTGGCGTTCAGGTCGCCCAACACCACGACCTGGCGTGGCGCCGCCCTCCCTACGACAGAGGTGAGGATCTCTAGGAAATCCTCAAAGTCCGAGAGAGAGCGGTTTGGGGAGAAATAGACCCCCACCAGGGCCATGTCTCCCCACGCGGCGGCCACGTATCCCGGTCCCCTCTCTAAGAGCGAGAGGGGAGGGGAGTCCGTGGAAGGCCGCGACACCAACGCCACCAGTCCGTCCCGGTCGCCCAGCCAACGGCCAGGGACCGAGTAAGGCTCGGCGACCACCGCCAAGTCCACCAACCACTCAGCCATGGTCTGCATCAGCAGATCCTGGGCTGCCCTGCAGTGGTTGGTGTTCGCCTGAAGGATGCGATGCTCGACCCTATCCATCACTCGGACATCGCACCCCCCTCCGCAGCCGCCGCAGGAACGACGGTGCAGCCAGCGGCAGCAGCAGGCCTATTCGGCGCCTGCGCTTTGCCCCGCTTAGGGGGAGGATTGCAGTTCCTCCCCCTCATAATGTGGCCCGCCGGGCGGCCACTGGCGGCACACACCGCGCAGTGCGGCGTGGCGGCCTTGCAGGCAGCGGATTTGTGTCCGTCCTTGCCGCAGCGGTAGCACGTGTCCGTCCTGTCCACCGTGGACGGACACAGGGACCGGGTGTGCCCGATGCCCAGGCACCGGAAGCACCGCAGAGGCTGGTCCTCGAGCGCCCGGACTGCAGCCGAGCTGTACCCAACTGTGAGCCGTCCCTTGGCAAGGACGGCTTTAGCAGCGACGACCGGGCACTCGAGGCGGATGGTGCCCATGCCGCCACGGCCGGGCCTTATGTCCCGGCCTTGGACCGCCGCGACGTCGCAGCCCCCTATCCTCGCGACCGCCACCGCCACCTCCTCCTTGGTGACGGAGTCGTCGAGGTCGGTGACCTCTATGGCCGCCGACTTGACGGGTCGGGCCACCTTGGCCGAGTCCGCGATGACCTCCTGCAGCTTGGCTGCAAAGAGGTCCGCATGGGCACTCCCCTCTGCCCCCGGGAACTCAAAAATTCGAGCCCCGGCTTGGGTCCGCCGGCAAGAAACGCCGCCGATCCCCAGTTGGGTGGGATCAGCATTGGCACGCGCCCGCACCAGAATAGACGCGTACGTTTCCCCACGCTCCGCAGCCTCCGCGGTGAGCGTCACCACGACGGCCGCGGTTTTTGGGGGGACTAGCTGTCCCTTTCCCCTCCCTTTCCCTTTCCCCTTTCGCTTCCTCTTCCGCTTTCCCTTGCCAGTCGTCTGCGGCTGGCTGGGGGCGGCGGTGGCGGCAGGGACGGCAGGGGCGGCCGTCGCCGACTTTTTTCCTTGGCCCTTCCCCTTGCGTACCACCTCCGTCCACTCGTTGGACGGGGTTGTGGAAGGGAGAAGGGCATCCTCCGACTGGGGCTCGGGCGGGGACAAGGACGGCCCCGGCTCACTCTGCCTCTTATCCGCCGCAAGCGGCGGTCGGAGGCGTTTCTCCGGCAGGAGCCGGTCCTCAATCCCTGCGAAGCAGGCTCTTGTAAATTCCCTCTCCTCCATTACAACCTTGCGGATGATATCCTCAAGGTTGGAGGCGGGGCCCTCTGCCGCAGGGCTCGTTTTGGCCTGTTGTGGCCGGGCCGTGGCTTCGGCCAGCTTCTGATGAAGCTGGCTGACCTCCGACTGCAGGCGATCCACCTTCGCCTGCAGTTGCCGCGTCTCGTCGGTGGCCTTGCGTTGCACCAGCTCCGCGACGACGCCACGCATGCTCGCGGCCCTGCACTTCAGGGCCTTTTGCAAGGTCCCTTTTAGGTTGGAGGACTTAGAGGCGACCTCCAAAATCTCCTCCTCGTCCTCCTCTGCCATCCTCTCCAGCTCGGCCAAGGAGTAGTCGGCGTACAGGACGCGGGACGCCCCATACCCGGACTTGGCCCGGGCGGCGAGCGCCCGCCTCTCCTTGGCCGCCACCCGCTCCTCCAACTCTTTCTGGAGCAGACCCCGCCGAGCTAGATCCAGCTGACGTTGGGCGTCTGCGAGCCCAACGACATGGGCCTCCGCGGCCACCGTCGGCTTTTTAGCCTTCGGCAACTTCGTCGAAGTCGTCGAGCCTTCGGACCCACCGCTCCGGTGTGCTCGCTTGCGCGACCCAGACTCGGCCGCGTCCGACACACTCACCATCGAGTCGTCAGACGACTCGTCCGCTCCTCCGAAGAAGCTAGCCGCAGACGGCGCGCGGCTACCCTCTGACGCCGAAGCGTCGGAGTGGCCCTGAGAAGGGCCTTTTGGTTGGCCCTGAGAAGGGCCTTTGGGTTGGCCCTGAGAAGGGCCTTTGGGTTGGCCCTGAGAAGGGCCTTTTTGTTTCATGAATCGCCCGCAGGCGTCCCGCGAGGGTTTGGACATGGTTCCGCAGGTTCGTAGTCACACGGCAAAGATGGCTACGAAAGCACAGTGCACTTTGGCCAACCCAGACTGCCACTCCGTTACGGTGGTCAGTACTGGGCTGTTTCCAGGGGACGCGACGTGGACGCAAGCACTGTGAGGGGGTCCCCCAACCTAACCTAACCTAACCTAACCTAACCTAACCTAACCTAACCTAACCTAACCTTTTTTTTTTTTTTTTTTTTTTTTTTTTTTTTGTTTTTTTTTGTTTGCGCTGGGAAAAAATGCATTACGCATGCCCCCCCATCGGGGGATGGGGGGGTTATGTGGGACTCCCCGGTCTGACCCGGTATACCCACTAAAACAACCCAGCGGCACTCCCGCTTCGTCCGAGTGGCGGGGACTGGGAAACCGGCACAGCCTTTACGTCCAGTCCCCGCCGACGATTTCCTTTCATAGCGGGCCCCTCACGCCCTCCCCGTGGGGAGGGGCACGGGCCCGGGAGTGACCGACGAAGGTGGTGACGGCTGCAATGCGGGCGAAGGCACCCCCGCGCCTGTCGCCCGCCCATCACCACCGAGAGGAGGGAGAGCACCTGCGCGCCTTCTCCGACCCCTTCTTCGTCTGCGGAGCGGCGCAGCGAGAGGGTCGTCCTCCCGCGCGCGCTCCGCCTCCTCCTTTTGCGAGATTACATCCTCGCAAAAGGAGGCAACCGCTGCCCAGGCCTCCTCGCTCCCCAGCATGGCGTTGATCACGCTAGGAAGCGAGAGGTCCCGGCCAACCACCGCGGTTAGGCCACGGCGCAGCTCGGACCAAGCCGGGCACACCTCGAGGGTGTGCTGCGCCGTGTCCTCTGGGGCCCCGCAATCGTGGCACGCCGGCGTTTCCTCCCTCCCGATCCGGTGCAGGTGCTTTCCGAAACAGCCATGGCCGGACAACACCTGCACCAGACGGAACGAGAGGAACCCGTGGGACCGCTCGAGCCAGCTCCGCAGTACCGGACCGAGCGCGTCCAACGTCCGGCGGCCAAAGGCGGCGGTGGCGAGGTCCTCTGTCCAGTGGAGGACGATTGCGTCCCTCGCCTCCCGCCGCACGGCCTCCCGCTCCTCGGGGACGGGGCACTCCCCGAGCGCCTTCCGGCGCGCCGACCACTCGTACACTCTGGCGAGCACCCACGCCTCCAACTCCCAAGGAGGGGTGCCGGCCAGAGCGCACGCCGCCGAAAAGCCCACCGAGCGGTAGGCCCTCGCCACCCGCAGTGCAATAGCCCTTTGGGGCTTGCGGATGGCGGTTGCATTTTCCCTGCGGTGGAGGGAGTCCGCCCAGATGGGGGCCCCGTATAGAGCCATACTCTTCAAAATGCCGGCATAGAGGCGCCGGCATTTCGCCTTGGGCCCCCCCAGGTTCGGGAGGAGCCACGAGAGGGCGTCCGCGGCCTTCAACAGGCGCGTCGACAGCCCGCTGAAATGCGGGCCGAATCGCCACCTGTCGTCCAGCACCAGGCCCAGATACTTCATCTGGGGCTGGACCCCTATCCGGACGCCCTCTACGACGATGTGTGCGTCGGGAGGGCAGCGCTGCCGAGGCCCGCGAAAGAACACGGCCTCGGTCTTTTGCAGCGCCACCCTCAATCCGAGGCGGCGGATCCTCTCTGCAACCAAGGATCCGCCAGCCGAGGCCAGACAGGCCGCCTCCCCGAAGCTCCTCCCCCGGGCAGTGAGGAGAGTGTCATCCGCGTAGCAGATGACACTCGTGCCCTGGAGGAGGGCTCCCCGCAGAAGCCAGTCAAACCCGATGTTCCACAGGGGGGGCCCCAAACCTAACCTAACCTAACCTAACCTTTTTTTTTTTTTTTTTTTTTTTTTTTTTTTTTTTTTTTTTTTTTTTTTTTTTTTTTTTTTTTTTTTTGTTTGCGCTGGGAAAAAATGCATTACGCATGCCCCCCCATCGGGGGATGAGGGGGTTATGTGGGACTCCCCGGTCTGAACCGGTATACCCACTAAAACAACCCAGCGGCACTCCCGCTTCGTCCTAGTGGCGGGGACTGGGAAACCGGCACAGCCTTTACGTCCAGTCCCCGCCGACGATTACCCTGCAATGCGGGCCCCTCACGCCCTCCCCGCGGGGAGGGGGGCGGGCCCGGGAGTGACCGACGAAGGTGGTGACGGCTGCAATGCGGGCGAAGGCACCCCCGCGCCTGTCACCCGCCCATCACCACCGAGAGGAGGGAGAGCACCTGCGCGCCTTCTCCGACCCCTTCTTCGTCTGCGGAGCGGCGCAGCGAGAGGGTCGTCCTCCCGCGCGCGCTCCGCCTCCTCCTTTTGCGAGATTACGTCCTCGCAAAAGGAGGCAACCGCAGCCCAGGCCTCCTCGCTCCCCAGCATGGCGTTGATCACGCTGGGAAGCGAGAGGTCCTGGCCGACCACCGCGGTCAGGCCACGGCGCAGCTCGGACCAAGCCGGGCACACCTCGAGGGTGTGCTGCGCCGTGTCCTCCGGGGCCCCGCATTCGTGGCACGCCGGCGTTTCCTCCCTCCCGATCCGGTGCAGGTGCTTTCCGAAACAGCCATGGCCGGACAACACCTGCACCAGACGGAAAGAGAGAAACCCGTGGGCCCGCTCGAGCCAGCTCCGCAGGACCGGACCGAGCGCGTCCAAGGTCCGGCGGCCAAAGGCGGCGGTGGCGAGGTCCTCCGTCCAGTGAAGGACGATTGCGTCCCTCGCCTCCCGCCGCACGGCCTCCCGCTCCTCGGGGACGGGGCACTCCCCGAGCGCCTTCCGGCGCGCCGACCACTCGTACACTCTGGCGAGCACCCACGCCTCCAACTCCCAAGGAGGGGTGCCGGCCAGAGCGCACGCCGCCGAGAAGCCCACCGAGCGGTAGGCCCTCGCCACCCGCAGTGCAATAGCCCTTTGGGGCTTGCGGATGGCGGTTGCATTCTCCCTCCTATGGAGGGAGTCCGCCCAGATGGGGGCCCCGTACAGGGCCATGCTCTTCAAAATGCCGGCATAGAGGCGCCGGCATTTCGCCTTGGGCCCCCCCAGGTTCGGGAGGAGCCACGAGAGGGCGTCCGCGGCCTTCAACAGGCGCGTCGACAACCCGCTGAAATGCGGGCCGAAGCGCCACCTGTCGTCCAGCACCAGGCCCAGATACTTCATCTGGGGCTGGACCCCTATCCGGACGCCCTCCACGACGATGTGGGCATCGGGAGGGCAGCGCTGCCGAGGCCCGCGAAAGAACACGGCCTCGGTCAACCTAACCTAACCTAACCTAACCTAACCTAACCTAACCTAACCTAACCTTTTTTTTTTTTTTTTTTTTTTTTTTTTTTTTTTTTTTTTTTTTTTTTTTTTTTTGCGTGTGGAAATCCTCATGGACTACCGCCGCCCGGGGAAGGCGACGGGGCGTGTCGGACTCCACCCAGAAGGGGTGACCTACCGACTAAAACCACACGGGTGTTTCGCCTCACCACTTTTTGCTTGGGTTACGGGAGCGAGAAACATTCCTCCGCGACCCCAGCAGTGGTAGACCGCCTTTGCAGTCTTCAGCGCAATTGAGGGGGACTGCTGTGATCCCCCACCTGCCAATCCACTTGAGTGGGGCGCGGCAACACCTACCGCGCCGCCATCTCGGGCCTTGTGTGATGGGCGGTCGGACTTCCCCAAGTCCGCCGCCCGTGGCCGTTTTACGGTGGTTGGAACAGGGCGTTATCTGCCCTGTTCCTGCGCCCTGTTCGACGGGCGCGGATTGGCAGGATGGAGGCAGTCTCCCTCTCCCTCTCCGCGGCCTCCTTCGCGGCGATGACCTCCTCGCAGAAGGAGGCCACCGCTTGCCACGCGCTCTCGCTCCCGACCATACTTGAGACGACGACCGGGAGCGAGAGGTCTCCTCCTAATTCAGCGTTAAGGACACGGCGCTGCTCTGCCCATGCAGTGCACTCGGCGAGCGTGTGCTGCGCCGTGTCCTCGAGGCCTCCACAGTGGTGGCAACGGGCGTCCGGCTCTCTTCCGGCGATTCGGCACAGGTACTTGCCGAAGCAGCCGTGCCCCGACAGCACCTGCGTCAGCCGGAAGGTCAGTACGCCGTGACGCCTGTCCACCCACTCTTTCAAAATGGGACGGAGGGCCTCCACCGTCCGAATACCGGCTCCTGGCCGTTCCAGCCGCTCCGCCCATTCAGCTACCGCCGCTCGCCGCAGATGTGCCCTGCATTGGTCCACCTCCCTCGGGTCCACAATCTCACCTCGATCCCGCGCTTCCTTGCGCCATGTATAGAGTGACGCAAGGATCCGGGCGTCTAGGTCCCAAGGGAGGGACCCCGCCAACACGCATGCCGCCTCTGCCGAAATCGTGCGATACCCCCGGATCACTCGGATGGAAATCGCACGCTGCGGCCGGCGCAACATAGCGGCGCCGCGACTCGTCAACTCGGCGACCCAGACAGGGGCCCCGTAGAGGGCCATGGAGCGGATGACCCCCAGGTACAGCCGCCTGCAGCTGGGTTTTGGGCCGCCGAGATTCGGCAGCAGCCGCCCTAGAGCGCCGGCCGCAGCCATCAACCGGGGTGCTAGGCGCTGGAAGTGGACGTTGAAGTTCCACCTGCTGTCCAGCACGAGCCCCAGATACCTCATGCATGGTTGGATGTCAATGCGGGTCCCACCGATGACAATGTGGGATCCCGGAGGGGGTGATTTCCGGGGCCCATGGAAACACAGAGCTTCCGTCTTGTTCAACGCCACTTCCAGCCCCAGTAGGCGGATACGCGCGACAACCTGTGCCGCCCCTGCAGTGGCAAGTCGAGCAGCCGCCCTGTACGAGCTCCCTCGGGCTAACACGAGTGTGTCGTCAGCGTAGCACAACACGCTGACGCCCGGGAGAGTGGCCCCACGCAGAACCCAGTCGTAGCCGATGTTCCACAGGAGCGGTCCGAGGACGGAACCCTGTGGAACACCGCACGTCATTCCCCGAGTGCACACGCCGTTACGTCCCATGTATGTGACCGAGCGGTCGCTGAGGTAGTCACCGACCGTCCGACGAAGGTAGAGCGGCATGTGGTGGTATTGGAGCGCCTCCACGATACAGCTCCACGGTAGAGTATTGAACGCATTGGCGATGTCCAACGACACTGCGAGCAACACTCCGCCGTCCGCCACTACCTCTTCCGAGAGGGCTTTGACTCGCAGGATTGCGTCGACGGTCGACCTGCCCGCCCGGAACCCAAACTGGTTGTCGGACAGATCAGGGCCCACTCTGGTCATGTGCTTGATGAGGCGAGAGGCAATGACACGCTCCAAGAGCTTGCTCGCCTCATCCAGCAGTACTATCGGGCGATATGCAGAGGGTGATTCTGCGGGGCGCCCCTCCTTTTTGAGGAGGACAAGTCTGCCCGTCTTCCACTGCTCTGGGAAGCGGCCCTGTCTGAAGCACTCCGTGAAGTGGTCCCGCAGTCTGGGCGCCAGGACCTTTAGAGCCAGGGACCAGGCTCGGCCGGGAATGCCGTCTGGACCCGGTGCCGTGTTCTTGGCGCGCATTCGCATCACTGCTGCACCGAGCTCTGCCTCCGAAACCTCCGGTGCCTCCGGTTCGTCTTGTGTCTCCGCATGTGATGTCATTGAAGGCGGGACGTGCTCCCTTCGGTTCGGAAACAGAGTGGACACAACACCTTCGACAAAAGCTGGGTCCATCGTCTCCGTCAGCGGGGGCGCCCATGGACGGAGTTTGGCCCTTGCGAGCTTGTAGGGGCGTCCCCAGGGGTCACTGTTTAACAGTTCTAGGAACTGCTCATGGCCGAGCTCCTTCGCCCGGCTGATGGCCAGCTGCAGAGCTTCCTTGGCTCCTCTGTAGGACTCGTACAGCTGGGCGTCAACTGTCGGATCGCGACGGCGCCGTCGGCGATGCCTTGTGTACAGGCGTCGGGCTGCAACGCACTCCGTGCGGAGGTTCGCCAGCTCCTGAGACCACCAGTACACTTGCCGCTTCTGGGGTCCGCACCTGGCCCGTGGCATAGCCGCATCACAAATTTCTGTCATTGCGTGCCGGAACCAGGCCGCCTCGGCGTCTACGTCCACTGGCTCCTCAGGAGCTGAGAACCAAGCCTGCACTATCGCGGCTTCGATCATGACATCTCTGTCGAGTCGGTTTATGACCCACCTTGGAGTCGCAGGGGTGTTCCGACTTGGGCGGCCATTGTTTAGGGCCGCTGAAGGCGCGGAAAGCTCAAAGCGGATGTATCTGTGGTCTGACAATGTCTCCACGCCTTCCATCACTCTCCACCCCTGAACGCGACGCGCCACCGATGGACTCGCTAAAGAGACGTCCACGATCGAGCCGCCATTTTGCCGAACGCATGTGTGCACCGTCCCGCAGTTGAGGATCTCCAAGCCTGTCGCGACCACCCACTCCTCCAGCATGTCGCCACGTGCGTCAGTGATGGGGCAACCCCAGGCCGAAGATTTGGCGTTGAGGTCCCCGAGAAGGAGGACAGGGTGGGTGTGGTTCCGCCCAATCAGGGCTCCCACTTCGCCGAGAAACGTTTCGAATTCCGCGAGTACCCTGTTGGGCGAAAAATAAACCCCAACGACTAGGACACCCTCAACGACGGCAGCAATGCAGCCCGGACGCCTGTCCACAACCCTCATTGTAGCTCCCAAGGAAGGCTGGCACGTGACGGCTACCGAGCCCGCTGGGTCACCCGCCCAGTTGTCCCTGGAGGGTACAAAGTATGGCTCCGCTACAACAGCCACGTGTATCAACCACTCCGCCATGCTCTGGAGTAATAAGTCCTGAGCCCTGGCGCAGTGGTTGAGATTGCCCTGAAGAAATTTGGTTGCCATTATTATTGTGGCGCTTGGTCAGTGTCCATCGCGTCCATGGCCTGAGTGGCCGATGGCTGAGTCGGGGGGGTCTGAGAAGCCCTAACCCCGTTTCTTTTCTTATTCGCACGTGCTGCACAGGACTTGGCACCCACTCTATGCTCCGCAGGTTTGCTTATGGCTGCACACAGCGAGCAGTGCGGCTGGGCGGTACATTGTCCGGCTTTGTGTCCCGGTTGGCTGCAGCGGTAGCACAGGTCACTGCGGTCCATCTCCGATGAGCAAGTGTGTTGAACGTGCCCGCCTTCCAGACAACGGTAACACTGCATCGGTCTGGGTTCGAGCAGTGTCACCTTTGCGGAGACCCACCCCACCAGCAAGTGACCAGCCTCTGCGATTTTCTTCGCCGCTGTCACAGGGCAAACCTAACCTAACCTTTTTTTTTTTTTTTTTTTTTTTTTTTTTTTTTGCGTGTGGAAATCCTCATGGACTTCCGCCGCCCGGGGAAGGCGACGGGGCGTGTCGGACTCCACCCAGAAGGGGTGACCTACCGACTAAAACCACACGGGTGTTTCGCCTCACCACTTTTTGCTGGGGTTACGGGAGCGAGAAACATTCCTCCGCGACCCCAGCAGTGGCAGACCGCCTTTGC
This sequence comes from Acronicta aceris, assembly GCA_910591435.1. Lineage (NCBI taxonomy): Eukaryota > Metazoa > Arthropoda > Insecta > Lepidoptera > Noctuidae > Acronicta > Acronicta aceris. Next base: position 14,563,768 of record OU342774.1, on the reverse strand, counting down.
AGTCTTCAGCGCAATTGAGGGGGACTGCTGTGATCCCCCACCTGCCAATCCACTTGAGTGGGGCGCGGCAACACCTACCGCGCCGCCATCTCGGGCCTTGTGTGATGGGCGGTCGGACTTCCCCAAGTCCGCCGCCCGTGGCCGTTTTACGGTGGTTGGAACAGGGCGTTATCTGCCCTGTTCCTGCGCCCTGTTCGACGGGCGCGGATTGGCAGGATGGAGGCAGTCTCCCTCTCCCTCTCCGCGGCCTCCTTTGCGGCGATGACCTCCTCGCAAAAGGAGGCCACCGCTTGCCACGCGCTCTCGCTCCCGACCATACTTGAGACGACGACCGGGAGCGAGAGGTCTCCTCCTAACTCCGCGTTAAGGACACGGCGCTGCTCTGCCCATGCAGTGCACTCGGCGAGCGTGTGCTGCGCCGTGTCCTCGAGGCCTCCACAGTGGTGGCAACAGGCGTCCGGCTCTCTTCCGGCGATTCGGCACAGGTACTTGCCGAAGCACCCGTGCCCCGACAGCACCTGCGTCAGCCGGAAGGTCAATACGCCGTGACGCCTGTCCACCCATGCTGTCAAAATGGGACGGAGGGCTTCCACCGTCCGAATACCGGCTCCTGGCCGTTCCAGCCGCTCCGCCCATTCAGCGACCGCCGCTTGCCGCAGATGTGCTCTGCATTGGTCCACCTCCCTCGGGTCCACAATCTCACCTCGATCCCGCGCTTCCTTGCGCCATGTATAGAGTGACGCAAGGATCCGGGCGTCTAGGTCCCAAGGGAGGGACCCCGCCAACACGCATGCCGCCTCTGCCGAAATCGTGCGATACCCCCGGATCACTCGGATGGATATCGCACGCTGCGGCCGTCGCAACATAGCGGCGCCGCGACTGGTCAACTCGGTGACCCAGACAGGGGCCCCGTAGAGGGCCATGGAGCGGATGACCCCCAGGTATAGCCGCCTGCAGCTGGGTTTTGGGCCGCCGAGATTCGGCAGCAGCCGCCCTAGAGCGCCGGCCGCAGCCATCAACCGGGGTGCTAGGCGCTGGAAGTGGACGTTGAAGTTCCACCTGCTGTCCAGCACGAGCCCCAGATACCTCATGCACGGTTGGATGTCAATGCGGGTCCCACCGATGACAATGTGGGATCCCGGAGGGGGTGATTTCCGGGGCCCATGGAAACACAGAGCTTCCGTCTTGTTCAACGCCACTTCCAGCCCCAGTAGGCGGATACGCGCGACAACCTGTGCCGCCCCTGCAGTGGCAAGTCGGGCAGCCACCCTGTACGAGCTCCCTCGGGCTAACACGAGTGTGTCGTCAGCGTAGCACAACACGCTGACGCCCGGGAGAGTGGCCCCACGCAGAACCCAGTCGTAGCCGATGTTCCACAGGAGCGGTCCGAGGACGGAACCCTGTGGAACACCGCACGTCATTCCCCGAGTGCACACGCCGTTACGTCCCATGTATGTGACCGAGCGGTCGCTGAGGTAGTCCTCGACTGTCCGACGGAGGTAGAGCGGCATGTGGTGGTATTGGAGCGCCTCCACGATACAGCTCCACGGTAGAGTGTTGAACGCGTTGGCGATGTCCAACGACACTGCGAGCAACACTCCGCCGTCCGCCACTACCTCCTCCGAGAGGGCTTTGACTCGCAGGATTGCGTCGACGGTCGACCTGCCCGCCCGGAATCCAAACTGGTTGTCGGACAGATCAGGGCCCACTCTGGCCATGCGCTTGATGAGGCGAGAGGCAATGACACGCTCCAAGAGCTTGCTCGCCTCGTCCAGCAGTACGATCGGACGATATGCAGAGGGTGATTCTGCGGGGCGCCCCTCCTTTTTGAGGAGGACAAGCCTGCCCGTCTTCCACTGCTCTGGGAAGCGGCCCTGTCTTAAGCACTCCGTGAAGTGGTCCCGCAGTCTGGGCGCCAGGACCTTTAGAGCGAGGGACCAGGCTCGGCCGGGAATGCCGTCTGGACCCGGTGCCGTGTTCTTGGCGCGCATTCGCATCACTGCTGCACCGAGCTCTGCCTCCGAAACCTCCGGTGCCTCCGGTTCGTCTTGTGTCTCCGCATGTGATGTCATTGAAGGCGGGACGTGCTCCCTTCGGTTCGGAAACAGAGTGGACACAACACCTTCGACAAAACCTGGGTCCATCGTCTCCGTCAGCGGGGGCGCCCATGGACGGAGTTTGGCCCTTGCAAGCTTGTAGGGGCGTCCCCAGGGGTCACTGTTTAACAGTTCTAGGAACTGCTCATGGCCGAGCTCCTTCGCCCGGCTGATGGCCAGCTGCAGAGCTTCCTTGGCTCCTCTGTAGGACTCGTACAGCTGGGTGTCAACTGTCGGATCGCGACGGCGCCGTCGGCGATGCCTTGTGTACAGGCGTCGGGCTGCAACGCACTCCGTGCGGAGGTTCGCCAGCTCCTGAGACCACCAGTACACTTGCCGCTTCTGGGGTCCGCACCTGGCCCGTGGCATAGCCGCATCACAAATTTCTGTCATTGCGTGCCGGAACCAGGCCGCCTCGGCGTCTACGTCCACTGGCTCCTCAGGAGCTGAGAACCAAGCCTGCACTATCGCGGCTTCGATCATGACATCTCTGTCGAGTCGGTTTATGACCCACCTTGGAGTCGCAGGGGTGTTCCGACTTGGGCGGCCATTGTTTAGGGCCGCTGAAGGCGCGAAAAGCTCCAAGCGGATGTATCTGTGGTCTGACAATGTCTCCACGCCTTCCATCACTCTCCACCCCTGAACGCGACGCGCCACCGATTGACTCGCTAAAGAGACGTCCACGATCGAGCCGCCATTTTGCCGAACGCATGTGTGCACCGTCCCGCAGTTGAGGATCTCCAAGCCTGTCGCGACCACCCACTCCTCCAACATGTCGCCACGTGCGTCAGTGATAGGGCAACCCCAGGCCGAAGATTTAGCGTTGAGGTCCCCGAGAAGGAGGACAGGGTGGGTGTGGTTCCGCCCAATCAGGGCTCCCACTTCGCCGAGAAACGTTTCGAATTCCGCGAGTACCCTGTTGGGCGAAAAATAAACCCCAACGACTAGGACACCCTCAACGACGGCAGCAATGCAGCCCGGACACCTGTCCACAACCCTCATTGTAGCTCCCAAGGAAGGCTGGCACGTAATGGCTACCGAGCCCGCTGGGTCACCCGCCCAGTTGTCCCTGGAGGGTACAAAGTATGGCTCCGCTACGACAGCCACGTGTATCAACCACTCCGCCATGCTCTGGAGTAATAAGTCCTGAGCCCTGGCGCAGTGGTTGAGATTGCCCTGAAGAAATTTGGTTGCCATTATTATTGTGGCGCTTGGTCAGTGTCCATCGCGTCCATGGCCTGAGTGGCCGATGGCTGAGTCGGGGGGGTCTGAGAAGCCCTAACCCCGTTTCTTTTCTTATTCGCACGTGCTGCGCAGGACTTGGCACCCACTCTATGCTCCGCAGGTTTGCTTATGGCTGCACACAGCGAGCAGTGCGGCTGGGCGGTACATTGTCCGGCTTTGTGTCCCGGTTGGCTGCAGCGGTAGCACAGGTCACTGCGGTCCATCTCCGATGAGCAAGTGTGTTGAACGTGCCCGCCTTCCAGACAACGGTAACACTGCATCGGTCTGGGTTCGAGCAGTGTCACCTTTGCGGAGACCCACCCCACCAGCAAGTGACCAGCCTCTGCGATTTTCTTCGCCGCTGTCACAGGGCACTTGAGCCAAGCCGTACCGAGGCCGGAGGGACCAACCCGTATTTCTCCGACCTTTATATCTTCTTCGGCGCATCCACCGACCCGTGCTACAACCACGCCTACTTCTGAAGAAGTTACAGAGTCATCCAAACCCGAGACTCGCAACTCCGCGCATTTGGTGGGTCTGGAGACCCTTATGTCCTCTTCTTTGAGGCACTCCCTTAGTTTGCTCGCTAGAGCGTCGGCTTTATCGTCGCTTGTACCTCCGGGAATTTGCAGTATTCTAGCACCCGTGATAGCTCTCCTGAATTTTAGGGGGGAGGTTATCCCGATGTCCGCAAGGTGTATCTTTTGCTTGGCCTCAGCCAAGACAGATGCATAAGTAACTCCACGTTCCTCTGCACCTGGTTGCAGCGCGATGACAACTGCTGTTGAACGTGGCGCTCGCAGTTTTGGCTTCTTCTGGCCCGATTTCTTAGCTGCCTTCTGCTTCTGCTTCTTTTGCTTTTTTGTCACCGTCTGCCATTCCCCTTCACTAGAGCCTGCAGCCGTTTGGCTCTGCGAAGTAGCTGCTTGGCTTCGTGAAGCAGCAGGGGTGCTATTGTCCGGTTTCGATGCCTTCTTGGACTGCCGTTGGGCAGTCCGAGCTGGAGCAGCCTGAGTTGAGGACCCCTCGGCGGCTTGGGATAAAGAAGTCTGACCCGACGTTGGAGCATCATCCGAAGAGACTGAGTTCTGCGGAGCTCGGGCCGAGGAGGTCTGACTGTCTTTAGCACCCTTATTAGGTTTCGCTGAACCACGTGGCGCTGCAGCCTTCGTCGCGTAAGAAGGTGACGCTTTGTCAACTCTCGTATTTCTATCTCCAGCGAGGGGTGGGCGCAGGATCCGTCCCTCAATTACGCCGAATCTCGAGGTGAGACTGGCTATTTCTCGCCGGAGCTGATCTATCAGATCCGACTCAGCTGGCTGCATTGGGGAGACAGGTTGGCGAATCAGAGCCACGTCTGATTTCAGCTGCTCCAATTCCCGACGCATCTGTTCCTGCTCTAGCCGAGATCGGTCGTTCTCTGCTTGCAGGCGTGCGTTGTCAGCCTGCAGTTTGCTAAGTTCTTCCTGCAGGCGACTGTTCTCTTCCGATGCCGACAGATGGCGCAATCCGTTTGCTGCACCCTCTATCAGCTTCATAGCATCCTTCAAGCTTCTCGTAAAGGTGCCTTTTAGGTTGCTAGACTTTGTAGCGACATGCTGGACAACCTTCAGACCGGCAGACACCTGTTCGAATAGCGCCGCTGAAGTAAGGCCCTCCACTGCGGAGCCAGAGCCAGAATCGACTTCCCGCGTTACACGCTTTGACTTGGCCTGCTCGACCAAGTCCAACACCTCCTCTTCGGCACGCAGGTGGAGCTCCTCCCGCCTGTAAGCTATTAGCTCCGCCTTGGCTTTAGCCAAGCCCACATACTCGCCAGTAGTGGGGGGACGACCTCTCCCCCTTCTGACTGTGCCCACTTTAGCAGCCGGTATCGCCTCGTCACCTGAATCAGAGGCCGAGCCGCTGACATCACTCGAGCGCAAACGTTTCCGCCCGTCCCTCCAAAATCTGGTCTGGCTGAGCGCAGGATTGCTATGCTCCACCACCAGAACGTCACTCGATGCAGATCCGGCATCGGACACTGCATCCATCTCCACTTCCGCCATCTCCACTCCACATTTTTGGTTTTTATTTGAACTTTCCATAAGAGTCCCACGAGTATGGGGGAAATAAAGGTCCACCCGGGCAGTGCCCCCTGTACCCGGGTAAGCGTAGAGTGTAACCCAACCAGGGGGTCCGCAAGTACCCTGGAGGGGGTCGCACTAGTGACTGGTTACTCCGAAGAGCCCCGCCAGCCACACATCCCCTCGCGGTGCGCCGCCGCTTGAGATTCAGGGTAATTTGTTCTCGAGGTTTTCTTCCCCGCAGTCCGGGCGACCAAGCCAAGACCGACGGAAGGTACCTTACGCTGAGCCGCGAGACATGACCACGACACCCAGCAAATGTAAGAGTACCCTCCGATTTAACGACGGTGGCAGAAGAGACAGAACTCTCGCTGCCTGCTCAGTGGTAGGGTGAGTACGCGCTGAGCCCGCCCTTGCTCCTCCAATGTGGCCTCTGCTGGGACACAGAGGAACACTTGGAGCAACGCCCCCCATGGCCAATGAATGGCCCCTCCCACGCCAGACTATCAGCCACGAGCAATAAGATTCCCCAACTGAGGAAAGTTATTACTCGTGCCCAGGGTGCACCGGCTCCATAACGAACGACTGCTGTTCCCCCCGGACGTATCCAAGCGGGACTAGCAGCCGGGAGCACACGAGGAGGTTGTCTGGCCCAGCACCCCAAACCTAACCTAACCTAACCTAACCTAACCTAACCTAACCTAACCTAACCTAACCTAACCTAACCTAACCTAACCTAACCTAACCTAACCTAACCTAACCTAACCTAACCTGAGCGAACCTAACCTTTTTTTTTTTTTTTTTTTGGTTTCGTGTGGAAAATCCTCATGGACATCCGCCGCCCGGGGAGGCGACGGGGCGTGTCGGACTCCACCCAGAGTGGGTGACCTACCGACTAAAAACCACACGGTGTCTCCTCGCACGTGCGCGCGGGGCCGCGGGAATCCAAATTCTTCCGCAGCCCCACACTAGTGCTGGCCGGGTCTGTCCCGGCCTCGTCTCCTGCACGGGGTAGTGAGGTGTTGAGCTACCCCGTGCATCGCCTCAGAGGCGCGCGCCGACACCCGCGCGCGCCTGCTACTCGGGTCCGTCGAATAGGGGGCGGGGACTTCCCCAAGTCCCTCGCCCCTGGACCCATTCATGGGGGCCGGAAAAGGGCGTTGTCCGCCCTTCTCCTGCGCCCGGTGCGCCTTCTGCGGCCGGGGAAGGGAGTCGAGATCTCCCTCTCCCGTTCCGCAGTTTCCTTCTGCGACATCACGTCCTCGCAGAAGGACACCACTGCGTCCCACGACTCTGCGCTACCTACCATCCTCCGCACTACGGCCGGCAGCGACAGATCGTCTCCTACTTCATTTGTGAGGACACGGCGCTGCTCCTCCCAAGCTACACACTCGGCGAGCGTGTGTTGCGCCGTATCCTCCCCGCAATGGACGCAGTGGTGGCACCGAGCGTCCGGCTCCCTGTCTATGCGGCACAGGTACTTGCCGAAGCAGCCGTGCCCCGACAGCACCTGCGTCACCCTAAACGACAGGGAGCCGTGCCTTCTCCCGAGCCAGACGTCGAGTACTGGCCGGATCGCCTCGACGGTAGCGAGGCCGGCGGTAGGGCGCAGAAGCCTTTGCCGCCATTCCGCCACCAAGACCTGACGGAGCTCCTCTCGGCGCAGCGCGATCTGCCGCTGCACCGGCATCGAGCCCCGTGCCCGCTCTTCCTCGCGCCATCTATATAATGACGCGAGTACTTTCGCCTCTAGGTCCCAGGGCGGGGATCCGGCCAGGACGCAAGCCGCCTCGTAGGAAATCGTGCGATACCCGCGGACGACTCTGACGGCCATCGCCCTCTGCGGTTTGCGCAGAATGGCGAGAGTGCTGGCCGTCATGTCCATCGCCCACACAGGGGCCCCATATAGGGCCATGGACCGCACGATTCCCACGTACAACCGCCTACAGGCGGCGCTCGGGCCCCCCAAGTTGGGAAGCAACGTTGAAAGCGCGCCCGCCGCGCCCATCAGCTTGGGCGCCAGCCGCCGAAAGTGGGGCCCGAAATCCCATCGGCTGTCGAGCACCAATCCCAGATACTTCATGGTGGACTCGACAGCTATCCGGGCCCCGCTGACCACGATGTGTGATCCCGGCGCCGGCGCACGTCGGGGGCCATGAAACACCATGGCCTCCGACTTGTTTAGGGCCACCTCCAGGCCCAGGCGCCGGATGCGGTTCACCACCTGTGACACCGCAGCCGTGGCTATCAACGTCGCTTCCCTGTGCGAGCTCCCCCGGGCAATTACGAGCGTGTCGTCCGCATAACACGTCAAGTCGGCGCCCGACGGGAGCTCGCCTCTCAGCACCCAGTCGTAGCCGATGTTCCACAGGAGCGGTCCCAAGACCGAACCCTGCGGAACACCGCACGACATGAGGTGCCGACCGGCACCGTCACGTCCCCGATAGGTGACGCATCTATCCTCCAGGTAAGCCCCTACTGTACGGCGGAGGTAGGGAGGCACGCGATGGTATTTCAGTGCCTCCCGAATACAACTCCAGGGTAGGGTGTTGAATGCGTTGGAGATGTCTAAAGACACCGCCAGCACCACCCCACCCCGGGACACCGTCTCCTCCGCCAGGGCCCTCACGCGCATGATGGCGTCTATGGTGGAGCGCCCCCGACGAAAACCAAATTGGTTGTCGTCCAGGTTCGGCCCCTCTCTGCACAAGTGGCCGACGAGGCGATCTGCGATAATTCGCTCAAAAAGTTTGCCCGCCTCGTCGAGCAGTACTATGGGCCGATACGCGGACGGCGAGTCCGCGGGGCGCCCCTCCTTCCTGAGCAGGACCAGCCTCCCCTCCTTCCACACACTGGGAAACTGACCCCGCTCGAGACATGCCGTGAAGAGCCCCCTCAGCTGGGGCTCTAGCTCCTTCAGAGCCAGGACGAGAGCTCGACCAGGAACTCCGTCGGGTCCGGGCGCTGTGTTCTTAGCCCGGAGTCGCGACACGGCCGCTCTCGTCTCTGCTTGCGTCACCTCGGGGACATCGGTGCTCTCCTCTTCTGGAGAGTCTGTGGCTGAGGGCGAAGCCATCGTCGGGGGAACGTGTTCCGCTCGCTCCGGGAAGAGGGCCGACACCACCGCCTCCAGCAACTGGGGTTCCATACTCAGCGCTAGTGGGGGCGCCCAGGGACGCAACTTGCCCCGTACCCAACGGTAGGGGCGCCCCCACGGATCCCGATCTAGGGACCCCAGCAGCTCCTCCCCGGCACGCGACTTTGAGTCGCCGATGGCCAGCCACAGAGTCTCCTTGGACGCGCGGTACACCTCATACAGCGCGTCCTCCTCGGCGGAATCCCGTCGACGCCGTCTCCGGTATCGGGTGTACTGGCGACGAGCCGCAACGCACGCTACGCGCAATTGCGCGATCTCGGCAGTCCACCAGTACACCTGGCGCCTTGCGGACTGTTGGTGGACACGGGGCATGGACGCGTCGCAGATCTGCGTCATCGCCCCGCGAAACCACAGCGCCATCACCTCGACGTCAACGGGGCCGTCCGTCGTCGACTCCCAGATCCAGGACTGGACTAAGGCAGCTTCCTCGAGTAGTTCCCTGTCGATGCGCTTGAGCGCCCAACGCGGGCCGTCGTTAATCGGGGTTGTTGGATGGCGGCCGCTCGCGGTCTGGGCAGAGACGTCGAACCGGATATACCGATGGTCCGACAGCGTCTCCACCTCCACGGCGACACGCCAGTCGCGGACTCGGCTGGCGACAGAGGGGCTAGCGAACGAGACGTCCACTATCGACCCGCCCCGCTGCCGCACGCACGTGTATTCCGAACCCCGATTCAGGACGACCAGACCGGTCGTCACCGCCCACTCTTCTAGCACCTCGCCCCGAGGGTCAGTGACCGGAGATCCCCACGCCGATGACTTGGCGTTGAGATCCCCGAGCACCAGAACGGGACGAGGGTGATGGCGGCTCACGACGGCGCCCAACTCGACAAGGAAACCCTCAAAGTCGGCGAGACTCTTGTTGGGGGAGAAATACGCCCCCACAATGACAACGCCGCCTGAGACCGCAGCAACCCAGCCGCGGCCCCGAGACGGGTCGATCAGAGTCTCGCCAATAATGGCCACCAAACCGTCAGCGCATCCCAGCCAGTTGTCCCGGGCGGGAACGAAGTACGGTTCGGCGACCACAGCCACGTGAATCGACCACTCTGCCATGCTCTGGAGTAGGAGATCCTGAGCTCTGGCACAGTGGTTGATGTTGCCCTGGAGGAAATGGAATTGTGCCATTATTGACACTCCATTCCCTCGGCAACGGTCCTGGGCCGGGAGTCGGCCGCGGAGCTACTAGCCTGCGGGGGTGGCGAGGTTTCCCCGGCAGGTTTAGAGCTCCTCTTCTTTTTGTTTCTCCTCCTCTTCTTCTTGGCCTTGCTGGCAGGCGCGCCACAGGCCCCTCCGCCCACTTTGTGTCCCGCTGGCTTCCCCGCAGCCGAACATAAGCTGCAGTTGAGCGCCGCGGAACACTGGGCCGCCTTGTGGCCGGGCTGACCGCAGCGATAACAGAGATCACTACGGTCAATCTCGGCGGTGCACTTTGCCCGGACGTGCCCCTTCTCCAGGCACCGGAAGCACCGCAAAGCCCGGGGCTGCAGGAGTTTCACCCTCGCTGCAACCCAGCCAACCAGCAATCTGCCGCTGTCGGCGATCTTCTTCGCCGACGCCACAGGGCACTGAACCCAGACTACGCTGAGTCCAGTGGCGTCGGCGCGTATATCGCCGGCCCGCACCTTGTCCGGCGGACACTCTCCGCTTCGGGCAACGGCCGCCACCACCTCCTCAGAGGTCACGGAGTCGTCCAGACCAGCAATCCGCACCTCTGCGGTTTTCGTTGGCCTGGAGACCCGGACGTCCTCAGGGTTGAGGACCTCCCTCATCTTGGCGGCCAGAGCGTCCGCCTTTTCGGCGTTGCCGCTCGCATCGCCAGCCACCTCGAACAGCCGCGCCCCCGTGGCAGCCTGCCTGAGGGTGACGGACTGGAGGCCAAGATCTGATAATTTGATCTTGGCCTTGGCCTCGGCAATGACCGACTGGTACGTTACGCCGCGCTCCGCAGCTCCGGGCTGTAGCGTGAGCGTCACAGCCTCGGAACGCGGGGCACGTATCGCCGGTCCTTTGCGACCGCCTTTGGCAGTCCGTTGCGCAGGCTGCGCAACCGCCTTTGCGGTTCCACCGGGGGCGCTTGCAGCTGCTGCGGCCTTCTTGGTGGCTCTGCGGGCCTTCTTGCGGCCCACGACTTTCGCCCAGGTCTCACCCTCAGACCCGGCAGTCGTGGGCTGGTCGCTCTGAGGAGCTCCCTCCGCGGGCTTTTTACTACCCTCCGCGGGCTTCTCCTTTTGAGGCGCAAGTCTCGGCGGCTCCTCAGTCCTCCGCGTGTCAGCCGCTAGAGGCGGACGGAGGATTTCTGCTGGGAGACGCCGTGAAATCGCCTCAAGGCGAGCATTAACCATGCTCCCGCACTGGAGCATGCAGAGCCGGACAATGCGCTCGACCTCTTCGTCCGTACGAGGGCTTGCCGGTCGCGGTGCGGGAGTCGGGGCCACTACAGGTGCGGCATCGGTGGACGTGCGTCGCTGCTGCTGCTCGCTTAGAGCAGCGACTTGCCGCCGGAGGTCCTCGAGGTCATTTCGGAGGCGGCTGTTTTCCTCCTGCAACTTTGCGACCTCATCAGAGGTCGTCCTGTTGAGGAGGATGCCAACCGCCTCCCTGATATCTGCGGCAGCCTCTTTTAGGCCGCGGGTGAAAGTGCCCTTCAGGCTGCCGGACTTGGTAGCAACCTTCAGGACTAAGTCCACCCCATCCAGAGCCAGCTGGCTCAAGGCCACCGCAGATGGCTCTCCGCCTTCCGCCGCCAGGGCAGCTCGTCGCTCGCGAGCGCGTCGGGCCATTTCCGACACTTCGTCGGCCGCGACGGCTTTGCGCTGATCCCTCTTGGCGGCGTTGAGCTCCGCCTTGGAGCTCCCCAGCGAGGCACAGCTTTCACCGCCATCGCCAGGGTCCTCCGTAGTGACCCCCATGTCACTGTCTGCTTCGCTAGCCGCCGAGGTATTGGAGCGCACGAAGCGTCCGTGCTTATCCCTCCGCGGCTGCGAAGCAGTCACCCCTCTCGATGGTTGCCGACCCCTCTTCGAAGTCGGCAACTTGGGGGCCGGCAGGCCTTCCTCGTCTGAGGACCGGCACACTGGACGTTTCCTGACGGAAGACGTCCCGCGCGACCTATTTCCACCACTTCCAGTATCCATATCCGCTGCAGGGGCCTGGTCGCCTACCCCTGCGCATCCATCGGTCACCAATGTAACGCTCGCAGGCCCGGATACCTGCGAGCGTGAGCCTCCTCGGCTCTCGTTGCCGCTGCCGGCAAGTGGATGGCAATCATTGCCCCCCCCAGAATACGCGGGGCAGACGGAACCGGAAGGTTCCGTGGCGGATTCTCCGACTGCGGCGCAGTCGGTACCGCCCTGGGGTAAAATATCTGTTTTGGTTGCCATTCATTTGTTTTCCTTTTAAGGGTGAGGTCCCTGTCTCCCACATCTCTTTTTTTTTTTTTTTTTTTTTTTTTTTTCTCCTCCCCTTTCAGGGAACCCATCCCGGAGTACCCTCCGTTAAGAGGCGGGGGCAGCGAGGGATAAATCTCCCGCCACCTACTCCCCTGAGTCCACCCTTGCTCCTCCACTGTGCCCTCTGCTAAATCAGAGGGACACGCGGAGCAACGCCCCAAGGCCCCCCCCACGCCAGACTATCTGCCACGAGCAATAAGAGTCCCCAACTGGAGAAAGTTATTACTCGTGCCCAGGGTGCACCGGCTCCATAACGAACGACTGCTGTTCCCCCCGGACGTATCCAGGCGGGACCAGCAGCCGGGAGCACACGAGGAGGTTGTCTGGCCCAGCACCCCGAGCGAACCTAACCTGAGCGAACCTAACCTGAGCGAACCTAACCTGAGCGAACCTAACCTGAGCGAACATAACCTGAGCAGGTAGCGATCTGGGGACACACTGTCAGTTGTGTTTATTACACGGATGGCAGTGGTGACGCGATAAGCTGCTCCGTCAGAAAGGTGTCTGTTTCTTCTTCTTCTTCGAAGTCTTCCGAATATAACCTTAAAATAATGGCCATACGGAAAAGAGACGCAGCAGTCGTGGACGCCCTGGTCAGTGCTGGAAGATTCTTATTTCAGTTCTTCAGGTTCCACGCTCCTTTATCACGCTGTTCCTCACTTTATCTTTCAAGGTTACACCACACATACTTCTCAATGCTCTCATCTCTACAGTATTTATTCTACTTTCATGTTTTTTTTATTTATTTTTTTCTGCCACACCCAACTTTCACTACCTGCCATACGTTAGTGTTGGCGCCAACGAAGATTCAGTAACGAAATGAAATAGGTATATACAATAGAAACACCGTTTTCATTCAAAATCTTTATTTATGTCTTTAACCATGGAATTCAGATCAAAATTATGTGAAATGTTATTTTACAGTTTTCTCAAAGTTTCTTTCTTATCACAATTCACTTTTTACAACACTACGCTGTGTTGTTTACTTTCGTATTTACTGTCACTTATAAGTACTAACAATGTTTTTCTTTTATTATATTGTAATAAGACGACAAACAATAATACGTTGCTTTTCATTGTCATTAGATGACATAGCAGCATACGGTAAACGGCAACCGCTGTCTATAGACGCCAGTATCATCAGCAGTATCACCAGTGCTTCTTCCTCTTGAGGCCTCAATTAGTAAGACATGTGCCACACTCATAGATGTCCACCAGGAAATATGAGACTCTATAATTATTTGAACGGGCGGCACATTCCGTCTTACATTATTAATTCATTTGGCGATGACTAGACGAGACGATTGGTGACAATGCGATGTTTAATGATAAGAATAACATCATGAATGGCAATGGCGATTGGAAATTCTGATGAATGGCAATGGCATTAGGATCGCCCCACTTTTAATAAACATCTTGTAAGTGTATCTACATTTAACATTTCAGTGTAGATACACTTAATATCTAGTGTTTATGAAGTGCCCGAAAATAATGCAGAGCTTTTGATATTATATTTTTATAACCATTATAAAACGTTATTCTTATTACTCATGATGGAAATTAAACTGTATTTTCATAAGAGACAGGATGTGACCCAATTTATTAACAATTATATTCACAAAGTACCTACGTTAGTATAATAATAAAGTATTTACAGGATCATGTCATACGGACACATCAGTTCTAACAGCAATATGTACAGGAGGCAACGGAGGCCATCACGATGGCGGCACCGCATTCACTATCCTATTGAACGATTAAACGTTAACCAATAGTCATAGCCGCGCAACTGCGGGGCTACAGAGACAGTTGTGCAACTGTTGCCCCACGCACCACAGTCACGACACGTCGCTATTGCACGTCTTTTTTTTTCATTTATTTAAAATGAGTCACCAAAAAGTGTCAAATAAATCGAAAGTTCAAAAACTAAAACAACGAAACCACTGTTCCTGGACATAGTTTCATACTTTTCAGTTTATTTATTCGTTGTCGGGTTTCAATTTGTGATTCTAAATTATAATTCAATATTTTATAAGTATGCATGAAAGTTAAACCTGGTTTCTTAAGAAATAAGCATTTTCACACGACTTTTAAATCCAGGAGTTCCAGGACGCACAGTAGTATTTTTCCCTGTTTATAAGAGTAGTGATGGTTTGGCTTGACTAATTTCACATTTAACAGTTCCTACCTATAAACCTATACCTAGTAACATAGGTAATAATATTCAGACGTGTCTCATCGTGCGCACAGTGGCTCCGTGTCATAAGAACAACAATAATTAAATTCTGTCGGAAAGTAAAATTTTAGTTACGTGGTTCGAAGTAGTAAAGTAATGACTACATGAGGTTGTAAGTCTAAACTATAATTTTAATAATATTTATATACAAAGTTTTAATGATAAATCGACTAAAACATGATGGACGAGACTCATGTTTGCCGCGCGACGGCAAGCGCGAACAGCAGAGCGGCACCGGCCGCCGCGAGGCGCGCGCCGCCGCGACGCGCACCGCTCGTGTTGCGGCTCAGCGTCGCCGCCATCTTGTCGCCTGCAACACACACGCGCGTCACGACCCGTTCCACTCACAGCTCGGAGCCAATGCGCCTAGTCACTGATACCGACTGCCTTCCGACACGTAGACGTAGATGTGAGCGGGCTCGGTGTTGGCGGCGCAGCACGTGTAGTTGCCCGAGTGCTGCGGGCCGGCGGCGCGAATTGCCAGCGCCGACTGGGTCTTGGGTCCCGGCTCCGTCACCACAGTGACACCGCGTGCCGCGTCATAGTTGATCATGCGCGAGTTGTGATACCAAAACACGTACTGTGGCGGCACCGGACTCTGTACCCATAAAAAATAACATTAAATTTAAATATTTAAAAATAATGACTGCCTCATCAGTCTAGTGGTCCCAAGCGCGACTGCTACGCTAGAGGTCCTGGGTTCGATCCCCAGGTCGAGCAAAGAGTTATTGGGTTTTTCTATGAAATTCTCAGTAACAGCTCGGAGTCTGGATTTGTGCCCGGTTAATGGCTATAGGCTCGCCCCCTATAACATGGGACTTAAACATACCGGCGAACTGTGGGTGTACATTAAGTACGCCTCTGCCTAACCCTTCGCGGAATACAGGCGTGATGGTATGTTTATTTAAAAATCCCCCGCAGCCTCAAATCATGGTTACCATGTTCTTGCAATATCATAGTAATAATATGATACCAAGTTGCTCACATTCCTTCATGAACTCAAAAAGAGTTAATAATCTTTAAACGGCGGGCCACTGAAGAACACTATCGATCAAGTCACCTTTCAAACCAAAAAAACGGAATCAAAAAGAACTCTATCGATCAAGTCACTTTTCATCTAAAAAAACGGAATCAAAATCGGTCCATTCATTTGGGAGCTACGATGCAACAGACAAGCACACAGATACACACGTTAAACTTATAACACCCCTCTTTTTGCGTCGGGGGTTAAAAACTAGCCTTGTAGTCTGTAATCTAATACGTAACGTAAGAATAGGTCGAATTTAACAAGACATCGTAGGTACCTTCTCTATGATGCACACTAGGCTGATGGTGGAGCCGGCGTCGACGTGGTGCTCGTCGGCACCAAGGATGAACGCCTCGGGCACCGCGATGTGGAGGTGCACCAGCCGCGACAGCGTGCCGCCGCCCGTCGACACCTGACACATTCACACACACGCGTCACAAACAGCCGTCTCACATCGGTGCCACATTGGCGCCACATTGGCGCCACACTGGCGCCACACTGGCGCCACATAATCGCAACATAGTCTCCACATAGTTATCATATCGTCGCCGTAGCGGGTGTAGTTACGTACCTGGCACTCATAGGTGCCGTTGTCTCGTTTCTGTACATATTTAATCTGTAGGATCCAGTCATCAGAACCCTCGCTGTGTAACACCTGAAACATTGACATTTCAAGGGATATTAGTTGAAATTAATTATGAATCTGATGTTGTTTAAACATCTAGAGACTTGAACCACATAAAAAGCCTACAACCTATGATACACAAATAGGGAATATGCATTTCTTTTTTATATTTATAATCAATTGTTTACATTATTAAAGCACCGTCAAAAATATTCGTTTGACAAAAATATTGGGTAATATTTAACTATAAAAATAAAAAGTGCAAACAGATTCCGGAGATTTAAACGCCGCCATCTTGGGCGCGTGCAATGGGCAATTACCTATTCTTTTTTTGCATATACGAGTACTTTTCGATGGAACTGTACCTTAACAACGGTGTGAGAGGGAAGGTGCAAATATTGCAACAAAATAAACTTTTTCCTGTTACCTATTAAAAATAACTTGGGTGGTAAACCCGCATCAGGCCACCGTGCTTGACAATAAGGTGATGATACCATGATTTTGATAGTAAAGTTGTGCGCATTGAAGAAGGTTGATGATTAATGATAATCCCATCACAAACATAAATATGTGAAAATGGGAGCCAAGTTCTGCGGATAATTCTGCTCAAGATTTGACTTGGTCAGTTTTTACCAACAAGCTAATTTTTAGAAGAATAAAATACTATGTTTAGCTTACAATATAAAATCAGTAACGTTCGTATAACAAAAAGAAAATTAGTTGATTAACCAAATAGATATACGATAACTTGTAAGTGAAAACCAGCAGCAGGATTATCTACAGAACATGGCACCCATTGAGATCTCTTTTTGACATCGGTCGCTGATGTCATTAGTGAAGGAAAAATTCGACTGCGGGCAGGATTCGAAACTGCGTCTTCTAGGTAGATACACCAGATGCTATGACCAACTAAGCCACTGCGAGTCCCACTCGCCAGGTCGAAATTTGCCTTCACATTCTGAATTTGCATCTCAAAAGAGATCTGTATAATTAATCGTTTTTTCTTTGTTTACACTGTATCGTTTTAACAAGCAAAAAGCGGACAGCACGGCAAACGACAGCAGTTCGCCATAATCTAGAATACAAAACGATATAAGCAATCCAAGCATGGAACCTATTCTCCTGAATGAAAATTGTTTTGCTATTATAATTTCGATAGGCGCTTGGTGTTAATAAAAATCGATTTGCATTCGGATTCTAGACAAGCTAAGGAGCTTTAAATAAATAAATGTACCAAATTTCATGTCTGTAGATTAAAACGCTTTCGTGTTGCGAACGGGTCAAAAGTAGCTCAAAAAGGTTCGTGTAAATACATATTACACACGGTTGCTGCGTCGCCAGTTCCTTTTACTTTAAACTTAGCTGGACACGCTGAACACGCTGCCGCGTGTCTCGATAAGCTGGGTAGGTACCTGGAATCGTTCGTCGTTGGTGTACATGAGCATGCCGGAGCTGATGATGTGCCAGTCTCGACGCCGCACCCAGGAAACCTGCACACAAGGCACACGTTATTCGGCGGGCTCGGCGCGCCGCTGCCGTTACGCG
Source organism: Acronicta aceris (assembly GCA_910591435.1). NCBI lineage: Eukaryota > Metazoa > Arthropoda > Insecta > Lepidoptera > Noctuidae > Acronicta > Acronicta aceris. Next base: position 14,546,340 of record OU342774.1, on the reverse strand, counting down.
CTAGGCACTAGGGTACTAACGCCGCGCTCGCCGAGGTTGCGCACGGGGCAGTGCAGGAAGGCGACGGCGCCCAGCTGCACCAACACGTCCTCCTGCGTGTTGTTGATGGTGGGCTCGCGGTGCAGCGCCTCCAGTGAGCCGTACCACAGCTCGCGCCACGCTGGCACCTCCGCCACCTCCGCCATCTCCAGCTCGGCCGCTTCCAGGGCCGCTTTTGCGCCCCCCACGCTCCCCGCGCCCCCCACTCCCGCGCTCGCGCCCGCCGCCTCCACCGATGACGCATCACGGTGTACGCGCCGCGCACGCTCTGCATCTGGACACATGGGTTGGATAACGTAATATAGTTGGCACATTGATCGCTAGCAAGTAAGTTGAGTGAAAGGCGTGTGATAGTGCGGTGGTGCGATGGTGCGGTGGTGCGGTGGTACTGACAGTGGTGGTGCGGCGCCGGCGGGCCGGCGGCGGCGGCGAGCGCGGCCAGCAGCGCGACGGTGAGCGCGCGCGCCGCCATGCCGCGTGTCTGTCGCGCGGCGCTACATCACGCGCGCCCAGCTCGCACCTGCGGCACATACGTGCAATATTACACAACATGCAATAACACACATTTAATTGAGAGCCGAGGTTACTACATTTATTTATTACTGTGATTCAATATTCAGTTTTTCCTATCATCAGCTGTCATCAATTTGAAAAGTTGAGCAAACCTCATTCGCTGATGTAGGTACAGCCAAGTAAAATCTAGATATTAGCACCTATTTAGATCTCAATTCTTTTGTCGGCGAAGTTGATAACCACGCCTACATAAATATTAAATTTGGCTCTAAACATTTGGATTCTAGACAAGCTAAGGGGCCAAATATGTCAGTATGTAAGTCAACCAGTTTTCGAGGTGTGAAGGGTAATAAGTAGCTCGAAATGGTTCGTGTAATGTGTATTACACAGGGCTGCTGCGTCGCCAGTTCGTTTTTCTTTGAAGTTGGCTAGGCACGCTGCCGCTTGTCTTCGACATCATACAATCATTCGACATCACAGGGAGTGGTATCGGTAGCTTCGGGACGCAGGTCCGAACCTCCCCTGACTTCGAATATTTTAAAACACACTATTATTTTATTTTTCTAATGTTAGGTAGGTACGTTTATTTTTATTAAACGTTAACTGATTGATAGTTAGTTTTCAATACATTGCTGGGTTCGACGTTTCAAGGATTGTACTTATTCTATCAGAATATTATTGATTCCGTTTAGTATGTTCGTTACTGTCCGAGCGCAGCGCCTGCTCGGTGAGCAAACTCAGCTTGACGTTAATTATAGCTCATTAGTTTCAAGGTCGTTTTAGTTAAACGTGTAATTTCTTTCTTTTAACCTTTGTTCGTGACCGAGGCAATACAAGTTTTCTACAAGCACTATTTTTTCTGAAGTTTCCTTTATCGCGACCCCACAATTCCCTACATTTTTCTGAAGTTTCCTTTGTCGCGACCCCACAATTCCCTACATTTTTCTGAAGTTTCCTTTGTCGCGACCCCACAATTCCCTACATTTTTGGTCCTTCGAGCCGGATTGTGGAATAAATGAAGATTTGTAAAAATCAGCGGAATTGGTTATTAAATATCGTGGAATTTGCCGTGGAAGTTATTAGCCGGCAACGTGTGTGTGAACAAAGGACATTAAGAATTTTAACGGTGTTAAGTATATTAACAAAACTATCACCCAACACTCGTCCAGGTAGTATTTAGCTATATTTAAGGATATAAAAGGTTAGTACCTAGACCTACTATATTTTTCTGGATAAGTAAGTGATTGGTAAAATTTACGTAGATACCTATTTGCATTGTGAGTAGTTTCTAGTGTCATCAAATATTTTGGATTATAATTATTTTGCAGCTACCAAAATGGGTGTTATAGCAATTGGTTGGAGTTCCGGGACACTTTTACTAGTCTCATTCACAGTAATGATGAAATTGATCAAATAAATAAATTCCATTATTTGCGAGCATCTCTGGAAGTATCTGCTGCTGTCGTAATCCATGCAATTGAGTTTTCAGCAAGCAATTATGATATAGCTTGGAAGCTAATTTGTGATCGCTTCGATAATAAAAATATAACTTTTAGGAATTTTAGGAAAATAATAAAGTAACTTTTAATAAAAAGAAAGAGACCGCCTTCAAAAAAAAAAGTAACAGTAGGTACGTGTGAGGCAAGTACCTATGTAAGTATCGTTAGCAACTCACAACGGTGCAAGTGTATGAAACACGAGGCGGTGACGTCACTGTGTACCGCCGCCGCGCGCCGTGCCGCTCCCCTGTGCGCGACCCAATGTCGGTGATTGATTACCTCTCACACGCCGAGATTGATGTGTTTTTTACGAGCTGCTGCAGACGCGTACCTGTCGCTCGCACACATACCTACACACACACACACACAAACACGCGCGCGCACGTACTCTCAGCCAACTCCATATCTAGCCATTTTGAAAACAAAATCCCGTGCACACGGTGATGTTGGCTTTTAGGAATTAAATAATATAAATATAACAGGATGAAATCCATAAAAAGTACTTTAATTTCAATATCTTTTTTGTTTATACGATTAGAGATACGATTTTGACTTCATAAAAAGGACGATGCTATTGGTTGATAAGCGTAGGTAAGGACTGGAATAGCAGCAGAGGCTGCAAGCAAATATAGTCCTTACGGTGGCTAGATATGGCGTTGGCCGATAGTACGTGATAAGATTACTTACTATTATTTACTATTTGATAAGCAGTGTTATTATTGTGCTCGCTATATATATATATATATATATATATATATATATATATATATATATATATATATATATATATATATATATATAGTTAGCTGAATGTCGATAAGTAAGAATGAATAAGTTTTTTCCACTTTCGAAATTACATATCTAATATAAAAAAACGGACCAGCGCGAATCGGACTCGCCCACCGAGGGTTCCGTACAAATTTGTAGGTACAGAATATATTATAATTAATTACAAATGTATAGTTTATTTGTTTTGAATAATCACATCTGCTTAAAATGCTTAGGAGCAAACCATAGGGAAACCAGAGTAAACCATTCAGTTAAACGATGTCAAAAAGTTAGTAATTGTCGTCAAGACAAGCAACAACTTAACAGGACCTGGTACCACAGATAATATGGTACACAAGAAGAAACTAAGCGGGTCAATCAGGTCACAAGCCGCAACTAACACTCAACCAATAATCTCATGTTTTTGAGAGGAAAGGGAAATAATAATGCAGTATTGTTAGCCACAGCGCTAGTCAATGCTGAGTCAAAATATGGAGGTAAACAAGTTATCAGAGATTTGATCGATCAAGGGTCTAAACTTCTTATGCCACAGAAGCTACAGTACAAAGTTTAGGCTTACGAAAGGTCACAGCAAAGCGAATTATTTCAAGAATTGGAGGGGACAGCAATTTCACCTCTAGGCTCTAAGTTTATAGTTTCCATAAAGATTCAATCCAGAGTGGACCCAACTTTTGAAATTATGGTTAGAGCTTATGTATTAAAATCAATCACCACTCTTCTCCCACTTAACTAGGCGGCTAGATTTGGATTTAATTTCGGTTCCATTAGCTGATCTACAGTATAACACACCTAATATTAACTTTTTATTAGGGGCAGACATTTACTGTCAAATCATACAACAAGATGTTCTGGAACTGAGGCCTTCACGCGTCACGCGTCAGTCAGAAAGTCAAAGTTAAAATGTTTTATTTCAATGACGACACGTTTGGCGTAGCGGCTGAGCGATCGGCTTCTGCGTCACGTGTTGTGGGTTCGATCCCCACACGGAGCAAATATTTGTATGATCTACAGGTAGTTGTTCCGGGTCTGGGCGTTTGTGTATGTGAGAATTTGTGTATGTAAATGCACCCACGATACCGGAGAAAATCCTAGTTTGAGGCAGAGTTTTAAAAAAAAAATAATTAGGCCATTAAATAAGGCACTTGAAAACTAGTTGCACTGTTCCAAAAAGTGGGTCTTATGGAGAAGAGCCGGCGAGAAACTCCATAGTTTGATTTGTAAGATTTATTCAGTATAGGTGTCATATTAGAAACAAAGGGATTGCCACAGCAAGTGAGTGCTGACCAGTCCCGACAGACAGCACCCGATCACGAGCATGACGCGTGTATCGGCGTGGTTCGACTCAACCATATTGTAGGGAATAAAACAGACAGGCAGGCAGGCAGCAGGACATTTAAGTGAACATGACCAGCTCAGACCGCCGGCATAATATTAATTTTATTGATAAACTAGCTTCCGCCAGCGGCTACGCCCGCTTTATCAACGACCCATGTCACTTCCCAGAACAAAATAATCAAATAATTTTCCCGTTTTTGCAACATTTTTTAATTGTGCTCCGCTCCTATTGATCGTAGCTTGATGAAAAGTTATACTATAACTTGCCCAGGAGTATGAAGAACAATTGTACCAAGTTTCGTTGAAATCCGTCGAGTGGTTTTTGTTTCTATAACGAACATACAGACAGACAGACAGACAAAATTTTTACTGATTGCATTTTTGGCGTCAGTATCGATCACTAATCACCCGCTGATAGTTATTTTGGAAATATATTTCATGTACAGAATTGACCTCTCTACAGATTTATTATAAGTATAGATATAGTTACATCAATATGTGCACGATCCTCTCACTTTACAGTAGATATTGTAATTAAGAAATTATACAATATTAGTCCAATCAATACATCAAATTATTATCATAATGTGTACATATATGGTATGTTAAGTTCAATTATATAATTAAGTTATCAAATGGTATTGAAATAACATACCATACCATCACGCCTGTACTCCACAAAGGGTTAGTCAGAGGCGTACTTATGTACATCCACAGCTTGCCTATGTTTAAGTCCCATGTAATAGGGGACGAGCCTATTGCCATTAACCGGGCACAAATCCAGACTCCGAGCTGCTACTGAGAATTTCATAGAAAAACTCAATAACACTTTGCTCGACCTGGAGCTCGAACCCAGGACCTCTAGCGTAGCAGTCGCGCTTGGGACCACTAGACTGATGAGGCAGTCATTAGTTTAGTGGTCCCAAGGAGTTTAATCATGGTATTATAATAAAATATTATTATAATTTCATCAAATATAAACGTTTAAATTTTAACGTAGACTATACAATTTGACATACTCGTACCTGTCAAATTGTATTATAGGCTACATACATCAAAATTATCCAAGACATCATCCCGTGGAGCTGGACCCGCAATTTGCCAAACATTTTCATCCAAAAGGTAATCTTCCAATTAAGGTAAACTTGCATGCACAGAGTAAAGTTAATTTTTTTTATTTGTTTTCTGGGAATTTTAAAATGAATTTTATTATAAAATCCTACACAATAACCCATAAAATATGTATAGACTTTAGCGAGATGAAACTGCGGCTGCATTAATTTTGATTTATGTCTAGTATTATAATTATGCAGTTTCATTTCATTTCACATTTCTTTGAATAAAGGTGTAGATTTTTTCTTACGTACATAATATTCTCATAGATGTACTGAGAAGGCATGATGGTCCTGTACCTCAGTTTACCACTCTCGGTATGATTTTGTTACGCATTGTATCAAATGAATGCCCAGACATACGAAATTTTTAAGAAAAGTATACACAAAACATAAAAAGGGGCATATTATGAAAGTAGTGCATTTACGTGGGAGAGCCATGCACGGCACGAATGGGCCGGCTCGAACGGAGTGATACCACGGCCTCACAGAAAACCGGCGTCAAACAACGCTTACGTTGTGTTTCGCCGAGTGAGTGAAGTTACCGGAGGCCCAATCCCCTTTTAAAAGGTCGGCAACGCACTTGTGACTCCTATGGCGTTGTGGGTGTCCATGGGCGGCGGTAATCGCTTACCATCAGGCGATCCGACTGCTCGTTTGCCCTCCTATCCCATAAAAAAAAGTAGTAGTAACTATCTTTTTGTGTTTTTTTTTGCATCTTCCATGCTAAGATTATAAAGTTATTTTAGTAAACCCTTGAATTTTTCCTTTACTAAAATAAGTAGTAGTAGTAATTAAAACATGTGACAATCAGTAAATGTGGTATTGATTGTTTTATAGTTTCGTAATATATGTTTGTTGATTAGTTAGTTACAACTAATGACATTATATGTATAGTTAATTGGCTACAACTACTTAGTACCTACTAAGTAGTAATAAGATGAAATGTAATTTCTAAGATTGCTAATAAAGGCTAATAATAATTGGAAATATATCTACCAGTGGGTGGTCCCAGTCGCCGTAAGAAAAATATTAAAATTAAATGGATCCGGCAACTGGGACAGTCGCCAGAAACCTCACAATTCCATTTTACTTCAAACTTTATGAAAATCGGCAAGTGAACAATTTTGAAACACATTTTATTTCTTTTACACGTTCTTTTTTTTATAAATAAGAACTTATCACTGAGTAGAGTAACTATTATCTGATAATTTGATGTCAAAAAATACTAAAAAAGGAATTTTACATTACGAGTCACTGGAAAGTCTGATGCAAGGAGAGAGAAGGAGATATTTCGATATTATTGAAAATGTAATATATCTTGAAATCCGTAACATTTTGAGGAACATATTTATCTATTTACATAAGGCAGATCAACAATATAAACACAAACATTGGCTAGTAGCAAAATACAGAGGCAAAGACTAGTGTTTATAACAATTATAGATATGCACAACATTTAGGATAAAATTAGTATAAAAGCACAGTAGGTATTATATAATAAATGAGCTGTTGTTAATGTCAAATAATAATAAAGTGAAGAACGAACTAATTAAAAAAGGTAACATATATTGTATTGTTTTGGTTAGGCATTGAGCTATTTATTGGACAATTAAATGTGACAGTAAAGTTGGACGACATAGCATTATTATTGTAAACGTACACCAGCCAACGTGTTGAGTCAGTAAAACAACACGAGCTGCGACCGACTTGAACACACCTTAGACAAACGTGAGCAGTGAGCACGGCCGCACTAGTGTATCGAGGTATCTTTTTCTGTGTATCTTTGTACAATTTTTAGGTAAATTCTAGCACTAATTGATGTAATGAAATTATAAAACACTTAATTTGGTCTAAAATTGGGTACTATATTGTCAAAAATACTTGATGATGTATGAGAACGCGCGGAATGTTTGATGGCCTAATGCGAACTGATACAGTACAAATTAATTATAATTTTCCATACTTTAACAAAATGATGATGCATGCATTGTCGTGATTTCGCAATTATGTCGACCGTAGCTCGTACAATCTTGTTCTTTCTATCTTCTTTAGAAGGTATAAAAGTAGAATACTGATTAATTACAAATATCAAAAAATATAACGCCGACAAACTTGAAAGACAAGTAGGTTGCTAATGGAGCATAGACATCTAACTAAAAATGGTATTGTGAAAATCTCCACGAGATTGGTTAAAACGAGATCAAATAGCGATGCGGGGCGCACTTAATACAATATAGTAAAAGCGGAATACCACTCAATAACTCACTGATTGATCAGGAAATCTCTAAACCAACCTAACCATGTCTCCAGAAACTTCGGCATGTAGATTCTTTATAAGGTGTAGACAGCTAAAAATAATTGTGAATAGTCTAGGTATGGGTATAGGTACTTAAAATAGGTACTACATAAATAGTGTTAGGTAAGGTTGAACCCCTGGCCTCCGACCCCCTCCCGCTGTCCCTGGTGCATGTGCTGATTACTGATGTGATGTGCTGACAGGTCAGGGGCACGTGGCTGAATTTACGAAATGGTATACACATCATCAAAATAATAAAAAAAAACTTTAACATCATTCATACATCGTATTGTATGTGTCTTGGTGCTGTCTGTATGCTATCGCTGTGTCCAAACGAGATACAACTTCGAACACCGCCTGCGCCGCCGCCGCATTGGTTTCTTATCGTTTTGGATTTTGCAGCTATTATATTCCTGAGCCTATAATAGTTGGTATCTTAATTACCTATTATCTATAAAAACATAACCCTCCTTCAGGCGCAGTCGGGTGAAAAGGGTAATCGATACTATGTTACCGACCTTTCAGACACCATGAGATCTTTCAGCCAGAGGTCACAGCACTGTTTTAGTTGGAAGACAGATCGAATGGTGCTTTGCCGGTGTCGCGCTGGCACTGAGTGAATCGACTGGCACGATCACGAGACCAGAGCCGCGTGCCTTACGTTTATATACCTATGTTACAGAGTAGATCGATCCGGTGGACTCTGTCCCGCTAAGTCAGGGCCGCGTCACTGCCGCGTCGCCAAGCCTACAGTGAATTGATATTCACTGTAGTCGAGCTGATGCTCGACTGTACCTAATTTGATGTATTAAACGAACTTGAAAAGATGGAAAATTTTGCAAGTTGTGTGAGGTCTCAAATCGGATCGTATCGCGTTATCAACGTCCTTGACAAAAATCGACTTGCAATCTAGAAAGTCAATAAAGTTAATAAGTTTAGTAATCTTCATCGAGTTTGAGTAAAATTCTTTCGATCGAACTTTAGTCCCACCGTGTTCTAATCGGATGGAAAACAATAACGGAAATCAAACCGAGTAGTATCATTCCACGTGGTCACCACATGCTGGCGAACAAAATCAAAGCAACAACAAACAAAGGGATTAACAAGAATACTAGAAATGTGCGACCGACATTAATAAAAAAAGACAATACAGTGCAGTTAGCAGTAACAGTATGAAGTGGTAGCAGTGCCGCCCGCCTGGCCGACGACTCATACGTATTGCGTAATATTTACACCGTGACGCCTGTTGTATAAGTACCATGAAGGGTTAGCTTGTCAATAAATATTTAGCAGTTACTACATCTTATAGGGCCGAGGTTGCAAAGCCTCAGTGCACTTCGATCCAATGGGATGTTTTTGTGCTTCCCTTACACATAAACAGAAAATGAGTTCTTACGACCCTCTGGAGGGTCACGGTTGTTTAATGAAGATTTTTCTGTTTAGTTTTATTTTTATAAACCGGCTCCGACACAGTCTCTTTGCATTCAGTAGGTGAAATATGTAATTAGTTAATTTAATAGCGTTTGTATACATTTATATCTTATTATATAAGTACGTACCTATAACTAAAATGACGGTGAATACTTAATAGGGATGAATGGAAGCAAAGGACTTGCTGCGCCGACCCCAAATAAATTGGGACAAGGGCAGGAAGATGAAGTACCTATAACTAAAATATATATATAATACCTACTACTTTTTTAATTGCAATAAAGGCAATAATGTTATAGCTACCCATCATATTACATATGCATATTGTATCAACTATTAACTATTTTTTTTAATCTACGAGCACTTTGTAAATCTTTGTTTGTTGGCTAATGTGACAGTATCAACATAGAATGGTGTGTGCATGTGACCTGCCTGCTAACAGTGAGTGCTAGCGCTACACACTGGACGTGTCGTAGTCGTAGTCATTGTAATTAATTAGTGACATACTGATAGACATCCTAAATAGGATCGCATCCAGTCCTTGTATGTGTCCAAGTGTCAAATATCGTTGTTAGGTGGAGGCGCGCGCGGCGCTCGCACGGCCAGTCCACAGAGTACCGCCACGCACACACAAACACACAGACAGACACACGCGGGGCACTGCGACGCGGCGCGACGTGGCGAGTGTGCGGCGGCGGCGCGCGGAGCGGTGCGGCACGGCGGCAGCGCGCGGCGGCGTGCGAGCGGCGACTGGACGCGAGCGCGCGCCGAAACTCTGCACTAGAAGAACCTCAGCGCCACAGCCCAGGAGCTGTGCACACACAATGCATCCACCGACCGGACCCTAACGTGCTAAAACTAACTTAAGACCTGTTTGAATACACATGTTGCATTATTTTCCTATAAAGGTGACGTGAAAGTATTTAAACATAAATTATGATGTTCATAATAATCCCAATCCTAGTCATTTTTATTGCGTCAAAGATGTTAATAACGAGTTTGTTTCAAATATTTAGCCATTACATTGATTCTGGGGCTAAATGTTCCAAAAGAACCGCTAATGGTGTTGTGAACCACTAAAACTATTGCTTTCGACTTGTTTCACACATTAATAGAATTCGACGATTAATTGACGCAATGATGGTTAATAAATGGGCTGCTGAAGAACAATCTGTATAACGTACAGATAGTTTTCCAAGTTTGGGTGTTACTATACTACGTATATTTCGAACCACAAGGATTCCTATTACAAATACAGTGTGGGGTATCATTCTTTGAGAAAAAGAATAAGAGAGAGCCTTCTTTGAGAATTGCAAAATATTAGACTTAAGCAGCGTTTATTAATATTATCAAATATAAATGGCATAAGAAGTGATTTATCATAATATAGCGCTTATGACAAAATGAGGTTGCGCTGAGGCACGCGGGTAGGTTACTGCTATTACATAATCTTGAGAAGAGAGTAATGCAGGGCGTAGTAACTTAACTAATTAGGTTAAAAACATAATTAGATAAGTTTCGATGTCACAGTGATTCCAAATAAAAAACTGTTATGTACGTTACGGAATGCCTATGCAATGAAAGTCTCAAAAGGGCGGTTTTAATTATTTTCAGATATGTTTATACTTATTTTTATTTTCCTCCTAGGTCAAGTATAAAGTACTATGTTTCATTCGGGCGTCACACACACTACAAACTCGTGTAGTTTGTGGCCATTGTTTTTAGGCTTTCTCCCTTTGGTGAACAATCTACTGTTTACCACAATTTCTTACTGGATTAAGTTAAGATCATAACATACTCTTAGCGGTTCTTGCTCACATAAGATTATGTTAAGATCTTAGCCGACCAAGAACCGCTTCGCTATCATTCTAACGGTACTTTATAAAGTTTAGAAAATCCGAATCAGCTCCTGGTGTAGCAAAGTACGTACTCTTATCGACTGTAACGCAGAAGTACGGCGCGGGGGTGCGCGGGGTGTGGCGCGTGACGTCACCCGCCGCTCGGGCCGCGACGCGCGGCACTGCCCATCAGACCTGCGCCGCGCCGCCTCGCCGCCTTGCCATAAAACACACGCTCTGCGGCACAGCACTCCACGGCAATGCTTAGCACAATTTTTTATCCGAATTGCAGACACTCCTATTTATTTTATAATAATAATAATAATTTAAAAAAGAAGGCATAATCAGGCTTTCTTTCAAAGTCTACGAGACGGTACGCAAAAAGACAAGTTCAGTTTAGCACTTGCTACAGCTGTAGCGGCTCCGTAGCGCGTAGCGCTCTACGTAGTACGTAGATAAAAGTATCCTACTAATATAATAATATTGGTTGATTAATTTGTATTTTTTTTTTATTTATTGAAATAAAATAAATTACAAAGATCATAAAATTACATCTGCCAAACTGCAAGGCAGTTTGTCGGCAGCAAGTTCTCTTGTGTTTTTTTTTTTGCATCCATTTTGTAAATTAAACGCTTTTACCTTACCGGTTAGACTTAAATATTAACAAGTATACATAAAGTTTAAAGATTATGCTGACCTTGGTGCCGATTCCGTTATATTCATATGATTAATAAAATTACATTGTATTCTTCATATTATCAATCAATTAATAATAATAAGCATTCGGCGTGTGAAGTCTGGCAGCCTGCTCTAGGCCTGCGTGAAGGACTGTGACTCCTTCCATTTTGAAAAAAGCGCCGTGCAGCAGTAGCCCAGCAGTGGCACAGCTAATGAATACATTAGCAGAATACTAAATGTAGGTTTCTCTACCCAATGTAAAGTCTGTAGATTGTGTTGTTGTACTACATTTTTAATTATTAGTATTCCTAGGAATATTAAATAGATACAAAGCTTTCATGGAGGGAGCACATTCCAGGGGACTTTATTTATAAAAATATTGTGCCCGTGGTCTGAGCTTGTCGTGTTGATGGTGGCGTTGTGTGTCGGGTCGTTTTATTCCGTACAACATGGTTGCTGTCTGTCGGGATTGGTCAGCTCTTACTTACTGTGGTTTGATCCCATAGTTTTTAATATAACACCGTTAAATAAATCTTACACATCAAACTGCATAATTCTCGGCAACTATTTAAAACAAAATTGTAAAGTCGTAAACATGTTTTTTTAATCAAAAAGGGTAGGTACCTACGTATCTATCTCCATAAGACCCACTTTTTGGAATCGTGCAACTAGTTTTGACTTTTCAAAAATACCTACTTTAATGGTCATAATAAAACATTTTGTCTTTGAGTTTACTATTTTGTTTTGAATAGTTTTGAGTATAATGACTCTTAGGTACATGCAAAAGTCGAAACACACACCTTGGTGCTTTACGACAGACTCCGACGTAAGGGTGGTCACCAGGCAGTCAGACCTCGAGAGGTCCTACCACCGAGCAATGTGTGTAGTATTAGCATAAGACAGCGGTACCGCACCGCGGCATACGTCAAACCGTCGCCGTGTTTGAGTTTCATTAAGGGGGCGCCGAGCGATGACAGCGCAAGCAACACGCGCCATGCAGCTCGCACCGCTCTAGTTAAGATATGGTATTTTAGACAAGATTGATACATCGCAGATACAACGCCACGGGATCATCTACTCAATACTAATACTTTATTGCATTCCATAATATTTTATAAAGGTGGACTATTAGATAACTTAGATCATTTTGGACCCTGTCGGGCACGGCAAAATCAGGAGAGAGAGGAAGAAGACTTGGCATCATTTGAAAATTGATTGCTCATTAAAAAGTATATATAAAAATATTATGTTTATGGTGTTTATATTCTTATTATCTCATTTCTAACTCATTTATAACATAAATATTGTATTTATTTATAACACTTTAAGTGAGTTTATTTGTTCTAATTATAATTGTATTTATTTATAATCATTTAATTATATTTATTTATTATATTATGTTTAGTTTTCATTGATATACTTATATTTATTATTTATTACTTATATTATATTTAGAATGGTATTATATTGCATCGTGATTTTATTCATTTTCTTTGGTAGTTACAATAAGGCTACGTTTTTAATAGTGTGTTTACATAGGGAAGGAAAGAAGCAAGGAAGATGTGTAAAACAATTTTTATTTTTAAATGATTTATCGTTAAAAAATTCGGATATTGTATAATAGCATTTAGTAATCAGGTAGTGTTTCAATTTATTAGTAAATGTGTTGAATTTTAGTTCCTCTTTGATGGCTTTGGGTAAGTTGTTATAATTTTTTATGGACATAACCAAAGGGCTGGACGAGTGTATCTTAAGTTGGGATGTTGATAAGTTTAATCTATTTTTGTGTCTTAACGTGTATTATCTATCTATTATCTTATCTAGCGTATATTATCTAGCGTACTTATTCATACCGAAATTTTTAAAGCTGATATGAAAATTGTTTATACTGGCTTCTGACACTTACGCGTATATCAGACATTGAAATAAAACTACTTTTTCCGGATTTTATCGCGTTGTATTAATATTATTTGATTCCCGACATTTCGGATCCTTTACAGCATCCATGGTCACGGGTAACAACTAACAGCTACCTTACATTTTTGTTAATTATTGACGATCCTATTCGGCGGCGACCGTATCCTTCGGTCTTGCAGTTTTGGGCTTGGATTTTGATTTTATGGAATCTATAGTGGGGTTCCAAGCAGGTAAGACCCAGCCAGATGGCTGGGTCTTACCACCTGCTTGGAATTTGGATGCTTCTCTATTGAAATTTGGATGTTTTTTAATTTCAATAGCCTCGCGAATCCTCCTGGGAAGGAATCAGTTTTCTTTGCGAGGGCTTGAGGTTTATCAAATCTTATGTAGTGCTGGGCCTTTTTTTTTTAAAAAAGCTTACTTGCAATGTGGGTCGCACATTACTAGTATTCTTGTTAACCCCTCGTACTATGCTAAATGCTTATATTACGAGTGGGTTCACGTCGGTAGTGCAATGGGTGGGGTTCGAACCGGCAACCACATGATCGCAAGTCCGACGCCCAAGCCATTAGGCTACCGCCGCTTTGTCTAGAGTATGTTCACAAACTGCTAACTTGAAACGGCGGTGTTTGACATCGGCGATGTGTTCTTTTACGCAGGTTCCTATGCTTCTTTTAGTTTGGCCTATGTAAGAGAGAACGCAATCACAATCTAGCTTGTATACTCCTGCATCTTACAGAGGTATGTGACACTTGACAGGTTGTAGGAACTGACTAATCTTCTTCAGCGGCTTGAAGTATGTTTTGATAGAAACTTGCTTCAAGATATAGCCAATCTTGTCAGTGACTCCTCTGACATATGGTAATATAGCAGGTGTGCGTTCGACTGTGGCACGTTTCACGCGGTTTCTGTGACGAGGGTGCGGTATTCGGAGCTTATTGTCATGCAATACTTGCTTGAAATGTTGAAGCTTAATAGCAAGAATGTTAACAAAAATGCAAGGTAGCTGTTAGTAATTGTAACTCCTCTGAGAAGAAACACCGAAACAACGGCTCAACGGCCCGTCGCACTACGATATCAGATCAACAAGACATTTATAATAATAATAATAATAAAATATTTATTGGCTCAAGAACAGAATAACATCAATGTAAACTTATCCAGATACAAACTTAAATTATAAGTCAATGAACACTAACGTCTAAACTAGGCCGTGCCTGTATCTTAGACGTTAGTTTCTTTCTATGTAACAATACGGTATACATTTCAAATTAAACGTTAATGAGCAGGTAATAAAGTTCAAGGATATTCACATATCATTAAGTAACTACTTATGTAGGTAATTAAAAACAAAAGGAAACACAGACTCAAATAATTGCAATACAATTCAGTTGTAGGTAGATTTAGTTTTACAATGTGATCGAAATTTTTGCAAACACCGTCAAAGTGTTAACTAATTAGTTAACACTCGGTCGGCAAAAACCGCATCCATGTATGCAGACACAAAAAGTATGAACTTGGGTACATTTATTTAATCGACACCAGATTTTTTATTTTGATTTACAGTAGTGAATGTTTTAAACATGTAGGTTGATTTTATAATAAATAATTAATGATTAAACGAACTTACCTGTAGGTACGTGAAGTTCTATCATAATTATACTGGATGTTTCGTCCGAAGAATTAGCATAACACATGTACACATGTAGTCCCGCGTATCCGACCGCCATTCCAAACACTGCTTTGAGATCCCACTTCCTTTTTTTTTTTTTTGTGGGTAGTTTCCTTTTCGTGCACTCTGCTCCTTCAATCTACTTCATTTAGTTTAGAGATGTGACGTACCTATAACTAAATATTTCACGATATGACGTTTCTGGGTAAAGAACTTGTGTGAAGTTCAAGGGAGGGAGGGATGCTAATTCTTCGGACGAAACATCCAGTATAATTATGATAGAACTTCACGTACCTACAGGTAAGTTCGTTTAATCATTAATTATACGTGATGTTTCGTCCTCGAATTAGCATAACACATGTAGACTTTTAGAGCCTTCGTGAAATATTTAAGTTCAAAATATTATACAACAAGAAACACATTGTATATTTGTTTTATTAATCAAAACACAACTTAACATAAATTTATAATTGACAGTCATTTTTAATACTAAGTAGTTGAGTTATTTAAAATAGTCCTGGCCAGTGAATTATCATTAAGTAACGCACAGGATCTATTATAGAATTTGGCGAATGTACTAGAGCTTTGACTCCAACCCGCAGTCCGTCTGATCTCATCTAAGCTTACTCCTAGTTTGTGAGCAGCTGAAGTAGCTGCGTGCCGCGTGGAGTGAGCGGAGAAAATAGATACATCTATGCCACTCAAGCACAATGTATCTTTTATCCATTTGCTTAGTGTTTGAGAACAAACGGACTTGAAGGGTCTTCTTAAACTAATAAATAAATAATCATTGTCATTACGAACTGATTGTGAGTAATTTATATAGTCTACTAAAGTTTGAGCCGGGCATATTTCCGGCTTTTCTATAAAGAAGGGAATACATAACACAGGCTGGAAGGAGCCTGGTCTTGAAGTTTTTATCATATCTGGGATCTTTATAACAATCTGTGATGATAATATTTCAATATTCGATACTTTAATTTTAGAAAAAGTTTGTACTCTGTGGGCTGTAATAAGTGCGAGCAATGTTACAAGCTTTTTTGTTAGTTTGACATTGGATAAAGATTCATTGGGATACCATGTTGATAAAAAATTCAGTACTATTGACGTATCCCAGGTTACATTGTATCTAGGCAAAGCTGGTCTTAATCTATATACTCCCTTCAAAAATCTTTTGATTTGATTATCATTGCTTATGTTATAACTAATAATTAAATTTAAGGCCGATTTATATGTATTCAGTGTGCTAAACTGTGCCCCTTCATTATACAATAATGTAAAAAAATCAATTATGTTGGGAACTGTACAATTAAACATATCAATATTATTTGTTTTACAATAATTGAACCATTTTTTAAAACAGCAATCATACTGTTTGAATGAATTGTCTGATAATGACGATAGCATGATAGGTATTGCGGTTTTTGATATATTTTCCTTCATCATGGCTGTTTCGACAATAGTCCTTCCACCAGGGTAATGGATGCATGGATGTTTCGGTTGCTGGAATAATGATTTAAGATTAGATTATGGCTAGGTTTAAAAGTAATTATTTCTGAGATTAAGAGGCTTTTGAAAAGGGGATACCATGGCTGGGTTGGCCACAATGGTACCACCATAATACCTTTTGCCTGGTCTGAACATATTTTTCTTAAAGATTTTAATATCATGCTAAATGGAGGGAAGGCATAAAAATAGAAATCTGACCATGACACAGTAAACGCGTTTACTGCAAAGGCATCTGGGTCTCGGTGCCAGGATATATATCGAGCGCATTTCCTATTTACTCTACTGGCAAATAAATCAATATTAGGAGTACCAAATTTTGATATAATTTTATTATAAGCAGAGTCCCCTAGCTCCCACTCAATATCTGGGTGGACTCGACGTGATTCAGCATCTGCTATAATATTCTCAGACGAACGAATATATGAAGCAAAGACGTGTAATTGGTGTTTCTCACACCACGTCCATAATCGCTTTGTTATATTCCACCCATGCGATTTACATATGAAATTGCTGTAGTATTATCTATTCGCAAAAGTATCTGGCAATTTTTTAAGTTTTTTGCAAAGATTTTAAGCCCAAAATATGCAGCTAATATTTCTAAATAGTTTATGTGAAATGTGCTCTCCTCCTGACTCCATAAACCACTAGCTGTATCATCGCCACAGGCTACCCCCCATCCCTTTGTTGAGGCATCTGAATAAATTTCTAGGCTATATATATCTTCTTTAATTTTGTAACTAGGATTCTTAATAGCTTCTGCCCACCATTTTGAGTCAGGAGATAACTCTTTTGGTATATTTATATATTTATCATAGTTATCATCGCTTTTCAGTTGAAGGTATTTGTGTCGTTCGAAAAGCTTAGCATAAAGCCAGGAATATTCAACAGCTGGGCAAACCGATACTAAAAGTCCAATAAAACTTGCAAAGTCTCTAAGTTTGCATCTATTTTTATTAAGGTATTTTTGAATTTCTGATTGGATCCTTTCAATTTTAGATAATGGAAGACTAATCTGGAATGTCTTTGAATCTATAATAAAGCCTAGAAATTTACACGACGTCTGTGGTATTGAACAGCTCTTTTCTTCATTGATTAGAAATCCTAAAGTTGTTAGAAGCGTTTTTGTCTCTAACACATTATCGTAACATTGATTACATGTATGTCCTATCAGCAAAAAATCATCTAAATAAAGAGTTGATAAGAAATTTTTAGAGCGTAGCAATTTTACAACTGGCTTCATCAACTTCGTAAAAACATAAGGGGCTGTATTTAGCCCGAATGGTAAAACATTAAATTGGAATAATTTATCTTCCCATTGGAATCTTAAATATTTCGTATAACAAGGTTTAATTTTTATCAGAAGATAAGCATCTTTTAAATCTAAAGTGCTCATATAGCAGTTGCGAGAAATCAGTTTTACTGCAGTTCTTAGGTCTTCCAATTTAAAATGTTGAGTGTTAATGAATTTATTTAATGACTTTAAATTTAGTATAAACCTGGATTTACCATTAGGTTTGGGTATAAGAAAAAAATTCGAAATAAATTGTCCCTCGCACGGTTCACAAATTGAAACTGCTCCGATTGACAGTAGATTATTGATTGCATTATTACACAAGGTACGTTCAGGTTCACCATAAGTTGGGGCACATGGTGGGTAATGTTGAATGACAGGTCGACAAAAGGGTATCTCATACCCCTTTACATAGGATAGTACAATAGGGTCATTTGTTATTGACGCCCATTGATGGTAAAATAATGATAATCTACCTGCGTAATTTACCATATTTATCGGCGGCTGCGACTCGAAGTGTTGTGCGAGGTTCGCGATTTGTTCTGATGCCGATGCTTCGCTGGAGCCGCTGATGTCTTCGTCCTCGGAGCTCCTGCCGCCGGCTGCCTGGGCGCCGCAGGAGCTCCTTTCCAGTTTAAATTTCTTGTTGTGGACATGTTAGACTTCTGCACTTGTGGTTTTGGTCGTGGAGGCGGATTACTCTTAAGATCTGCACAGGATTTACTTAACGCTTTAGCCGACTTCAGAGTTTCGGGTAAATTTTCCCCGAAGAGGTACTTATCAATTTTTGTACTCAATAATTGATCTTTCATTTCTTTTTTGAGGGTACACAAAATAAAATTTTTTTCTAGTCATGGAATCTTTATGTTGACTATCACATATTGTTCGCCCCACGTCCATGAGTGTTTTAACCAACGATTCATCTTTTTCTTTGGATGATAGCAGTTTGGATATAACCTCTCCAATACCTGATAAAGCCACGGATAGTTGCTTCTGTTTTATTTCGATAGCTTTGTCGCGTTTGGCGACAACCTCTGAAACAGCAGCTTTTATTTCTGCATTTAAGATCGGTGGATCTATTAATGTACAGTTGCCAGGAGTAATGTACCTTGTTGTAAGTTGGTCTCTTATATCCTTAGATAAGCCCACAGTTGCCCAGTGTTCAAATCTGAGTGCCAGGTCCTTTTGAATACTCTTACCGTAAACATCTTTTGAGGTTGGATCCTCACCAAGCAAGGCTAAAGTGGAGCTATCTAGCTCATTATTGTCAGGGTCGTTGACCTCAACAGGTGAAATTGTAGGCTGTGGTTCTTCAGCCGTGGATGTTGAAGTGGAAGCGTGAGGTTCCTGCATAATAGGTATTTGTTCGTTGTTCTGTAGTATTGGTGGATTGTTTTCTACATTAACTTCGGGTATATTGGTATTACACTCATCGTCGGACATAAATACACCGGGTTCCATGGTTTCGCTATCTGTAATCATCAACAACGATGTTGTATGTAGCTACGGATAGCCGTAGCTAAAAACTAAAATCATATATAGGGACCAGTCCCAATCAAAAGAAAGTACTGTCCGCCATATGTTTAAATTAATTTATCTTAGTAAAGGGACAGCCCCACTGTGCTGACCGCAATACTATTATGTAGGTAGTTTTTACAAAAATATATTTGGAACCAGCGATATACTGTTATTTTTTGTAAAGGAACAGCCCCATTGTGCTGATCGCAATACTAATCGTAGGAAACAGTCCCAAAATGTACTGATCGCCTTACGTAATAACAACACATAACCGATAAAAAACATTAACGGATTATGTATGACTTTGTTAAGAAATAGCCCCAATGTGCTATTCGCAAAACATTTTTATATTACACAGTAATATTATATTCGTAAAGGAACAGCCCCACTGTGCTGATCGCAATACTTTTTGTTCTTGACAAATATGGTCATATTTAGGGACCTACCTTCATGATGTGACCGCGGAGGCGATGAACTCCGTGATGATAAACTCCTCTTAGCTCGACGCAGTAATTTCTTTTCCAATTTTTTAATCTTTCTAGCAATATAGTCGTAAGTATCACTTTCACGTTTCCGTTTTGGCATTATTCTCACGAAACGTTAACTTTTTTAAATGAAATGAATAAACGCGTGCGGAACGGCGGAGCACTGAAACGCGAATGAAGTAGATTGAAGGAGCAGAGTGCAGGAAAAGGAAACTACCCACAAAAAAAAAAAAAAAGGAAGTGGGATCTCAAAGCAGTGTTTGGAATGGCGGTCGGATACGCGGGACTACATGTGTACATGTGTTATGCTAATTCGAGGACGAAACATCACGTATAATTATATATATGCGTGCATATATACTAAATATTATACATATAGTGTACATACAACTAGTTCAAAGTTTTAATAGGTATTTAACTTTTGCTCTAATTTAGGTTTAATGGAAATGATATTTTTATAAATGAGTTCAATTATTTTTATTTTATTTATTCAATTTCAAATTTAGTTCAATTATTTTTATATTATTTGCCATGTAAAATACTCAAGACCCTCAGAAAAAATGATAAATTAAAATAAATTTGACATGATTGAGTACTCTAGCCTACACAGTACACTAGCCTACCCAGTAAATGTTGCATGTGTCAGAAAGGGGGGGTCTATTCAATAGAATGTTAAATATGTAAATGTCAGGATTATGATATTATCAAGTTATAACTATGTGACCAAGTTAGCAGCTAATCTGTTAATGAAATAACTGTCGGAAATATTTGCCAAGGATAATTATAAGGAATGAAACAATGCATTTTATATTACTCAGTGGAAAGAGTAATATATTTCAATCTGATCATTAATGCTCAGTTCCAAATAGTGCACTATGGAGAAGAACCGGCAAGAAAATCCATAGCCATATTCATTTGATAATTATAGTACAGTTTCCCATTTCACATAAAGCATAAAACAATTATCACATAATTTG
Organism: Acronicta aceris; assembly: GCA_910591435.1. Lineage (NCBI taxonomy): Eukaryota > Metazoa > Arthropoda > Insecta > Lepidoptera > Noctuidae > Acronicta > Acronicta aceris. Next base: position 14,525,438 of record OU342774.1, on the reverse strand, counting down.
TATCAAACAGTAACATAATACAGCATAGTAACAGTGGCATAATAACACGGCATAATAACACAGCATAGTAACAATCGGAATACTTAACTTTAACAACCAGCAGCCGATCCTTGACTAACTATAACTGTCACTCGAACCAACTAACTAAACGATTTTGTGGAATACCACCCTTTTTATAATTTATTCAAACAATGGCACCATATTAGCAATAAGGCGCCATTTTCTACCAATCACAGATCGTCATACATTTTAGCCAAATATCTATAAACATTAGCAATAATAATAAGATACAATTCAGTAGAACTGTTTTAAAACATGATAGGATAATTAAGCAAATTTGAAAACCAACAAATGTATTAACTTTAGATTTAACTCGGTAAATATGCGTCAATTGACAGTCTTAAATAAATTAAATTAACAGAATAAAACCCGAGGGTCATTCTAAATATCATTAATTAATTTATAGTCATTAGACATATTTATGATAATAAATATGTACTTTGTATTATTATAAATAGTACCATAGATCATAACTTTCGTTCCGAAATCATGATCTATGCTATATAACAGCTTTAAAGTAAAACGGTACAGAAATATTTAAAACAAGAACCGAGGGATATATACATATTTAACACGGCCATACTGACAATACTTCGTCCTCGAAGTACAAATCTATTTCGCTTTCAGTCTCATACAATATAATGACAATTGTAATCATGAATCTTAGTACAGTACCAATTTTTGACGACACGTTTGGCGTAGCGGTTGAGCGATCGGCTTCTGCGCCACGTGTTGTGGATTCGATCCCCACAAGGAGCAAATATTTGTATGATCTACAGGTAGTTGTTCCGGGTCTGGGCGTTTGTGTATGTGAGAATTTGTGTTTGTAAACGCACCCACGATACAGGAGAAATTACTAGTGTGGGCCAAAGTTTAAAAAAAAAATAATAATAATAAAAATTAAAAAATTGTATATATCTAACACATGCCTATACCTACTGGGCCAAATGAAGAACCTTTTATTTAATTTATAAGATAACAGCTTGTATGTAACTCATTTGATACAATTAAATATTCTATTCTATTCTATAATATTTTATTCCATTCATGCCGATGTCTGTACATTATAGATTTTAAAGAAAAACTAACATGGGGGTCTTTATTAGACCAACAGAAGCCAAAATATCCATTGTCAGAATTTTTGTTTGTCTGTCTGTATGTTTGTACGCGCATTATGAAAATACTACTGCATGGAATTTGATGCAGTTTCAACGATGTATTGCTAGAGGTCTTACTTAATCTGGTGCATGTTTCATTTTGATACGCCGCCTACAATCGGACTTAATCTTAATCTATCGGTATGTTAATCTTTTTGGGACGTGAGTCAAGGTGAGAAACCGCGGACAAGAGCAACCAGTAATAGAATAAACGCGACCAAGATAAAATTAAGATAAAACAGCACCGAGCGCCGCATACATATTGACGGTGGGAGGGTTGACTATGTCCATGAATACGTATACCTTGGCCAAATAGTTTCCTTCCAATCAAGGCAAGACAAAGAAGTTGCTAAACGCACCGAAAACGCCTGGAGGAGCTATTGGGCCATGAAGGACCTAATGAAAGGCAAACTACCTCTATGCCTGAAACGTGAGCTTATGGATATATGCATTCTCCCCATCCTCACATACGGTGCCCAAACTTGGTCTTTGACTGTCGTCCAAAGGTCCACACTCGAGGTTTGCCAACGAGCGATGGAGCGCAGTATTCTGCGAGTAAAACTCACTGACTGTATACGGAATACAATACTGCGCTCCAAAACTCAAATATCTGATGTCACGCGCAAAGCCCGGCAGCCTAAATGGGACTGGGCAGGACACGTCTGCCGCATGCGAAACGAACTGTGGGCAAAAGCCATCACAAATTGGATCCCACACGGAGCGAAGCGACAGCGTGGTCGGCCCAGACGGAGGTGGCGCGATGAACTGGACTCTTACGATAGAGATTGGGTAATTGGTAAAACCACAGACCGAGCGGTTTGGAAGGAAGGAAGGGAGGCCTTTGCCCAGCAGTGGGACGAAATAGGCTAGGAATGAAATGAATGTTATGAAATACATAACATTCAAAGTCAAATACTACTAGTTGCGGTACGGATCCAAACAATGAGTCTTATAGAGGGGAACCTGCAAGAACTTCCATAAACTTCTAAAAAAAACACATAGTTACAATATTATTCTCCATTAACAATTTTGTTCTGATTAGTTTTCATTATGCAGTTTGTGTATACGTCATAGGTTTGTCGTAGCGTGCGTCGTAGCGGCGCTACGCCGTAGCACATGAGCGTTCGTAGCAAGTAGTTAGCGGGTGCACCTCATTTAAATGGTTTGATTGCGTTGCGTAAAGCGCTGGCACAGTTGGAAGTAGTCGAGGCGCGCACGCTGGCGCGGCTCCAGCGCTGTACCGTACTTCAACACACGTTACCTGCAACTCCACGCGGCGCTTCGTAAATACGTGCCATTTAATTTATAATAATTACATACCATCACGGCTATATTCCCCAGAGGGTTAAGCGGTTAATAGGTAAACTAATTAATGTACCTACATCCACAGTTCGCCGGTGTGTTTGTGTCCCATATAATAGGAGGCGAAATCCCAAGCTCCGAGCTGCTACTGAGAATTTCATAACACTTTGGTCGATCTAAGAATCGAACCCAGGAACTCAAGCGTAGCAGTCGCGCTCATGACCACTATACTAACGAGGCAGTCAAATTAGTTGGTGTGGTATGATGTGAAGTGAAGCCCTTACTTTAACAAGCTCATGAAGTCACAAATGGTGTACAGCTCGACCCTACTATTACACTACACTAAAGGCACGAGGTTAAGTAATAAATAACTACGTTGATCTATCGTTCTGTTGTAGCCGATACGTATAATATATGTGGATGATATTCAAGATTGACTACAAGATATACAAAGAAAGGTAATGATTGAAATGTATTTCAATGTAAACAAAGAACAATATAATCAATCAAATGTTTCCATACTTTCATAATAATATGGCGTACCGCCGCCGCCGCCGCCGCCGGTACCGCGTATAGCATTTTGAGTTTCTATGAGTCGTGTTTTGTTGTTTAATGGATCCGTTGCGGCCATAGACGCTTTTGTTGTGTGTTGCAACTTTAAGAAGTGAATATTCAAAGCCATTTTAAAGAAAATTATAGATATTGTTTTAATTATAATCATTTCTTTATTTCAAACCAAAATAATTTGTTGATATGGATTGTATTTGTTGAACAATAAGGATTTGTTCATATCATACATAGTGTTAGCAAATAAAAACTTTACCCATTGTAGGTATTTATCTAATCTGTCTATCTGTATGTATTTTTGTCTAACAGTAAAACTGTGACATTCGGACTATCCACCTATCTATCACACAATGCATTCAGGATGGCGACAGCGTGGCGGCCGCCCGGCCCAGGGCCCAGGAGTCAGGCACACCACGGACGACGATGCACGGCGACGTGAACACCATCGACCCTCACCTCGGCACACATCGCCGACGCGCTACAATGGCGGGGCATCCTCATCCACCTCCTATTTGTTTATTGTTGAGCATTAGTACATATATAGACTTTCAGAAATAATACAGGAATATTATAGGATAACAGAATATAATATAGTTTCAAGTTCCTACTATTTTATATTAAGCCAAAGTCAAAGTCAAAGTGAAAATTATTTATTTCAATTAGACCATTAAAAAGGTACTTTTAAAAAGTCAAACTTATTGCATGATTCCAAAAAATGGGTCTTATGGAGAAGAGCCGGCAAGAAACTCCAGAGTATCTATTACTCTTAAAAAAACATGATTACAATGTTAATCTTTACAACTTTGTTTTAAATAGTTTGATTCAGTATAAGTAGGTGTTGTAAAAAGACAGGGATTGCCACAGCAAGTAAGAGCTGACCAGTCCCGACAGACAGCACCCGTTCATGAGCATGACTTGTGTATCGGCGTAGTTCGACTCAACCATATTGTAGGGAATAAAACGACCCGACACACAACGCCACCATCAGCAGGACATTTAAGTGAGCACGACAAGCTCAGACCGCGGGCACAATATTCCTATAGATAAATATACTTACACAAATTGTTACATCAATATCTGCACGATCCTCAAACTTTACAGCAGGTATACTAATTAGGAAATTATACCATATTAGTTCAATCAGTATGTATATCAAATTGTTATCATAATGTGTATATACTCGTATATTGTATGGTATGTTCAATTAAATAATTATGGTGATAGTAAATGGTAATAGAAAATATATATTAATATAATGTCATCAAATATACAATATACAATATATATACAATATCAATTGCAATGGTCTTAGGTCAATTACAGTGTCGTGTAGACTGTGAGTGCAAATACAAAGCATCGTCATCATTAATAACGTGTGGACAGAGACGCGAGGGTGGGGGCGCGGGGCGCGTGGGATGCGGTGCGCGAGGGCACAAGGCGCGCGGGGCGTCGGGTCCGGCGCCCCCAAACGACGTCCACTAATAAATCGTGGCAAGGAAACGTTTGCAGTCGCTCAAACATGTCGCCACAGAACTGGACGATTAATTATAAATACTTGGAATCACCCACCACCGCCCATCACTCACTCACCCCTTCAACTGCCTCACTGATAACGTAACATTAACTATGTACCTACCTACAATAGCATTGTACTTGTACCTTCAAGTAATTCATTGCAGACTGTGCAGGTAGACCGGACGGACAGCGGCCGCCGGCTGGGGCTCTTGCATGAAATTTAAGTTAGTGACAAATACTTCGGTCTAACAACCTTTGGAGCTATAAAAAATTACAGTGCTCTCGTAATGCCACTAATCGTCAAAAGTGGCCGTGACGCTCAGAGAATGATGCCGACGATGACCCAGCGCACACCATTGTTTTTACCACGACCACTGTGACAAGAGTGCCTGACTAAGAAGATAAGAAAACAAGGCTATTCTTTTCCGTTGACACAACACACAACATTTTTTGAACTAAGTTAAGTTTGTCCTTCAAGCCGACTTATCTTTTAATTAGAACAATGTTCGGCGCATCAATACATTATGACTACAGTAATGGAAATAATATTTATATTATATAATAATTAATATTATAGCCTAATGGCTAGGGCGTCAGACTTGCAATCATGTGGTTGCCGGTTCAAACCCCACCCATTGCACTACGGTGAACCCACTCGTAACACAAGCGTTTAGCTTAGCACGAGGGGTTAACAAGAATACTAGTAATGTGCGACCCACATTGCAGTAAGCTTTAAAAAAAAGTACTAAGTGTGCACGGGAGCCTCGGGGCTCTATATTTACTTAGCAATACATTTTTGTACTGACTTCACATCTCCTGTTATATTGCGGACCCGGTACATGACCCGACGCGACGCTTCTAATAAGGATGTGTTCGCTTCACCCACACGTGCATCGTAAAACATATGTATGTCGTTGTATCTGTTTCCAGCTCAGTGCCAGTCCATGTCGGTAGTGGTGGTGGTGCAATCTCTAGCCGTCTCTCAATTTCTCATGAGGTCCCGTAGAATGTAGGCCACCCTATTGTTCGTGGGAGTTATACCGTGCTCTAAATACTATTGAGTGGAGCAGTAGAGACGTGGAGTTGTTAGCGTCGTATTGAATGCAGGTGTACGGACTGTAGCGCGCCGGGTCCTGTACTACGTACGTATAGGTACGAGTACGCGCAGGCGGGGCGCTCCACGGACGTGACTGCGTGCCGCTTCGGCTCACAAGTTCACTCATTATTGCTGAGATGACTTTTTGTTAACAATTTGTTAAAACTTCACTCCATTATAATTTGTAAATTCGTACGTTCGTAGATGAATATGAGTTAAACGATGACAAGACGCCATATTTCTGCCCCTTCAAAAAAATGTTTTATGTCAGTTTGACATATATTCATGACCTTACATTACCTATTTCGTTGTTGATTTACTATTATTTTGACAAATTTCAATTTTCTCCGTTTCCGCCGTATAAGTGACGCCACCACACGTTTTTTTTTTTAGTTTTTTTTCTCCGAAATGAAGAAATATAAAAAATAAATGAAAATATTTTCGAACTCAGGATAGAAAAATCAAAGAAACAGTATTTTTGTTTTCTTGTATGTTGTGAATTGTTGTGCGTATGGTTTCGCGCCAAATATCTACGCCCGTACGCCCGTGCTGGACAATGTACTCCGGATTGCGTTTTGCAATAGGGTATTTGACTAATGTTTGAATAATTAAAAATATCAAGCTAAGTGAAAAATGAAATTAAATACAAATCGTATTCTGAAAAAATAATTTAAATTGGATAACAAATTTCGAAGATTTAAGCATTTAAAATTATTGGTGGGGATTGAGAGGGGATGCTTTGTCCCTTTCACCCAAATGAGTGTTAGTATAGGATTTGTATGGCGCATTGGTTTGTGACGTCATAACAAGTACCGTATCGCATTCGTTAATAATGTCCTTACTGATTTCGATATTTTTGCATAAGAACACTTATTATAAAACCGGCTCACAGAAAACCGGCGTTAAACAACGCTTACGTTGTGTTTCGCCGAGTGAGTGAGGTTACCGGAGGCCTAATCCTCTTTTAAAAGGTCGGCAACGCACTTGTGACGCCTCTGGTGTTGCGGGTGTCCATAGTGCATTCTGTCTAGTATAGAATTAAAATGCTTGTAACTTCCTTATTTTTGAGCCGATTTTAATTTTGTTTTCGTTGATGGGTTCTATTTGTAGTAACATTTGCATAAGACTATAACAAATGATCAGTTAAATAGCATATTGTATCTATGTTAATGAGCACGCTTGCTTACAATAAAATTATATAATTTGAAAGAAAGAAAGAAAAAACGCTTATTTGGTAAACCACATCATACCCGCTACCCCGCTTTTGTAGTGCCTCTGGTATGTTTGCGGAGGCCAGGGTAGACGGCTTCCATGCCATCATGCGCAAGCGGCTCGCATCCTTACTAAGCAGAGTCCGGGCTAGCACTAACAGCATCCTACAGGTCATTGCAAGTAAACAGGACTCAAATATCCTGAAAACATTTATTCGGACACAAATTTTATAAATTTTATAAGCATTTTGTTAATCTTTTAATGTATTTGTTTTCTATAAGTATGGACTTGTAACTTGGTCTGAAATAAAGATTATATTATTATTATTATAAGACCAATGCCTGGTTACAAAGATTTGAAAGAGAAGAAAGAATACAGAAATAAAAAGTAGCTTAAATAAATAAATAGCAAACAGAACGAAATGTATACACGTGTCTCATGATGGGGCCAAATGGGTCTCTAAAACAGCATCGTGTCAAGCACAGTTCAGTGTGTGGAGGGGCGTGTTGGCCCTCACACCAAAGGGAAGATACTCCGACTAGGCGGGCGTTTTGTCCGGCGGGCCACAGCCGATTGTATATATCCAAGTTGCGTTGCAAACTTCACTTGCGCGAGAAGTCGTACAAGTGCTTGACGCTGGTTTTCATTTGGAATTTTATCGATTACAAAACAATAAAACCAAATTCCTATTATGATGGGGATAAGTAGAATTATATACTTTTTATTGTTTTTCCTCCCGTAGTTGAACTCAAACGAGCCACAAGCCGACACTACTACCCGACACTGAACTGATACAATTGCTACTAATAAGCAATTACACAATTGCTACTAATAATTTAATATTGTTTATTGTAATTGATATAATCGACAAATAAAACATCATTATGTAGCTGCGACGCTGAGCCGTGGCGGACTCGTCGAATCGCGATCGTCCTCTTATACAAACACGTGTTAAATTAATAAAGTGAGACCGAACCGAGCCGTCGCCGCGCCGGCTTCACAACCTAGCACACATCCGCACCGCGCCGATACCGCGTTGAAGTCGCTAATATAGCGCATTACGTCAGCAAACAGATCCGCACCAAGTGGCCACTTTCAAAATATTCTGAGGAGTCCTCACTTCCACTTAACTCAGAGAGCATGATTTTTCCAACAAAATCAGCCGCGTTTGATGAGTGGTGGCGACGGCGGTGGAGTGTACCTATACACTCCACCCAGATGCACTAAATAGTATTATTATACAATATCGTAGATAATTTTAATGGTCCTTGTTGCGCTATACGTATCACTTAGGTATAGATAAAGAAAATTCAAGTCGGGCTCTTTTATGAGTTAGTGTAATGAAATACGGTAGCTCCTCGGAAGCGGTTCTGTTACAAAGCCCAAGAAATGCTGTATTCAGTTGAATGATATTAAAATTGCGATTATACTAGCATTAGTGAAACATGTTCGGCTAGGATATAACGTGACGGCGGGTGCTATTATCGCAGCACTTGCGTTACTGCGCTGCCACACTGTGCCATTTGTATTCAGTGACGCGCGCGGCGCGCGATCGTAGCATTAACGATAGCTTCACCATTGAATTATAGCGACGTACTTTGTAGAACGATTACATTATGTAGTACTGTTTAATAGCTGATTATTGCCAAATATAGACGTAGATAGATAAATGTTATTATCTTAGTAGGATCGTGAATCTGTACGGCGTGTGAATGTGTGTGTTAATTTTACCGGCAATATATTAAACGTATGTTACTACAAATGTACAGTTAAACAAACAGTGTATGCATCCTTGACACGTACACGTCATTATTACAATGGCGGCTATTACTGTAGCGCAGGCGCAGCCGCACGAGTCACGCCGCATTCCCGGGACTCGCGCACTTCATTATTACATTTTTACACGTTGCCTATTACAGTTTACTGATAGGATGCGACAGGCGAGGTACTTCATGTTTAGTTTAGGGAGAAGGGTTTACTGTGAGAACTCTGCAAAAAAGAACGCGGCTTTCCGTGAAGTCTGATGACTTCGCTTTTGACGTGCTGCAGCAATTGCAAACATTCAATGTTGTAGTTTTATTTCAGTGAGACCAATATTACAGGTGCGTCATGTTGGGGTGATATGGAGCTATATATTACAACAATAATAATTGTTACGAGTATATAATATGTGAATAACAACAATGTCAATTTAAATCTAAACAAAATTAAGCAAACGCTATTTGTAATTTGACCATCATTTATTTGTAATTTAATTTAATTGTATTCCTAAGCATGCTGTGATTTCAAGTTAATGAAGAAACAGAAGGTAATAATTGTATTTCTTTATTGTATATAATGTGTATTTTTTGTTGGAAATCCTAATAAATAAAATAAAATGAAATATGTATGATTGACAAACGGTTCGTAACATGACACACACATACACACGAGCTATTGAGGACTATAATATAATAATAGGTATATATTCTTAATTGTCTAAGAACACCTGTAATATATGTGTACATTTTATAATATGGTTAAATAAACATTATCTTATCTTATAACTTACATATGTCATAATTAAATTTAAAGAAAACACCAAATTGGATCACCAGCCTTCAGTGTCCACACTCTCTACATCCCGGCAAGGTGCTAATAAAATGTGCCGCATATTGGCGCGGCGGAGCGGACCTCCGCCCTTCGGCGCTAAATTAAATATTTCAGAATTAACGCGCAGAACATCTACGTTAAAAAAAACCGACAATAGTATCTAACTGACTATTCGCAGGCGGATCATAAAATATGAGCGAACTTTTTCAAAGTGTTATGTCAGTGTCCTTAGGTAGTACATGTGATAGTTCCGCTTGATCTAAACAATGACTACCTACGTCACGATGCGGTGTGATCGTGAGTGCCGGGGGTGTCCACGATATTGCGTCTACTTTATTTAAATCGTTGCCCCACACAGGACTTTCTCGTGTATCATATTACCCCACCGAAGCCCATGTCCACAAAATCGTGCATTTAACAACTTTGAGCTTTGCTATGATATACATCAGGTCGTTATTGGTCGGTGGGGACATCCTGCCACATCATATATATTAAATTATTGCTCGATTAAATTGATAAAAGTATTATGACTATGTTTGACAATTTAATCGAGCAATAATTTTAAAGGTTTTTTTATACAAACAAGCATACGGCCCGCCTGATGGTAAGCGGTTACCGTAGCCTATGGACGCTTGAAACACCAGGGCTATCACTCGCGCGTTACCGACTCTGTAAATTAAGGAGGAATAGTTGGGGTGGCAGCATAGGAGACATTCTGCCATGCATGACAGTGGCGGTAACACCACCGGTCCCCCACATTGCCAACACAACGCTTCCTCGTGGAGCTCTGGCGACCTTACTCACCGTTAGGAACACAACATAGCGCCGGAGCTATGTTATTTGGCTACGATTTTCTGCAAGGTGGTGGTACTTACCCAGTCGAGCAGCTCCAATTGTGAGTGGAATTATTGGATTCCACAATACCCCAACTCTCTTAAAGATATTATACTGTTATCTTTGTCCACATTACACACATACATATTTTCACGCCTTTTTATGGGACAGGGGGCAAACGAGCAGATGGATCACCTGATGGTAAGCGATTACCGCCGCCCATGGACACCCGCAACACCAGAGGAGTCACAAGTGCGTTGCCTTTTAAAAAGAGATTGGCCTTTTAAAAGCGGTTCCGGTAACCTCACTCACTCGGCGAAACTCAACAGTAAGTGTTGTTTGACGCCGGTCGCTTCGGTCGAGCCGGCCTATTCGTGCCGAAGCATGGCTCTGCCACAGTAATGGGATGCCTGTCTCCCATTGGGGCAGGCAGAGACTATAGATTTGTCTAATATTGACCGCATGCATTTGACCAACATCGCGCACACTTATCTGCACTGTATGACGCGTTAAACTTCCGAGAACATCGCAATCCGCAAGACATAACACACGCACAGGATAACATACGCGCAGTTACTGTGCGGATGAACTTCGAGGTGAGGTGAGGAGGAAATACGGTCGTTGACCTACGCATCGCTGCAGCATAACAAATACTGTCTTAGAAAACCTAGAGGAATAATAAGTGTTTACCGCCATCTATATTACGCGAGCAGATCGTTTACAAGCGAATCTTGGACGGGGCGGCGCTCGCCTTGTAACCTTTATCTGCAGACGTCGCCGTTATTGGCTCCACATTCCTTTGCAGGCGAATACTTGTTTCTTTGTAGCTACCTGCAAGTAATGTGAGAAAATGTCGGAGAAGTACCAAACGTTCGATGTACAAAAATATGGGTAATTGTAAATTGTTGAGAGTAGCCACACCGCTCCGCATGTTTCGCATTAGTTAAATATTTATCATAACCGAGACGTACGTGACTGTCCAAGTAACCGCACTTACTGTACAAGAACCAACAACTACAAGACAACTACGTACACAAATCCAGGCCAAGTAGCGTGACAGAAAATACACATTTAGAAAATTAATTTAAAAATAAAAAACCCGTCTGCCAAAACAGATGGAAACAAGATGACCGACCTCATGCAGTCGGAGGCAATAGAGGCTCCGACGATATTTTTTTATTTTACACTTTTTAGTTAGGAATCTTTAGCATTCCTTATTCCAAATTAAATTTAAACATATAAGTTGTATATATTTTTGTAAGGCATTTATAAAATCCTTATTTTTTTTGATACCCCTCGATAGGTGTTGAGGAAAAAAGTTTTAAATAAATAATATGGCCCCAAAAATCAAGACACCATTAAGACAAATGTAACGACAATTTTCAAGCTAATCCATCAAGCCGGTTTGGCGGCAGAGAGTGACAAACAGTTTTTAATAAAATATCTTTGGCTGTACTATATTTATCTGGCTGATTTTGATACCATTAAAAAAGTTACATTTTAAAAAAAGAAACAAATGAGTAAAAATGTGTTTGCCGCTATTTTTCATTTGTTTTTCTTTCTGTCAAAATGAGTGAATCTAATGAAGAAATTCGATACATTTTAAAGTTTTATTACAAAAAGGGGAAAAATGCAACGCAAGCCGCGAAAAAAATTTGTGACGTTTATGGACCTAATGCAGTGTCAGCAAGAGTAGCACAAAGTTGGTTTAAGCGTTTTCAATCCGGGAATTTTGATGTTAAAGGTGCACATCGCTCTGGTCGCCCTGTTACAGATAAAATTGACGCAATTTTTGAAAAAGTGGAGCAAGATATCTGTAGTTACGACGTAGCTGAAGAACTGGGGATTGACCACAAAACAGTTTTGACCCATTTGAAAAAAGCTAGGTTTACAAAAAAGCTCGATATTTGGATGCCACACGAGCTCACTGAAAGAAACCTAATGAACCGTATACTCATTAGCGATTTTTTATTGAGACGTAATTAAACTGAACCGTTTTTAAAGAGATTAATAACTGGTGATGAAAAGTGGATCACGTACGACAAGAACGTGCGAAAAAGGTCGTGGTCAAAGGTCGGTCAGGCTTCACAGACTGTGGCAAATTGTTAATTATGAGCTTTTACCGCCAGGCAGAACCATCGATTCAGATTTTTACTGCCAACAACTGATGAGATTAAAGCAAGAAATTGGGAGAAAGCGGCCGGAATTTATCAATAGAAAGGGTGTGGTCTTTCATCACGATAACGCTAGACCACACACATCTGTGGCCACTCAGCAAAAATTAAGAGAGTTTGGTTGGGAGGTGTAATGCATCCGCCACATAGCCCTGACCTTGGACCTTCAGATTTCCACCTGTTTCGATCTCTTCAGAATTCTTTATGCAGTGTCAGGTTAACTGCCAAAACTACTTGTCACGTTTTTTTGATCAGAAGTCCCAAAATTTCTACAACAATGGGATCATGTCCCACAAGATGGCAAAAAGTCGTTGAGCAAAATGCTACATATATATTATAATTAAATGTAAATTAACTTTGAAAAAAAAATGTCTTGAGTTTTCATATTAAATGCGAAGAAAATTTTTCCTCCACCTATTATACAATAGCATTTGCTACGCCGTAGCCATTTGCTATGCCGTATCCATTTGCTACGCCCGCCGTAGTCTGATGCTACGCCGTAGCTTTTGCTACTACCGGTACGTAGCGTAGGGAGATATGGAAATGCGATGTGTTTGGGGTAATAATACCAATGGCTATAGACTCATACAGAACAAACGACCTTGAGTGCCGTTTAGTACAACTCACTGCCACAAGATTTATAACTTTTTAACACAACATATTACTATTACTTATTAAATTTGAAGAAGTTATAACTTATTAAATTTGAAGGAAAATTATGCATATAATTTGTAATACAAACCGGTGCCTGTCATATATTATGTAGTTTTGGAGGGGAAGTTAACATGTTTACAAAGCAAGTATATGCAGCGCTAATGACGATACAAGTAAGTATTCACAATCATATAGACGACAGCGCGGCGCTCACCTGCCGCGGTGGCAGTGCGGCCGCGCCGCCTCGCGGCAGCGACAACAAACTAACAAACAGATCGGTGACGTCACGTAATGACGTGACGTCATGTAATCCAAGGAATATGAGCTATACCTATGATAGTTGTTTAGATATTTGTATGTCGACATTTCCGAATGCATATTTGTCACCATTGTTGTTTCTACCATGCAGGTACAATATTATTTATTTCAGTTCCGAGCTCGCACCTCCGCTTGCGCTGCCACCAGCCACTGCGCACTGTATCTATTTCACCACATGATGAAACAAAATAGGTACTCAATTGTTTAGCTGGACGACGCATAACGCAACACACCAAACAAAACCAATCCCTCACATGAACTAGTGCCGCACGTTGCAGGCTCAACACTTACAAATATAAACTCATCTAAGTAAGTGCATACGTTTCTTTAAGGAACAATTACAAAATGTGAACGAGAACATGGTTTTATGTACACACAGTATGAGATGAGCCGCCGCACACACCGACACCGCGACTTCACTTGCAGACACTTATATAATATTATATATTAGCGTGCGCGATACGACTGGGTAAGACGTCACTCTTCCACACGCAACGCCACTTACACTTTTATATACATGATTAGCAGCTAATTTGTAAACTGACCAAATTTCATAAAGTAGTACAAAAACCTTTGCGGTTCTTTATGTATGCATTCCTCAACGAATAATAAAAGGTTTCACGTTGGAATCCGTCCCTATTACGAGTCAAACAAATTACGCACTTACGCAATACGGCCCAAAAAAAAAAAGAATTACTCGGCTACAGTAAACGTGTCTAACCGATGAATCGTAACGAAAAAATAGATTTTATGGAACTCAGAAATTTATCGGCGCGGGTAACCGTGCTCCGTGCTCCATGCTCCGTGCTCCATGCTCCATGCTCCGTGCTCGTGCTCCGTGCTCCATGCTCCGTGCTCCGTGCTCCGTGCTCCGTGCTCCGTGCTCCGTGCTCCGTGCTCCGTGCTCCGTGCTCCGTGCTCCGTGCTCCGACTCCTTGCGACTACGACTCTTGGTCGCACTGCATACTTGTCATGTTTGACTAAATTTGAAATAAGGGTTATATTTGAACTCGCCGAAAGTTTCTTTATATATCTAGATTTGTCTCACAAGTGGGGCGAAGCGGCTGTAGCCCACGATACATGATGTGTTTCGCCGCCGCCGTCCGCCGCGCCGCACGTTACACACTTATATAACCAGCTCACTTCGAGTGCGGAACTCATTTTATTTTTATTTCAACGGATCACATTTCAACGCAGTTCAATATGTTACAATAATGGAAGTCTCAATTTAGATTATCTCAGTAGTAACAAGCGGACTCAGTAGTAACCGGGTAACCGTGCCGGTGCCGGGCACCGTCCGATACCCGTACACATAGGTGTTCTCATAAATAATACACCTTTTTGCTCACCACCGAGATACCCTACACATTACATGAAGTTTTACGTCGTTATTCTACACTGCTGTCCGGATGCGGCCGATACCGGACCCAGTCCGGACGGCATCACAAATACTATATAATAGCAACTGAATTTATGTTTCTGTTTTTTCTGAAAACTCCCATATCACCATACAGTACGTACGTTGATATCTAATGTCGAACTAGGCATCATCGATCATCAAGTCGCGTGTGCGTCAGCTATCTACGAGTACTCCGCTTGACTCTCCGTCTGATGTGTGGATACGCTTCATTCGTGACGTGAACCGCCCACCGAAACCTGTCCGAGTGTTGCCGCCGCACACTCCCGCAGGCAAACGACCATACAATGTATGTTTTTTATTTTTAGAAAATTGTAATTATCTCGCGCCGCCGCCGCCGCCACGCGGCCTCGCAACACACAGTTTATAATTTATAGTTTTATTGGTGTTTTATTTTAATTTTTTGCTGGATTTGTGACGACCGCAAACTTATTTGTATATAAATATGCTTTCCTACCTTTAACAAAAACTCTTTATGATTCAACATCAATTCAATAGGTATCTACATTTATGGAAAAGTAAATGAGATTATAATAATTATTGTAATTAAAGCAAATCAAATTCAATAGCGCGTGTTTTGTTGAGCACTCGACGTGGTGCGATGCGGTGCGGCGCGGTAAGGCGCGGTGGACAACGTTTATAAAACGAAGTAATAAAAAAACAGATGAGTATTTGCCAATGTAATATTTAATGTTCTCATTCAATACAGTCATCAAATGCACAGCCGACAGGACATCAAGATATAATATATGTATGATAGATTGCTCAAAACTACGCACAATTACACATCGTTCATATCGTAGGTCATCGCTTCGCTTCATCTGCAACCAATACAGAGCTACAGTATCAGCTCATCAAAGAAAACATCTAAGAAAAGTTGCAGCGGCCAGCTCGTGAGCTCGGCCCCTCGGCGCAGCTCTATACACAGTAATGACACGTAATATATAATTGATAACCGAGCCGCGCCGCGCCGTTCGCTTTCATTATCTGCAAGCTGATACGATGGCGGCCATACTCGGCCACCTACGCCGCAGCACTCGCTTCGCAGTGCTGGAATCGTCTTTTAGCAAACAATATTTTGAAGCATAATATTTGCTGCCCTTAGTCACCGTGTCCGGAAATATAAGGTAAGCTGCAGACGCAAATGTAAGGCCTCCTCACTTTGCAGTTACAAATAAATTAGCGAAACAAGTTTAATAATGATGACACTGTATATATTATATTAATAGGGATTGTCCGCTGGTCGCTGCCCGCCCGACCGTGGCGTATGGTGGAGGTAGTGCAGGGTGTAGCGTGTCGAGCTGGGTGCGCGCTGCCTAAACATGTCATGTGATACAACATGTTACAGCCACAGATTACTTGTTTGTGACTACATTCTCATAATATTATGTATATATAATTCTAAACTAATCAATTATATATAATATTAACGATGTGGGTTCTGGTTTGTACTCCTATTATCCTATAGACATTCTAGATATAACAGCGTATAAGTTTTTTTGAGAAGTGTACTCGCTTCCATCAACTAGCGCTTAGCTGCTGAACATGATAATATTAAGGATGACTCCGAAAATAAATAAAGAGATATTATAAGTAAAAAAAGTTCAACAAAACAGAGAAAAAACGACACTCAGGCGACAACCGGTACGTTAATAGATAATCAGGAGTAAATCGCGCGCGATATAAAACCGCACACGGCCGACCGCGCATTGAACACCAATAAACCGGGCGCGCGCGTGGCGGTCCTGCCGCACACAGCGAGCACTCGAAATCGAACGATAATCGATTCATTAGTTATAACTCATGTCCCGCGGTGCCAGGCCAGCGCATTGTATCCACACCTGGAATTTATCGATACTTGGAAGCGTGTGCGTACGTGTGCGTACGTACTACGCACATGTGTAGATATGTATTGTACATATGTAGTTTTAAACTACTCGAGCTCCTGATAACTTATTTCGACGTGAAGAACGCGAATTACTCGATTGATTTATTGAAATCAAGTGACAACTAACAATAGCTTGTGCTTTTGCACTGTTCATTGTAGTAAAACAGCTGTAGTGTAGCACGACGCGGGGGCGCGGGGGCGCGGGGGCGCGGGGGCGCTGGGGCGCGGGGGCGCGGGGGCGGCGGCGGCGGCGGCGGCTGAACTCGTGTAAACACGAACAAGCGTGTGCAATGGGCGTCATTAGGGAGATGTGTTCGTTCTGCTTCAGTTCACTTGTGTCGTTCGGAAGGCGGTCGGTAATTGAATAGCGGCTTAATGTCTCAATCGCGGCGCGTCTCCGCCAGCGCTGCATTAATTTCTATCGTTAATCTGAAATATGGCGCTATCTAAACTAATATTATAAAGAGGAAAGATTTGTTTATTTGTTATTTTATATAATTCCGGTTACTTCAGGCGTCACCAACCGGTTATGTCTAGTAAGGGTGGTATTGTTTGTTTGTGGAACGGAACTTCTGATTTATGTGTTCACAATAGGCAAAAATACGTCCATATATTAACGTATGGTGCCTGTTTTGAGCACACGCTTATTACTCAGTGTCGCTCACTAGAAGCTGCGAGCCGGGACACACTGCGCGCGTTATTATTATGAAATAAATAAACTTTGGATTAGGTGGATTACATTCATTCATAGCTCATCATCGCAGAGGCGGCACTGGTAGTGCGCCAGCTACAAGTGGCGCGGTTGTTACAATCGTGTGGCAATGCGCCTCAACCACAAGTTACAACCACAACGACAGCCTTATATTTATAACTCAGATCGATATCTCCCGAAAATCATAAGAGACAAGACAAGATATTATAATATTGACTGTTATTTTATCTCAGTAAATAATAATGGAGCTCGGGCTTTGGCGTTTGTATCAGTTTTGTAATTTGAGCGCGACCCTTGTAAATCAGTACATCTGAAATTATTATTATTTTACTTTGGCACCGACGACGTCCGTATCGCGGCTGGAAGCCCGGCCCCCGCGCCCCCGCGCCCACGCGCCCCGCGCCCCTTTATAATATTCTAAATCCCGCGAACGCTCCTCCCGGTCGAGATGCGTTCCGCACACTATCGCAGCCGCCTGACTGTTCCTTACGTAATTAAAATATAATCAATATTTATATAAAAACATATTTGTTTCATCCTCATCATATCAGTCAACCACGAGTCGTCCACTGCTAAACAAAGGTTTCTGTACCTAATTGCTAACTTGTACGTAAAAGATAGTGATGTGTGTCTGTAACTAGCGCAAGGGTCAGTTTAATTTTAAATTAAATATTATTTTGAATACACATTAAATGAAACAATTACAACCTTGTGAAAAGGAACGCAAGGAGTTTAATGAATTGTCTACTTGTCTGCTTCTTTGATGGGCTCGTGAAAATGTTTACCTTAAATATGTAGAGCAAATCAACAAATTAAAATCTGTTCAAAAATAAGAAAGTTAGGTACTTACCAATAATCATATTAATTTTATGCTAAATAGAGGACGTACTATAGACAATTGTGACGTCACAAGTCAATGCGCTATACAAATCCAATACTAGCTCGTTTTCCGGAAAAGTGACAAAGCATCTCCTCTCATTACCCACCAAAAAATGTAAAGCTTATAACTTGGAACTTTATTAGTAGATTCCAATTATTTTTACAGAACACGAATAATATTTAATTAAATTGTCACGGAACCAGTTATTTTCAATAAATCAAACACCAGTCAAGTACTCAATTGTCAATACATATTCGGTAGTAACACAATGAGCACACGAACATGCCCATACTCTATGAAGTGTAATCATCTCTCATATCACAACCGAACTAGTTATATAGTACTCGAAACGCAGCACCTAACAGTCAATAACTAAAGATTCAATAACTTCTGCGCCGGGTAGAACATTAGTAATAGATTCGGCGGGAGCTCGGAAACTAATATTTCTTGTGGCCCCGGTAAAACGGATATCCGGCTCGATGGCGAGTTCCTGCGGCCCGGCCGGCCGTCAAATTATACAATAATACGTGTGTTGTTTGATATTTTCCCTAAGTGCAACGGTATTACGAACGGCGCGGCGGTGCCTTACTGAAAGAAATGTTGTAAATGGGTACAGTCGCACCGGCGGTGGCGCGCAGCGAGTCGGATTCACCCACCGTTCCGTACAAAGGGTCTCACCGGGTTACCTTATGAAATCTGCACTGGCGTCTTTTTTTGATATTGTTCCCTTTATTATGTTGCTATTTAGAAAATAATTTTGGGCCAGTTATCAAACCCCTAGCTTCATTCGTTTTTCGAAAATAAGGGTTGCATCCCCAAACTTCAAAATTATTTTTCTACAAAACTATAAAAGATTTTCGAATGAAACCAATGCCACATAAAAGCTACTAGGTAATTAGATTTAGATAACATATTGTTTTTATAATTTTCAACTAAGTGTAGGGCCGCAAAAATATAAATATTTTAAAGGTAGTTTTTCGTGAGTATTTCTAGAGGGAGTACCTCTAGAAATAGTCACGAAACACTCCAGCGGTACTCCGACCAACTAAATTGCGTAAATTACATAAGTGTCCAACTATAATACGTAGCAATTAGATCGATGTGCGATGGGTGGAACATATTCAAAACAATAAAAGTTCTAAAAATGATGTTATATCTTTTTGTGATTTTTTTGCATTTTCCATGCTAAGATTATAAAGTTATTATTAAGTAAAGGAAAAATTCAATCGCGGGCAGGTGGCAGGCAATGATGTTATAGTTATGCTGCTAGTTGAAACTCATAATATACTAGACATGGGCGATTTTGGGTTTTTACTCAAACGGATATAAATCGAACTTCAGAATCGATTACAAAAGTAGATCCGGCTTGCAAATGGAAGCAATCGACATTAGATCTTATTAAGAAAGAAAGAAAGAAAGAAAAACATTTCATTTCAGACTTACAAAGACAGAGCATATTACATATTACTTCACATTACATAAAAAGACAGTCTTCACAGTTTGATAGCATTGGCGCTGGCCGCACTGTGCGAGGTGCACAGCTACGTACCTACTCACAACTAGAGATGGGTTTATGCCAGGGCATTTATTTTTTTCGCCCAAAATGCCTGGGCAGAAACCCATCTATACTCACAACAAACTGGCACCAGAGCTACACTTTACCAACTAAGGTATATCCTTGTTCAGGTAAAAGAACAATAGAGTAATGTCGCGGCAGTGCGGCGCTCACGTTCTTACGTTCTCATAAAATTACTCTTTGTTGCAGTTAATGCAGCACTAACGGCGGCCACGAAGTATTGCAAGCGTGCACACCTGGCCTTCTTTCTAAAGCAAGCTCGTCAATGCCTCACTTGAACCTTACTATTAGGCCAATAAGGGACATAGTTGTTTGCAGCCGACCCAGCAAAGCGACGATATCAATGAATTTGGTTCACTCCGCCCCCCGGCGCACCTCGCCAGTTGGTGGCAAGTTAAATGGATATAAGTTTTCATTCGATATGCTTTTCATTATCGAAGTTGGCATGAGGAGTAATCGTCTAATTCATTAAAAGGCTTGATTTATGTTGAAATAAAATTTTCTTATGAATAAAATTAGGTAAAACAAAAGAACGACTAGCCTTATAATTCTAGTAGAATGATCCTGTACGGCGGAGTTGTGTACACGTAAACAAGTGAACGATGCACTCCGATGCACTCCGCCTGGACCGGCCTAAGTAGACTTATACACACTGAGGAGCGCTAAATGACTTCACAGAACAAAATCACGTAATGCACTCCTTTGTGCCGCTATCACTTTCACATAACAATGAGCGTCGCCATTCGGAACACCATCGCGTCCTGTGACGTCACAACTGGCACTCATTACGTCATCAGCCATTGTCAACGCTGCTCTACACCCGCCACTATAACTACTTTATACTTGAGCTGACACAAATGCAACTAAAGTACATCAATGACTTCAATCACTTCGTAAAAGTGAGGCTTCAAGGCGACGCAGTTAAAATTTGAAACAGGAGCCAAGATTGTTATAATATGTATTTGACTTAATGTTTTCTTTGTGACTTATTGTCGCCGTAGCGGAGACGGTGGCCTGGGGGTTGCTCCACGGTACTGCTATATACGCTAGCAGAGGAGTAACGCGTTAATTTTTTATAATATTGGCCATCAGTGCAGTACCTATGCTACTGCGCTGGCGGCGCACACAGAGCCGCAAATTCAGTCATTAGTGATACCGTGTTCTTAAATTTTTTGTTATTTATCGTTTGCACAGCGTCAAAAAATAAAGTCGCTGGTTGCCAAGCTCGTAGCACACCGCGCCGTACCGCGCCGCCCCACACCGCTCTCACCAGCTTATTATTTTTCCAATTTCAGTTGCCTAGTTAGTGTTGGAACTTTGTAACGTGATTAAAAAACTGCGCGGAGGGCGGCGTGGGGCTCGGGGCGCGGGGCGCGGGACGCTGGGCGCGGGGCCCTACTCAAAGTTAAAAAAACTGGTTCATTTAAGTGCACTTTTTAGTGTATCAGTTTTACGTTCGAGCGTAATGAGAATTTTTAATGACTTGGTTCGTTCGTAATGCTGCATGCCGTGGCGGCGCCACTGTTTAATTAAGTTGCCGACTAGAGAGCACGTTAAAATATCGTCCAATTATGATGGTACGTATCGTAAGTAGTTACGGATTTCCTTAATTTAGAGAAAACCAAGTAAATGTTGAATCCAATCAATTTTCAATCAGACCAGTCAAAGACGCAATCAACCGTGATGTACAAACACACACAATTTCGCTGGCTCGCCTGTCGCCGCGCAACGCGCTCTAAATCAATACAGCCTTATTGTTCCTTGATTAAGCGCTTTGTGTAAATTGCAAAAGTAAATTAGATTTGTTTCAGAGACATAATGCGGACATTGAAGAAGTCGTTAAAGTCGCTGGAGTTGCACACCGAGCGACGTGATGCGCTAGTGTAATGTATACACTGACACGCTGTCGGGCGCGTCACGGCGCCGCGGCGTACGGAACGGCTATAGGTGTGGACGTGGCTCGATTTCTCACATTTAGTAAATTCTTTTATTTTTAAAGGAAGAAGTTAACATCGCTCCGTATTATTGCGCAGTAGGAAGTAATATTCTAAAATGGCAAACAATTACAGCTCAGCGTAAGCCCGGGGCAACAGAACCGCTATTGTTTTGGTCCCATTACGACGTTTTTGTAGGTCGTACGCAACTGGAGCGTGGCGCGTGTGTGCTGTGTGTGCTGTGTGTGCTGTGTGTGCTGTGTGTGCTGTGTGTGCTGTGTGTGCTGTGTGTGCTGTGTGTGCTGTGTACGCGCGGCCTTATTGCCGCGATAAACAACCGCTCGTGGACCTCGCAAAACTGGAATTACAATTAACTAAAATACACTTTGCTGGTTGCTTGTACATTGTACGTGTTATTTATATTTATGCTACCACTAAATAGGAAGCGCTTTAGTGCTTTTAAATATGTAATAATTCTATGTTGGATATGAAATATACGAAGATTACTAATAACATACATAATTAGGATACAGACATTTTTATTAAAAGATTATTTTATTTTAATGTCGCCTCGCGTAGACCGTAGCCCATCTCGTAACCTCGCGTAGCCGTAGCACGTCTCGCATCGTGCATCGCTACCCTTAGTAACCCCGGTATTTTATTTAGTACTTCCTGATGTATTAAGAATGGTTACCCATCTATAGACTAACTGCAGCAAGCACAGCTTAACTTTGTAGATGGGTTGAATAGCGTAGTCATTTATTCACCTTACGGTCACCCCGAACGGTGATTGTTTTATATTTTTATAAGTTTGGAAAATCCATTTGTTAGCGAGTTGATTTCTAGCTACAAATCTATGCTACAAAAATGTATATTTTAATATGTTATTTGATTTGTCATTAGCCACATTCAGTTATTCAACTCTGGATATGTCTGACTGTACGCAAAGCCATACATATCAATAGTTTTAGTTTTATGCGGACATCGACACGTCGTGAAATGCATATAATTCATGTACTCAAGGTAGCGAGCAGCAGTTGCATTATGCGTTTCGGGCAATAATATCATACATTAAAACAACCCGTTTCACCGCGTGTCGATCATTATCAATTTGTTTCATTCGGGTGTTTTATTCGGGTGTGTATCATTTTAATTAACAATATATCATCTGAACTCTATCAGTTTTATCAATTAAATGTACCTTACCCGTACACTGACTGTAGAAGATGTAAAATTTGCTTAACTTTAAGTATTGATACATAAATGATCGCGTATCAGCGAGTGGCCCGGCGACGTCGACGACGGAGCGTAGCGGCGCATATCTGCTGTCAAAGGCCCAAACACATAAACGTAATATTAGAACTTGTTGCAACACCACAGATTCTAATAGTTCAGCGCCCTCTGCGCCTCATTCTGAAGCGTAATTCTACCACTGAATGGTGTTCAACATATAATTGCACTGTATCTCACTGTCGGTGGTTCAATTTTGTGATTTAATTACAGTACATTAAATTGTTCATATTAGACGTTGATTGGTAATTTAAAAGACCATTCGACTAAATTGCAATTATATTTTGAACCACTGTTCAAAACAGTACACATAAAATATAATTACATGAAAATATACCATCACGCCTGTATTCCCCGAAGGGTTAGGCAGAGGTGTGCTAATCTACACCCACATGACACTTCGCCGGTATGTTTTAGGTCCCACGTAATAGGCATACGCATGGCTATTGCCATTAACCGGACACAAATCCAGACTCCGAGCTACTACTGAGAATTGCATGACCTCTAGCGTAGCAATCATGTAAATAAAATAAGAAGAATTGTATAAACGCACTTTAAGAATAATGGTTTCATACTAAGGTCAGGTACGTAGTACTCGCAACCGGTGCGTATGTATGAGAAGATGTATGAATGTGGAAGAAGCAAAAGAAGTATGCTAGAAATGTAGCAAGTGGCGGTGTTAGTAATGTTAGAACACAACCCTATTTAGTGATTTTTAGGATGGTGCCTATCTACCCTTCCTTTTCCTTTCTCTTTTCTCCATGATTGATTATCTACTGTGTGTGTACAGCATTTCGTAATAAAACTAATTTGATTATTATTGTTTTGCCTATAGTTTCTGCCTTCCCCTGTGGGAGAAAGGCGTGAGTGTATGTATGTATGTATGTTACACATTTTAAAATGTTTAGCTTTAAACTTAATCGAATGAACTATACAAAGAATGCTCACCAAATATTGAGCCGAATGTTTGGATAGGTTAGCACTGCGACCTCCTACGCATGATTCCCTAGCTCTCGGAGCAGGTGGTCACCTTGCTTGTTCTTGTTTTCTAAATTCTACGTGAAGATACTTCTGATCAATTTATTTTTGCCGCCCGGGCCCGTGATTAATTTTTAGACAGGTTAAATTGACGCTAAATTAATAGTAAGAAGAAAGAAAAAATATATAAACATTAACTGTTGCATAAATGTAACAGAAAAATGTAAAATAAATAAAGATAAATAGGATTAGTACAACTAACCTTAAAACTTACTTTTTTTATTATTTGAATTGCTTTTTGTTTATGAAAATCTTTACGTGGGAGAGCCATGCTTCAGCACGAATGGGCCGGCTCGACCGGAGTGATACCACGGCCTCACAGGGGACCGGCGTTAAACATCGCTTGCGTTGTGTTTCGCCGAGTCAGTGAGGTTACCGGAGGCCCAATCCCCTTTTAAAAGGTCGGCAACACACTCGTGACTCCTCAGGTGTTGCGGGTGCCCATGGGCGGCGGTGATCGCTTACCATCAGGCGATCCGTATGCTCGTTTGCCCTCCTATCCCATAAAAAAAAATTAAACTCTCATTTATTGTTTTTAAAAGTGCATCCGAAATAGCTGATGCTATAACTACTTAATTGAATAGTGAACTGAGTGCCGGTATTTGAACTTCATTTGGCAATAATTTTGTACATTTATATATTTCAAAGGGATCTCCATAGTAAGCTATCCTATTTATTACTATACTCTTTGGTAAGCAATTCCACAATAACCATCTCCATGGTTACAATCTCTATAGTAAATTTGCTAAGTAATAACAAAATGGCAGCGCACTTTGAAAAATGAGTTTTATTGGCAAATTTTTGATACCTTGGGCTACATTGTAATTTTCATAGGGATTTATAATGAAGAAAAAATAAAAATACAGTCTTAATTTTGTACACTTGAATATGTCAAAGGGATCTCCATAGTAAGCTATCCTATTTATTACTATACTTATGGTAATCATTTCCACAGTAACCATCTTCATGGTAACCATCTCCATAGTAAATTTGCTAAGAAATAACAAAACAGAGCAGCGCACGTCAAATGAGTTTTTTATTTATTTATACTTTATGCACCGTTGGTACACAGGCGGTCTTAATGCCATTAGGCATTTTCTACCAGACAACCTTAGGGTGATGCAGAGAAAAATAATAAAACGGTAGATGCACTTGTCAGTATATGTATATATACCTCGGTTCTTGTTTTATATATTTCTGAACTGTTTTACTTTAAAGTTGTCCTTTAACATAGATCATGATTTCGGAACGAAAGTTATGATCTATGGTACTATTCCTAATAACGAAGTACATATTTATTGTCATAAATATGTTTAATTACTATAAATTAATTAATGATATTTAGAATGATCCTTGGGTTTTATTTTGTTAATATAATTTATATGAGACAGTCAATTGATGTAATGTTTATCGACTTAAAGCTTAAGGTTAATACATTTGTTGGTTTTCAAACTTGCTTAATTATCCTATGATGTTTTAAGATGGTTCTACTGAATTGTATCTTATTATTATTGTTAATGTTTATAGATATTTGGCTAAACTGTATGACGATCTGTGATTGGTAGAATATGGCGCCTTATTGCTAATATGGTGCCATTGTTTGGATAAAGTATAAAAAGGGAGGTATTCCTCAAAATCGGGTAGTCAGTAGTTAGCAGTCAGTTGTATTGGAGTCAGTAGTAAGAGTTACAGTTAGTCAAGGATCGGCTGCTGGATGTTAAAGTTAAGTATTCTGATTGTTACTATGCTGTGTTATTATGCCACTGTTACTATGCTGTGTTCTATGTTCCTATTTGATACAAATTATGTGATAGTTGTTATAAGTTGTTTTATGTTGGACTGTACTTTAATTATCAAATGAATATGGCTATGGAGTTTCTTGCCGGTTCTTCTCCATAGTAAACTATTTGGAACCGAGCATTGATGATCAGATTGAAATATATTAGATTCTTTCCATTGAGAAATATATTACGTTAAAATCAATTTATGCATTGTTTCATTCATTATAATTATCCATAGCGAATATTTCCAATAATTATTTTATTAGCAGATTACCAATAACTGGGTCACATAGTTATAACTTGATAATATCATAATCCTGACATTTACATATTTATATATAGGTAACATATAGCCCCTTTCTGACACACTCGTAATATTGATAAATATTTACTAATTTTATTAATAATAATTATATTTACATGTCATACATAATAATTATATAATACATACCATACATATTAATTATAAAATACATACCATATATATAATATTTATAGATATCAGTGAGGTCAAAATCGAGACGATGAATCTGTCTGGGTAATAACTTGGAGGTATTTACGCAGTTTGAATTTAAAAGAAAGCCGACTGTTTGCCATCCTGATCTCAGATGGAAGAGCATTCCACAATAAAATTGATTGGATGAAGAATGTAGAGTGGACAAAGTCAGAGCGATGAGTAGGACATTGAAGGAGACGATTATTTGATGATCGCAAATATTTAGTGTGGTTAGTATTAGAACAAAGATACTGAAAGTGAGAAGGAGGGTTACAAGAAAAAAGTTAAGTATAAAGCATAGTCAGTGCCCTCATATGTCTACGTTCCCGAATAGGCAACCCTTTGAGGAGAGAACGATACTCAGACACATGGTCATATTTGCGAAGGTAAAGACGAATCGAATGCAGTTATTAAGAAGGCGATCAAGTTTATTGAGTAGATCTGCATTCAGGTCAAAGTAGCACACATCACCATAGTCAACAATAGGGAAAATTAGAGCCTGCACAAGCATTGCCTTAGTCTTTGATGGAAGTAGATTTTTCAGGCGGTATAAAGAGCGTAACCTTCCCCGTAACCCGTCCCGTAACCTTCTGGCTGACACTTGCTACTTGGCTTCGCCAACTAAGGGTAGCGTCAATATGC
The DNA here is from genome assembly GCA_910591435.1 of Acronicta aceris. NCBI lineage: Eukaryota > Metazoa > Arthropoda > Insecta > Lepidoptera > Noctuidae > Acronicta > Acronicta aceris. The sequence goes on along the minus strand of OU342774.1, from coordinate 14,498,303 downwards.
AAACCGAGATCTTTGACACTGGAACTAATGGGGATGACCAAACCATCAAACATGACTTTGGGAATGCTGATGTCACCCAATTTAGTTATATTCCTCTGACTACCTATGATGATGGCTTGACATTTGTCAGGGTTAACCACAACCCCAAACGTATCAGACCATTTTTTATGGCCGTCAGGTCACGATTTATATCGGAGATGACACCACATAAATTGTTCACATCAGCTTGACAATACAACTGCAAGTCATCAGCGTAAAGATGATATGAACACTGAAGTTTGTTAGTAATGAAATTTATGAATATAGAAAATAGAAGAGGAGAAAGTATTCCGCCTTGTGGGACGCCAGTCTCTAAATCTCATCAATTTGAGGATGATTCCTCAACGTGGACAGACTGCTGTCGATCCCAAAGATAAGAAGAAAACCATCCCAGTGCTTCATCAGAGACCATAAGATGTGAGAGAAGAGACAGGAGAATATCGTGACTGACGGTATTAAAAGCATTGGAAAAATCAACCAGCGCTAACACAGTGAGTTTAGATTCCTCCATACCCTCCTTAATATCGCCAGTCACTTTAAGGAGTGCAGAAACTGTCGTGTCGGTTGAGAGGTAAGGTAACTTACCTCTCATAGATGTCACCAACGTCACCTTATGACGTAAATTCAGAATGTGAAGGCAAAACTTCAATCATGCGGGTAGGGTTCGCGGTGGCTTAGAGGTCGGAGCGTCTGGTATACAAACCAGAAGACGCAGGTTCGAATCCTGAACGCGATTGAATTTTTTCCTTTACTAAAAAATAACTTAATAATCTTAGCATGGAAAATGCAAAAAAAAATCACAAAGATGTGATAGGATTATCTTTTTGACCTCTGCATCAGCAACTGGAACAAAGCGAAAAGGATTTACATTGGGACGCGTTAGACCAGATATCGAAAGTAGTGTTAGTTGTTTGGTAAGACTATCCAGTGTAGGAACAGTGGTGAAATGATTGCTGAGGATGTCTAGGCCGATTGAACTTGGAAGGTCTAAATGTCGCGATTTGCCGATACCTAAAGTTCCGAGAAACTTACAAGTTGTATTGGCAAATTTTTGATACATTGAGTAATTTTCGTACAAATCTATAATTAAGAAAAAATAAAAATACAGCCTATTTTGCTCGCTGATAATAAATAAAATAATAAAATAAAATAAAAATCATTTATTTTCAGACCATCAGATCCATAGAGTGTTAGTAACAATATAACTTATAGATTATACAGTTTTTATAATTTTTAATATTATTAATGCGAAAGTGAGTTTATTTGTTTGCTACGTTTTCACGCATAAACTGAAATTCTACACGGTGTGAAATTCTTTCATCAATAGAAAGCTACATTATTTGCGGGTAACATAGGCTGTAAATTTATTTTTCTTAATTAGAGATACCCACGAATATTACAATAATGTAACCCAAGGTATTAAAAATTTGCCGATAAAAGTCACTATTTGACGTGCTCTGCCATTTAGTTATTTGTTTGAAAATTTACTATAGAGATGGTTGCTATGGAGACTTTTAGTTTAGCCTATGTAAGAGACCAATCACAATCTAGCTCACATATAATATATTATGTTAGGTAAGTCACAAACAAGATTGGCTATATCTTGAAGAAAGCTTCAATCAAAACATACTTCAAGCCGCTGAAGAAGATTAGTCAGTTCCTACCACCTGTCAAGTGCCACATACCTCTGCAATATGCAGGAGTACACAAGCTAGATTGTGATTGTGGTCTCTCTTACATAGGCCAAACTAAAAGAAACATAGGAACCCGCGTAAAAGAACACATCGGCGATGTCAAACACCGCCGTTTCAAGAAGTTAGCAGCCTGTGAACATACTCTAGACAAGACCCAGCACTACATCAGATTTGATAACCCACAAGTCCTCGCTAAAGAAAACCGATTCCTTCCCAAGATGATTCCCGAGAAGACGGCTAGGTCTTACCACCTGCTTGGAACCCCATTATAGATTCCATAAAATCAAAGTCCAAGCCCAAAACTGCAAGACCGAAGGATACGGTGAGCTCGTTCTGCGTGAATCGGATCGCAAAAAATTAACAAAAATGTAAGGTAGCTGTTAGAAATTGCAACATTAAGACGTCCAACAACTTAGTCTACCCGTGATCATGTAAAGGATCCGAAACGTCGGAAATCAAATTCTATAAATACATTCGTTCATTTAACTTTAAAGCTAAACATTTTAAAATGTGTAACATTATTTTTAAAGTCCATTTATACAATTCCCCTTATTTTATTTACTGTCTAATGATACTGATTATGACTTTGACAGTTATATAAAGACATCAATGCGAGCGAAGCCGCGGGTAAAAGTTAGTATTTAAATACTATGTGTATAGAAGTTAGCGCGCTTTAACTGTAAGTGTACATTGAGATATTATCTGTAATATTACACCTGCGATTGCACAAGCTATCAGTATGTGCGCGCCGACAAAACGACGACGTTGTCGGATCATGCGACTAAATAGTCGCGCGTCGCCACCGAGCCGTACCGCCGCGAGTGCGTCAACGCGACGGGATGCGACGCGGTCGAGGCGACGCGCGACACGTTAATGTTTACTTTTAAATGTCAGAGAACATCACTTAGCCACACTGTACACTGCTTCCTTTTCGCTACTTAGAGCAGGCACCGTTTATTTTCTCAGCAATTAAACAGTAACAAAACTGCGGCGTTAAAGTACTGTGGCATTTGCGTCTCGGCACTTAATGTAGCAGAGCACAAACTACGGGTAAAATGTTCCAACACATAAAAACAACAAAAACTGAGTAAGCTGGTCGGCGCGCGACCGGCGCGGGCGCGACGTGCCGTCATCTGTGATCGGGGCCACGGTGTATTTCGAGTAAAGTTGCGTTTAAACTGGCGATGCGACGCGTCGATGGGATGGATGTGAATTGAAATGAAACTTGTTTATAAACGATTTAAAAAAAGGAGGAGGTTCTCTAGTCGATCGTATGTTTTGTTAAGCGAATACTTTGCCTATTCTGAATTGATTATAATGTATTTTTTTGGTAGGTCATACTTCAGAGGTGGAGCTAAACATACGTTTGGCGTACACGTACTGTGGTTATACATTAGTACACCTCTACCTAGCCCTTCGGGGTATACAAGCATGATGGTATGATGAATGTCAAGTTAAAAAAAGTGTAACAATTGATACCCTTTAACAACGGGCTGTCATAATTGTCTCATTTCAACAGCGCGTAGCAAACACTTTTGCAGTATCAGTAATTTTATAAGTTTTGGTAGGTAACGTACCTACCAAAACTTATAAAATTACTGACTGGAACTTATAACAGTAAGAAAATAATTATTTAAAATAATATTATATCCTAATCATATATTATATTGTGAATAACAAAAATATATAGTTTCCTTTCTCTTTTCTGCATGATTGATTACCTACTGTGTGTGTACTGCGTTTCGCAATAAAACTAATTTCTTTATTACTGTTATGTCTATAGTTTCTGCCTACCCCTGTGCGAGAAAGGCGTGACAGTATGTATGTATGTTTCACACTATAAAATTTTTAGCTTTAAAATTAATTGAATGAACTATAAAAATAATGCTCACCAAATATTGTGCAAAATGTTTGGTTACGTTAGGTTAGCACTGCGACCCCCTCCCTACGCATGATTACCTAGCTCTCGGAGCAGATGATCACCTTACTTGGTCTTGACTTCTAAAATTTTCATTAAGAAGAGAAATTTTATTCCCTACAATATGGTTGAGTCGAACCGCGCCGATACACACGTCATGCTCGTGAATGGGTGCTATCTGTCGGGACTGGTCGGCTCTTACTTGCTGTGGCAATCCCTATCTTTCTATATATAGCACCTACATAAACTGAATAAATACTACACATCAAACTGCATAATTGTCAAACTATTTAAAACAAAGTTGTAAAGATTAATATTGTAATCATGTTTTTTTAAAAGAGTATCTATGGAGTTTCTTGCCGGCTCTTCTCCATAAGACCCACTTTTTGGAACCGTGCAATTAGTTTGACTTTTCAAAAGTACCTTTTTAATGGTCTAATTGAAATAAATAATTTTGACTTTGACTTTGACTTTGAAATAAAGAGTAAGAAGAAAGAAAAAAATTTTGACACCTAATCTCAAAAATATAAACATTAACTATTGCTTAAATGTGACAGAAAATGTGAATAAATAAAGAAAAAATATGATTAGTACAACTAACCTTAAAACTTTTTTTTTGTTATTTGTATTGTTTTTAGTTTATAAATACATGTCATTTATTGTTTTTAAGAAATAGCTGATGAATTAACTTAAGTTAATTGTGAGCTGACTGCCGATATTTGAACTTCGTTTCGCAATAATTTTGTACACTTATATAAATGTCAAAGGGATCTCCATAAAAAGCATTTCCACTGTAATCATCTCCATAGTAAACTTGCTAAGATTAAGAATAACAAAATGTCAGAGCACAATGATACATAAATAAATTATAATGCCATTGGCAGAGCACGTCAAATAATGAGTTTTATAAAATGTTGTGTAATGCAAATTTTTGATACCTTGGGTTACATTACTGTAATTTTCGTAGGGATCTATAGGTAAGAAAAAATAAAAATACAGGACAAAAATACACATTAACAATACTGTGTTACTCGCTGATAATGCTTTTTTAGATTTCTATTGGTGAAATAATTGTTATAATCGATTTAGTGGTTTAGGTGTGAAAGCGTAGCAAACAAATAAAACAAACAAACAAACTCACTTTCGTATTTATAATATTAGTTAGGATGTTAGTCTGCAAGAAATTCATTAAATTATAGATATTCAAAAGAAATTGACAACATTTCAAAATTATTAAGCTACCAAAACAAAAATACAGTTTCTTTGTTTTCCTATTCTGAGTTACAAAATATTTTTATATTTCTTCATTTCGGAGAAAAAAAAATAAAACATGTGATGACGTCTTTTTGTGATTTTTTTGCATTTTCCATGCTAAGATTATTAAGTTATTTAATAGTAAAGGAAAAAATTCAATCGCGGGCAGGATTCGAACCTGCGTCTTCTGGTTTGATATACCAGACGCTCTGACCTCTAAGCCACCGCGAACCCTACCCGCATGATTGAAATTTTGCCTTCACATTCTGAATTTACGTCATAAGGTGACGTTTGGTGACATCTATGAGAGGCAAGTTACCTTACCTAACGTCACCACAAAAAGATAGTTAAAAGGTAAGGTGGCATCGTACGACACTGAAATAACTGTAAAGTAAGTCGTGTCGGTTGAGAGGTAAGGTAACTTGCCTCTCATAGATGTCACCAAACGTCACCTTATGACGTAAATTCAGAATGTGAAGGCAAAATTTCAATCATGCGGGTAGGGTTCGCGGTGGCTTAGAGGTCAGAGCGTCTGGTATATCAAACCAGAAGACGCAGGTTCGAATCCTGCCCGCGATTGATTTTTTTCCTTTACTATTAAATAATGTGATGACGTCAATTATACGGCGGAAACTGAGAAAATTTAAATTTGGTCGAAATTATTATTTCGAACTTTGAACACACAAAGCCAGAATTGAATTGTAGCTATTGTATATAGTATACTTACACAGAAGAAATTACGTTAGGCACATCATGAAATAATGGGTCATATCACGAAATCACATCGCATATCGTGATCAGCCGAGGGAAAACTCGATCGGCCCATTTAAAAGGATCGCCCAACACATAATACAAGTAATCATAATCATAATCATACAGGGTGTTTGGCGCATGGACCGACACAATTTTTTCAGGGATTTGGGAGGTCATTAGCTAAGTTCTACCCATACACCCTTTGTCCCAAATGTCACGGTTGGTTACATATGATTTTTTTTTTAAATGAAAAAAAATGCTTCCTTTAATTCGAAATAACTTTTTTGTTTGTGGGTGTAGTGACACAAAACAAATTTCGTTGCATTCTCCAAAGTCTTTTAAATCTAAAAACATCTTTGTTTTATTACAACTGTTTTCAAGAAAATTCCTTACAAGCTTCCAAAGTTAATTTTTTTATTTAATGAATGAAATTTTACAACTTCTAAATTAATTCTAAAAAAAACTAAAAGCCATATTGAACTTAGCTTTATTTTAAAAAGTTCTTTAGTTGATACCCTTTGTAACGGTATGCTACATGTCATAGAAATTATTCATTATGTAGTCAAAATACTAGTTAGGAGAGTCAGGGTTAAGAAAAGACTTTTTAAGGTTATTTTGTTTTTATTAAACTAAAGTTATAAAAAAGGAGGCAAAACACCGAGAGAGGTGGAAAGTAATGGGGGAGGCCTTTGCCCAGCAGTGGGACAGAATAGGCTAGTTAAAAAAAAGTTATAAATCTTGTTCAAATTGACCTCAACAAAAACAAGATTTAACAAACAAAACTCAACGAAAAAAAAGAGAAGAATGTGAAACACACGGGCACTTCCAACAGCAGAGATAGTCAGACCTCAACTGACTGTACCGTACCTGTCACATCCCGAACGTCCAACCCAATGTTAGACAAAGACAAAAATCATTTTACATGTGCAAGAAAGAGACGAACTTTTTACCTGCGCTTACATTGACGGTATCATTCAAACTGGTTCCATTGTTGTGTGCGGTTCGGCCGTGGCATAGTAGTATCCCTTATTTTTACAACATAATGAATAATTTCTATGACATGTAGCATACCGTTAGAAAGGGTATCAACTAAAGAACTTTTTAAAATAAAGCTAAGTTCAAAATGGCTTTTAGTTTTTTTATAATTAATTTAGAAGTTGTAAAATTTCATTCATTAAATAAAAAAAATAACTTTGGAAGCTTGTAAGGAATTTTCTTGAAACCAGTTGTATAAAACAAAGATGTTTTTAGATTTAAAAGACTTTTGAGAATGCAACAAAATTTGTTTTGTGTCACTACACCCACAAACAAAAAAGTTATATCGAATTAAAGGAAACATTTTGGGCATTTTTTTTCATTAAAAAAAAAATCATATGTAACCAACCGTGACATTTGGGACAAAGGGTGTATGGGTAGAACCTAGCTAATGACCTCCCAAATCCCTGAAAAAATTATGTCGGTCCATGCGCCAAACACCCTGTATATTTATTGCATTCATGTAGTAAAAAGGTGTTACATAAATATAAATGTTTCATACATGACCCTGCTAGGGCACAACAATATGTACTTATTTATAATCATTAGCATAAGTTTATAACATTAATTAATAATTTCTTTCATCTAATCTTTTTTATAGTATAAAAACATGGAGTGACGTTGCGTGCGGGTGCGACTCGCACTGTGATTGTTGCACGTGATTTACCGCACGCGCTATCTCCAGGCGTACGTCACAAGCGGCGCCGCACAGCGCCGCACTGCGCCGCACCGCATCGCACCATAACGCATCACACACACCTCATCGCACCGCACTGCATCGCTCCACAAAACGCTGGCAGATATATGGGCGGGCAGTGAGCACCGCAAATTTGTCGTCATAATATATCGCCTATAATACATTACGCTGGTGGCCTACACATTACATTTGGTTGAATTACACTGTTTGTAATTCAACGTTTTACACAGTAAGTGAGCGCGGGGCCCTGGCCTCTACCTTGTATTTGCGGTCCACTTCAATTAGTTGTTTGTCTGAACTTTAGTGCAAGCGCCGCACAGTTTCATTACCTACTGGTGTTATACATGTAGCGACATCTACCGCGCTACATACAAACTGGACAAGTCCTGAATCGCGCAAGTGAAGTTTGCATCGCAACCTGCATATATACAACCGCCCGACATCAACCGTCGGGCCGTGGCCCGCCAGGCAAAACACCCGCCTGGTCGGAGGATCCTCCCTTTGGTGTGAGAGGCAACATACCTCGCCCCTCCACAGTGGTGACCCCGACGTGATCCCAGTGTATCCACACTGGGGACCCCGAGAAGAACACCAGCGCAGCCTTCGAAAACCAGCAGCTTCATCACATCGTCGTCTTCCCTCCCTCACAGCACGAGCAGCGAGTCACACAGCCAGCCAGCACTCTTCCGGCTTCAACGGGCATCCTGACCACAAGCCTGCAGCGAACGCGCATGCCTGGTCAGCACCCTCAGCCGACATCAAGCAACATGGCACAGCACACTGCACTTCGGCCGGTCAACAAGCAGAGGCAGTCTCTCCTGGTCGACGCAGCAGCCAGCCACTACTACACCACCTCGACCCACTGAGGACTACGCAGCATCACCCCGACTCACTGGGGCTCTCACCGCAACACAGTCCCGACTCACTGCGGACTACGCGGCATCCTGTTCCGACTCACTGGAACACACTCCACTGGCACTGGCAAGCTCTTCAGACGCACTGACCGCTGACTCATTGACACGACCATCGACCTCCGGTCTCGGGGGGGAGTGATGTAGCGACATCTACCGCGCTACATACAAACTGGACAAGTCCTGAATCGCGCAAGTGAAGTTTGCATCGCAACCTGCATATATACAACCGCCCGACATCAACCGTCGGGCCGTGGCCCGCCAGGCAAAACACCCGCCTGGTCGGAGGATCCTCCCTTTGGTGTGAGAGGCAACACACCTCGCCCCTCCACAGTGGTGACCCCGAGAAGAACACCAGCGCAGCCTTCGAAAACCAGCAGCTTCATCACATCGTCGTCTTCCCTCCCTCACAGCACGAGCAGCGAGTCACACAGCCAGCCAGCACTCTTCCGGCTTCAACGGGCATCCTGACCACAAGCCTGCAGCGAACGCGCATGCCTGGTCAGCACCCTCAGCCGACATCAAGCAACATGGCACAGCACACTGCACTTCGGCCGGTCAACAAGCAGAGGCAGTCTCTCCTGGTCGACGCAGCAGCCAGCCACTACTACACCACCTCGACCCACTGAGGACTACGCAGCATCACCCCGACTCACTGGGGCTCTCACCGCAACACAGTCCCGACTCACTGCGGACTACGCGGCATCCTGTTCCGACTCACTGGAACACACTCCACTGGCACTGGCAAGCTCTTCAGACGCACTGACCGCTGACTCATTGACACGACCATCGACCTCCGGTCTCGGGGGGGAGTGATGTAGCGACATCTACCGCGCTACATACAAACTGGACAAGTCCTGAATCGCGCAAGTGAAGTTTGCATCGCAACCTGCATATATACAACCGCCCGACATCAACCGTCGGGCCGTGGCCCGCCAGGCAAAACACCCGCCTGGTCGGAGGATCCTCCCTTTGGTGTGAGAGGCAACATACCTCGCCCCTCCACATACATAAAGTTTTTGTAAGAAATCATCAGTGTGAGACATACAGATGTTTCGTCGGCGTCAAGCACCGAATGAAACAAGACTGGTAGAATAGTGGCCGGTCACGGCAACAACTTCGCTCTCCGGATTTTGTTTAAATTTTAAAAGAAAAAAAGGTTATGAAGATAAGTTGAGAAATTGTGTAGGAAGCGTTTTTTTTTAATCACATGGGGAATTGGACAAAGGAATATTATATATATATATATCGATAAAAAATGTTTACTGACATAGTTTACGTAACTTTTTAGTATGCTTTTACATACATAAAACATACATATGCCTTTTTTATGTATTTAGTTATTCTTTAATTTAAGATACGAAAAATGTCAATCGTTTTCTACTTATAAATGAAAAAAAAGTTTCAGAATTGACATTTTATCAAGAATGTATGCTTACTTACTTTATCACGGAAATCACACTAACAGACTGTGACATTGAGTTGGCTTTGGCACGGCATGCGGCAGGATAAGATAATAAATCAATATTGTAAATATGAGCGCCAGACACACAATGACACGCTTGAGGTGGAACAACACATCTATTTATTGTGTTTTGTTCACGGTGAGAAATAGAGCGGTAAGTCTGACCGAGAGCCGGAAGCGGCAGCCATGACTCACGGGCAGCCCGGCCCGGCCAGCCCCGGCCAGCCCCGGTCAGCCCCGGCCCGCTGCGGTCCGCCGGTCGCCGTCAAACATTGTTATGTTTTACGCTTACAACTGTAATTAAAATATTTTATATTTATTTATTTATTTTATTTAAATATCAACGTCATCCTAACAGGTTTACACCCAATGCGATAATGTTGTCATACTTATCTATACGTTTTACAAATTATATATCTACGTATAATGAAATGAGTCAGTTACAACAAACAACAGTATTATATTATAATACCTACTAAGGCTAAACATTTCATTGGATAAGTTACTGTTTCGGATTCCGTTACGTTAACTAACGTCCATTATCTAACATAGAACTGTACAATGCTACGTAACATCTGGATCATTTAACTGAATTTTGATAATCATTACCATTTAAATGGTATATGGTCAGAAACTGAATCATTTGTCTTTCGACTGTCGATGACAGTTCTAGATTATCACTTTATCTAACTATTGTTTCAAAACATTGATCTAATCTTAACAAGAACTAAACGGGACTAAATAATAATTAATTCAGCGGCTTTGTTGAGAAGGGCCGGGCTGTCAAACAACACAGCGCTACATACAAGGAATAAACTGCAAACACAAGTCATTCATGTCAGTAGACGCTGTATGCTCACTGCACAGGTCTTGGCTATACCTACAGTTATTTTAGTAAAAGTAAAATTCAACTGCGGGCAGGATTCGAACCTGCGTCTTCTGGTTCAATAAACCAGACGCTATAACCAACTAAGCCACCGTGAGTCCCCTGGCGGGTGCCAAAAAGAAATTTGTCTTCACATTCTGATTTTCTCATTTTACGTATTTAAGATGATCTATTAAAAAACAAATTACTTTGCTTCTCAATCGTACGACCACCTTACCTATTACTTTTTGTAATTTTTTTTTGCATTTTCCATGCTATATGGAAAATAAACTGTTTGTCCGCGCAAACCTAATTGAACGTGTGTTCAGGAATAACGCTGTGTGAACAACACGTAAGACGATACTGTGTCTTGTTAGCCAATGCGTTGTGCTCGCACGCACAGACATACTACAAGTACGTACGCGAATATTAATGATTTACATAATGCTAATAAACAGTGTCATTAGTCAGGGAGCTCGTGTTCCTCCCGGCGCGCAGTGGGGCCCCGAATAGTACGATTAGCTCCCTGACTACGTAGTCGATATAGTTACATATATAGCGAAGGCGTCGTCGACATAGTTACATATCTAGCCAATTAGAAGTAATAAAATAAATATTAATTCAGCTTGTGTTACAGTAATGTGTTACAGTAAGCGGCCTGCGCGCGTGAGTAATACCTAAGCCTGCACCGGCGCTGGTCACATTAAACCCGAACCAATGTAGGTGAAGATGGAGAAGCAATCAGGAGTTGCCGCTCTTCTTTGCGAACCACGTTGTCGGAACACCCACCGCGTAGTTAATAGCGCACAATCAAAAATTTCATATTTCCTGATCATTATTAGTATAGTACGAACAGGTATTAACGCGCTATAAATATCTTTAAATCACTTGACGTTACGACCATGCATTGCACTGATCGTGGTTACAAGCAGACTGATGCAGCGAGTTCACTCCGTCATTGCGTTGCGTTTTCTATAACCACCTCCACATTTTCAGTGTAAACTGGTCGAAACGTATTTATAGCGCGTTTTAACCATTAATACCTATTCGTTCTATACTAATATCATGCAACGCGATAGTTTAAAAGTTAAGATTATTATTATCTACAAGAAATTGTCCTAAGAAGCAACAAAGATCAACGTGATTGCTGATTGTGTACTGCAAGTATTCAATTCTTTTTCTCTTTGTATTCTACATCTCACAGTAATTATTATATTCGCATGTAAATTGTATGAGTGGGTGTTGGGGTAATTAAAATACACATTAAACTACTGAAAGGCTGTTCTTTTGAGACAAAAGCATGCCTTTAATGGAGTTCTTAATGAAGTACCTACAGCTTAGAACAATACTCAGGCCATGAATACGCAACAGATAGAATCGGCAGTAAACACCCCCGGGCAGGGGCAGACAGCCGGCACTTGCACAGAGACATCAAGTGGTTAATTTAGTAACACATAATGTATGAACATACATAGGTGCGCAGCTATATCATCCGAATTCCGGGGCTCGTTTGCATGCCTAAACGTAAGCCGAAACCAAGCCTACGCTTTAAAAGGTCAATTGTTCGATGTTGTGCGGCCGAGGAAAACACAGGCGTGTTGTGGCATGGTCAGTGCGATCACACGGTGCGTCACCTTGTTCAGGGAGGCTCGGCTCCACGACCGCGAGCTCGCACATCTCCTAGATGACTTGAGGGTAGTAGCACCAAGTGCAAAGTGTGTCCAGTCAATTTGATCCCAAAATACGTTCTGAAATTGTTAGTGACGTACTAACAACAAGAAGCGTTTGTTATATCTGCAAATAGTGGCGGTAGTGGCGCGCGTCGCCGGCACGCGGTACATACTACATACCTACCTGTGTAACGTACATAATACTCGTATATATATAGAGTGTCACAATGTTGTCGTTTATTAGAAATGTCGACGATTAGTTTTTAATGTGACGTACCTCTATGACACGCGTTTGCGAATGTACAACTCGGTGGGAGGTGCTCGCCGTAATAGAATGACAGCCAAACCATGCCATGCTTGAACCATTGCCATTTTACAACTTTTTGTAATTTCGTACGCGCTATTTGATTTGACAGACTCTTTAGCCATTATTGGATCATAGGCGAAGTCCAAACGCTATCAAACACTAAATTAAACTCTACATTATGTACCTAAGTACGTAACGTAAACGCGCGCGTGTACGTCACATACTCGTATGTGTCACTCCAATTTCTGTAAACGTAACGTGATGTCATATAATCAAAATTTCCCTTTTAACGGAACAACTACAACGTTAAGTAAGCTGTTATTGTGTACATGATAGTTAATTTAACCGGCTCATTGTGCGCGCCTCCAACACGCTAACTTGCGGCGTCGCCACACAGACTGGTAATTGCGACACGATTCACATCACACACTTACACAACAGAACACGCAGATACGCGCAGTAAATCAATTCCGATGCAGAAGTCTGAAGTCAAGAGAACCACCTAGTACGAAGCATCATTCATTTTTAAAATAGAGAAAAGAAATAAATATAATTGATAAACAATGTTATATCCTCTGTCTTTTGCTAGAAATATTAGTACAGCACAACATGCATGCTATGATTGTTACCTGCGTCAGTTTATTGAGGATCATTGAAGCGGTCCCGAGATGATACCTACACACAAAGCGCTCAGCTTACCCAATAAATGCTATTTGTCGGAACGTAGACGTTACAATCACGCGGCGCTGACACAAATACTATTAATACTATCCGCGTAATAAGGACACTAAATGATTGGCTTTCTTTTAGTAGTATCAGTGTTAAGAAGGCGGCGAGGCGGCGAGGCGGCGAGGCGGCGAGGCGGCAGGTCGCGGGTCTCGCGGATGCCTGCAGCGGACGCACGCGACACAACCACCACAAACGTGTCTTTACCTTTGTTAAACACACTCACTAAGTTACATTAATTAACGTCTGTTCATCCCGCAATAAAACGCACTAATATCGCCTCTCTCTCAACACGATAAGGTTAACAATGGTGTGTGTGTGCGCGGAGGTATAACGCTGACGTAACCGCACGGCACAAAGCGTTGCTCGCTAAATACCTGCGCGGTCGGCGGACAAATATTTACAGGCGCTAGGTATTCCACCGGATCGCGAAGTTATGCGCGTACTAATTCCGGAGCAGTTAACGCGTATTTATTTAGGCGCCTTTACTATCTACAATTAAGGATTACATTAATACTCCGAGGCCAAAAAGTCGCAAACTGATTTGGGTCACGTTTCTTTTATATTGTCCCGCGAGCCCCGGGGACATGGGACCACGCACCATTTTTACAACGCTGTTAACAAAACAATTCAACGACAGTACACACAGTAAGGAGGTCGATGTGTTGAATAGCTGTCGTAGTTGTGGTGGCGTGCTTAGAATTATTCCACCAATTTGTACTTCAGTGAAAGATTATGAAGTCTATATGTAATGTGAGGGTGGTGATAGTGGGCGGCGGGGAAGCGGGGAGGTGACGCGGGCGGGGAGGGGAGGAACTGCTCATCAACCGACAACAAACGTACCTATGCTAATAAGGGCCGCGATGAGTATCGGCGACAGACACCGCAACACAACACCAACACAAGCACACACACACGCACACGTTACACACGCATTACAACATTGTGGGATATATACCTACTCGTTACAATTATTATACAGTTTCAACGAGTCGTGTTTAAGACTTGAAGTGAATCAAGCACTCGCCGAGTAACTTGAGCTGCACGACCAGATGTACAGTCAGCGCCAAAAGTCGCTGAACACGATGCAATCTTCAAAACGTTTTTACATCATTACTAACCAAAAAATTCTGACCTGTTTTTGGTTAGTAATGATGTAAAAACGTTTTGAAGATTGCATCGTGATCAGCGACTTTTGGCGCTGACTGTACTAGGCACGAGTCTTGCGCCGATGTGCAACTAAACGCTCGGCCACGGTCGCAGTCGCAGTCGCAGGTCGCACAGGGTCGCACACCACGGACGTGGCAGTAGTTCGCCCCACGGCGACACCTGCACCGCATCCATAATGTATGCACGTATTCAATATCACAATACTTATAAATCATCCGACAAACAATAATTTTTCAGCTTACTAGCGACAATAACCCACACGTCTGACACGTCCCTCATTCAATTTAAAAATATCCGTGAATAAATAGAATGATAGTGGCGCGCGGCTAAACCGGTCGCAATTGTTCCGTCCCACTTGGCGCTGTGAGTCGCCCACGCAATTATACAATCAGCGAGGGACAAATTACCCAGTTGATTAAAGTTTAGGCATTTCAGACAGTTTTAAATAACTACCGGCACGGGGGCAGCGGGGCGGCGGGGCGGCGGGGCGGCGGGGCGCCGGGGCGCCGGGGCGAGCATAAATATAGTGTAGACACAATAATTAACGTTCAAAATTTTAAACCATACCCTTACAAATTTTAATTAATTTATAATCACCAAATATACAACTATCTATCTATACAATTCAAATTCTTTATTGCGAACTAAGTGTACAAAAATTTGAAGATGTCAACAATGGGTAGGTACGTTCTTAGAACTTAGTTGCCTGTTAAGGCATGGCAATTTAGATAGTTTTAAATATAGAAGATAAAATATGCATAATCAATATTACAATTATACTGTTTACATTATTTATCATTTTTCATACATTTTATATTTTAACATACTTACTATTCTTATAATTTTACAACACTCTTCTAATGATTGACTTTCATTAGAAGAGTATTGTATAATATACCAGAAAGAATATAATTATATTACTAAACACACGTCAAAAGAATAGAGGTTACGGCGTAGGCAGTCGCTGCTACGTGTGCTACGTCGCAGCAGTCGTGGTTACGTCTGCCTACGCCGTAGCCTCTATACTTTTACTAGAACAAAATACTATTAATGACGTTCAAAGTTAATTAAAATGCTCAAAAACGATATGACATAAGTGATAACGGTCCGCAGTCCGCAAGTACACGTAAATGTTATTTGCTGGAACCGTGTAAAGTGAGAGGCTCGTAAGCGATGGCCAGGCAATCTGTCACCCTTAGAGCAATATTCAATCATCAAACGTCGACCTCGTTGCGCTCTAATTCACATTAAGGTGACGAAAAGCGTTTAACTTGGAATATAAGACTGAAGTATTTTACAAAACAAAAATAGTACTGTGAGCGATGTACGAGTGGGTACTCGTATGTATACTGTATTACACGGGATACATATTTAAGATGAAACAAGACGCAGCTACAACAGACTGATAGAGTACACAAGTGGACGCCGCGCTCCTCATACATGATTTTACTTCTACTTGATTATTAACGTCTAACTAGATTAAACGATGTTTTCGTGGGATGGCTTGTGGCGAATTATATCTGGAACGCAATGCAGCAGAAATAAGATAGCTAGTGTAAGCAACTACATTAATGGACCACGCTTAGGAGCTTGCTACGGACAGTTTATCAAAATGTCAGGAATTGAAATAATGACTCCTTTCGTTTCGTTCATAAGTACTTTTTCATTTCTCCTAACTAGTTTCCTTTGTGTCCCACTGCTGAGAAAAGGCCTTCCCTAAATCAGTCCTATTGACTATATTCAACTGAATCAGTGCTCCCGCAGTACTCATAACTCGCAAGTGTCAGGAGACCCTTCACGTTTTTTTTTATGTAGGCATATTAAATAGGCAAACGAGCTAAAGAGCCACCTGGTGGTAAGTAGTCATCGTCGCCCATGGACACGTGCAGCACCAGAGGAGTTACTGATGCTTTACCGACCATTAAGAGCCCCTACGGACTACATACTACTAGAGCCGTAGGAACCGAAGGGGAACTGGCTCTTACGTGCAAAAGTCGAAACACATACCAAGGTGCTTTACGTCAGACTCCGACGTAAGGGTGGTCGCCAGCAAGTCCTATCACCGAGCAAGTCAGATATTCTCACGCCTCTTAAGGGATGCCAATCTGAAAAGCATTGAGGAACAGTATTCTAACCCGTCCCCACACTGGATAAACGCCACGTCCGCTGCCAACAAACCAAGCAATGCTCGGCGGTGATTGATGGACACCTCCCGTGTACTGCCGTCACGTATTTGTAGATCACGTAAGAATTTAACAAAAATAATGTTGACGAATAGCTACCGAAGCAACCGCTACCAGTAATAAAGTTACAACAGCCTATTTCTAATATTACTGTAGTATTTAAATATTCTACTGAAATATTAATAGGAAAAATAAGCGCGTGATTGGATTTTATTATTACTTTATGCCAAAGAAAAAACATCATCATGATCGTATAATTTCCCAACTTTTTTGCAGTTCGGTATAATAATAGATAATATAAATAATGATGACCCTATTCCTGGGCAATTGCTGGCTCTTTGAGGCACAAAAAGGTCTCAGTGTGCTAGAACGTTCACCCATCCATAGAGTCACTGCGGCAATGTTGCTGATCGATGCATCAGTGTAGCTAGTACTTAGCCAGGAACTTTTGTCAAGGAAAAGTATCATGAACGCCAATTAAACTCAAATTGTATTAACAATGGCGAGCGTAGACTGTTGTCCCCGCACGCGCCACCATTAAGCTCGTATTCCCCACAATCGACTTGCTATTCATTAGCACGGAAACCTCACACCCGGAGCGTTTCCCGCGTCTCAACACAAATAAGGAAAATGTTCCTAATTCAATTATATGCCTATCGGAGCCGTAACTGCCAGCGATATTTTTCATCCAGTTATATTCCCCTTAAGTCTGCTAGAACAACGGATGCCGTCTTAATTACGCAATTAAACTACCTCAATAATAACAAATGTCGGCAAGTTTCCGCTCTGTTCAAGGCCGTTGGGGCAACTGCTTCCATATTTAATAACATTGATAACTATCGCAAGCGAAGTGTTAGTACGACTTTGAATTACTTTTAGATCGAACGAGCTGTGCGACCTTCAGGGCAATAGAGCAGGGTACCAGTCATGACGTAGTACATAATATACCTAATACTTGTACTACATTATACCTCCACAAATACATGCACTACAGCGTCTAACTTAAAACTTTATTTCGGTATTACGTTTGTATGGGCAATTCAGTGTCCGCCGGACCCTTTACTCTTAGATACAGTCGCAGTGGACGCCGCGAGCATCGCGAGGCTCCGTTCACACATAAACAACCTTCATTATGTTGTACAACATCCAATTAAAATGCAAATTTATTTATTTAGTATAAATGGGCACGCGGCTGACGAAGGCCCCGCCGCCGACTGCTGCCGACTCCGCCGACCGCCGCCGACCGCCGCCGACCGCCGCTGACCGCCGCCGACCGCCGCCGACCGCCGCCGACCGCCACCGACCGCCACCGACCGCCACCGACTGCCGCCGCCGCAGGTCTTACACACTGTCAGCGCGATCCGTTTGTCATGAAACAAATGTCATTAGATGTTTTCAATTTAAATACATACATAAATTACATACCTCATAGAACCGTATTGTGTTTTTAGACAAAACTGCGGAAAAGAAGCTTGCTAACAAGAGGCAGCTTTGCTCGATGAATCTAAAAATGTTAAGAATTTTATATAGCTTTCATGCATTCCACATAACAATAGGTACTCCAGTCTATTTGTTACAATAACAGTTCCATTATAACACAACCTACGAGGGTTCGACAATATTTGACGAAATATTTCTGTACCTACATCAAATACCGTCACCAGTTCGTCCAACACTTGTTTTTTTCGTATAAAGATATGAGATATTTTTACGCTAACATCGCAGCTAAATCGTACGTCAGATTGTCGATAACAGTCACCAATATTCCTTCTCTTTCACACTCATAAGAGTTTTTGAGTGGGTAAATAGTGACAAGTATGGACAAAGGACTTAGTTAGTGCTGGAAGAGCGGGAGACAACGGCGGCAGTGCTGTAATAGTAACGTGACGAGAAGCGACCCTCGTCACGTAGCACGTCACGCGCACACGCACACACGCGCACACGAGCCATCGTCACAGTTGCGTGCTCTACACACACTCACTCTGTACGTTGGCAGTGACATGCACACATCAGATTGAAGATCGGTTACATTACAATACACAGCTCTGTAAGAAGTTATAGTGAATGGGTTCCCTTTCTGACTTGTTATATTTTCCGTAGACAAACACAGTGCTAATGGCAGATGTGATTTTATTTTAATACTTATTGCCTACAGATGACATAATGTATCCATCCAAAGTACTATTGTTATGTGTAGTTTACTTTTGCTATTTAAACACGCAAGTATGTGCTGCAATTACGCAGTAAATTCCGGATGGGCTTAATGAGCCGACGGTCTCGTTTGAGCCGTATGAAGTGGGTCAAACGATGCGGTCGCTTTGGACCAGCGCGACCAATCTTTGTTTTATGTAATCGCCGTTGCGATACAAATACGAGGGCATCGGGTATCTTGGTAGTTCATTTACGGGATCAAGGGAATGTTTACAGGTAGGTAATGATTACAGGTACATAGGTAATGTTTACAGGTACATTAATTTGTACTTAATGACATGATGCTCGTCATTATGTATAATACTACATAATTTCTTTGACTTATTATATTTGCCACGATAATACGATAAGTAAATCACTGATACAAAAATAAAATACGACAAATCATAACAAGGCACTGAGGTGACATAATTAACTTATTGGATGTGCAACATTGAACACAAACCTTCACTTACTAAATAATTGCTAGTAAGCATAAAGCTAGCCAAAACACAATAAATGGGCCGTCTTATCCCGGTGCGCGGCGGCGGCGGCACTCAGCTCGCCTTACATGATTACATCTTCCATTCTTTATTCATGAGGTACTGATAGCGTCTGCAACAAGTTTTAAGTCCTAATGAGGAGGAATCCTCGCAGCCCCTCTCGACTAGAAAATGGAAAGCGCGCTTATTTGCATAAGTACTGTGCAAGAATGAACGTGCGCTCGATACGCTTAACGACAAACGAATGAAGCCAAACTTCGAAGATGATATAAGACTCGAGGCAGATATCAGAAGAGTCGCATTTAGAAAGGATTCATAATGATTAAAACGACAAAGTAGAGCTCACAGATGTCGCATCTAAATAGAGAACAGAGAAGATAACAACATAACAGAGAGTTAAGTAACACTTTCACTCGGCTTTCGCGGTGCGTGCGGTGGTGTAGCGGTAGGTTCTGTGTGTACTCGTACCGAGCGGCTCCGACGGGGCTCCGGTGGGGCGCCGCCCGCGCCGCCCGCGCCTCCCGCGCCGCGCCGGTGTTCGGCCGGTTTCCTCGCGCGATGATTTATTCCTTCACCGCTACCATTGAACACATAAATTGGTAACTTTCTCCCTTTTACTTAGAGATCGTTACATCGCCGTAAATTATTGCTTATTTGCTTTTTCCTGCTTCATAACTTCCGCGAAAAGAAATATTATATGACGACATTTTTCCTTGGTGGCAAATGAAATTACATAAATCTTTACGTAAAGGATTCTTTCCTCATAAGTTCTAATAATAACCGTCCGTTAGAGGTTTACTGTGCATCAGTTTTCGACCATTGTAACGTTCGTGAGTAATGTACATTATGTGTAATTTGTTATTAGACTAACAATGTCTCTTCTTCTGTCTTACGGGCAGTAATAACTCAGGCCGAGTGGTCAGCTTTGTAACCTACTAGATAATATAATCAGAATAAAACCTATTCCCAACTCTAAAGCCAAGCAAGCAAGCAATTGTTCGATCATTTGAAATGTTTGAAACATTTCAAATGATCGAACAATTGCTTCTACTAATCATTTCGTATATATTGGGGCGCTCGTAATAAAAAATGGCCGCCGCCCGACGCGTCAGCTGGCGTTAACATTATGAAATAAACTAAAAGTTAGCAGTGTTCCTGAGAGGTAAGAAAGTTTAACACAAGTTATTTAAATGGAAGAGAAGCACCAGAAATTAATTAGTAACAATACTACTATCAATTTGATAACGTTTGCTCAAGGACAGTAGAACTCTCGAGATCAGTTAATTTAATGTAAGAGCCTGTGAGGCTTCTTGTTCCGCAATGTTAGGGGGCCCTGACAGCCTGTGTTGATGGCTTTGTGTAATCTCAGCACGGAAAGTACGCTCCTCGTCGTGTGGTTTTTTTTTAAACGTTGCCCCACACTAGGATTTTCTCCTTTATCGTGGGTGCGTTTACAAACACAAATTACACACACAGATATACACAAACGCCCAGACCCGGAACAACTACCTGTAGATCATACAAATATTTGCTCCGTGTGGGGATCGAACCCACAACACGTGGCGCAGAAGCCGATCGCTCAACCGCTACGCCAATCGTGTCGTCAAAATTATTAGATTAATAATCATAAAACACTATGCTTACTTAGTCTTCTGACTAATGATACATCATCATCAACCTATAGCAGTCCACTGCTGGACGTAGGCCTCCCTCGATGTGTGTTCATTTTCATCCTGTTTGGCTTGTCGCATCCAGCTTCCGCCAGCAACCTTTCGCAAATCATCAGTCCATCTTGCCGGAGAGCGTCTTACACTACGTTTGCCGAGTCGCGGTCTCCACTCGAGGACTCGTCTACCCCAGCGGTTATCGGTTCTTCTACAAATATGGCCAGCCCACTGCTAGTTCAGCTGGATAATTCGGTGGGCTATGTCGGTAACTTTGGTTCTCAGTCGGATAACATCGTTGCGGATTTTATCCTTCGGGGAAACTCTGAACATAGCACGCTGAGCAACTTTAAATTGGACTAACCGTACTTTGAGTGTCCATTTCTCTGCACCGTATATCATCACGGGTAGGACGCACTAGTTGAAATCTTCCTTTTTCAAACTTTGCGGCACGGGTGATGAAAAGAAAGAGAGCCCGTCCTTGATTCGGCAGAATGCCCACGGGCAGGTAAGGTTCGCTTGAAGCCTTATGGCGACAGCCGGCTCCTGGACATCGCCATTCCACTAATGATACAGAGCACTTTATTTGAGTGGTGACAGCTCGTATATGTATACCTCACTTACCATAGTAGAACCTTTATCCATTATAGAGTTATTACTGACAATATCTAGATCTTTGTTATGACACTTTTACAAATCAATGTTTTAATCATTATATGTACAAGATAGCGCCGGATGTTTCTGTTTATGGCGATTAACGTAACCAAATAAAAACTAGGTACTATGTTATTGAATTTAAATGATCTCATTGACATACATACATAAGCTCGGCCGCTATTACATGAGACCTAAACAT
Source organism: Acronicta aceris (assembly GCA_910591435.1). Taxonomy (NCBI): domain Eukaryota; kingdom Metazoa; phylum Arthropoda; class Insecta; order Lepidoptera; family Noctuidae; genus Acronicta; species Acronicta aceris. The sequence goes on along the minus strand of OU342774.1, from coordinate 14,476,403 downwards.
ACGGTGAACCGTCGGTGTACAGTAGTACACCTCTGCCTAGCCCTTCGGGGGATACAAGCGTGATGGTATATTTATTATGGCATGAATTTAAGTGGTTTTATTATTTATACTAATATCATAAAGAGGTAAAGTTTGTGAGTTTGTTAGGTTGTAGGGGTAATCTCAAGAACTACTGGTTCGAATTGAAAACTTCGTTTTGTGTTGGATAGGTCATTTATCGAGGAAGGTTAAAGACTATATAATATCACGCTACGCCACTTAAGAACGGAGCAGCTCGGGTGAAACCGAGTTGAAAATATAATAAAGTATAATAAACTAAACATACCGGCGAACTGTGGGTGTACATTAGTGCCTACGCCTCTGCCTAACCCTTCTGGGATCATAGGCGTGATGGTATGGTATGTAATAAATACAATAGGTACAAATATCTTAAAGAGGTACACCTTTGCGTCAGGGAGTGCTCCAAATGTATTGCATATAACAGAAAGTCTTTGAATAATAAATTGAGGGGCGGAGCAGCGCGGCGCGGCGCGGCGCGGCGCGGCTCGGTGAGGGATCCTATGTTCTATACGGATCGAGATGACGCACACACTCGCGGAAGTCTCGCGCTGCCGAGGAAGTTGACCGCCGGCGCCAGGGACGCTGCCACCGGCACGCTGCACCCGCACACACATATTCGGATGCGTTTGTCTCGTCTCCTACCTACTTTTAAAATAACTACTATCTCGAATACTTTGATGACTCAATTAATCAACTCAAACTGCTTAACTTTTGATGACGCCGATCGCTAATGATTAGCTAAGGCGTTCATGAACTAATCTTGCAATTAATGCCATCTGAATAATATATGTTACCCCAGACCATAAAACCTATATACACTGAGTCCGTAAACAAACTGACGTCCTAAGTAGCAACGCAACCGAATGTGTACCGTACCAAAAGTCGCAGGTTCGATCCTCCTTGTATACCTTCGTGCTCAAATATTTCGCCCCATCAACATATTTTAGCTTAGTTCTGGTTAATAAGTGCAAATATAAGACGTCATAACTGCAGAGGGGGGGAGTTACCATGGAGTTCCTAACCGCCCGTTACCATGGAGTTACCATGGAGTTCCTAACGGGCGGTTAGGAACTCCATGGTAACTTTTTGAAACTGCAATGAACTTACGTCTTAGTTTAATGCAGTTAGTTCGTTCCCAACAGAAACTAGTTTGTTTGAGCTGAGCATCCTGCCGCGGCGGCCGAGGCCCCGCACCCGAGATAAACCTACACATGTGTGTCAGCGTTGTTTGTTATCACATTGCACAGTGTACACTGATGGACAGAAATACAAATCAGAGTCGTTTTTATTACCTACCTACATCGACCGCGGCGGTGTACGAGGGTTCGAATAACTACAAAGCTAAGTTAAGTAGAAATAAGATTCGGGACCCGAAGATGAACTTTTTCGGCGTGAGGTACACAAGTATGTTCATGCCACGGTGGCATGTTTAGGTGGCGAGCAGTCCACAGTGTCGCTGGTCGGACGATATCGCTTGTGCTTAATGCTCGCCGACGATTAAGAAGCGATGCTTTGACTGCGACCACATGATATTATGTATCTATCTATGGAAACATACCTAGTTTTATTTCACTCGTAGTGAGTGCCGTTGACTTGTTTGTCCCCCCCCCCATCTCCCCACCGCCGCACCCCCTGTGTGGCGCAGGTACGGCGATGTTTTAGCATTTCTGTGAGAATCATATTTACCCAATCGTTCGGTGCGCGGGTCCTTTGCGAATACATTACAATACATTTACGCGTCTGTGTCGGATATACCCGACACTAGAATATGTGATTTGCGGATAGTCAAGTAGACTTAAACATATTGAGCTATGACTATATTATATTGAATCGTCATACGGTATATTTGTGGTTAAACATTGTTTTATTGTATTATTAATATTTGTTCATTCATATACATAAACTGCCTTATTAGTCTAGTAGTAATAAGCGTGACTGCTACACTCGAGGTCCTGCATTCAACTCCCAGATTCCAGCATCAGCAATGTTATTAAAGGATACTGTGGAGGGCGAGGTGTGTTGCCCCTCACACCAAAGGGAGGATCCTCCGACCAGGCGGGTGTTTTGCCTGGCGGGCCACGGCCCGACGGTTGATGTCGGGCGGTTGTATATATCCAAGTTGCGTTGCAAACTTCACTTGCGCGATTCAGGACTTGTTCGTATAGTTTGTATGTAGCGCGGTAGATGTCGCTACATCACTCCCCCCCGAGACCGGAGGTCGATGGTCGTGTCGATGAGTCAGCGGTCAGTGCGTCTGAAGAGCTTGCCAGTGCCAGTGGAGTGTGTTCCAGTGAGTCGGAACAGGATGCCGCGTAGTCCGCAGTGAGTCGGGACTGTGTTGCGGTGAGAGCCCCAGTGAGTCGGGGTGATGCTGCGTAGTCCTCAGTGAGTCGAGGTGGTGCAGTGTGGAGTAGTGGCTGGCTGCTGCGTCGACCAGGAGAGAATGCCTCTGCTTGTTGACCGGCCGAATTGCAGTGTGCTGTGCCAAGTTGCTTGATGTCGGCTGAGGGTGCTGACCAGGCATGCGCGTTCGCTGCAGGCGTGTGGTCAGGATGCCCGTTGAAGCCGGAAGAGTGCTGGCTGGCTGTGTGACTCGCTGCTCGTGCTGTGAGGGAAGGAAGACGACGAAGCTGCTGGTCTTCGAAGGCTGCGCTGATGTTCTTCTTCGGGGTCCCCAGTGTGGATACACTGGGATCACGTCGGGGTCACCACTGTGGAGGGGCGAGATATGTTGCCCCTCTCACCAAAGGGAGGATCCTCCGACCAGGCGGATGTTGTGCCTGGCGGGCCACGGCCCGACGGTTGATGTCGGGCGGTTGTATATATCCAAGTTGCGTTGCAAACTTCACTTGCGCGATTCAGGACTTGTTCGTATAGTTTGTATGTAGCGCGGTAGATGTCGCTACAATACGAACGAAAAAGGATAAACAAATCTACCTCTTAGGTTCTTCCCTTAATATCATAGGGGATACAATTATAGTAAGGGACGAACTTTCCTTTTTCTCTCGATTCGAAGCGCTTACGTGTTGAAGACGAACACGGACCTCGATGTGACTGTCGTTAATTGGTAATATTTAGACAAGTATAGGTACCTACTGCGTTAGTAATGCTTTAGTTTCTGATACTGTGTGTCCACGAATGTCGACGTACGTAACATACCTCTAAGTAGGTACGAGTACCTAGTACTGGTAGTGCGGAACTACCAACTGCTGACTAACCTGTTAATATTATGATGCCAACTATTAATATGTAGCTAATATCACATGCAATATACATATATGAACACGGAAAAATAATATAGGTACATACATATATTACATAGAACAGAATCGTTAACTTCGTTACTTGTGTTCATGTGTGTGTGTTTACTGGCGTACCTGGATATCCTAGTACTGGTAAATAGAGAGTGACAGAGAGGCGTGGAGAAGAGGGAAAGGGAGAATGGGTCGAGAATTGGACTCGCACTTGACCGATATTTAGGATTTAAACTTGGACCGATAAGTATTTAGGATTTAACACATGAAGGTATTATATATATAATTGTACCATACTGACCGATCATGAATAAAAATGAATTCCATTTGAGTAAAGTTCCCTGTCGACTCCCTCGGTCGTGACGCAAATACGTCACGTAACCACGTTCGGGTCGTAGTCCACCTGGAGCACCCGTCTGAATAGCACCTGCGCGAATAGCACCTAGCCTAGTCCAGGAAGAGTACCTACCAATATTTTTGGCAGGTGCTAATCGTGGATTAAAATTTATTTTTACATTTGTGTTCACGAAAATCACCTATGACTCAGTAACCTAGTGCTGGGATGTATTTGATAAGAGGACGTTTAAATAGAACATATCGATAAAAACACTTGAACCTTTATTAATTACACATACCTACACACGAAATCTGTCTAGGCGACATTTAAAAAAATACAAATTCACTAATAAGAACTCCTCTTTAATTTGAATGTGAATATCACAATCATTGTCCATATATCACATTTATTGCGAAATCAGCCTTAGGTACTGCACAGACGTGAGACGAGGGACAATGTCGGACAAAGTATCCACGGTACGCTCTTTTTATTACTATCATAAGGTAGCAGTTTGTCCGCGTCCGCAGGCGACATGAGGTATTGCGCGGACGAAGTGCAACCTTATTTTAGTACTAATAAGAACGCGCCGCGGAAATTTTGTCCGCCGCTCTCCCTCGTTTGCGCGGGTATTTAGTTATTTATAATAGATATAATTGAAAACTAAAATACCTTTATACATTTATCGACGTCCTGAAAAACAAATACATAACAAAACTAGGCTGTTGAGTCATAGGTGCTCTTAGTGGACAAAAATGTAATAATAAATTTTAATTCACGATGAGCACCTCCCAAAAATATTGATAGACCAGGTGCTCTTCGTAGACTAGGCTAGGTGCTGTTGGGGCAAGTGCTGTTCGGACGGGTGCTCTAGGTGGACTACGTCACGTTCGGTCCCCGAGTGCCGGACAAGGCAAGCGACGGCGAGATGAATCAATCACCGCGAATTGATCACCACTAAACAGAAGAGTTTTACTTCAGTAGGTACTTAGGTAAGCGCACACCGCGCACCGATCTATGTTTTAACAAAAAATAATATCCGTAATGATAACAATTAAGTATCCGTAATGTCGTAAGTAGAGTAGTGAAACTTTGTACGATTCTAAAACCGATTCAAGATGCCCCATTAAGAAAAAACTGGAAACTCTGGCTATTAGTGAACACAGCTGAAAGTTAAATTCTCCGGCGAAAACTTGGTGTTCATTTATTCCGAATTACAAATGTTTCACTTGTCATCGAGAACATTCAATGTTCTTTACTTAAATTCAAAATTTGAAATGTTCGCACATTTTTTCCTATGACAACACAAATGTCAATCTGTTTATTGTAGCATCAGTAGCAAAGATTGCACCACATTTTATTGACCTTTGTTATAATACTGAACTAGCGGCCCGTTACGTGCTTCACTACGTATATAGTAATAAAAAAAATATTGGAACATCAAATTCATCATTAGTTTCAAAAAATGTGATAAATGAAGAACCGCTCGACCGATTTTGTACAAACTTCACATAAACCATCTACTAAATAGTTCGAACAAAGCCTAAACATTTGGTTTGGATAGGTGAGCCCGTTCTTGAGTTATAAAATTACAACGAAAAGTGGCATTGATTTTTATATATATTGATAGGATGTGAGACAAGGCAATGCCTCGCATTTGGAAGGGGTCCTGCGAGCGCTGGTCGTAGTGAATGCCATGGGATTCGCGACCACACTTGCCATCGGGCAAGTACTGCTTTTAACCGGTACGAGTCCACCTCCACCCTAAACAAAAAAAAGAGTCGGTCCATAATGCAGGGTAGGTGCTTACCTACTATACATTTAAGTATCAGTTCGGTCGACCATCACACGATAATTAATCAAACAATAGGTACGTAGGTAGGTACGTAGTTATTATTAGGTTCATCGTTATGTAAAAGCGATATACCTACCACTACCACTAATACACTGACTTATCAAAAGTCTTAGAAATTATTAACCTTTTCTGTTGTAGTAAGCATCTGTATATTAAAATATCTTTTAACAAAAAGTAAAACCGATTTGGAAAAACAAATAGTAGGTAACTAATATAAGTAATTATTGAGAAATTTTATCATCATTATGGGGAGATAGTCGAACCAGTAGAACAGTCACCACTCCAGCAGCGACCGCCGACCGCTGACGGCCGACCGCCCACTGCGCCTATGCCGATGATGAATAAATCGATGCCCACGGTCAACTCGAAACCAATTAAAATGTATAAAGTGAACAAATAAAAAGGAAAAACCAAGAGAAATAAAAGCTCCGATTACTGTAACCGAGTGGTAAATAAAGAAATAGAAAAGTGGGCGATGGGAGGCAGCAGAAGTGGGAGACGGATGAGGACGACGAGGGGGGCACACGACGATGCGAGGCAACCGCCGACGGCGACCGGCGCCGCGCCGTGCTCCGTTTGTTTCTTTTTAATTAAGCGAGTGCTCAGAAGGGCGCGCGGACCGCCGCAACTCGTCGCGACACGCGGTTTCACGATTTGCTCGCGCGAATCGCACCTGGTCTAAACGAGAAGTTTATTTTTCTACCCGCGTTGCAGCCTGGTTCTCCGCTAGCTGCCGTACAGTAGTATGATTCCAGTTTAATTTAAATGGATCTCTAAGTATATAAATCTTATCTGGACTTATGAAGTACAAACATTGCCTGGATTGCAAAATTAAGTATAACACCAGCCGCCAAGAATTAGAAGTGAAACACAAAGCTGTTCACCGATATTTTCGTCAATTGTGGACCGATTTCAATTATTCTTTTTAGGGTTCCGTACCTGAAAAGGAAAAAATGGAACCCTTATAGGATCACTTTGTTGTTCGTCTGTCCGTCTGTCTGTCTGTCTGTCTGTCTATTTGTCAAGACCCTTTATCTCGAGAACGCGTGGAGGTATCAAATTGAAATTAAAACCATACAGATACGTATATATATTATATGTTATGTGCGAAACACTGTCACTATCTACTGCTGGTTAGCTACTCAATACTATGCATCATAAATAAATAAAAACGTGTTTCAGAGATTTTGAATTTCGTGTTTTTAGAGATATGACCTTGAAAATAGGAATCATAGCTTCTCATTATAAATAAATTTCTGGTTAGTGGAATTTCAGATTTGAAGGATTGAACTTTTTCTATGTTTTTAAAAGAAACTTCATAAATCTCATTATGTAAGTACCTGATTAAATTGGTACCTATTTATTATAACGTCACTTTAGGCTGCGAACAAAACCCGGGGAAATAGTATAATATAAGAGTAGGTACTGTTTTATTAGTGTGTACCTAACACAACAAGTCAAAACATCTTTACGTTTCAATAAGTAACATTGTGTAGTGACGACGTGCTACTCCAAGTTGTGTCGCTTCACTCGCAGAGCACAGGCCCGGGCACACTCGGGCACAGGCCCGGGCACACTCGGGCACAAAGAGAAGCGCCGTCCTTTGAAGTGTGCCCTCATTCCCGCAGAACGCGCGACGCAAACAGTTTAGTTCTGACACTGAATTTGCTTACTGTTACGAATGCACGTTGCCTTCGTAACAACATAGAATTTCTAAAAATTGTAATGTAATGTAATACAAATGTATGACATTAGACAAAACATAATTCCATAATTGGTTTAAGATGGATCCAAATACCTATCTGGACCACAGTTTATACATAAAATGACTGTTCTATTCTTGAACAGCCCTATGTATAAATATTATATCTACTTATAACAAACTTGGCTGCAGGAGAACCAGTAAGAATCACGCAAATTAAGTCAAGTATATAAGCTTTCTTGGTGACACATGTTAGGTATGTCATTAGGAAACCTATTTCAATGTGATATAATTTATTTAGGCCGGTTCATAACTATGTTATTATTATTGTTATTGTATCTCCACTCACTGTCATTGTATCAGAACTCTGACTTGTACCACCTACTAACTTGTGCTACTAAGCAACACACATATTCAGGGAAAGCCTACTTTTTCGGGGAAGTCCACATGGAGCCGCTATAAAGTTAATCAGAAAATAGTAGACGAAGCCGAGTGCCATGTGGCGAACACAAACAATATAGCAAGTTTTGCAACTGCACGCTCATGCGTTATTAAGCGTGTAAGTTACTAATGACGACTGTGGGCCGGCCGCAGCCCGAGCCGCCGCCGCCGCCCCGCCCGACGCGGAGTATAGAAAACTTAGTTTGTCTGTCGCTATGAGAGTAGAGGGGGGGGGGGGGACAGTGGGTGCAGTTGACCGAAGCACTTTATTTTTATCAATTTCAAAATTTATTGTCCCTACTCCATTTATAAATCTACTACATTAAATAGGATGCGGTTTCCACAGTCGTATTGCTGAAGGCCTAACTTAAAACCTAGTGCATATTTCATCTTGATACACCGCCTAGAAGCCGGGTTATAATAAATCTTTTTGGGAAATGAGTGAAACCGCGAGCAGCAGCTAGTTTTGCAATAAGTATAATTAACCTTTTTTATCTCTATTTATTAATGACGGTTTGTTCGTATTAAACATAGTCATCTCCATAAGAAAAACTTATAATACAAATTACACTAAACACAAAACATAAAGTAAATTAACAAGTCACCCATTCTGAATATCTACCTATTTGTGTCAGAAATTCGAAACTTCGAGAAGTTCCAGAAGATAGAAAGTCCGAAAACCATATTCTGGTACAGATCTCTAAATCACGAGTGAATCATTTTCGTCTAGGTAATCGCGCTCCATCGTAGATCGCAGTGTCGCTTAACATCAGGCGAACTGGCGGTCAAGCGTAAGCCTATCAAGAATATTTAAAAAAATAATTCTTTAGGATTAGTAGGATAGTTGACTAAATGATGGACCATAATGATTAACTAGTCAACTCACTCATTGTCAATATAATTAGATTGTTACTTTAACATGTAATAGGCCAAAGTAGTCCCTGATCATAATAAGTAGGTACATCGTACCGGGTGTCGATTTTTAGCATCTGACAACGTTACAATCCATATAGATATACATATGATAATGATTTTGCAATGACATGAGCTCAGCATACATAATCGATATTTTACGATTATTTACATCAAGCTTTATGCACTGGTTTGCTTGTATATGTCGAAGTTGGATTGTATAATACGTGTTAAAAAAACAGCTCTGTTATGTATAACAGCTGTACAACGTCCAGTTGGATTTTTATTGCGAAACGTAATATATATCGAAACAGCTAGCAGCAGCAGCTAGTAGCTATTTTGATAACTAAACGCGGCTACTTATTTGTAGAATGTCTTACCTGCAGTGACAATATGCGAATTATAGCCATTTGATAGCCTAGTGATATGACCATAGGACTACCAAGTCAAAGGCACGCACCTCTGACTTTTTGAAGTCATGTGCGTATTAATGGTTAATTAACACGCGCTTAAACGGTGAAGAAAACAATTGTGAGGAAACCTGAACGCCTGACAGATTTTCTCGACGGCGTGTGACGTCTGCCAACCCGCATTAAGCTAGCGTGGTGGACTATAGCCTAATCCCTCTCAATCTGAGAGGAGGCCCGTGCCCAGCCATTTTGCATACATACTTAGATAGAAGAAATTAGTCTTATTTGGACGAGCTTTAAGTTTAGCATTAGATTACATAACAGTATTACATATACACAGAACTGTTATGTAAAACAGCTAATTATACAATCCAACTACGACATATACATATGTACGACACACAACTACCTTATGTCATTGTTATTATTTACAAGCCGATTCATACACAATGAGTTCAGAAGACGTATTTTAATTTTCCTTATTTTTCAAATATTTACAGAGTGGCAGCGAGCCGAAGTGCACCAGATTAACCGCACGGAATACATTTTCGGTGCGTAAATCTAAATATTTTCCTCGTTGTTGTTTCCAGTGTACACGACTCGACACGTACTCATAGCTACTACCTCATAATATGTATAATATGTTTAGGCTATACATGAACCTCCTCGGGAAATACCAAAATTATTCATGTTTGCCGTTGCAAGATTGAGGAAGCGGCCTCCTTAAACAAGTAGTACACGTACCTACGTGCTCTCGGCGGAGCGTGTTCGCTTTACGTCCATATTGTTACAATTTCAATTGATCACGTAGGTACGAGTAGGTCGCGTCGGACGGCGCCGGGGCGCCCGCTCCCTCGCCGATCACAACTGGTGGTAGCATGTTAATTTAAGCGCCTACCTACATGTTAATAATTCAGTGACGGATGATTTTAACTTCCCATTACGAAAATAAATAATAAATCTTTTATTTCTCACTACAAAAACAATTCCATGATTGAAAGTACTGATTAAAAAGATACAATTTTGGTCGTAGATCGATCTTATGTTAAATTACATTGTGACAGCGCAGTGAGCATTGGTTTTCATTAGACTATACATTTACTTTTATTTGTTTTCATTATACTAAATGAAAACAAATAAAAGTAAATGATGACATGACATTCTTTAACTTTACTAGAATGTTTAGTACTTACATACCTTTGTTTTATTTTTTACTTAGGAAAGGAAATGTGATAACACCCAATAATTTAAGTCAGGGCCGTCTATATGTCTATATGTTTTATGGAGGCCCTTGGCACTCTAGGATAGTCGGACCCTGGGACTGTGATAACAGAGGAATATCTTATTAACAACTGGCAAAAGGAGCGGGGGCTCATGGATCACGGTCACCTGTACCGTAATAAACTCACGCATTCTCCAGGCGGTGCACACCAAGTCTCAGTGGTGGGTCGGTGAGGCGCGCGGGCTACAGGCGCCGCTCGACGCGACGCTCCGCTAATAATTCGGTTACCGCCGCGACTTGGACGACGCGCGACGCTCTACTTCGCACGAGTTCAAACAACTTTGGGGAACTTCGCCGTTCCTATTGCTGTTAATCGTCGACTTAAGGACGACCCGTGGTTGTATCATTATTATGTGACCTATTTATGATATACGAAATTATGATAATACGTTATGATGGATATATATATATATGCACAATTTTGTACTATAATACGTACCTACCGAAACTGGGTTAAAAATATGGCTTGGCCGTATCGCTGCCATCGTACAGACTTCATCATCATATCCTTGTACCATTTTATTTAGGTTTGGTGGCGCATGTTCATCCATTTCTCTTATAACACTGGTTTTTAATGTGTCCTGCTAGTATGGAACTAGCAGGACACATTAAAGACCAGTGTAACTTGGCAACGGCCAAGTCATACTTATTGACCAAGTTTCGATTTATAGAGTTAGAGCTTGCAAAGTTAAAGGCTTGGCTCTACATGAGATCTCACAACTTTTTATGGTTGAAAAATTGCGTGCGATTTTTTGTCTCTGTGGTTTCTCTCAGAAGCTTTGATGTAACCATTTTTGACAAGCCTGGACACCTAAACGCTTGTGTCTCCCTAGCTTTATGGGTCCGATTATTTTGTTTCCTAGTCCTCAAGTAATGCAACGACTTGACGCGGTTTTTTTTGAAATTACATTGAATGTTTTTTTGGTATTTTTGGATGGAATTTTTGGTAACTATGTCATTGCTAATGTTACCTATAGGTAACAAGTTTGTTACCATGTGTAACAAGTTAGTGGTAGCAGTATGGTTTTGTGGAGGGGCGAGGTGTGTTGCCCCTCACACCAAAGGGAGGATCCTCCGACCAGGCGGGTGTTTTGCCTGGCGGGCCACGGCCCAACGGTTGATGTCGGGCGGTTGTATATATTCAAGTTGCGTTGCAAACTTCACTTGCGCGATTCAGGACTTCTCCAGTTTGTATGTAGCGCGGTAGATGTCGCTACATCACTCCCCCCCGAGACCGGAGGTCGATGGTCGTGTCGATGATCCAGCGGTCAGTGCGTCTGAAGAGCTTGCCAGTGCCAGTGGAGTGTGTTCCAGTGAGTCGGAACAGGATGCCGCATAGTCCGCAGTGAGTCGGGACTGTGTTGCGGTGCGTGCGTTGAATGCCCCAGTGAGTCGGGGTGATGCTGCGTAGTCCTCAGTGAGTCGAGGTGGTGCAGTGTTGAGTAGTGGCTGGCTGCTGCGTCGACCAGGAGAGACTGCCTCTGCTTGTTGACCGGCCGAAGTGCAGTGTGCTGTGCCATGTTGCTTGTTGTCGGCTGAGGATGCTGACCAGGCATGCGCGTTCGCTGCAGGCTTGTGGTCAGGATGCCCGATGAAGCCGGAAGAGTGCTGGCTGGCTGTATGACTCGCTGCTCGTGCTGTGAGGGAAGGAAGACGACGATGATGATGAAGCTGTTGGTCTTCGAAGGCTGTGCTGATGTTCTGCTTCGGGGTCCCCAGTGTGGATACACTGGGATCACGTCGGGGTCACCACTGTGGAGGGGCGAGGTGTGTGTTGCCCCTCACACCAAAGGGAGGATCCTCCGACCAGGCGGTTGTTTTGCCTGGCGGGCCACGGCCCAACGGTTGATGTCGGGCGGTTGTATATATTCAAGTTGCGTTGCAAACTTCACTTGCGCGATTCAGGACTTCTCCAGTTTGTATGTAGCGCGGTAGATGTCGCTACAGTTTTATTCATTAAGATAATCATTTGCATGCATTTTATGTATAACTGTAAGACCTTTGCCTGGATGTCTGAGCCGGGAGCCTGTCGGTACTACGACACGTGCACTAGGTATTTAATTATTAGCACAGCACGCCCGCGCCGCCCGCCGCGCCAATGCGTCACACACATGGCACTTATATATATGCATATATACATAAATATTTCATATTTTTATTCAACAAACAGAGATGAATATGTAAATGAATATTTGACGTTGTACGTACATCACACAAAATGTTACGGTTACAGAATACAGAGGTACGCACTCACAGTGTGCGGTGGCTTTTATCTACTCTATAGTTACTATAGAGTATAGTAGGTACTCTACTATAGTATAGTAGATAAAGGGCCTATTAATAATAATTTCTAGGAACAAAATGTTTTCAATAAAGCCAAAGCAAACAGTTTACTTTTTCATTAAAAATCACGGTTTGTATTGAGTTAGGCAACGAGCGCAAGACAGGCCGCACGCGCCCCGCGCCCCGCGCTCCGCGCCTCTCGCCGTCCCTTGGGCTCCAGCAGCTATCAATTATGCACAAACCGCATTTCCGCGTCGTGCGCACTAAATAACAACATCAAAATCGCCGTTTATGAGACACTTCCTTTGTAAATACATAAAATATGAATAAGTACATCCGGTAGTCGGTGAAACGAGAAAACGATGAAAACGAGGCAGCAAGCGCGAGGCGGGCGCGAGGCGACGCGAGCGCGAGGCGGGCGCGAGGCGGGCGCGAGGCGGGACGACACAACGTGGTCGCGGGGCACACACGGCTCGGGCCGGGCGGTGCGGGCGGCGCGGGCGGCGGCCGGCCGAGTGATGCTATCGCCTTGTTTATGAGGATCACCTTGCACCTTTATTACTCGGTGACAGCGCGCGGCGGTAGAGGCCCTTTACTCAATATGAACACTATATAAATGACTTTAGTCAGTAGTAGTACTCCGAGATACCGTACAGTACATACAGAGAGCCTGCCTCTATGTGATTAGGTTCATATTGATGTCCCAGCTACTTATTCCGCTCAAATAATAACACTATTTATTTTACTATAAGTAATAAGTGTAGGTATTCATATTCGTATTTTATTAACAAAGGAGGAAACCTAATTCCTAGGAGCGACTACCGTTCACTAAATCCTGGTTAGGATACAGAATAGAACGAAGCTTCCTGTGGTCTGTTATAACGATGAAATTAACATAGTGCCTACGAAAAAGAATATCTACCCAGCAGCGGAATAGGCAGGCGGCGGGCGCGGCGATTGGTAAGGACCTGCACAGCCCGCACTACAATAGGGAACATGCGTAAAATTATATTGAGTAATTATATTAATAATTTAATAATGATAGTCTTTAAAAGTGCATTACTGAAGTATTTATTATAAGATTATAATTTTTTCGAGTGTAGGTAAACGTCTAAACGGCTTGATGGATTTAAGCTTGAGAGGTGTCGTTCAATTCATCTTAATTGTGAGAGTTACTTAAAGACATGACAGGAATTTGCCAAATACTCGTATTTTAATTTTATGCGACATATTAACAAATACCCATCAGCGCGACGCCGGCGTGATCCCGCGCGGCGCCCCTCTTTTTATAGGTACACACTAATCCACATGTCACGTGTCCCACGCAGGTAACATTTTATGGCAATTCACGCGGACAAATACAAAATTGTTTAGTCTGTATAAAAGTTCGGGCTCGCGCCGTCAGCACGAATTGTTCGCCCTGAAATTCCGATAAAAGTTGTACAGTTGTTTTTATTGTGATAGTCGCTGGCACCGCGCGCCGCCGCCGCCGCCGCCGCCGCCGCCGCCGTCCGGGCCAGCTGCACACCACCAACAAAGATTGTACGTTGATTGTCTAGTAGAGGTCTAGGTCACGTCTATGACACATGCAGATATATATTGTAATTATGATGTTTTTTAATTAATTGATTATTATTGACTTAGTACTCGATTATACCGTCAAAAGGGTTTGTGTTCTAGTAGGTACTTACTTAATGGTATCAAATTCAAATTCAAAATTTACTAATGCGGTGTCATCACAATAAGCACATAGGTACGTACATTAAAACACTTTGTTCCACTTACTTGGTGAACAGGTGAACGTAATGTAAGTGCTTATTATAACGTGGTGCGTTGAATGTGTGTAAGTAGGTGCTAATGATATATAAGCGGCACATGATAAAGGACAAGTGACGTCACTAAAACGTTCCGGAGTAAACACATTACACGTCTCTTACTTACACGCTCAAGACAAAACAAATGGAGCCGCATGGCGTTGTGCGCTAGTAAGCTTTTTTTAAAATAAACCTAATTGTGTTAGCATCATTTAAACAAGCTCTGCTCGAGCTCGTCTATGGGCACAAACTGTTTGACTAACATCTGAGCGATGCCTTCACCTTAAAAGTAAGATCGTGGTTAGCAGTGACGATACGAGTTATGCGGATGCTGCGCCTGCCCGCATCACTCAACCGGAGAACAATCACCGAGTGATCTAAAAGTCCAATCTATCTCTATACCAAAATTCATCACATTTGGTTCAGCGTGGTTGATCGTGCGTGGTCAATTCGTAACAAACAAACAGAAAGAGTTACTTTCGAATTTATAATATTAGTAGGTACCTATGTATAGATAAGATAAGATAGATTTTGATTAAATAGATATAATAATATAAAGGGGGTTCTAAGCAGGTGGTACGAATTAAATAATATCAACCTCTTATAGCTCCGCAACTAGTCTTTAGAATGATGTGGATAGCACGTGATATCATTAATGATGATGCTCATTATGTACACATACGAGGGTTCAGATCTAATAGATGGAGCTATGTTGAAGCAGCTTGGCTATCGCACAGCTTGCGGGCTTATCTATTATGTAATATTATTGGAAAAGATCGGTCCGATATGAATATGTTCTCAATGTATGAGCAGAAAATGCCCGCGTTTCCCGCTCATATCACATCATACAAATGGAACGAGTTTCGTCGAGAAAATAAGATAATATAAAGAGATGACCTGCGCTGGGCGCGCTCGCGTCCCTAAGGTATGCGTTTATATTTATCCACTTGTGCTCTTTACTTAGAGAACATTATAAAGACGACATCCGTTATATGAGGCTAAGTGTGACTGACGCCACGATCATGACAGGGATATGATACAGCTCGTCGTTAGTGTAGGCTGAATAAACACCAGGGACATTCCGAACACATGCACAGATAGCGCCACCTGCCATGTATATTACGTATAGGTATGTCTACACACATACTTACGTACTCGCAATATTAAAGGACTGATTTTCCACAATCGTGATCACGCATTAAAAGGTCTCTATTACACATACCACAACGTTATTAAATTTATATTGAAGTTTCTGCCTACGTATTGTTCAAATATAGGAGTAGGTACTTACGGAGAATAAAGTCAATTCCACTAGTTACTTGTTGATTTTATTGTTGCATTATATTTGTATTCCCAGCTTTGTAAAAGTGATAATAATATGTTACCTGTTAATACTTAAAAACTACAAATACAATGAGAATTTTCTAAACGATTTTTTTATTTTATTTATTTTGCTTTAAGTACAACGGTGTAGGACCAATTATAGTAATTAAAGACACTTATGGAAATTAAAGAACTTTCATGAATCTTTCTCACTTTCTCACGAATTTCTGACATACCCACAAGCTCTTCGGCTATTCATCCACAAACAGAACGCAGGTTGCTAGCAGTCCAAGAGAGCGTTCAGTGCTGCGAGAGTACGAGGTATAGATGTAAGATTGAACATATTGTAAGATTATTTAAAATCAATTCTATTATAATAACAAAATTGATGATGTGGAGCGGCGCTGTTGCTGACTCAACACAACAGCCGGCCGGCTCCAGGGACGCATCGCGCAGTGCGAGCGAGCGACCTCACCAAACACTCATCCGTAATTAATTAATGGTTCATTAATTAGGTACTAAACAATCATTTTCACTAAAACTGTACACAAGTTTGCTATTTCACTAATAAGCTTTTAACGATAGTTACATGATTTTTATAAAAAATTGATAGGTAATTATTAATTAATTGATGCGATATAAAAGTTTCTTTTTTGCCAATGATTTATTACTATTATTCATTTATTTCAGACCAAATTATTATACATAACCTTGTTATTAATACTTAGGACTATATTAGCATTAGATTATAAATAACAATAGTGAGGCTAAGGTGGTCATCATTCTGGCCTATAGGCTGCTGCCAAAACACCTTGGCTAAATGTAGGATAATATTCGACGCCCCCAAGCAATAAGTCGGTAATGTGCTATTATGGACTTAATGCTGTTATGTCAAATTCGGCATCTATGGGTTGGGAGACATCTCAATTTTTTTTTTCAGATTTTTCCAAGTGATATTAACGAAGTTATAATGACATACACTTTTATTGTAGGGAAATATGCAAACAAAATTATGACGGTAAAAGTATTGTTACACATCAATACAAAAGTTTCTTTCATATTTTATTTTGGTAAGTCGCGGTTACCGGATTATTAGTTTTTTAGATTATTAGTTTTTGGTAAACCCTTACACAGATTTCTTGTCGAATTATTTAAAATATTCTTACTCCGTAATAAACACTAACAATATTTTTAAAGTAAATAATTGGCTAATAATTATGCGTAACATTTCAATACGTATCATTTATTCAAAATTGTAACACATTTAGTTCTGTTATCTGTTTTTATTTTGCAGCCCGATAGTTTGCAAGATGCATTTCTCAGTAATAGACATATGCCCCCCCCCCCACACGCGATGGCCGTCCGTCGACCGGTGCGTAATGTTTTTTTTTATGGGATAGGAGGGCAAACGAGCAGACGGATCACCTGATGGTAAGCGATTACCGCCGCCCATGGACACCCGCAACACCACAAGAGGGGTCACAAGTGCGTTGCCGACCTTTTAAAAGAGGATTGGGCCTCCGGTAACCTCACTCACTCGGTGAAACACAACATAAGCGTTGTTTAACGCCGGTTTTCCGTGAGGCCGCGGTATCACTCCGGTCAAGCCGGCCCATTCGTGCCGAAGCATGGCTCTCCCACATGTAAAATGTTTGTTTACACAAACAGTTGCAAATTTTCGTTTCATTTGATGTGGCATGTTACTCTAAAATAATATTGTTACCTACTTCGAGTTAAAGATTTTATTAGTATAATTTACGTGTCAGTGCTTTATTGGTTCATTTGTGAAGTTAATACTTTTTTCCTTTAAATAATGAAATAATAAGTGTCTGCAAGACATTTTTTTTAAATACTTTGCAAATCGGTGAACAAATGGTATACACAGCAATTGAAAAAAATACAAAATCAGATGAAGGCTTAAAATATAAAAGGGGGATGCATGACAACCGACCAAATAAAATGAATACTGTCACAGAGGCTAGGTACTATTAAAGCACACATTGAACTATTTCCTAAAGTGGAATCCCACTATACGAGGAAGAGTTCTAAAATGTATATTCTATATCGCTTTTATATTATGTGGTTTGCACAACAAGATTACACCGATGTTGTGATGGCAACAAAGCGCCAATATGAAACCGTTTTTAATTCACAATATAACTACTCATTTTTTAAACCAAAAACAGACCATGTCCTTCATGTTCTGTTTATGAGCAGGCTGATTCTACAGTAAAAGCTACTCTAGAAGAAAAACATAGATGCCATTTACAGAAAAAAGAAATGATTAGATTATTAAAAAAAGAAGGAATAGATACAGCTGACCAAGACAATACAACAATAGCCATTTTTGATCTGCAAAAAGTTTTAAATATACCCCAGTCTGATGTGGGTACGTTTCATTGCAAACGAAAATATCCTGTCTACAATTTCACTGTCATTGATGCTCTACTGTACTGTTATGTTTGGCACTACCAAATAGCAAAAAGAGGCAGCACTGAAATAGGAAGCGCTTTGTTACTTTTTTTAAAAACTGAACATGATAAAGTCATTATTACAATACAAATTTTTATTATTCTCATACGGCTGTTATGGCCAAAATAAAAATCGATACATTTTTGCCCTTTACGTTTATGCTCCCAAATTACTCGGCATTTCCATCACGCACAGGTTTTTTGAAACTGGACATAGCCGAAATGAGGGAGACTCCATGCATGCATGTATAGAGAAAAATCTAAAAAATAAAGTTTTATATACTCCTGATCAAATATACAGTGTTGGTGGCGTTATATAGGCGGAAATGTAATCCACTGGGCTAATGTAATGGAGGTTAATGTATCAAATTTGGAAGAAAATAAACTTTTTTTAAATACAATTTTGAAGATACATATTCGGAGCTGGATATAAATAATCCACATTCTTCTACCTTGAGTGGTAGAAGAAGGGGACGAAAACGTACTCTAGATGTATCTGGAGGTCTAGATAATGTAGAGTTGAAACATGCATACCACCAACCCCTTCCGATTAGTAAAGCTTTACATACAGACCTACTTAGTTTATGTAAAAGTGGAGCAATTCCGAGATGTTACCATCCCTTTTTTGAGTCGTTGACGTATACTGAAGCCACGAATGAAAACATCAGTGATACGGATGAAGACTGAGACTTCGGTGTTCAATTAATGGGTTTCACTGTGATTGTTATTATCTAAATGTTGCTTAAACCTAACATGATTTTGTAATGTCATTTTTAATTCTGTTCAATTATTATACTTGCCGTATAGTTAATATTTTATGAAGCTGACTTGTTTTCTAATAAATGACATGTTTTCTAATTCAAGTTACCTATAATTGTTTCAATTGTTATCTTGATATAATTAATATTTTTGATACTCAAATATTTTTGAAGCCTGATAATTTAATTTTTCATTATTAAACATTATTAATATACTGATCATCTGTATTTTATTCTAATAAACCCTGACCTATTGCATTTTAAACAATCCGAAAATTTTAATGGTATCAGATGGTTGCATAAAAATCTTATTATGAGTTATCCTGGAAAAACAATGTTATATAACAATACTGTTAGTATAGCTATTAAAAATTACCACAATAACATCGTATTAATACGTTACGCATCATCTCTACTACAAAAAATAACGTTAGAGAAGTCCGTAATATATTATTACGTTTTAACAATTTTGTCAAATTTACTGCAATAATCCTGTAGTTAGTTAGTTTAGTTAAAACGTTAGTAAAATAATTTAATTATCACATTTCTTGTAATATATATTTTCTTAGATTGCTAGGTTTAGCGCCTACATAATTCCATGTTGATATGACCATTACATTTCACAAAAAAATAGCTTTCATTTGATATATCAATGACCGCAATACTCCGACTAGTTGGAAAGATATTTAAGAAAAACAGTAAAACATTTCTCCTGTAAAATTTGGATTTTACGGTTACCGACTTATTGCTTGGGGGCATCGATTATGTAGAAAAATCCTCATGGATCTGAGGGGTGAGGGGGGATATGTCAGACTCGTACCGACTAAAAACCGTACTTGCCATCCCTTGCACTATAGTCTACTGGATCTGAGTAATATTATATGCGAATATTGTACAATTCCAGCTATATTTCATACAAACGGGTCAAATTTAATTTTAAAAAAGATTCTACCTTATGTAACACTCAAAATGTACTGACTCAAATGTATCACTGAATGTATACAATTTAATTAGAAATTCAGTTTCAAAATTTACAAACATTCAAGTTCCATACTTACTGGGTACAGTCTTGAAAACACAATGACGACATAAACGAATTTATTATGTGATGAGGTCGTAACGAAGGCTCGCGGCGTATACATTGAATATGGCGGGTGGCGCGGCCGGCCCTGGCTGCTGTCACCACTCCACAATACATTTTATAAATTGCCTCCAATGGCGCAACGCTTGCCTTCTCCAATTTTATAATATCCCCGATATAAATAGACCATTCTCTGCGGAGGCTTTAGATACAGAGGTTAGCGTAGCGAAGTGTTTTGTTCGTTCATCAAGTCTCGAACGGTATAACTAACTGTATGTCACCTTCTTGGACTTAAAGTATCAAGATTTTGACTTTGACGCCATAACTATTTTGTTCGCTCGTAAGTTTTGTAATTGTATAATTTATTTTCACTAAAATACATTAAGAAAGCTTCAGTCATTGTATTGTTATTTAGAGTTTACAGTAAACTGGAGTAGGTTGAGTAATGCGTTTTACTTTCTGTGTTTACTGTGTTTTACTCACTTTTATTGTTGCCGAGCGTATTGGTCGCAGTGTTGGCATTGTGTGATTGCAAACATTTGCTGAACATTTACATACAAAGAAACACGCACACAGTTCGCCGGTATGTTTAAGTTCCATGTAATAGGATGCGATCCTATTTCCATTAACCGGGCACAAATTCCAAACTCCGAGCTGCTACTGAGAATTTCATAGAAAAACCCAATAACACTGCTCGACCTGGGAATCGAACCCAGGAATTCTAGCGTGGCAGCCGCGCTCAAGACCACTGGACTAATGAGGCAGGCTCTTTCTAATATTATTGTTTTTTAATGGAAACATGGAATGGAATTTTCGTTTGGTCATCAACTTCATGACCCAAATACAGTGTTGGCAAAACTTGCTCAAAGCTTTTTTGGAATAGACCTTCTCAAAGCTTTCAAAAAACATAATTAACTGCCTGTTACAACAAACTGCATCGATTATTCGAGGAGTTTTGAGACTCTGAGATTGCGAGGCAGCCCGCAGATGTCCCAGTGCTCTCTGTTTCATGAATTCACCAGTGACAATATTTTTATTCTATATTTTATTTTATACATTTAAATGTTGTATTCTTATATTTTTTTACATCTTGTAGTTTGGTAACAATCATAACTGTAGGTATTCCTACTGTGACTCGACACACGTGTCTGTTACCTTTATTCTTTTGTTTCAAATGGTGCTCGCTCTAATCACTGTGCTAGATTACAACAACGCCAGTACAGCAGACTTTACAGGCCGTAAGAATTATCTAGGGGCCTCATCGCTCCCATTACCCCGAAGCTTTCCGGGCTCCAATACTAGGGCAATGAATTGAGAATAACTTTTCGCGCGCTGCACTGCAGTGGAGCGCGGCTAAGAATTGTGCTTATAACAATTGATCCCACAAACCTATAGCTACACTAGAAGTCGTAAAAACTTGTCGCACTCACGATTTTATATGTGAAAACTGTTCATTTACACGCCGAGCGCTCAGACATGAACTACGTACATAAATCCACTCGTTATCTTAGAGGGGGTGAGGGTAGATACTAAAAACTGTTCGCGTTTGTCGTGACTTCCACATCTATATCTCTTCCTTTACTTTATAAGTGACTAATATTATAAAGAGGAAAGATTTATATGTAAGTATTTTATAACGAATCGGCTCAAAAGGTACTGGACCGATTTCAAAAATTCTTTTGCTGTTAGTAAGCTACATTATCACTGAGTAACATAAGCTATATAAGATCATGCTACGCCTCTTAGGAACGGAGCAGCGCGGGTGAAACCGCGAGCGGGTCGCTAGTACGTCGAAAACTTTACTTAAGGGTCCGGCGGAGCCTGAATTGCTTACAAAAACGTAATATCAAAATAAATCGTAATACAAACAATATTTTATCAAATTGTGTTATGATTCGGATTCAGATACCAGTAATCTAGGTTCCTACTCTACCATTTTGTCTACTACTACTTCACTCGAAATAAATAACTGAAAAATCGTTCCAAACTTGGTAAAGTTACCAAAAATTGCATTTGCTTACATTTATTTCTAGTGAAGTATTTTGGACGAAATGGTAGAGTAGGAACCTAGATTGACGTTATCAGAATCCGAATCATAACTCAATTTTATTAGATTGTGTTTGAATTATGATATATCTTGGTATTACGTTTGCATGGGAAATTCGGTCCGCCGGACACTTGGACAATTTAGTCTTTATTAATTTAATTAGTCACTGTTGGTACTTACTCCCTCCTTGTTGCTCATCCAAATACGGAGGGTGTTTGGATGAGCAACAAGATCTAATGTATTTACATCGACCCATCTCTCTGTTGTACATCCGATGCTACTCTTACCATCCCTAGTCTCCTAAAATCATTATTTAATCCCATCAAATAATGCTTAAACGAATCACTGTGGATTGCGGTTCGCGGCTAGCCAGTTGGCTGTTGTGTAGGTGTACTCGTTAGCGGCCGGTTCGTGCGCCGCTCGCCGCCGATTTCTATTCAATTAGCTCGTGCGCCATTAGCTTTAAGCGCATTACCTAATTCGGTCGAGAAGAGCGCCGAGCCCGAGCCCGAGCCCGAGCCCAGGCCCAGCCCGGCCGGCTGTGACCGCGCCACCACGCCGAAAACGGGAAATCTATCACCGAAAGGTCGCTTTTGTTTGTAACTGTTCATCGCATCGTTCCGTTTTGCGAACACGACGAGCTCGATAATAACTGACAAACTTATTTGTTGATGTTGACGTTAGTTTAGCGCCTGACTTGTTGAGATTAAAGTTAATGCTTAAGTAATAATGGCAAGTGAGTATCCCAGTACAAGGCGCAAGCAACAGTAAATCTTAGAATGCAGGAGTCCGCGGGAGAGTCTGCCAGCACAAGCCGCAGAACAGCTCAGCTGGCGCGGGCGGTGCGGCTGCACATCGGCACAGGCCACATGTGACCTCGCACGGACTACACTATAAATACATAAGCTAACTCCCAACATGCTACTTGCATACAACAGTACACGCGGTTACTCTTAGCAATCTAAGGTGTTAACTATAAAGTAAATAGAACAACTTTGAAAATCCTAAACTTTTCTAATTACGAGTATTTGCAAATCTATGTCAAACAACAAGAGGACCATCCCTACTGCACTGCTATTATTACGTTCTAATAAGGGAACCTGTGATGGGTGTTTCAGTGACGTCATGCGGCGGTTGATTAGCGGCCAAACTATCGTGTGTGGTGGCGACCCTCGTCAGCGACCTTTGTTGACAATATGCGCATATTTTGACACGTGACTGTACGTCAACTCTCTAATATGAGTCAAAATGAACGCTACTAACATTAAATTAGATTTGAATTCATCTGTAATACACATTTGCGAATTGCGGTGTCCATTAGCCATGCACAAACATTATACGTACCAAGTGTAAGAGTACTTAGTATTGTATAATATGTTATAATTTTAGGTCTATTTATATGTTGTATCTAGTTAGTAACTAAATTATTCTTATTATATATTTTTTTATTATTATTGCTTACACTTTCGACCACCCGTTATCTGTTTTTTCTCGATTTTTGTCCATCCAATGGTTGTCTGTAAGAAATTGCTTTTAGCGATAAGACCGCCAATTGTACTTTTTTTAAGATGTATATTCTCTGTTTTCTAACATGTCTTTTTGGTGTACATTAAAGAATACTCTATCTATCTATCTAAATTTTGTTAAATGAAAACACACTATAGACTTCTAATCTATTTAAAAAAACACAAAGGAACTAAAACTGAAAAAAAAAATTAAAAAAAAGGATATTATATCCTTGTATTTGCATTTCAATTATTTATGTATAATAAATAAACTTTACCTTAAGTTGTACGTAACAACTGCAGGAGTTGTTTATGATTTCTTTGTTATGGTCGCACTCGCACCAGACAACCCACTACGACGTAGCTGGCAAGCTACGAAAAATGCTACTCGGCATTTGGTGTAGCCACTGCTACGCAATAGTTCGTAGAATACGCTACGCCGTAGCTGAATATTATACGTGAGGCAATACCGCGGCCGACACATTGTGGTAAGAAGATATGCAGCGTAACTAGGATGGCACGGTACGCTCACCTCGTAACTAGTAGCAATTGGCTACCATAATGCCTTAATTACAAAATCTTATTTTATTCGCAGCCTGCCGCTCGACGCTCTTAATAGGCAGGGATGAAGCGATAACAGTAAATACAAGTACTTACTCGATACTTTCGCTTCCGATACGAATTACTTTTTGTATCGATACTTAGCAACTAACTATCAAGTAAGTCTAATGTAGTCGTATCCGTACGCCATGTCACGATGTTCTTAACAAATTGATAGACAGGATAATGCGCTCATAGCCGTCTATGCTGATATAAATGATTTTGTTATGTATCATAGTATAATGACATTTTTGAACGCTACCTAGTCCTAGTTATTTTTAATCCCATCATAAGATTATACGAACTTGGTGAACTGGATTTAAGTAATTGGACCGAAAAAGCATTGAACCATGTGGAGTGGAAGGAGGGTGGGAGGCGTTTTCCTGGAGCCATATAACACGTTATTGTTAGCATTTTATACTGATATACACAAAGCTGTAGGTACATAATAAACTTATTGCGAAAAATAAGAATGAAGAGAAGAGTACATTAAAATGGTTGGCTTTATAATGACTTTCTTGTGGCATCCCGACTTAAAGTAACTTTAATACTTGAAAACATATCTCAATGGAACATCGTGGTAACTCGGAAAGTTTTATGGACGTTGAAAAGGTAATATTAAGTGGCGTTGTGTGTGCGTGGGGCCGCGGCAACGTACAGCGCCAAGCTCTGGCCGCTTCAAGAAAATGTTGAATGGCTGAACTTGGTAGCCCAGGCTTAGAACACTCACAAAAACTGAACACTGAACTGAGAATCCATTATACATACTGATCAAAATATGCTTTAGTAGCGAATCATTTCATTTTAGTTAATTTCATATTTTTTGTGTGTATTTATCCATGGCTGCTAGCCATAGGACAGGTAGGACAATTGTGGGACACAAAAAGATTCATAGATGTTGCTCAGTGTGAGTGCGGCGACACAGAGCGATCCAATCTACGAGTACACCTGCTGGTGTTCTACGAGTACACCTGCTGGTGTTCTACGAGTATTACTCTAACATTGTTTGACCGTTGACGTGATAAGAAGAAGAGACACAAGAGAGGCTACATAAAAAATATATAAAACTTAACAATTTAAATGATCCAGAAGATTATCGAAGACAGGCTTCCTTTACATTAGCAGATTATAATAATTCACAATTCATTCATCAAAAGGCATGCATGCAAAGTTAAACCATATTACAAAGATGAATTATTAATTAATTAATTTACGTAGTTATAATGTTCAAAACTAAACTCAATAAAGTTGACAACTAAGTACCTACCTAGTTATTGCTTAGCCTATGATGAGATTGCACGCACACACACGTGTACGTATACTCACTATCTGATCTAGTTTCGTAGGTAGGTAGCCGCTAAAACCAAGCCATCCTGTTAATGCTATCTCAATTGAAGGAGTGGAGCGACGCCAGGTAGGGGTGCGCCATTTATCCGGGATTTTACAAATTGGTTCCAGTCAAATCCGCGGTCTCGGACCGAGGAGCTACGGCCTTTTCTTTGAACTTCCGGGACCGCTGCCAGAGAAAAACATTATTGGAAATATGTAGTCGCGTTCCAACGGGCTGCGCGAGAGGTAACTTTGTTTATAATAGTCGAGGTGTCGTCGGAGCGCTCAAGTGTTACGGTGGTACTTCAAAGGTTATCTCTGGTAATTTCGAAATCGAAATTTCGAAACACAATTTTCTTCATCTAAGTGTCGCGTAAGGAGTCGAACGTTATTACCTATAATATGTATAAGTAAAATATCAGAACTATTGCAGCGAATTGATTAAGTTTGCAGGCATTAGCATTGCAGAATGGTATTTCTTATTAACATCAGTTAATGTAGCTGAGAGGGGCGGCGGCGGCAGCGCTGGCGAGGGGTCCCTCGATCTCCATTGAATTTTTAATTAAGAGTACCGTTTTATAAATAAATCCCTGCTTCCACTTTGTCTAATCGCTTCGAGGAAATATTGGATTTCTTTTTAATTTCCATCTCATTGACTTCAATAAATCTAATTTCTTGAAAAGACCACCTCACTGCGCACCCCTTTATGGTGTCCCATGCGCCCCGTGTGCCCCATGTGTCCCGTCTGCCCCGTGAGGCTCATCACCACCGCTTATTACATGAATGGTCAAAAAATGTACAGCATTCACTATTTCAATACTTTCCTGGTGTTTATTGTTCAATTAGGCTATCCAATTCAATTTGACAATTCAATCTGTTAAATTTGACAATTGTTCCTTATTTTAAATAAATAAAAAGCTTTTATCTGTGTCAATTTGGTTAATTAAAAAATCAAACAACCCGACTGTGTACAGAGCGAACTATACAATTTTAAAAAAATATGTAAACAAGATGTTCTATTTATTCTGATCTATTGATCATCTTGTTTCCATCTGTGTTAGCGTGATTTGAAAACTTTAGAAATTAATTATGCCAACGAAAGGTGAAAGGCCCAGAAAATGCGCCATTGAAATGCGGCGCCTTACGGCATAAATTTTGTAACTATACCAAAAGACCATAAAATTTAGAGGTTTTTGAAGTAAACTACAACATGTTAGGTCCGCATCGAACTTCAGATTGCCAGTACATACCTACGGTGGAAGCGATGCAGAGCTGGTGCGGGTGAGGGTGCGGGCACGTTAAATAAAACATGTGCAGTGAGACTGAGTGCGACTCGTCCGCACGAGCGCGGCGTCATGGCGCTGTAATGAACTGTAATCCACATTATCATTGAACGCCAGTGTCCCCGTTTCCGTATTCAGTTGCACAATAGTTTTTACAAAATTTTATGTGAAGTAATGTTTGGTACGTCGGCGTCGTCATCGCCGTTTATGTTTATGCCCTTACCTTTCCAGTCCAACGTCTTAAGCAAGTATTCCAATGGGCTCGTGAAAAGTTTCCGAGATATTACCTCCCCCCGTCTTACGCCTCTTGCAATTGGATAGGTTTATACTGTTGATCCTGTACTTGGACATTCATAAAGGCAGATTCATAGAAAGTTCTCAGCATCTCGATCAGCCTCGATGTAACGATAGTCCACTTGGCACCGCTGTAAGGATTCCAGAACTGCCCAGGATTCCACAGAGTCAAAGGCATCGTAGTATAATCGTTGGAGAGAAATTAAGTAGCACTCAAATTAAAATTTGTCCGGCTCCGCAAAATAAATACAAAGCGCGGCGAATAACATACCTATTTCACACGTAGGTACAGTGTATGCGGAGCGAACTCCCGCGCGCCCTCACAGGAAAACATCTGCTATGAAATATAACCCTCCACCCACCCAGGCACCCACCTACATCAAATATTTACTTATCTTAACAAAAAATGTACATTATGTGCGACCAGTAACCGTAGCTTTAAACGATTCGTTTCACACGTAAACTATATATTTGTAATGATATGTAATATGTAGTACCTACATAAAACGCATCACGAAGTCTGCGCGCCGCCGCCGCTGCGCCGCTGCGCTGTTCGTAGTCACATCTCAGACGTCGTTATCTATACTCGTACATATAATAAGTCTGTAGAAAAGTCGTGTCTGTAATTGCGAGATAATTGGGTAAAAATAGGTGGAGAAGACTAATTAAGCGATACTGAAGCGGAATTAATGGTTTTTGGATAAAATGTCTATCTGTATGTATGTATGTATTTCTGTATGTACGATTATAACTCAAGATGTACGAGTTACGTAGATTATGTGTCTGGTCAACATTAAGGGTACTTTTTATTCGACTACAACTGCGCAAAAAAGAGGGATACTGCTTTTTCCATACTTTTCTTAGAACATCCCTAATCATTCAGAGAAATTGGAAAGAAATACATTAGCAGTATTGGCAGTATCATAAGGCAACTTTTGAGATTAATTTTATTTAAAATCTGTTCACTTTATCTAAAGTTATTGCAATATTTAACTACCCATTGAAAACGAACATTAAAAATAACCATTAAAGTAAATTTCACATATAAATATGTACTAGACTTGCAGAGGTTAAAAATGTAACAAAATAAAGCATATTCGAAATAAAAATATACTTACAGATATTGAATAAAATAAAGTAAATGCCCTGCAGTGGGACACTACGGGCTTTTAATAATAATAATATTTAATGTGTATTTTCATATTAGATCAAAGTTCTCCAAGGGGACTCTGCGCGTTGGACCTGTGTCCCCCCGCAAGCCCTCCAAAGGACCGGATGTCTTCCTCACGGGAGGCATGCCGTGATATCCAAAAAGGAGATACAAATAATCATAAGAAATGGCTAACATACTGATTTAACCAATTTTAGAGTAAAGGGGTGTACATTTTTTCTCTAACAACTAATATGATGTCATTAGTGTTCAATATTTGATTTAACATTACAAGAGATTACAAGTGTTATTTCAGTTGACATGACAGTTGTTTTCTTCCTTTGAAGGAACGTAGTCAAAGTCATTTTATAAGGTGAAACCTACACCGTGTAGAAACAGTAGCTACATAATATATTTAGAAATGAAATTATTTCCATTAATTCCATCCTAATACTAATACTTACGCATTGTACTGATATTCAAGAAAAAAAAAGGATTCTGCAAATGAAACCGAGAGCAACAGCTACTCCCAATATTGTAAATGCGAAACTAACTCTCTTTTTATTTGTTTTTTTTCTGTCACCTTTTAATGCCCTAATCGCTGAACAGATTTCGATAAAATCAGGCAAGGAGAAAGTTTGCATTCTGGGGAAGTACTTAGTATATAGTAACTTTTGTCTCAAGAAGTCGTTTTGGGATGCGAGTGAAACCGCGGGCTGCAGCTAGTCTCTTTATAGACATGCACACAGAATTAAGTGTGACTTGACAAGCAGCGGCGGCGAGAAGAACCAATCCCACTAATCCATCCCGATCACCAGCTTCTTCGTAAAAACACAAACGTCCCGATATTAATAATGCAGGAAGTTAGTTTCCCAAAAATGATACTAACTCAAGTATGAGGGCACGTCAATGAAACACGACAGCTCAATACTGACTGGTTTATTGTCAGTACGTAGAATATACAACTGTTCAAAGAGTTCTATCGTAGCGCGCGAATCACGCCGCTATACATTTGGGTATATGCGTCACATTCGCGTCCGAGATTTTTACAATTTCCAGAGACGGCAGGTCCCGGGGGCCATTTCGCACTCGTCTCGAGGTAATACGTTAGGCGGGCTACTCGCAAGCGACTTGCGAGCGAGGTTGCGATTTGCAAGTGTGACTCGGGACACGGCTCTATTGTATATGCTAGTGACGAGGGTACATTACTCTCGCGTGGCTCGCAGGCACAGGGGACCTACATAGTTTGCCTGCTTTATGTGTGTTGGCTCAAGGTGGACTGCTGTCTTTGTTTGTTATCTCCTGATATTATTCACTACTATTTGTACGATTGCCTCATTAGTCTAGTGGTCCCAAGCGCGACTGCTACGCCAGAGGTCCTGGGTTCGATTCCCAAATCGAGGAAAGTATTATTGGATTTTTTTAAATTCTCTTTAGATCTCTGCCTGATTAATGGCAATAGGCTCGCCCCCTATTACATGGAACCTAAACATACCGGCGAACTGTGGGTGTACATTAGTACGCGTCTACCTAACCCTTCGGGAAATACAGGCGTGATGGTATGTTATGTTATATTACTATTTGTAAGTACACATTTTTACCCGACGACGAAATAGGTAAGTATTTAAATTAATTAGTTTTATTTAAAACTACCTTTTGCCAGCGACTTCGTCCGCGTGGAATAGTTACTTTGTTCCCTAGTTCTTCGCCCGCGGTTTCACCTGCGTTGCCCAGTTCCTAAGGGTTGAAGCGTAATGTTTTACCTATAGCTTGAAACCTTTCTTATGAATCACTCATTTTCCCAACATTTCCCTTCACTGCTCTGCTCCTATTGATCGTAGCGTGATGAAAAGTATACTATAACCTGCCCAGGAGTATGAAGAACAATTGTACCAAGTTTCGTTGAAATCCGTCGAGTGGTTTTTGTTTCTATAACGAACATACAGACAGACAGACAGACAACAATTTTACTGATTGCATTTTTGGCGTCAGTATCGATCACTAATCACCCGCTGATAGTTATTTTGGAAATATATTTCATGTACAGAATTGACCTCTCTACAGATTTATTATAAGTATAGATAAGTAGTTATTTTATCGTTAGTAGTCCTGTATGGATGTTTGATCCGAGCTCAAAAATTAGTGATCAACTTATAATTTATTATAAGTAAAATTGAATGCAAGAATTCTAGAGTATGTCAATAACAACGGTAACTGAAGACTATTTGTAAGCTAGCAGTAGGCACACATGAAATAAAGTAGTGACACTGTATTACACTTATATAATTACGTCATACTTATACAAAATAGATGACAAATATCACATGTTACGGTGTTTTGTACGCAGATAACAAATGTTTCTAAATATAATAAGCACTCAGATAACCTCACGGTAACCCTTCTTAACAGTAAGCACAACAAAGACCACGCGCCCCTCATGGGATGATTGTCGATGTCGATGACGATAAGCTTAGCAAATCACTAAATCACTCACGACAATTCTATGGAACTGGAACAAGAACTCGAAGCAAGCACAAGTCGCGACCAAAACTTAAACGTTACGTATCTTACATTCAGGAATAGCATCATTGTAGATAGTTATTTATAGTTACGCATTTAATTTTAACAGACATCTTCATTTCATGAAAGCTAAATTTATGAATATTCATAGTACTTAATCGAGCCCAAATAATAAAATTAAAATCAGTCTCGTCACTAATACGCGTAGTAGTCTAGTCACGCAATAAAATAAGTGGCACACTTTTTTAATTAAGAAAAAAAAATCTCATCCTTGACAATAAAGAGTAGGGGCACGTATTCGATGAGTGCTATAGCATATTAGAGTAACAAAGTGTGTTACTAGACGCTCCCGAATAGGTTTTCAATTCGACCAGTGATAAGATCCGGTGCGGACGCCGTGGCGC
Organism: Acronicta aceris; assembly: GCA_910591435.1. Taxonomy (NCBI): domain Eukaryota; kingdom Metazoa; phylum Arthropoda; class Insecta; order Lepidoptera; family Noctuidae; genus Acronicta; species Acronicta aceris. Next base: position 14,445,291 of record OU342774.1, on the reverse strand, counting down.
GCCGCGGTAGCGCGATCGTCGGCTCAGTAAATCATACCGGCTAGCGGCTCCTGGAGCGACCTAATTTATACGTACGCGCAGAGAGCTGGAGCGATGCGACTTAACGCCCCTATTTGCACTGTTTAAATCTCGGCTATGAGATAGCAACCCTCACTATCTATTTGTTTTACAAAGTGTTGCGCGCCCTACATTACTATTATTTAATTAAATGTGAAAATGTTTAAAGAAACTGAAATTCCATCAGAAATATCAATGTCAAATAGGAGCCAAGTTCATTATTATGAATAGGAGTGGTTGTCAACTTGGCTAACAAAACAATTGACATATAAATGGGTGCCAAGTTCTGTAGATAATCCTGCTCATTTGACTTGCTAGTTTTTTACCAACAAAGCAAATTTAAGAAGAGCAAAATATTAAAACAATAACTTGCGTATAACAAATTAATTGAATAACCAAATATAAGATAACTCGTATGTCAAACTATACGTGAATTTTCTGCACAACAATAAAAAGTATAACTATTTACCTTAATCACGTGTTCTAAATTATCTTTGATACAAATAGACTCATAAATTATAATTCGTCAATATTTCCGCCTGTATACAAGACAAAACATAAACCTTCCTTCTCTCTCCTACATTGCCCGCCGCGCCGTGCCCGATAGGGTCCACGATGGATTCTTTTATATTTATTCATTAGAACGGTAGCTATTATGAACTGTAGGTGCAAACTTTATAATTACGGCGGCATGCAACCACGACTATAAACTGGACACCACTGTTCGCGGACATAGGAAAACTTTCGTGTTTTATACTTTTCAGTTGATTTTTTCGTAACTAGTCGGGTTTTAGTTTTTTAAGCATTCGTTTTTAACCTTAACAATTACTTGTCCTAAAAAATTAACCCAAACTAAATTAAGTAAGCATTGTTAATACCTACTTTTATATTACTGTTAAAGGATATTATGAGTGTTGTAATTAACACGACTTCTATGTAATTAAACCTAATCAATATTAAAATTCTTTCATAAATGATTCAAAACTTCTATAATTAAAAACGTAATACGTAAATGTTGTAAAATCCGTGGCTAACTTAGTCTTAGTCAGAACACAAGTAACAATAATTGTTGTTCTTTACTTGACGATTTCTTTAAAATATTTTGTTGGTTATTAGAAACATTCTTATTTTCCCGTTGCTCACGTATATAATCAGAAGTTGAATTCCGTGATAAATAAAAAATTCGGTGGCTTCACTTATAATACCCCATATTATAATATTATGTGGAGGTCAGTGCAATACCCCCATACCTTACCTCAGCCTCTCAGAGATTAGAGTTATTCTTCTGATACTCAAACCCAAGCTCAGGCCTTACTTTTGGCAATCAGCTATTTATTATATTATATTATTAATTATACGAGTATTTACATACAATACAATGTCAGTCTATAGTGAATACATATGCTGCGTACTGCATATACCGTAAATATGCTCGCAGTAACAATTTATTGCAACCCATAGCTACTTAATAAATGAAATCGCAACGTAAACAACTCAACACTATAATTATTAAATAATAAACGCGTGGAGGCGCGCGCTACACGTCGAGCGTGGGGTTCCTTAAAAAAGTGAGGTCTTCTTCGAGTCCTTTGTCGAAGAAGCAATTGGAGGGCGGTCCGTTGTGTCCGGCGAGGCAGCGGTGCTGGCGCAGCAGCAGATACAGCAGCAAGTTGTACTCCGAGGTGGCGTTCTGTACCATCTTCAGCGTCACCTCCAGCTGCTCCTGCTGCGCGTCCCACGCGCGTAGCCGCTCCACGCTCGCGCCCAGGTACTGGTTCAACTGAACACATACCTCACACTATAGTTTTGCTAAGATGACCTAAGTTGTTAATGCCATTGACTTAACTCATCGTGGCTTACGTAATCTGCTCTAGGAGAAAGTAACAAAGTAAAGGTAACATCAGTTTACTTCGAGGTAAACTTCCAATAGTACTAATAATACTTAATAACAGAATATTTTCGCTATCATTATGATATTAGTAAGTAGCGAACTACTCGGAGCACATACGAGTAGTTACCCTAGAGGAAATTAATTTCTGTAATTAATTTAAATCTTCACAGTTAAATGTAGATTTCTTCAAATATACAGGGGGTCCTATACGTACGACATACTGCGAGGGGTGACGACTTGGCTCAATACCTCCCTAAACAATATTATTATATGTGAAAATCATCATTCACTGACTTCGGAAACTGTCCCGAAGTCATTGAATGATAATTTTGAAACTGAAACGGTCAATCATAAATTACTGATTTGAACGAAAAGTTGAACTTTTAGTCATTAAAAGTATAATGACATACAATGTAGGTAATGATATTTTAAATATTATGTACACCAACATATTTTGTTATTTATTTATTTAATTTATTTACCTACGATTGCGTACATTAGTGGTATACCAAACGTAACATGTTAGGGAGCAGATAAAATTAACAACAATCACTTAAGGTAAACTTTACGGTACAACATTTTTAACATTTAAATTTTATTAGTTGTATTATTACAATTACTTATGATTATTTTATAACGTAACAATTCTCCAACAAATAATTGTATAAAACACGTACTTATGTAAATTAATTACCTATAACTAGTAGTAATATTTATGCTGCGCCTAAAAAAGGCACGAAATCAAGCGCTCTCTTCCATTCATACAATTGACTTGACTTGCAAATATTTGAGTTTAAATATCATTTTCAGCAAAAAACCAAGATTTTGATATGGCCGTAAAAAGCCTTCGGATATGGAAGAAATTAACTGAAAGAAGCCGTAAATCAATAAATAAGAAAAACAGAAATTTAAATTTAAGAAAAGACCATATTAACTTACTTAATGCAATTATTAAGGAAATTATTAATACGGATGCCCTCTTTGGTCTGATTGCTAGGTTCATGGGTTAAAAAGGATATTCAGGATAGTAGACACCTTATTAAAAATACCTATTATTATACACGTTATTATATTATAGGAAAAATAATGTTATGTGCATTTCCTTATTCCAGTACAGAAAATTAAAATAATTGTTTATATAATATTTAAAGATAACAATGCATATATACATACATATTTTCACGCCTGTCACCCATTGGGGTATGCGTGTGTGTATTTCGGCACAAACAAGTTTGTTATTCGAATTCAATTGACAGAAGAGACTATGTTTCTTCCTAAGAAATACAAGTGTTTGATCGCTACATTAGTAGCTCACAATATTAACTTATATGACAAGCCAGTGGTATCTAGTTATACAGATAACACTGGCGGTAAAACGAAGGAGTGTGGAAGTACCAGGATCCGATTTTGGACTTCATGAGGCTTTTGATCTTAAATGGGGAGACGTACGTGTAGTAGGTACAGCCTTGCCAATTAGTTTTGACACTGGCGTTGTGGATCTTACTACCGATCATAGATTAAAGAAAGTTAGTTAGTTACACTATTTATAACTCAAGAACGGCTGAACTGATTTGGCTGAAAATTGGTAGGGAGGTAGCTTAAAACCAGGAGAAGGACATAGGATATTTTTTATTACGTTCCCGTGGGATAATTTAATTTTACATTTTTACCCATGTAGCGGCATTACAAGTACAGCGCCATCTACTCGATTAAGGAAGAACTAAGTCGCGAATCCTACATCGCGCAAACAGATTTCTCCGCGACTTAAGACCAAATAGTAAAATCCGACAAGAACTGTCGGGCAGTAGCCCACCGGACAAAACACCCGTCCGGTCGGAGGATCCTCCCTTTTCTACGGTGCATGGAGCGCTTTACTCTCTGTGCTTCATACTCCTAAACCCCCTAAACCTATATAAACTGTTATTTTGATAGTTGTCATAGTTGCCACATATTATGATGGTTGTCATTGTTTGAAATCGTGCATATAAAAAAGAGTATTTAATGTGTTTAAACTATATTGCTGGAATGCAGAAAAAAATTATTGATGTCAATCGTCTATTTGGAGCGTCTATTAGTAGTCAAGAACATGATAGCTATTTCATAGAAAAAACTGTTTTGAGTATTTTTCAAACGACTCAAGATAACTTTTCAAAGACATTTGATGACATTTTGTGTTGCTAGACTTTTTTAGATCTGAATTTTTTTAATAGGTATGGCGCAACCGGTGCAATCTGAAAAAAATAGGCACCTTATTTGTTGACATTCGAGTCTGTAATAGAATAATTGCATGAACCATAACATGGAAAATAGACTTGCAGTCAGAACGATACAGAGTAGAAAATCAAAATTTTCAGCCATTTTTTTCAAATCGTTACGACAGGTGATACGAAGTACACCGGGTCATCTAGTTCTTATAATATATAAGAATATAAGATCATGCTCAATCAAATACTATTGCATTTCAACGTAAATAGAATTTTTCATGACCATCAATACAGCTTCACAAAAGTGTATAATAATACTGACGCGGTATCAGGCTTATTAAACACGTTTTTGATGCCTGGGAAGAGTCACAGGACGCACTCGGTATATAATGTGACCTCTCGAAAGCTTTTGCCTGCGTAAGTCATGAAACTCTGCTATCTAAGTAAGAACATTATGGTTTGAAGCACAAGTCTTTGAAACTTGTTAAATCATACTTGCGGGATAGGCAACAACTAGTCCAAATAAACAGGGTTAAATCGCCCGACACTGGGGTGAAAATGGGCGTACCTCAATTAGGTTTTATTTTGTGTCTATTCTTGTTGGAACGAAGTTCCTTATCGCGCGTTGTGAAAGGGGGCTAGACGGAAAAAAATCTTACGAAAAGTTGTCACGACACTTTTTTGTAAGCTGTGCGGCGTGCGCATGTTTCTCTGTCTCTCTCTCTCTCTCTCTCTCTTATAGAAAGCAAGCCAGATATTTTCATTTCATAACTTCGTTCCATCCGGGTGTCCCTTGAAACCTCTCAAGTTTTTTTTTAGTGTACCTTTATAAATATTTACCATACATGCTTCAGGATCAAGCGAAAATTAGTTCACAGTTAATAATTTAGTATTAAATAGACTGAAAATGAAATCTCAATGTATAAAGTTTGCTCTACCCAATGTAGTGTTTAGTTTGTGACGTGGTACTAAATAATGATAAGCTAGAATTTGTCGGCCAAACGGTTTTCTTAGGAATACAGATAGATACAAAGCTTCCATGGGGTCCGCACACGACCACTTCCAAAATGAAAGTCAAATGTTTTATTTCAAATTGACCAATATTACGAGTTCTTTTAAATGTAGCAGGACGCCTGAGTTCAGTCGCTTATGCAGTTCCAAAAATAAGACTACTTACAGATGAAGCAACCGCAAGACTAGTTTACTTTAGCTACTTTCGTAGCATTGTCTTACGGAATATTGCTATGGGGCAGTAATAGAATCTGTTTATATTCTGAATAAAAGAGCTGTTAGAGCCATTTACAACCTACGTAGTCGCGATTCACTCAGAGAACTCTTTAAAGAAATAAATATATTGCGTAAGATTTTATAATAAAATTTCAGACTTCATTTTAAAATTTCCAGAAAATAAATTCATAAAATTATTAAGTTTACCCTGTGCAGGCAAGCTTACTATATATTGGAAGATTAACTTTTGGATAAAAATGTTTAGTAAAGTGCTGGTCCAGCTCCACAGGATTGATAATTTTATTTATATAATTTGACATACCCAATTTACATGTAATAATTATTTTATCTGATATTATTATAATAATATTTTTAATAGGCATTTGTTAGCATAATTAAATAATTTAACATACAATCTATACACATTATGATATTAATTAGAATACTGTAAAGTGTGAAGATCGTGTAGATATTGATCCAGCAATTTGTGTATCTATAACTATACCTATAATAAAATTATAACAGGCCGATATCTGCATATTATCAACAGAAGCCAAAATAACAATTGTTTGATGTTTTGTCTGTCTTTATGTTTGTACGCGCATCACGCAGAAACTACTGCATCGAATGGAATACAGTTTTCACTGGTGTATTGATAGAGGTCTAACTTAAAATTTGATGCATGTTTCATCTTGATATGCCACCTAGAATCGGACTTATAGTATGACAAGCATTTTGGGACGTGAGGGAAACTGCGGGCAATAGCAGCTAGTCTGTCTGAGCTTGTCATGCTCACTTACAGTCAGTCCCGATAACAAATCTGACGAAAGATTTGCTTACTAGAAATAGGATATTGAAATTACTTGTATGGACCTTATGTCAAAATCCTAAAGCAAATCTACTGACTGATTTAATATTAGGACTGCCCGTTAAATGTCCTGCTGATAATGGCGTTGTGTGTGATTGTTGATTGTGGCGTGTGAGTGAGTGTTGATTGTGGCGTGCGAGTCGTTTTATTTCATACAACATTGTTGAGTTGAACCGATACACACGTCATGCTCGTGAACGGGTGCTGTCTCTCGGGATTGGTCAGCTCTTATTTGCTGTGGATTGATCCCATAGTTATCAATAATATAACACCATTGAATAAATCTTATACCTACATCAAACTGCATAATTCTCAGCAACTATTTAAAACAAAGTTATAGTTAAGCCTAGTGGTATGACCGTTAAACTGCCAAGTCAAAGGTCTCGACTTCGAACCCAAGGCACGCACCTCTGACTTTTCGAAGTCATGTGCGTATTAAATAGTTAATTATCACGCATTGAAACGGTGAAGGAAAACATCGTGAGGAAACCTGCATGCCTGAGAGATATTCTCGATAGCGTGTGAAGTCTGCCAACCCGCACTAGGCCAGCGTGGTGGACTATAGCTTAATCCCTCTCATTCTGAGAGGAGACCCATGTCCAGCAGTGGGACAGTATAATGGGTTGATTATTTATAAAAATTATTAATGTAATCAGTGGAGTGAGTATCTTTGGAGTTTCTTGCCAGCTCTTCTTCATAAGACCCACTTTATAGTATCGTTTTGACTTTTCGAAAGTACCTTTTTTATGGTCTAATGTGAATAGGGAATTGAATATGATGACTGTAAAAGAAAGACAAGGAAACTTAAGAGTCAGGCGGACCGAATTTCTCTTACAAACGTAATACCGAAATAAATCATAATTCAAATACAATTTAATCAAATTCTGTTATTATTTGGATTCCGTTACCGTTAATTTAGATTCCTACGTTACCATTTCATCCAAAATACTTAACTGGAAATAAACGTAAGCGAATGCAATTTTTAATAACTTTACCAAGTTTGGAACGATTTTTCGGTCTTTTATTTCCAGTGAAGTAGTAGTAGTAGACGAAATAGTATTGTAGAAACCTATATTAACGGTATCCATATCCGAATATATCACATAATTTGATAGAATATTGTCTGGATTAAGATTTATTTCGGTATTACGTTTTTGTGGGCAATTCTAGCTCCGCCGGACCCTTAACCAAGGAGATATGTAGTTCATATAAAGAAGATGAAAAAGGCTAATAAGCTTATTTCTACTTTCCAATTTAGGATGATCAGCTTAACTGACAGACAAGCAGTCCTCTACTACTTGCGATTAGCCAAATCTTTTTCACAAGAAACTTTCCAGTGCCACTCATCTTTCCTTACGTAAGTGAGAAAATAAGTCGATACGTAAGTTTGAATAAAGACTACCTAAGCAAGGAAGGGATGTAGTGTATACGGGTAGTTTGATATTGTTGCCTCAAGCACACACGTCGCTTTGTGATGAGGGGCGGTCAGTCGTAATCGGACTGTCGGCCGGAGCGGTAGTGCATTGGCGAGTCAACAGTGAGTACTAAATACTAATGAGAATATTATACAGCAACGTATGCTGAAATGCATCTTACACCGGTCTACGAAATTTTTCCACATTGGTGTGACACATAATTTTGTGTTTTTTCTATTAATCTAAATCCGGCAACAGAATTGTTCTAGCACGCCAGAATTTGGAGATATATCAATCTCAAAGCGCTAAAAACACTGTTTTTGGCGATCTTTGGAGTATTTTTTTGAGGTCAGCAAATATTTGATGGTCATTTCTAACTGAAGCATTCCGTAGTACTACACTTCTCCTTTCAAATCCATTTTAGTTTGCTTTGCTAAGAGGTTTTTTCTCAGGATATACCATTTTATTTTCTTAATGTAGTTTGTTAGTATTAAAATGCAGAAAATAATATAGGGAATATCGAAGTACCACAGCCAAAAATTAATATCTTGAGAAATGCAAATCGTAACGAAACAAACTAAAATGGATTTGAAAGGAGAAGAGTAGTACTATAGGATGCTACAGTAAAAAATTACCGTCAAAAATTTGCTGTCCTTGAAAAATACTTCAAATATCGCACTTTGAGATTGGTATATTTCAAAATTCTGAAGTGCTAGAGCAATTCTGCTGCCGGATTTAGATTTAGCGTCAAAAAATCTACAAGAAATAATATGTCACACCCATGTGGCAAAAAAATGACAAATTTTGTAGACCAGTGTTATTTACGGGGAATCTGGCCAAGTTCAAGAGCAGCTACCACACTACACCGCACTTCATCCTCCTAGTCTTTTCCCAACTGTGTTAGGGTCGACTTCCAGTCTATCCAGATGCTGCTGATTATCAGTACTTTGCAGCATGAAACGAATGCTATGAGGATAGACTGCTTGTCAGGCTTTTTGGACTCGACTAACGATTGTCTTAGGTATTTGGATGACAACCGGGGCCGATAATGCCGGCTTTAAGGCGCGGAAGGGTCTCGGATGTGTAAGGAATGGTAGCCGATCCTAAGACTGACCGCAGCAAGCGCAGTTTAACCTTGCAATTGGTTGATCAGCGTAGTTATTACTTAGGCACGAGCCCCTCCCCCACTATGTATATCGTATTTGCAGACATAAGTAGGTAATAGAAAATCTATTGTTTGTGCGTCCAACCGGCCACCCTAAAGAAAAGGAATTTGAAAAGTCTAATGTAAGGTTGAGATTGTTCGATAGTATGGAAAATGTAGTAAGCACCCATAGGTAGGTAGGAACATAGGTAGAAATATTGTATTATTTTGGTAGATAGAGCCAAGCTATCACGTCTCGCAGTAGGTAAGTATGTCGTATTATTTACGGGACACCCTGTACCTATATAGGCCAGGGCCAGCTGTAAAGAACTACACGCCAGCAATGATAATGTAGAAAGTAACAATCTGATATGTATTGGTAATATATTTCTTAAATCCGACGTGTCACCATCAGCATCAATTTAATGGCCTAAATATTTGGAGTTGTTCGCAAACTGACTGGTTTCAGATTGCAAAATATAGTTTTTATAAACTTATTTCAAATTCAAGGTTTGTTCTAAACGATGATTGATTTCGGTAGTCGGATCGAATTCCTACGCAATACCTCCATACTGGAGTGTCCTGCTAGTGACTATCGAAGAATGTTTTTAAGCAAAATTTAGCGCACCTTTACAATTCGTTTCTCCATCTGCTTTCTCTGTATCCACTCGCAAAGATATATTAACAATCCCAGTATTAGTAACGTTACTGTGACAAACAGATCAAGCGGCGGCAAGTGAACAAACGCGAGATCGAACCACGCGGCGCTGGGTGGACTCTCCGGCTGCTCGGGGTTCGTCAGCGGGTCCTCCACCCCCGAGTACAGGTCCGGAACATAGTACTGTGCTGGTAATAGCAGCAGCGCCACCACCGCCGTCACCACCAGTCCGCTCGAACAACCATTTAGCGCCATTGGTAACCCACATTCGTCTACCACGATAACAAAAGATCACTGTACAGTATTATGGACAAAAAATTGGGCGTACATTTGTGTTTTGTATGTGCAAATTTTAAGAAAATATTTACAGTCCTGTTATGATGAGTTTATGACACATCCAAATTTTTCTTCAGGATAAAACAGGACATCCGCTTTGTGTATGATTTTGAAGAAGATACGAAACGTGTTTGTGTTTCGGAAAAATTATACAAGTCTTTAAATCCTCACATTAAGTCAAGTAATTCTAAGAAAGCATTGCTTTTCCGTATCAGATGAAAACTGTTTGGCCAAAGAGTTATTATAGTCGTGTTTGGCATTAAACGTGAGCTACTTTTAAATGCAACGTACGCATTTGCAATACAATCTGGAGCACTCGCAAAACGGCGGATGTTCAAGTTGTCGATTAATGCCGTATGATGGCGCAGTGGCGAGCAGACAAGTTACTGTCATTGTTTCACACGTCACGCGTCATACACATTTTAGGGCCATAGAGTATTAAATATTAAATGTCAACATGTCATTGACACCACGATTTCAACGCTGCTGTAAGTAGTTTCTAGTGCTTTGTCTCAAAAAGTATAATAGCTATATACGTAGGCTGTTCCATAAGTCTTGCAATACGGTTTTTTTTCTTTGTTAAAAGAGATCTTATAGAAACGGTAGTCTTGGATTCACAGAAAACTATAACCTCTGCATGGTACACAAGAAATTGTTTGCAAGTTATAAAGAAGTTAAAGAATGACGACCGTCGTCTGAGCACTTGGCACTTCCATTATTACAATGACAATGCTCCGGCACATCGGATAATTTTAACTCAAGAATTTTTTTAGTCAGGCCTCACACTATTGCAACACTTTCCCTTTAGCCTGGACCTTGCGCCTTGCGATTTTAGGCTTTCTCCTATCATGAATAGTCAACAAGGCGAAAATCCATTAACTGTGAAAGAATTATTAAGTGCTTGGGATAGGCCTTGTGCTTTTCTTACAAAAGATAAATGGGTAGAAATATTTACTAATTGGTTTGTTCGTATGTAAAAATGTGTTAACGAAAATGACATGGATTTTGAAAAATGCTATTAAATACTTTTGTTTTGCTAAACTTTTGGAACAGCCTACGTATATGGCTATTATTACTAATAAATTAATATACCAACATTTATTATTAAAGTTATTTCGACTTAATAAGGTATTTGTTTAATATCCTTGAAAGATCCAAACAGAAGAACCAAAAATAACGGACACAAACAAAGAAAAATATCAATATAAACTTTTTTCAGTATTACTCCTACAGAATATAACATTTTTACGGCGGTCGCCACCTTCACCGGTGATTGGATGCCTTGGTTTCAATGACGGGCTTCTTATCATCGCATTCGCAACCGCGCCTGCCATCGTGTCCGCGTTAGTTTGAACGAATTTTGCGGGCAGGCTCACTGTCATCCCGACCGCCGCCGCTCCCGCTTTGGTTTGACCGGACCTTTACAATGGTAACACAGAGTCACACTATGGAGTGTACGATGCACGTACATGGGTTTAAAATATTTAATTTATAATTATTGCAATAAGTTAGTTACATAGGCTCGCGTATGTGTACTTTGACCGCGGCCTACATTTTTGTAGTGCATTGTCATGCAGCGAAGCAATTCTCATACAGTTTTATTCTTAATTAATTTAGTGTTCAATAAATCGTGGTTCTAGTCGGACAACTTGCATTTTTACTGACAGTTCCATAGACACTCAATTGCATTTACATTTATAATTACATTTACATTGACATTTACATTTACATGGACATTTGCATTAACCTAAATGTTCGAATAACACATCCTAAATTTTTTTTGGTCCTTCGAAATCATTGCAAGTACCGTACAGTCCGATGCATCGGTCGGTAATTCGTCGCGCTCGCGTGTGATCGGTGTCGTGTCGTGCTACGTGTGTTGCAGAATAGAATAGAATAGAATAGAATATCATTTATTTTCAAGAATACGGTGATATACAGGTGTTACATTGTTTCTTTACAGCATATTCTGCCAAGTGTGGCGTGGAAATATTTAAATGTTACAGGCAGTTATGAATGAGTTATTTGATTTACTACATCGTACCATGTCATAGTTAATAGTAATTAATAATGCAATAAAAATGTCAATAAATAATCAGCGCGAATTACATACATTTTACTTAAGAATAACATTATATTTTATCACTTAAATATTCATTAATATTATAATATACTTTTTCTTGCAGTAACTTACATAATGTCCTACGAAACTGCCTCAGTGGTAGATTTCTTATAATATTTGGAAGATGATTAAATAACTTTATAGACATACAATAGGAATTTCTTTTACATATCTCTAGTTTTGTCTGTGGTATTTTGAGCCTGGTTTTGTGTCTGGTCCGACTGTCCTCAAAATCTCCCAGTTTTTGAAATAGAAGAGGATTCTTTTTAACAAAAACACAAACCTCCAATATATATATATACATGGCAACGTAAGGATACTATGTTTTTTAAAAAAAGGCTTACAACTATCTAGGTAATCGCATCTAAACATTGCTCTAATGCATTTCTTTTGAGCTACGAATAATCTATCTACATCTACAGAGTTGCCCCAGATAATGATGCCGTATCGAAGTAAGGACGATACATAGGCATGATAGGTAATAATTGCAGTCTTTACATTTACAATTTCTCTAATTCTCTTTAATACAAACACAAATCGATCGATCTTATTGAGATTTTTTTCAATATGTGCTTTCCAGTTACAAAACTTATCAACAGTTATACCTAAAAATACACAATCGTTAACATTACTCAGGGTCTGATTTTTGTATGATATTTCTATATTTGGTATGTTTGCTCTACATGTTTGAAATTGTATTATATTGGTTTTTTGAATATTAATTTTTAAGTTATTTTGTTCTAACCAATTTATAGATTTTTCAATGGCCACGTCAACTTCGGTTTTTAGGGATTTTATGTTATTACTTTTAATTATTAGTGTCGTATCATCAGCGAAGAGAGAAGGAATAGTAGCGGGGCAAGAATACTGCCTTGTGGTACGCCGTAATTATTTTGCAGAAATGAAGATTGGTAGCTTCTTTGTTGATTTTTTTCAATTCTTGTTATTTCAACGCATTGGACTCTATTTTCTAGATAGCTTTTTATCCAATGGTATGCAGTTCCACGTAATCCGTAGTTGTAGAGCTTTGACATTAGTGTCTCGTGACAGACAAAGTCAAAAGCTTTCGTCATATCTAGGTGCAGGAGACATTCGTGAACTACCAGCGGTCCAGGTTCCTGAGCGTCATAATTGCAGAAAGACTGAGTTCCTGTGTTTCAAGTAAGATCGTTCATTTTTTACGCTTTGACAATGGAAGGTTTAATCGCGCGTCAAGCTGAGATCCTTGAGGAGGTGAAGAAAATCCATTCTAATTTTAGGAAGGATTCCGCAAGTAGGAAAACTTCCGAATACATTCAAGAAGGCTTGAGCGGTTAGATGTGTTATGGGCGGAGGTCGAACAGAACAACAAGGAACTTAGCGCAGTAGACGAAAAACGTCACGAGTATTTCACCAATGACATCTTTGAGGTAATCAGGAATTGGTACCTTGGAGCACGTAAGGAGATAGCAGCGTGCGGGATGAAGACTCAGCCGGCTGGAGCTAGTAGCGCCGGCAAGAGTAAGTTGGGTACCGAGTTTGACAAAACTTTGTTTGAAAAATTTCCGGGAACAGAGGATAAGTTACTCGAGTTACAGCAGGAGCAACAGGCTCAATTCCGTGCATTCAATAGGTTAGTAGGGAGTAAAAGCATTGACGAAGTTAGCGAAAAATGGGAGATTAAGGATATGTTAAAGACATTAGAGTCTCGTTGGACTGCAATTGACAAATTACATTTAAAAATTGATGGCATATTAGAAGTTACACCTGACGATTATTATAACGAGTTCTATAGTAATGAAAACGAATTTGCAAAAGTAAAACGGGCATTGAATTCGAAACTCAACGCCTCTGTGCATCAACAACAAACCCTGCCAAAAATTGACATACCCATTTTCAACGGGAATTACACTTTGTGGCCCACATTCATGGATCTGTACGTAGAGGCGATTCACAATAACCCTGCTATTGCAAAAGCCCAAAAAATGCAACATCTCAAGGGAAGGTTGGGTGGGGAAGCGGAAAAGCTCTTACAGCACTTACATATTGCACCCGAAAATTATACACGTGTTGGGAAATACTGAACCATAGATATAACAATAAGTTTCTGTTGTTCACCAAGAATTTCCAGGTCTTCATGCGCCAACCTACTATACAAAAACAATCTGCATTCGAACAATCTGACATCCAAGAATTCCAAAGAGATCATGACAATCTTCTTAAGTGCAATGTAAACCATCCTATATACAATACGGGTAATCGATATAAATCTATTTGCGAGGTACAATTAATCCGAGACAATGAGAAACACTCCGTATATTGTCATACGGAAATAAAAGTATGCGCTGACAAGTGGATAAAATTACATAAACAAAACACCTGGTTTTATTATTGTTGTGGCACGTGCGAAGTACAACTAGTGTGTGGTGCTCAAATGACATCGGAAACATTACTCCACTCGGGTTTAATAACACCTTAACGAGGATGTAACTTGCAAGGCGATTCATTCATGTTGCATGCCTATACAGAATATACAAGTGACGTAGTAGTTAAAGAACAAAATGCCATGATACTACCCACAATCTCTCCCATTAGCAACATCATAAACATTAACAATATTAATGGGTTTTGGTTTACATATAAGTTTATCGGGGAATCTTATTTTATTTATATACTCTGTTTTAGTTTTAATTTTTTTTCCGATGGAGTTTTTTGTTTGTTCTTGTTAGTATTTTGCATTTATGTTATTTTCTCGTTTTGGCAATATGTACGATGCACGTACATGGGTTTAAAATATTTAATTTATAATTATTGCAATAAGTTAGTTACATAGGCTCGCGTATGTGTACTTTGACCGCGGCCTACATTTTTGTAGTGCATTGACATGCAGCGAAACAATTCTCATACAGTTTTATTCTTAATTAATTTAGTGTTCATTAAATCGTGGTTCTAGTCGGACAACTTGCATTTTTACTGACAGTTCCATAGACACTCAATTGCATTTACATTTATAATTACATTTACATTGACATTTACATTTACATGAACATTTGCATTAACCTAAATGTTCGAATAACACATCTTACATGGAGTTATAGAAAAATAAGGAACCAACTCAGATGGGGGACACGCCGAAAAAGTGTCCAGGTGGTGTCCAGCTGTAAGCTGTAAACAACAATTGAAAAACCCTCTAAAATGACGCTAGCACTTCATATAGTTTAGTGACTTTTTTAAAATATTGGGTAGTTTGTGTGGTAAAAAGAATTCCAAGTGGGTGTAAATTTACCCTGTGGCTATTGTAGCGCCACCCTAATTAATGCATTTTGACCACCGACCTCACTGAGCTCTATATTACTATACTCTTTATTATTAAATAACATGTAGTTATAGAAATGAGATAGAGAGATAAATAGATATAATCGGGGTGTCTTTAAATCACGAGTGACACGGTTTCTTCTAGGCAAGCGCGCTCCATCGTAGACCGCAGTATCACTTACCACCAGGCGGATTGGCGGTCAGGCGTAATCCTATCACGATTAAAAAAAATTTAATTTTGACGGACAGTCTTGCAGACACTTCTTAGACGGAGTCAGTTCTTCGACCTTCCTTCTACACTCTTTACGTTGTCCGCGGCGCCTGTAAGTAACGGTCGATCTGTATGTAAAGAAGGGTAAATAGACACAATAATGCTACCGGAATGTAATCACTATTATCGCTATTTATTATTTATTTTATATAAATTTCAAACGACTTCCACTAAAATATTGAGCTCTCTTAGCGATGTCACACCACTTATATTAACTTTATCCCATCCTCTCCACGCCTCGTCCCTCCACTCCTCAGTGCTGCCAACACAACCGCACCAATTTGCCAACCACCTCGGCTTCCGTTACATGTATGTACAGTACGCGCGACATAAGTTGGCCGGACTGAAGTTAGCTGTTTGGTTGCGCAGTACACAATTTTTAACGTAAACAATCCACTGCGCATTAAAACGGTGAACTTCACTCCGGCCAACTTATGCTGCGCGTACTGTAGGTCTATACCTACATACAGAGCGAGCGTTACCTATGTAAACAAACAATATTAATAAATTTATGCTAATATACTTAATATTGTTGTCCGTGTAGTAATAAAATATCAGGACGGAGGAGCGATCTCAACTTCAAAGTCTGATGTACACAACACACTAAAAAACTATTATTAACTCACAAAATGGACAACAAAAATGCGTCAACATCATTTGCAGCTACCATATTGTGAAATGTTGCCAATTAAAAAACACAAAAAGGTTTCACAAAAGGGTTATCATTTGGATCGGCTAAGTATACTGATCTTTAAAATACTCTACAGGGTGGCTAAGTACCAGCTCGAGGCGTTGGAATCCATCATCATTGACAACGACTCCCTTGTCCGGGCTAAACTCCAAAGTCTGGAACATCGCAACAAAGTTGCTAGCTTATGGGTTTTTTATCGGATACATTTTTGTGAGCGTGCATACGATCTTATTCCCCCTTGCCCTTTTTACTATCGGACGACCAGGAGCACGAAAAAGCGACAGAGCTTCATGGTAGACATCCCGAAAACCCGAACGAAATGCTTTATGACCACTTTTATCATGCGTACCGCTGAAATGTGGAATGCGCTTCCCGAGTGGATCTTCCCTGATAGATAATCTAGGTGTCTTTAAATCACGAGTGACTCGGTTTCTTCTGGATAAGCGCGCTCCATCGTACATCGCAGTATCGCTTAACATCAGGTGAACTGTAAGCCAAGCGTAAGCCTATCACGAATAAAAGAAACCATAACAAACCAGTACTAGATGAAATAATATAATGTGATAATGTTTACAAAATATATTATAAATGTTGTAGAAATAAAGACTTTAATATAAAGCAATTAATACCCAAATACCCCGCCTACCTCTGTGAGAGAAAGGCGTGAGTATATGTATGTATAATATATATGTAATACTCAATACTCAATACTCAATACATTTATTGCACTCCACAAGTTAAATAGATGATAACAATAATATAAGAAGAAACATGTGTGGGCCTTGTCAGGCACGGCAAATGTAGAAGAGAGGAGGAACTTGTGTTTATGACTATATAATATATACTTTGTAATATTATAAGTTTGTATTATTTTTGCTATTTATATTATTATAGTTATTTCGTATTATTTAATAAAATAGTTGAATTTTAGAAACTATATTAGGATTAATAAGATTAATATTATATTGTATTGTATTTTTAATTTGTTATTTATTAATTTTTTCCTTTATTAACAATATTATTCTATTTTAAATCAATTTTAATAAGTGTGTTTTTTATTTATTATTTTAGGTATTGTATTTATAGGTATATTTTATTTATATGATATTATTAGAATTAATATTACCCTCGTAATACCGAAATGAAATCTAATACGTAATCGCCAGAGATTATTAATTGCATGACAGTTGAATTATGGCACATCTATCGATAAGTTGGAACTATTATGTAGCATTTCGTTTCTCTGTTAAGAAATATAGATGGCGTGACTTTCTATTCTGAAGTTGGGCATGTGACACCGCCACAGCTGTGAGTGATGTATTAGAAATGAATGATACTTGCATAATTACATGCATACTGGGGCTTCCAAGTACGAGTACGTAAAAATACCAGTCTCGAAAAGCTTCCAAGTATCAAAATACTTGAAAGTTTTGGCCCGGGCCCGCCCTGCGGCGTTTGGCGCGGCGCCGCCAATGCAAACGGCATTGGGGCGAACCCTCAAAGTTGAAAATATTGCATAGGTAATCGATCCGTGTTGTCTTGTAAATAAGAAGCACAATTGCATTTGCAAAAAAATACTCGGCGGTTCATAGTTTTTTTTTTTGCAAGTACGATTTTGCACCTTGTGTAAATATGATATGAACCGGTTTTCTATGCAAGTATTTTTTAATTCTTGTGTTATGCCCGCGTGGAACTAGTAAAAACATACTTTATACTTGCAAGTATTTCTCACCCGTACTAGAAAGGTACTTCGACGCGAAGCCCCGGTTTTAAAACCAAGTAAAGTAAATACGTCTCATCTCTAGTGTAGTTGCTTTGCTTGACACTCAGATTAAAGAGAAGTTTGGGCGGGAAAATGTAAAGTGTACTTTGTCGATTTTAGATTATTAATCAAAACTCGTGTATCCCCGAAGTTAGTTAGTATAGTGGATAGTTAACCGTTAAGTGTTCGTGAACGTGTGCGAGTGTAGGCAAATTATATAAAATTGAAAATCGTGACTTTTGTGTTCACTCCTAAACCCCATCGAAGCTCCAGTGAAGTTTCCACTGGTTTACTGGGGATAAAGTGATGTATTTTAAACTACAAAAAAGACATGACTTAAAGGTCTAAGTTACCAGGTCATAAAATTCCTTAAAAAAATCAGATTATGGAGTTTTGACTAGCTTGCTACTTAAATTAAAGTAATCTGTGGTTTTGACATGGCGAATTGACGTTGACGGATTATAAAATAAAAATATTACGTTGTAAAAAATACATACAAAATTACAAACATCACAAATTCACGACAATAACACATAAAGAAATAGAAATCGTGTGTAAATTTTGAATGAGGAAGTTCTCATCACACCAGGTATTTCTATTTGACGGAATTATTAATAGTCGTACACATTTGCTTCATATTTAATTCGAATTTCCAGTGCTACATTTTAACTTGTTTCTAATAAAATTTATAATAGATATTCATAATCCTCCATCTTAGAGTCAGCTGTTATGTAGGGGAAATAATAAACAAAAGAGTAAATGGACATCTAGTCTTACATCTGTCGTTAACATGAAGAAAGTTGTGTTATTCAAGAGCGAGTCGGAAGATTATGTAAAAGCTTTCCTCGATAGTAATTTCAAGGCTGTGTTTGTGGAGCCACTACAGTTCGAGTTCGTGAATAAAGATAAACTGTCTGAAAAGTTATTACTAGATTATAGTAGTATTGTACTGACCAGCCCAAGAGCAATTGAAGCAGTCTCAAAATGTTGGGACCCAACTAGATTTGTTATATGGAACTACAAGAAAGTTTATACATTGGGTGAGGCAAGCTGTCACAAAATTAAACTACTGCTAGGCTTAGAAGCACTGGGCATGTCATCAGGAAACGCTGAAAATCTTGCAAATATTATAGTAAAAGAAAATCCTGCAAACTCAAAGTTTTTATTTCCTTGTGGCAATTTAAGGTCAGAGACGCTACCAAGTACTTTGCAGTCTTCACATATCACAGTAGATGCTCTGACAGTGTATGAAACTAAAGAAAATGAAAATTTAAAGACAGATCTGATGGAGCTCAATCACTCGGATAACCCTTGCTGCATGGTGTTCTTCAGTCCTTCGGGGTGTGAGTACATATACCGACAGCTGCAGACTTTCAGCAATAAGCTCTCAGAATTACCACACTTTGCTATTGGGAATTCCACAGCTTACAAGATTGAGAATCTCGGAGTAGAAGTGGCTGGAGTGGCAGCCAAGCCCAGGCCTGATAGCCTTGTGAAGTCAGTGCAAAGCTACTTTACAGGAGCACAGAGTAGTTAATATCTGTCGATAAGTATTGCAAGCAGTGCTTATCAAAATAAGGTTAAGGAGATTAGCATAGGTGTAACTGTTAACAAATGGTGTTGGATATACTTGTTGTAATTTTCTGTATAAACTATATATAATTGTAATAATTTATTAATAAAAGTTATTCATGTATTGCAGCCCATTGTGTTGAATTGTTCTGTGGCCCCCTCTTGATGGACCGCTCTCACACTTTTGTTTTTACAACATATGTTGTGCCATATCAGTGATGTCCTCATAGGCATTGCCAGAGTGGTTCAGACATTTAGACCTCCTGCTCGGCGGGCGGCGGGCGCGGCGGCTCCACGGCCGGCCGCGCCGCGTCCCACAGTCGCATCACCGCTATGTATGTGATGACTGCACTTGCAGTCACCATGCCAGCATTTGTAACTGCCAATGGCTAAAATGTATAATATTATTGTTGATATTTTACTGCATTCATGAGTTATGCAAGAGTTTTCAGATGATACTGCACAGACAATTAAATTTTACCATAATATGTCGCTCGTTTGAATGAACTGTTACGAATTACTAATACGCTAATTTTTCAGTTTTACAAAAAACAATGAACGGAATTGCATAACGATATAACGTCAAATTAGAGCGGGGGGTGGGGTAGTATCTTTGTTAACAATTAATAAAAAATTAAAAATGGAAATGTATATTGATTTAAAATCACTTGACTGCCTGCCTCAATGGTCTAGTGGTCCCAAGCACGACTGCTATGCTAGAGGCCCTGGGTTTGATCCCCAGGTAGAGCAGTATTATTGAGTATTTCTATGAAATTCTCAGTAGCAGTTCGAAGTCTGGACGTGTACCCAGTTAGTGGCGATAGGCTGGCCCCCTATTACATGGGACCTAATACACGACCTGTGGGTGTACATATTGATACACCCCTGCCTCACCTTTCGGGGAATACAGTGACAGGTATATGGTATCTAGGTATTGTTCTTTTATGTTATGAAATCACTCTCTTGAAAAAGGTTCATTGAAACAAGTGATGTAATAAAGAAAACCTATGGGAAAATACGTGTTAATTTATCAGCATAAATTAACTTACTGACTATATACTGATCTCTAACTGACCTACTACCTGACTGACTGACGTATCAACGCACAGCCGAAATTAAAGGGGCTAGATCCCTGGATGTTAGTATGGTGGTTCCTTTTGCACTGTAGACGAGCACTAAGAAAGGATTTTTGGAATTTCAATCCCTAAGGTGGTGAAAAGAGAGGTGAAAGTTTTCATGAAAGTCCGTCATTTTTTAGCAGCTGAAACTGCGGGTACTGCTAGTATATTATATAATAATAGCTTTCATTTACCTCGCTATACGTTCCGATCAAAACGACTGTGCTGTGCGCGTCTTAAGTTGTCCGCAAGTGGTATTGCGGTGGTAAACTTTAAAATATGACTTACACATGTATGTTGTATATCTCTAAATATAATACTGTAAAATAATTGGAATTGTAAATGTTATTGGCCTGACTGATTTCAATATTTTTGCACAAAAACACTTATTTGATTTCACGTGCGCAGCCGTTCGAAACGGCTAATATTTAGACGCGCAATGTTTTTCACATTAATAAGACCCCACTGTACCTACTCACCCCGTGCATGTAGCTGACAGCGCTGGCGAACTCGCAAACCGTCATGCTGAACACCGCCGTGATCAGTAGAAGCACGCCCATCACTGTTGATAATATTATATCCTGCAAATAATTATACATTGACTTTAGTTGTAACAGTTACATTTACTGTGTACTGAGTGCTCTCTGTAAAATACACACCTAACCGATGAGACTACCATATCTTGCCATTATCATAGAGTATCAAATATCAATGACACAACAGGCTACGCTACTTTTTTGATGAAAATGAAATCCTCATAGATAAAGGTGGAAGACTACGAGTATATTGGACTTCTACCAACTAGGAGGTCTAAGATCTGGCATTTTGACTTTGACAGGGATCCGTCTTGTGTGTCCCGCAATACAGCCGTGTTAAGCCCATTAGTGGTCTCTTCTCCTGTGAATTGGCATCGGGCAGGATCTACAGTGCCCATGACCACCGAAAAATTGCCTCGTCAGCACTTTGGCTCGCGGAGGCGACCTTACACCAGGCTCCTATTTAATGCAGGTTTCTTTGGACTGTATTAGCTACGAGGATGTATCTATACTTTTACTTATATTACATTTAATTAAGTATGTACTTTGGAAAATAGATAATGCGCTAGGTACTGACAGTGAAGAGGAAGATCTGCGGCGCGTGCAGTGGCAGGCCGAGCCCCACGGCGGCATACAGCAGCGCGGCGCCGGCACCGCACAGCAGCGTCACGCCGGCCGCGCCGCCCGCCAGCGCCGGCGCGCCCGGGCACCGCGCCGCGCTCACGAACAACACCGACGACACTACGCACACTATCTGGACACGTACGGATTATAATTGTCAATTTTAAAACTCACTGTAGTCCTACAGTGTACCTACATCCCCACGTGTAAGTCATCTAAGTGTAGGTCCCATATAATAGGGTGAGCAATGATAATTATAATCTTTTATATAATATCATTGGGGCGAGCCTATGGCCATTTGCCATTCATCATTAACGGGAAACAAATCCAAACTCCGAGCTGCTACTGAGAATTTCATAGAATAACCCAATAACACTGCTACACCCGAAAATCGAACCCAGGACCTCTAGCGAAGCAATCCTGCTTAGGACCACTGGACTAATAAGGCAGTTAGACCAATTCCGTCTTTCCTATAAGGGTCTAAGGTCCCCGTAGGGGCCCCGCGGGGGACCTAGAAAAAAATACATTATAATTTTTTTTAAGAAGCTGTTGGGGTTGCCGCGGCATTGCAGTGCATCGCAAATGTTCACGTACGCACGCGTTGATGGCTTTCACGCTATAATTCGAGAAAAGACAGCTTCACTCTTCCAAAGACTGCGCAGTAGCACCAACAGCATTTTGGAAATGATCGCATCCCGTAATGATTGTTCCATACAGGCACACTGGGTGGGCATTGTTACGGGAGTATAATTAGTTCAAATTGTTTACCTGTTTCTGTGTGTGCTAATACTAAGATAATTGTTACTAACATATTTTATGGACTATGTCTGAATTAAATGTTTTATTATATTATATTACTAGCTTTTGCCATCGACTTCGTCCGCGTGGAATAGTTACTTTGTTCCCTTGTTCTTCGCCCGTGGTTTCACCTGCGTTGCCCCGTTCCTAAGGGTTGTAGCGTGATGTTTTATAGCTTGAAACCTTTCCCATGAATCACTCATTTTCCCAACATTTCCCTTCACTGCTCTGCTCCTATTGATCGTAGTGTGATGAAAAGTATACTATAACCTGTGGTTTGGGCTGTGCGTTGATAGATCACTATGTCAGTCAGTCAGTCACCTAACGTAAGAGTAGACAAATATAATCAGAAAGCTCCGAACTGCTAAGCTATCGGGAGTTACACGTGTTATTGTGAGTCAACCATAAAAGATAGACATTTGCTGTCGTGGAATATTTTTTATATAATTTTAAGGAGAACATTTCCGTCATACATGATTTCTGTGTAGCTTTAACCATTAAGGCTGCACACGCGACGGAAGCTTAAAAAATGGAGTAAGTTCTCCTGTTTTCCCAACATTTCCCTTCACTGCTCTGCTCCTATTGATCGTAGCGTGATGAAAAGAATACTATAACCTGCCCAGGAGTATGAAGAACAATTGTACCAAGTTTCGTTGAAATCCGTCGAGTGGTTTTTGTTTCTATAACGAACATACAGACAGACAGACAAAAATTTTACTGATTGCATTTTTGGCGTCAGTATCGTATCGATCACTAATCACCCGCTGATAGTTATTTTGGAAATATATTTCATGTACAGAATTGACCTCTCTACAGATTTATTATAAGTATAGATATATTATAAACGTGAAAGTTTGTGAGTATGGATAGATGTATAGAAATAGAAATAGTTACGACATTTATTCGCAGGAACATGTGTTACAAAGGTTCTTAAGATAAACTGTACAATGTTGTTAATCTATGGATGTTTGTTACTCTTTCACACCAGAACGGCTGAACGGATCTAGATAAAATTTGGCACACAGATACATTATAGCCTGGAATAACACATAGGCCACTTTTTATCCAGGTCGGACCCAATCCTGAAGTCCACGCAGACAAAGTCGCGGGCAGAAGTTAGTACCTAATATTAATTAAGTAGGTATACCCATACTACATCAGACCACTGTATCTCTTGGTTCACTTTAAATCGTATCCCAAAAATATTTACATGTAGGTATCTACTTTATACTCTACGTCTATATCGACCTCCAGGCATGTCGACGACGAAAGGCAAGGTCCATGTCAGCAGAAAAAGAAGGGATCCATAAGATGTAAATGGCGATCCATGGTACCTAGTTACAACTTACATATAAGTTGATTAATTTCCCAAAAAAAAAGCAGGTAAGTACCCAAATATATTTATAGTCCAAAAAAATCATAAGATCCCTTCTTATCCCCATAAGTACAGGAATAATGTAAGTAATATGATAATATAATAAAAAATAGGATAATCTGATTGACCATCCGGAATGGTCCAGAAAAATTATAAAACAGTTCAATTTAAATTAAAACTATTCTTGCATTAAGATAGTGAGTAGGTATATTAAAATGTATGAGAAGGTGACAGAGGGCTGCCATTTTCCTATTTACGAGTATTATGTATTATACAATTGACATGAATGAATGACAATCCAATTGGACGTTGTACAGCATAAGTACCTAAACAGCGTACCTAATAAACAATTCAACTTAGACGTAATATAAATAAGTATTAGCGCTTTTTAACCTTCGCACTCCTGTCACACCTGCGTCATAGCCATAGCACTGTAGCGACATCTACCGCGCTACATACAAACTGGACAAGTCCTGAATCGCGCAAGTGAAGTTTGCATCGCAACCTGCATATATACAACCGCCCGACATCAACCGTCGGGCCGTGGCCCGCCAGGCAAAACACCCGCCTGGTCGGAGGATCCTCCCTTTGGTGTGAGGGGCAACATACCTCGCCCCTCCACAGTGGTGACCCCGACGTGATTCCAGTGTATCCACCCTGGGGACCCCGAGAAGAACACCAGCGCAGCCTTCGAAGACCAGCAGCTTCATCACACCGTCGTCTTCCTTCCCTCACAGCACGAGCAGCGAGTCACACAGCCAGCCAGCACTCTTCCGGCTTCAACGGGCATCCTGACCACACGCCTGCAGCGAACGCGCATGCCTGGTCAGCACCCTCAGCCGACATCAAGCAACTTGGCACAGCACACTGCACTTCGGCCGGTCAACAAGCAGAGGCAGTCTCTCCTGGTCGACGCAGCAGCCAGCCACTACTCAACACTGCACCACCTCGACTCACTGAGGACTACGCAGCATCACCCCGACTCACTGGGGCTCTCACCGCAACACAGTCCCGACTCACTGCGGACTACGCGGCATCCTGTTCCGACTCACTGGAACACACTCCACTGGCACTGGCAAGCTCTTCAGACGCACTGACCGCTGACTCATCGACACGACCATCGACCTCCGGTCTCGGGGGGGAGTGATGTAGCGACATCTACCGCGCTACATACAAACTGGACAAGTCCTGAATCGCGCAAGTGAAGTTTGCATCGCAACCTGCATATATACAACCGCCCGACATCAACCGTCGGGCCGTGGCCCGCCAGGCAAAACACCCGCCTGGTCGGAGGATCCTCCCTTTGGTGTGAGGGGCAACATACCTCGCCCCTCCACAGCACAGATAAGTATTATGTCATAGGTAATCGACCAGTGAAAGTTCTTATTAAAATACATTCTACTATTGGCATCACTATCTACAATTCTAAAATTACGTGTAACAAAACCACGTAAAAACGATGGTTTGATTAAACTGTGATTGAAAATTGTTCTGATAAATTTGATACCATCGCATCGGCGGTGTAGTTAAAGTAGGTACGAAAATGTGATAAAACTGGTTATAATTAATATGAATTGATAACGATGCTGTTTGTTTTGATAATAGTATAGGTACCTACTAGCGGGTAGCGGGCCCGGCAAATTTTGTCCTGCCCTGACGATAAAAAAAATCGTAGAACCCGTTTGCGAAGTCACCTACCGGCTCATATTGTGAATCTAATTAGAGTAATATAGAGGTCAGTGTACAATTTTTTTTTAAAGCGTGATTGGTGTGGGTTCACGTCGGTATTAGGTACAATGGGTGGGTTTCGAATTGCAAGTCCGACGCCCTAGCCATTAGGCTATCCCCGCTTCAAATTTTCAAATCAAATCATACTTACTTATCAATGTTTATTCTTTTTTCACTTTCTTTTTTAACAACCAACCCATAGTGATATCGCGTTGTTGCGGCAAATATCTACAATACAAATGATCTCTTCACCTTGTCTCTACCTCATACACACATTTTAATTTACGTGTAGTGTGTGACGCGCTACATACGCAGACGACACAGCAATCCTCGTTACAGGCCCCAATTGGGAACTAGTAAAGGACACATCAGAATATTCCCTTCCTAAAAGTAATGCACTAGCTGAAAAAAATCTCCTCACCCAAAACCTGTCCAAAACAAACTAGGAACATTCCCTTTTCTATCACATAGGTCAATAAAGCTCCCCCTGACTTTCAAGGCCCATGTTTGCTCGTCCATTGGCACTTGCACTTGCCATGAACTAAATAGAGTAGGTATATCTAGGTGTGCAGACGGATGGTGGGCTAAAATGAGACAAACATGACAGCATACAAACTGATGACAACACGTGTAAAACGTCTGATACCTACATGTATGTAACGTAAGGGACACAACAACATGAGATAAGGATTGCAATACTGTATCACAACGTGGGGAGGGGCGGCCAAACCATACCTATCTCATAAGCTTAAAGAAAGCACAGAGAGCCGTGCTGAAAGTATAATATTAACAAAAAACCCCTACAGACTGTAGGTAAAACTTTTTTCAGACACAAAAGTCCTAACAGTTCGCCAGCTCTTGGTGCCCCATTTTTGAAAGCACTTGAAGGTACCTAATCCGGATCCAAACAAACGCACTCGCGAAGTGTATCTTTCCCAGTGCTTCATGTAAAACTTATTTTGGAAGACGGCAATGCAATTCTTTAGTTTAAGCTCCAAATGGATGTTTGTTACTCTTTCATGCCAGAACGGCTGAACGGATCTGGATGAAATTTGAGGGATAGATTATAGTCTGGAACATATACTTGGGCTACTTTTTATCCAGGTCGGACTCAATTTTGAAGTCCATGCAGACAGTCGCGGGCAGAAGCTAGTAGGTAAATAAATAAAATATCCTTACTAATATTATAAACGTGAAAATTTGTGAGTATGCATGTGTGAGATGTTGTCACATTGTTATTAAAATTATAAAAGGTTTATAATCATTTTATACTAATTATTTTATTATACTAATGTATTAAGAAACATTTAAAGTATCTTACTTTGATATTTTAATTATTTTATAATGTTTGTGTACGTCACACCCGGTAGTCAGAGGTGGGGCAGAGTGGGGATGCTCACTACTGTGTATTTAAAGGCGAGCACAGGCGTTGTACGGTGGCACGCAGTAAATTGTCCCTTAAATATAAGGTGAGAATTTACTTGACGTGTATTCGACCCATCATGACCTATGCGAGCGTTGTGTTCGCACACATCGAAGGGTCCGGTATCCAAAGGATGCAAACTCTCCAAAACCGTTTCATGCGTAAAGCCACGGGCGCCCCGTGGTTCGTGCGCAATAGGGAACTCCATGTCGATCTGAAACTGCCCACCATCAAGCAGTTTATGAAACGCACCTCCAAGCGTTTCTTCGATCGGGCCCCCCATCACCCCAACCCCCTAGTGGTTAGTAGCGCCGACTACAAACCCTCCCAAATCAGTAGAGTCCGCCGTCCACGGCACGCTCTGACCTACCCCGACGAACCTATCACCCTCCTACAGGAATCTAACCGAGAGACAAGCACTCTCAAAACCCACACACACAGACGCAATCCGATATACCGTCCTCGCCGGCGAGGCCCGTCGCGAAGACCCTCTAATGGTAACCCTCCCCGTCCCTTGCTCGAGCCGGCCCGCGCCGAGCCAGTAGCTTTAAATTAGCCCCTAAATAATTTAACCCAGATCCAGCCGTCCCTAGCTGTCCCCCCAGCAACGCCCTAAGCCGAGGTCGAGTCCCGCAGGGGACGCCCTTAGCTGCTGTTGCTTAGTTATAAGATGCTCCTGGCTGGAGGCATTCGGTGCCTCGCCACCAAGTCCGGTTACGCTGTGAAGATTCCCTGAATCAACAGCCATCACCATTCAAAAAAAAAAAAAAGTTGTATGGTGGTTACTTTCTAGACGTTGAGTAGTGAGGTACTCTGTCCCCTGTCGGTTCTATCTGACTCTGAGCACCTAATATCTACAAAACTACAGATAAGTACTTCATTAATTGTTATTGTTGTAGGTATATTAATGTTATCTTAATAATAAAAAGTAATTGATTGATTTGTATTACCTACCTCATTAATTAATTAAAAAAATATGTATTAAATATGAAATTGACTCTTAAATACTGGTTTTGATTGATCAAAGAATAAATGTCTATTTTTTTATATATTTTTTGTTTTTTTTAAACATCTTCTCACACATGTATGGATGTTTGTTACTCTTTCACGCCAGAACCGCTGAACGGATCTGCATGTTTGGCACAGAGGTAGATTATAGTTTGGAATAACACATAGGCTACTTTTTATCCAGGTCGTAACCAATTCTGAAGTCCACGCAGACAAAGTCGCGGACAGAAGCTAGTAATTATATAAACTTACATATATATATATATATGTAAAACCCAGACACTGCCTCATTAGTCTAGTGACCGTAGCTACCACGTTAAAGGCCTTCGCCTCAATCCCCAGGTCGAGCAGTGTTATTGGATTTTCTATTAAACTCTCAGTAGCAGCTCGTAGTTTGGAATTTGTGCCCGATTAATTAATGGCAATAGGCTCTACCCCTATTATATGGGACCTAAGACATACTGGCGAACTGTGGGTGTACATTAGTACCTACATCTCTGCCTTACTCTTCGAGAGTACAGACGTAAAGGTATGTTTTATATTTCTAATATTTATAATACATAGAAGCACTATGACAGGATTTGGGGAAATTCCAATAGGATTTGGAAAAAGTAGTAAGAGCTTGCCTACACCCGCGAGTATCAAGACAATAAAAATTATTGTCAGTGGGTGTTTTTATTGAATAAATAACTGGGCAATTGGCCATCGATCAGTATTCAATCATTCAGATTAGTTAGATAATTTTTTGATTAAATCAGTAGATAAGCTCAAATGATTTTCTTTAGAATAAGATAATCAGATTAGTTAGATAATTTTTTGATTAAATCAGTAAATAAGCTCAAATGATTTTCTTTAGAATAAGATAACTACTTAGGTAGTTGTTTTTTATTGATTCTGTCAGCAAACGATCAAACAAGCAACCTGTTGGTAAGTAGTCATCGCTGCCCATGGACACCTGCTACACCAGAGTAGTTGCTGATGCGCAACCGAGCTTTAAGAGAGGCTCTTAAAGCTCGGTTTAAGAGCCTCTCTTAAAGCTCGGTTCTGCTCGGTCTTACTGACTGCAGATTTTAAGAGCCGCAGCAACACCGAGAGGGAACTGGCTCTCCGCAAAAGTCGAAACAAACACCAAGGTGCTTTACGAAAATCTTCGGACTCCAAGCGGTCTTACCATTACCACCGAGCAAATCAGATATTTTCTCGGCTCTTACGAGATGCCTACCTGAATGGCAGTGAGGAACAACTGTATATTCTAATCCGGGGTAAAGGTAGGTAGGCTTTCTTAGGTGCTATACTTTTCTCTGTCATTGAGTGTGCAGCAAATGATCATTCTGATATAATTTGGTCTATTGAGAGACCCTGAACTGTTTGAGTTAGCCAACGTTTTTCGAATTACACTCGGCGAGTGTGTAGGTATGCTGAAATGCATCTTATTTAGGGGGAATCAGGCCATAGTTCTAGCGCAGCTACCGCACTTTATCGCAATTCATCCTCCTAACCTTCTACCAAATATGTTAGGGTTGGGATTGGGAGTAGTTATTACTTAGCCTTGAGCCCCTCCCTCACTATGACTTGTTTTATGAATTAGCCAGTATCGTCCAACTGCAGCCTCACCCCGCTACACACTAATTCACCCTATTATAGACTTTCCCACCCTCCGCCCACTCCTCTCGGTTTGGAGACTTCTGCGGCCAAACCATCCAATAAAGGTGTAGCTACCGCGCCGCGACGAAATCATGTTTTGTGTGGGTGTTCCACTAAGTGGTAGAGTTATAGCTAGTGATCCCGGGGCCTATAGGCTTTTAGGCCTGTAATTAAGCCTATTAGTTCTTTTTATTGGCCATGATAGAATAGTAGGCTTTTACTCTCTTTAAAAAGCCTATAGGTTTAAAAAAGCCTAAAGGTTAAAAAAAAGCCTATAGGTTTTAAAAAAAGCCTATAGGTTTAAAAAAAGCCTATAGGTTTAAAAAATGCCTATAGGTTTAATAAAAGCTTATAAGCCTTTTAAGTATTTTTTGCGACTAAAATCTTTTGCAATTAGTAGGCTTATTTTGAGGCTATCTAATACTATCTATAGCCATTATTCAGATTATGACTTAGTATGAATTAAACAAGATTTATTTTTGTACTGTATTTATTTTCAAATTTAAAGAAAACTAATATTATTTGAAATTGGAAATAATTGCTAAATATTATTTTCAAAAAAATGTAGCCATGATGACAAGCACATTGAAGATTTTATATTTTTGTCACCCAGACGATTTCTTTTTTTATTAATTAAATGTCCTGCCTTAGAGAATGATTGTTCGCTGGGGACACTTGTGGCGGGTATTGATAAAATATCAAACGCCATAGACTGTAAATGTGGTAAAATTTTTCCTTGATTTTTCCACCATGACATAACATCTGTATCCTCTGTCTCGATCGGATATGATAAATATTTCTGAAGTTCACTCTCGGACTCGGTACTTCTCCGTATGTAAATCGAAGAAAATATATTGATATTAGCTGGCGTCGCTGGTGATGACTCCGACGATCTAAAAGGCTCAGGTTGATGATTACCTCTTTGATTTTGAACGTTATATTTGTTATTATAAAATAAGGTTATAGATGTCAGCAGAGAAGGGTCTTCATCAACATTCATATCAGAAAAATAATCAGTTTTTAGTCTTGGATCCAACACGACAGAAAACTTAGCATAATCAGTACGGAGTATAGGTGAAAATTCTTGCAACTTGGCAAACATAGCTGCAGCAGCTTTTCTTATAAGGTCATCATCTATTTCCACATTAGAAGTTTGATTCATAAGAACATCAAGTATAGGTAATACATAGTATATAATTGGATATTTTGACTTTGACAATAATAACGTGGCATCATAAAATGGCATTAATAAATCCATGAATAATTTTACATGGTTCCATTCAGAATCTTCTATTAAATATTTTTGTAAATCACTATTGTTCTGACAAATGTAATTCAGAGCTTTTTTCATTTCGAATGCTCGTTTTAACATCAGGTAGGTGGAATTCCACCTAATATTAATTTCCTTTACCAAACCTAACTGTGGCATGTGCAATGTAGTGCAGGCTTCGAAATAGGCCTGTTTTCTTTTCGGCGAAAAATTAATTACGTTTACAAATTTAGACACAGCTGATATAGGATTTTGAACCTCTTGTAATCCTTTCTTAACGGCTAAATTTAAAATATGTGCCAAACACCTTGTATGGATTACATCTTCATAATCATCATCAACGGTTAATACTTAGACAATCAAAGTTAACGCTTATGCCCCCGACATAAGAGCGGTATAAAGACCGAAGTATTAGGTCAGACGTGCTGTTAATATATTCTCAAATTAGGGTATTCTCTGTAGTATGAGTACAGTTGATGATAGCCGATTATTATACTCGAACAATAAATAAAAAAGACCTAGCCTAAAGGACTAAAAATCTTTATAGACTTTTAACCTTCCAAGCCCCTTTAATATGCGCCTAGCCTACAAAAAGGCTAAAAGCCTATAGTTCCCTAGTAGACAAAAAAAAAGGCTATGAAAAAAGCCTAGGCTAAAGGCCTAAAAGTCTTTTTAGGCTTTTATCCCGCTGTAGCCCCTTAATTCATAGGCTAGCCTTAAAAAAAAGCCTAAAAGCCTATAGGCCCCGGGAACACTAGTTATAGCCCACAGCTCGTCCGACATGCGGTAGATGTGACCAGTGACCGCCATTATTCCATTTCAAGTTTGCGGCTTCTAACTTAGAGTGCTGTATACCGACACAGATTAATTTTGAAATAACTATGTATTGAAATATTTGTATGATTGACATGAAGGAAATAGTACCTACGGGTACGGGTGAAGGATGAGTGCCTAATGTTGACGCTTGACATTTTATCAAGCCTATTTCAAGCCTATTATATTGAAATAAACACATACATACCATCAAACCTGTATTCCCCGAAGGATTAGACAGAGGTGTACTCATGTACACCTATAGTTCGCCGGTATGTTTAGGTAACATGCAATAGGCAGCGTGCCAATTTATATTAACCGGGTACAAATACCAAATCCAAACTCCGAGCTGTTACTGAGAATTTCAAAGAAATAAAAGCCCAATAACACTTTGCTAGAATTGGGAATCCAACCCAGGACCTCAAGCATAGCAGTTGCGCTAGGGACCATAGGACTAATAAGGAATTCCAGACTAAATATTCAAATAAACATAGCATTCATTCACTCCCAATCTAAATACGACAACACGATGGCGTAGCGGTTGAGCGATCGGCTTCTGCGCCACGTGTTGTGGGTTCGATCCCCACACGGAGCAAATATTTGTATGATCTACAGGTAATTGGTCCGGGTCTGGGCGTTTGTGCATGTGAGAATTAGTGTTTGTAAACGCGCCCACGGTACAGGAGAAAATCCTAGTGGGGCAACGTTTTTAAAAAAAATAACCCAGTGACGGGTTTACAATTGTCAGTTTCTAAATTATTAATTTTGAAATCGAACACTCGGGTGCAAATAAAAAAAAAGCATTGTATGTATGGTTATATCTGTAAAATGGCAAAAATACCGATCCTCAAACCAGCCGCAAAAACTTGCAACCAATCAAGCCTGCTCAGCCTGATGGTAAATGTGAATTCTCGTTAATATAGATGAAACGGATAGCTGTCAATCCCAACGCCTAAACATCTTAACACTGCCCTGTATATAGCAGTCCCTTTGTAATGACAATACCTAATAGCAAAAATAATATAAGTGAATACTTAGATGATAAAACCATAACACATTAAATTGATTACATAAAAATATATATTTATAATCTAACAACAACTATACCTATAAAATTAATTCAAATACCTACTTAAGTATTAGTTACATTTAAAAAAGAAAGTAAAAATAAATAAATAAATGAGATAGATAATAGATCCCTAATAGATCGGGTTTTGCTCTGTGGCGTGCTGAGTGGACGATTATAGGCTG
Source organism: Acronicta aceris (assembly GCA_910591435.1). Classification (NCBI taxonomy): domain Eukaryota; kingdom Metazoa; phylum Arthropoda; class Insecta; order Lepidoptera; family Noctuidae; genus Acronicta; species Acronicta aceris. Next base: position 14,412,194 of record OU342774.1, on the reverse strand, counting down.
ATGATAATGATGATGATGAAAAAAATAAATAAATGGAAATAATCTATGATAATAATACTATCACGCCTGTATTCCGCGAAGGGTTAGGCAGAGATGAAGGTACAAATGTACACCCACAGCTAGCTGGTATGTTTAGGTCCCATGTAATAGGGGCAAGCCTATTGCCATTAAGAGTCCGGCGGACCGAATTTCTCTTACAAACGTAATACCGAAATAAATCGCAATTCAAACACAATTTAATCAAATTGTGTCATTTTTCGGGTATCGATACCGTTAATCTAGGTTCCTACGTTACCATTTCGTCCGAAATACTTCACTGGAAATAAAGCGAATGCATTTTTTGATAACTTTACCGTAGTTACCTAGTTTGGAACGATTTTTCGGTCTTTTATTTCCATTTAAGTAGTAGTAGACGAAGTAGTACCGTAGGAACCTAGATTAACGGTATCCAAATCCCAATAATAACATAATTTGACAGAATATTGCAATTCAAGCTCCGCCGGACCCTTAATCAGGCAGAGATCTAAAAAGAATTAAAAAAAACCAATAACAAAATTGGGCGGCTCGACCGGAGTGATACCACGGCCTCACAGAAAACCTGCGTCACACAACGCTTACGTTGTGTTTCACCGAGTGAGTGCGGTTACCGGAGGCCCAATCCCCTTTTAAAAGGTCGGCAACGCACTAGTGACTCCTCCGGTGTTGCGGGTGTCCCATGGGCGACGGTAATCGCTTACCCTCAGGCTTTCCGTCTGCTCGTTTGCCCTCCTATCCCATAAAAAAATATAAAATATATACGTACAGGGTTAAATTTCAAAGAACCGTTAAAACCAACTAATTATCAAACCCAAAGTGCATTTTAAATAGTATTGTCAAAAGCATAATTGTAAAATCATTCATTTGAAAATGTCTTGAAAAAAAATCTAAATAAATATTGCGGATTTGTTTTTTTATACAAATTAGGTAGCAAACAAGCATACGGCCCGCCTGATGGTAAGCGGTTACCGTAGCCTATTGACGCTTGCAACACCAGGGGTAACAGTCGCGCGTTGCCGACCCTGTCAATTAAGGAGGAACAGTTGGGCTGGCACCATAGGAGACAATCTGCCATGCATGACAGTGTGGGGGACCGGTGGTGTTATCGCCACTTTCATGCATGGCACAACATGCATGAAAGTGGCGATAACACCACCGGTCCCCCACACTGCCAACACAACGCTTCCTCGCAGAGCTCTGGCGATCTTGGTCACCGTTAGGAAAACAACATAGCACGGAGCTATGTTATTTGGCTACCATTTTCTGCAAGGTGATGGTACTTCCCCAGTCGAGCAGCTCCAATTGTGAGTAGAATTATTCAATTCCACTATGCCTTAACTCTCTTTAATATCTACTTCTCTGGTCGTGTGCGTATGCTCTCAAACTTATCTAGGTTATTAAACTAAATTGCGTATTGGTAACTACGCCAATACACAATGGATATGCATACACGCATTCTGTAATTTAGAGGCGGACACGGAATAAAATCATGTGAAAAAAAAATATAATTATTTGTATAATGTAATTCTTTGTACAATATTGCTTAATAAGAAGCTTAGGTACGCATTAAACTTAATACTCACGGCTGATAACAGTTTGAGGAGTCCTTCTGGCGAAAGGAGGTAGTCTCTGTCGGTGTAATATTTACGAAAAATGTGGCCTTCGGGCTCCTCTACCACTGCGCCAGAATTGGGCTCCTCTCCCGACGACGTCGCATCCATCTCCCACGCCATGGACACTTGTTTCATAAACTACTTGGTATAGTAAATATCACTCACGAAAAACAATCAAAATAAATCACATTGGATGACACGGTACCGATGTTGGTGGGAGCACAATAAATCTAAAACTGAATTACCTTTGATAATCAGTATCGTTATCAAAAAACCTATAACTTTGACATGAATAGGAGATAATCTGCCAATTTTATGATAAATATTTCGTAATATGAGTAGGTAGGTACAGGTATTCTGTGCTGCATCTATGTTGAGGAGTCATTACTATTATATTCTCTAAAATTTGTCGTGTAAGGTAGATACAACAAATTTAGTACCTTATACTACAAATGCTGATCATCAGCAGAAAGAAGGTAGGCTCTTTCAAATCTGCCAAACAACTGTCCATATAAAGATTGAACAGCCATGATGACGCGCCTCTGCCATCTCTAACACCTCTGTAGATGACAAACCAACTTATGTACGCCCTATTAAGCCTAACACAGGCACTAGAAACCCTATAAATGGATTTCCGTACCCGCACCAAGCGCCTGTCCACTCCATACATAGCCAGCGTTGACCACAATATTCATCCCTCCACACATTGTCATAAGCTTTCTCCAAGTCAATGAAACCTCATATTTTCTCCTCTGTTATTCTTATCACTCTAATAATACCTTTGCATACAGTTTGCCAACAACACTCAAAAGACTAGTTTTTACACTCCTGCTGTGAACCTTTTCCCTCATATAGTGGAACGATAACGGCCTTGCACCAGTCTCCCGGCACATGTCCGTACCTCCAACTGTGCCTCCAACACATATTAAAGAGCTGATGATACAACTGGCTTGCTTGGTGACGGGGTGGTCCCCGTCACCATTCCTCAACCGCAATAAGAAAGTTTTAAGTTTCGACTTTCGCTATCGCACCGATAGCGAAAGCTTATGGGCACTGGCAGCTGCTAACCTGTGACCCGGACATTGCTGTGATTGATTTTTGAAAGTTTTTTGAGGTTTTTCAGTAGGTGTGGAAATTATAGCTCCTTTTTAATTCATTTTTAACCGAATTAAAAAAGGGGGTTCTCAATTCGAATGTATATGTGTTTTTGTATGTTTACATTACACACAATCACACCTTTCTCTTACAGGGGTAGATAGAAACTACAGACCGCCACTTGCTACGATTCTTGCATAATTCTTTTGCTTCTTCGTTCTTCTTCCATATTGATATACTATCTTCTCAAACAGACGCACCGTTTTTGTATGATTGTTAGGCGATTACTCCGTAAACTTGATAATATAATATTAGGTTGGGGAATAAGTCTTTTCGCATTTAGTATGTAAATATTTAATAAAAAAAATCTTTGGCTGTACTATTTTTATCTGGCTAATTTTGATAACATTAAAAAAGTTACATTTAAAAAAAGAAACAAATTAGTAAAAATGCGTTTGCCGCTATTTTTCATTTGTTTTTCTTTCTGTCAAAATGAGTGAATCTAATGAAGAAATTCGATACATTTTAAAGTTTTATTACAAAAAGGGGAAAAATGCAACGCAAGCCGCGAAAAAAATTTGTGACGTTTATGGACCTAATGCAGTGTCAGCAAGAGTAGCACAAAGTTGGTTTAAGCGTTTTCAATCCGGGAATTTTGATGTTAAAGATGCACATCGCTCTGGTCGCCCTGTTACAGATAAAATTGACGCAATTTTTGAAAAAGTGGAGCAAGATCGGCATATCAGTAGTAGTAGTAGCTGAAGAACTAGGGATTGACCACATTTGAAAAAAGCTGGGTTTACAAAAAAGCTCGATATTTGGGTGCCACACGAGCTCACTGAAAGAAACCTAATGAACCGTGTACTCATTTGCGATTCTTTATTGAGACGTAATGAAACTGAACCGTTTTTAAAGAGATTGATAACTGGTGATGAAAAGTGGATCACGTACGACAAGAACGTGCGAAAAAGGTCATGGTCAAAGGTCGGTCAGGCTTCAGACTGTTTCAAAACCCGGGTTAACTCGCAATAAGGTGATGCTGTGTGTATGGTGGGATTGGAAGGGCATTGTTCATTATGTGCTTTTACCGCAAGGCAGAACCATCGATTCGGATCTTTACTGCCAAAAACTGATGAGCTTAAAGCAAGAAATTGGGAGAAAGCGGCCGGAATTGATCAATAGAAAGGGTGTGGTCTTTCATCACGATAACGCTAGACCACACACATCTTTGGCCACTCAGCAAAAATTAAGAGAGTTTGGCTGGGAGGTGTTAATGCATCCGCCATATAGCCCTGACCTTGCACCTTCAGATTTCCACCTGCTTCGATCTCTTCAGAATTCTTTAGGCAGTGTCAGGTTAACATCAAGAGAGGACTGCCAAAACTACTTGTCACGTTTTTTTGATCAGAAGTCCCAAAATTCCTACAACAATGGGATCATGTCACTACCCACAAGATGGCAAAAAGTCGTTGAGCAAAATGGTACATATATATATTATAATTAAATGTAAATTAACTTTGAAAAAAAAAATGTCGAGTTTTCATATTAAATGCGAAGAAACTTTTTCCCCCACCTATTATATTATCAAGTTTTAAGACGGAGTTATAAAAACTAGACCAGGGATTATAGATTTATTTTTCACGCTCTCCCAAAAATGTTCTATTTTAAGTTAAACCTATACCATTAAGCGTGCTATATGTAGAGGACAGCTGGCCCTGGTGTTGTGTGCAATAAAGAAAATTCTATTTACCCCTTGGTGTTCGTTGTTATAACTACCCTACCTACCCTATTGCAAAAATCACCCTAATGTTTGCAGTGGGTAGTTAAGTTTAGGTCTATAGTATAAGGAGATCTCCAGGAGTGCAACAAAAGCTATTTTTTGTATAAAACCATATAATTATTATCATTAAAAATTTAAAGTAAAAATGACTCGTACATAAGTTGTGCGAGATCGTACAGTAAGATACACATATGTGTTACGAATGAACTGGTCACATGTTCTGTGTAGCAGCAGCTGGCCGTTCGTTCCTACGCACACACGCACACGAAGCGAGGTACATCGTCACTAGTCACTGGCCGCGGCCACCACGAAACAAGACTTACATGTGATATGTATAAGACATACAAAGAAATATTAATCAAAAATTAATAAAGTGTGCGGAGAGTAACGTCCAGCGCCCGCGGCGCCGGCTCTGGACTAGCACAGGTAAGCTCGTGGAGACCACACATCACACAGTATAAAATTATTTTCTATTAACAACTCTTATTATGTGTCAAACTTTCTCTTAACACTAACTATAATGTACGCTCACTAGTTTATGAACAATAATTATTATATTACTAAACATATTATAATGCAAACGATTTGATCCATTACAAGCTTACGAGGAAATTAAGAACGCGTGTGGGACGTATGCATCGTCGGATTCGGCGCACAATGCCACATTCGAAAAATGACACATTCCCAAAATGACTTCCCATTATGCTACCCTATCAAAATTACACATTCTCAAAAAGTGGTATCACTTATTGTATAATTTACTTTAATGACAATAAATTATTATTAAAGTCACTTAGTGACTTCTTGTAGTTATAGGCCTATGGTTTATGAATAAAAAATAATATATATGTAATTATTTTAGTATTTAATCACATTATTTATTAATTTCCATTTATAATTGTTTTTCCATAAAATAAATTAAAATGGTAAACTAAAATAATGAATGCCGTTAAAAATTATAAACACTTAATATTTTAATAACAAAATATCGTAACTTTTCAAAAAAAGCTCAATTTTTTAAAAGAATTCAGCAACGGATTACGGCCAGTCCCAATATCAAATCAGTAGATTTGCTTACTAGAGATAGGATTTTGACATAAGGTCCATACACGTAATGTCAAAAGCCTATCTCTAGTAAGCAAATCTAGTAATTATTTGAACTGGCCGTTATTTGCACAGGGGTCCGCTGTTTTATTATAATATAATTAAAGTTATAGCTAGGTGTCGTTATTTATAGAAACATATTAAGGTCCAAATAAAAAAAAAACTGTCCGAAGTGACATTTCGAGAATTTGACATTATTTATTTTTATGTTTAGTACATGGAGGACTTACGAGCTAATAAAAGTAGACAAAAAAGGAAACCATAGTCACCAGAAAGCCAATAACAAATCCTCACGTATAGACATATAATACTAATTTATGGTGTAAGCATAAAATGTAAACATAAAATTGTGGTACCTAAATTTAGATTAACCAAAACAAATAAATCATTTCTAGGAAATTGTGTGCGTTTCTACAATAAACTCCCTAAATGTGTTACCGATCTTACTGACAAGAAATTTAAAAAGTACGTCAAATCAGTTCTTGTTAAGAAAGCCTATTATAAAATCAAGGACTACGTTGACGATAAAGATGTGTGGTGTTTAAATACGGATGCACTTGCGGCCTCCTTGGCAACCTGAGGTTTTTCCAACTTAGTATCTATAGTGAATATATGGACATAGTTTTCACAGATTCTGTATTCACTACATTTCGAGATGTCTTCATATGGTTAGTATTGTTTACCTCAACTGAAACTGTAAATGTGTGTACATTGTGGCATGTCTGAGTAGACTCTAATTTATCCTGCTTTGATGATGTGTGTACTTTACCACATAGTTCACTTATATTCTATTAATGACATCGAGTTCTCAAACACTGAGAACCTTCTACCTAACTTTGACATCCAATGTTCACACATCCTCATATCGCAATATTGTACCAATGAAGATTGTAACACCATTTATTTTAAAAGAGTGTCCATGGAGTTTCTTGCCGGATTCTTCTCCATAGGATCAACCTTTTGGAACCGAGCAGAGCTAGAATCATAACGTTTCATAATCGCTTGTTAAAGCTTATTTGAAATAAAAACATTTGAACTTGAACTTGAAGCGCAAAAACAAAACTATTACATAATTATTGGCATTTTACGAAAAGGCATTTTGCTAATGAGATGTCTCGCGATGTGGCGTTTTTAGAATATGACAATTTCAAAATATGACATTTTACGAAATTGCGATGTAATTTTGCGAATGTGGCATTGTGCACCGATTTCGCGTTGTCTATGTATTAATTAATATGACTATAATATAACGTAATAATAAATACTTCGCTTGAAACATTACCCTCCCATACATTTTTTGTATAATTAATAATCTACATGACCCACTTAATATTAGCATAAATCTCGTACGTATAGGTAATATAACATCGTAAACAACACAATCATGGACGAAGAGAAAATCAGGACAACACGTGGACACGGTCGAAACGAACGTTAGGTAACGGACGACTGGTCCCAAAACGACCGGAATTAGGTATAAAATTCGAGTAGAAATATTTGTGCAGAAACTAACCGAGGCACCGTCGTCGCTCGTCACTCACAAATAATGTAATGCTAATTCTATAATGGACTAGAATAAAAATCAGACTTGCAGAAATCATAAAGAGATCGAACCAGCGCGGGGTCGGCCGGCGTACAAAACTAGAAAAACGGGCCGCGACCGGCCCGAGCCGCCTAGAAGTCGGTGGCGGGCGGCCTTCACTATAAGGGGTCGTCGCGGGACGTGGACGCCACCGGCACGGCGCGGTACGCCGCCCGCGGCGAGCTCGCGCCCGCCCCCACCGCCGCAGCGCCCCACGCGCCCGCCCCCGCGCCCGCGCCCGCGCCCCACGCGCCCCGCGCGCGCCTCGCCCAGCCGCGCGCGCCGCTCAGCGCCATGGCCAGCGCCGCGCACGCGCCGCCCAGCCCCAGCGCCTGCAACAGAGCGAGGTGAGCGCCGGCGCCGAGGCGCGAGTGTGCGCCAGTGTGCACGAGTGTGCGCCAGTGTGCGATACTCACGGCGGCGGAGCACAGCAGGCGCGCCAGGAGCGGCGGCGCCCAGCGGTACTCGGGCGCGGCCAGCACCGCGTGCAGCGTGAGCGCGCCGCCCGCCGCCAGCGACGCCGCGCTCCACGCGCTCGTCCACGCGCCCTGCGCAACGCACTCCACTTAATGTCCTATGTCACACATCATACTCGACCGCGACCCGGCGATGTTTCACTACGATTGGATAAAACGCATGACTGCCTCATTAGTCTAGTGGTTCGATCGAGCAAAGTGACTGACCGATCCAGACTCAATAAGAGTCTGGATTCGTGTCCGGTTAATACCCGGCTATAGGCTCGCCCCCTATAACATGGGACCTAAACATACCGGCGAACTGTGGGTGTACAGTACGCCTCTGCCTAACCTTTCGGGGAATGCAGGCGTGATGGTATGTTATGTTATAAAAAATATTAGACGAAGACGATCCGTGTTTACACAAGGTAGTGCGCGTACGAGTTTGTTCCAGTCGAGCGGCAAGAGCGCGGCGAGGCGCGTGACGTGCAGCACGAGCAGCGCGGCGTGCAGCAGCAGCGAGGACAGCGCGGCCAGCAGCAGCAGGCGCGGCCGCGCCGCCAGCGGCAGGCGGCCCACGCGCAGCCCGGCGCCCGCCCACACGCACGCGCACGCGCCCGCGCAGCATGCCTGCCCGTCACAGGGACAATCATAAAACAATCAACTCTGGCTAATAATAATTGATCCCTACCTTATCATTGTCTTTAAATTAGAAAAATAAACTGAAAGTACAATAGACAATAGAGTAGAATAAAACAGAATATTCTTTATTACACACCAAAAACTTACGAGGACATCCATTAATTATGCGAGGCGTTCATGTCGAAATTCTGACCCTCTCTGCTCATTTTAATTTTATCATCGCGCATATTTATTTTATTATTTTATAAAATACTTTAACAATTTTTTTTTGCGCATAGAATAAAACAGTGTAAAAATCTAAAAAAATAGATTCCTTTAATTTTAATGTTTTTAATATTAAATTAATTTTAAAAACCCATTCTAGCAACTTTTAAGTAATCTGTTTGAGCTCCTAAGGCATTAACAATGGCTCTTCAAGACCATGAGCGTTGCAGACTGAGTATGTGGTTATGAATTGTCACCTCTGGAATAAAGGTCTGTAGCGACTGGCAAAGCAAACATAATCAAGCAAAAATAATCATCGGGCAAAAGGTCCATACTTGGAAAAGGTGGGAAAAAAGTTATTTATCCGTCTTCAAATTTTGGGGAAGTTCACTGAAAATTCCTCTCCTGAGCTAATCCCACGCATGCTCGATTGGATATATCTCGACCGAACTGATATCTGGGAAGGCCGACCATATGGCGCACAACCTCATCAGTTACTATTGCGCATTTAAATTGCCTCGTGACAAAACGAGATCTGTTTTTTTGCTCAGACGAATATCAGCCCAAAACATGATCATTCCACCTTGGCAAAGATAGAAGAAAGCGGCAGCAGCTTCACACAGTTCACATCATAATAAAAGTACATAATATAAGTATACGCATAGGTAGTCTGTGTCTCGCGGCTGCACCAAATATGTAGGTCCAGTTCAGCATTTTCTCAAGCCACCAGTGCTTGCCGCTGATTTTCATCTGGACCCTTGTGAGGAGTTACGAATGTAAATCAGATAGTAAATAAGAATAAAGAATAAGATGAAGTTCCTGAGAATTCTGACCACCAGTAAATCGCCAAAGACTAACTCTCCTTGAATCGGAATACATCCGTAGCAAGACTCATCGGAAAACAGAACACTTTCCCACTGATTGTCGGTCCATCGCAAATAGGCGTTAGCCCACAATAAACAACGTCCACGATTTCAACATAGCAGAGCTAGCTAGGACTCTTAGCGGTCTGTGAGAATGAATATTGACTTCACGTTATCATCTCCTGACAGTTTGAGCACTGATAACCACTTGGTGTTGGGATTAGAATCTTCCAACCAAATAAGGAGCTGTAATTTGTGGTCGTCTTCTTGAATATTTTGTAAAAAGCAGTCTTATTTCTGGGTAGTGATCCTGTATCTTGCCTCGATGACGTTCGGCCACATCTCCAATAGCTCTGTAGCATGCCCATAATTGGCAAATTAATAGCGTGTTGTCAGCGTCCACACGTTGTGTTCGACTGTGCCCAACTTCAAACATAACCACAGCCATAAGCATCTCTTCTCGTATTAAATGATAATGTTACATACCGATTGCAGTCTTAAAAATTACTAAATGCATCGATAATTGTTCTTCAAATCAAAAATCAAGAAAAAAAAAGAAAAATCCAACAATAATCTCCCAAGTTTTTAAGTTAGGAAACCCCGTACTTGTGACCTCCTTGTCATCAAAATCTACTGCTGTATTGTTGTTTTTTTTTTTTAATTTCGACTTTGAACCTGCATTTATACATTTCAATATTTTTTCTAAATATTTTTCATAAATAAATCAATATCGTTGGCTTGTTCCCTAGACTGTTGAGCAGTGTATGTCGAGACCCCCTCTGCCCTGGGTGATATTGGGTGAGATTTAGTTCGACCCCCTCTCCCCCCAAAACACTTCACGTAATTAATGGATGTCATAATGTAAAATACAATTTTATAAATCATAGAATGGTACAATGGGCGGTCTTATCGCAACCAGCGATTCCTTGCAGGCAACCTTTGGATGGAGTCATGAGAAAAAGGGAAGGATTTTTACTTGTAAATGGTTTAAAATGAACAGAACATAAAGTTATATGTATAAATAACGTGTCATAGAGCAATTTGTTGGATACAGAATGAGTGTTGTTGTGAGTTGTGAGTCGATGATGATTACCACGAGCAGCAGCGTGGCGGCGCCGCGCGGCGTGAGCAGGTGGCGCAGGCGGCAGTAGAGCGGCGCGAGCGGGCGCGGGCGCGGCGGCGGCGCGCGCCGGTACTGCGCGTGCGAGTCCCAGCTGCGCTCCGTCAGCTCCGTGCCGGCCGGCGAGCGCCCGCCCGCGCCCGCACCGCACCCGCTGCCCGCTATCTCGAAGTCCTGATCCCACACCCGTATTACATGTTTAGTATTGTCATGCACCATTGTACATATTTTGTTTCTCAGCTGTGTACTTTGTGCCTACTATACATAATCTATAAAAAAACATTTATACATTTTAGATGTACTTAAGTGAAATGTAAGAAGAATGAGTTCCACAATGGAAAAGATGATCTGATAATTATAATTATGTATAGTATAGAAATTAGTCATCTTGCCAACGGGACAGGCCGCTACTGATAGTATAGGAATACATGGAGAATGTTTGTAGAGGCTTAAGTGGGGAATTCACTAGACGGACATGCTTGCGGGCAGTTTTTTGTTTTTTTTTATACCACTAAGGTGGCAAACAAGCATACGGCCCGCTTGATGGTAAGCGATTACCGTTGCCTATGAACGCTAGAAACACCAGGGGTAGGTATCGCTCGCGCGTTGCCGACCCTGTAAATTAAGGAGGAATAGTTGGGCGGGCAGCATAGGAGACATGCTGCCGAGCATGCGTGCGATGCATGCGTTTGTATCAATAATTATACTGTGGTCACGGGTAGACAGGTGATTTATTTGTCATTTATTTTGATTGTTAGGCAGACATGCGATTTGATACATGTCTGCTCTCCTGTATATTAGGTACATTTACAAACACATACACCAATGCCCAGATCCGGATCAACAGATACTTGATCACATATAATAATTGCTCCATGTGGGGATCAAACTGATCACTCAGCCACTATGCTATGCCAAACATGTCATCAAAGGACGAGTTTAGGACCCATCAATATGTGGTAAATGCCTCTTTACCTTCTAATTGATTATTGTTGTTTAGGTCCCTAGATTATGGTCGAGCTATCCAATGACTGATGCATGTGTGCCGTCAGATGGGACTGGTCTACTTAAAGCTGCAATGGCTCTTTCTTCTAAAGGCCATATCAGACATTGTCTTACATTGGAACTCACATATTTGCTACTACGTATTATGTCTGGACTTTAAAAGAGACCATGATTTTCTGAGTTTGTTTTGGTGTTTCTTCTCAGAGGTCGTCAGTTAGGAAATGCCGGTGTCATCTAGTTTAAAAAAAAATGACTTGTAAAAGTGTCCTTATAAGATCTATTTACAGAAATAAATATCATTTATCATTTGTCAAATACTAATTGATAAAATGTTTGGTGTAGCGGCTGAGTGATCGACTTCAGTGCCATGTATTATGGGTTTGAACCCCACAAGGAATAAATATTTGTATGATCTACAGGTAGTTGTTCTGGGTTTGCGTGTTAGTGTATTTAAGAATTTGTGTTTGTAAATGCACCCAAGATACAGGAGAAAATCCTAGTGTGCAACATTAAAGAAATTTTAAATAATATAATTATAACAACATTAAATAATTATAAACATAATTAAATTACAATTAAACAACCAGCCAGTGCATATCAGACTTTGCACATTTAGGGTTCCATACCGAATGTAGAATATAATAGCAGAATTATTCATAATTTATCATTATATCTGATTTATCAATATAATTATTGGTATTTGTTACTAATATATATGTTAATATAAACATTAACACCAAATTTCAAATTCATAGGTCAAAAGGAAGTTTATAAAAAATTCTGCACAAAATTTTGAGACTGACAGACGTGTGAGTGACAGCAATAGGGTTCCGTTTGGATTCTTCGGGTATGGAACTCTAAAAGTAAGAAACTTGTTTACGTAAATAAGGTACATTTGAGAACATAAGATGGGTACCTACTATAAATTAGAGTCATAGGTGGTGCAATGCCATCAAACTTATTGGTAACAGGTACTTAATTAGTGAGGGGGTCACCTCTCCCAGTGCAAACTACCTGTACGTCTTCACCGCGGCAGCTCGTCGGCTCCAGCTCTCTTATCTCGTCCAGCAGCAGCTCCACTTCGTCGGTCGAGTACAGTTCACTCACTGACACGTAGCGCGCCGGCGCCGCTTGCATATCACCCGCCGAATCGCCTACCGCCGAGAGCCTTCGCCCCGGCACCTCCTGTAACCACTAACACACTCACGTTATCCGCTCCACTCGTCCCAACTTCCACACACGCAACGCATTAAAACAAACCTTTTCCGCACGTTGACATTGAGACTCCGTCCCCTTGTGTATGACCACATAATCCGAACTAATACAACTGTTTAGTACAGAAACGTTACCCTATTACTATTTTAATAACAAAATTCAATGACGCTCTGTGGTGGAGCCCGCCATGTTTGTTATCAATCTTTTTTTTTTCAGTAAGGCAATGTCATGACTGAATGCAGTGTGACCATCTGAAAAATAGAGAATCTGCTAAATAGGGATGCGACATATTTACTTTACTTAGTTTTAAAACCGGGGCTTGGCGTATATGTAATATGCGATATTTGTTAGGTTTCACGAGGGCACAACACAAGAATTAAAAACGAGCGCATAATTATTTCTGCTAAAAAAAATACTTTGAACTTGCAAGTATTTTTTTCGCAAATACAATTGTGCTTGTTATTTACAAGAGAACACGGATCGATTTCCTATGCTAGTATTTTCAACTCTTTGAGAGCTCGCCGCGTTGAGTTGGGGGAGGCGGCGGCGCGATACCGGACCGTACATAGAATTAAAAATAGCTTAAAAAAATACGTGTGGCACTCGGAGACTGCCGCGGTAAAGCTATTGCATAGCGTTTTTTATCAACTTATGTAATACAACCAATGCCACCTAAAGGCGGGTTGCTGAACTAAAGAGACAAGCGTGTTAGGTTTTTTTCGTTACGGAATTTCTGGATTCGGTCCCCACGCACAAGGCCCGCGATAGAAGCTATGCAATAGCTTAAAATACTTGCATAGAAAATCGATCCATATTACCATATATACAAGGCGCATAATCGTATTTGCAAAAAAATACTTTCAACTTCCGAGTATTTTTCTCGCAAATACAATTGTGCTTCTTTTTTATCAGATTACACGGATCGATTTCCTATGCAAGTACTGTCAACTCTCGACTCGAGGGAACGCCGCAGCCGCTACGGCGTGGTCAAAAAAATTATTAAAAGTTTAGAGTCCCATAATTATTTTTGGTCAATATGTCGCTAGTTCGAAAAATCATTAGAATAAACTTGAAGGCAAGTTGTTTACATACTAAAACATTGAAATCATGCAGCCAATAGTTTATTGGCCATGCCATTTTAAAGTTATCTTGAAAGTAAAACAATTTTATCAAGACTGATTTATCGTTGTTTTGTAGTTGGTTACGTTTTTATTGTAAACTATTAATTGAAAAAATTGGTGCATATATGAAGGTCTGTACTTTTTATTGGTATAAATAAGTATCTACATATAATTTACGTGGGAGAGCCATAGTTCGGCACGAATGGGCCGGCTCGACCGGAGTGATACCACGGCCTCACAGAAAACCGGCGTTAAACAAGGCTTACTACTACGGCATGCGACTACGGCATGGACATAGAAAACTTTTCTTGTTTATACCATTAGTTGAATTTGTTCGTAGTCAGGATTTAGTTTTTAAGTTTTCGTTTTTATTTAACACTTTTTGGTGGCTTATGCTAACTTTATTCGCTACTAACTGCAGCCGGCGGTTTCACTCGTCTACTATGTCCTTCTTCAGGATGCAACCTATCTCCTTGTCTAATTTTGTCAAAATCCGTTCAGCGGTTTACGCATTATAAACAGAATTTAATTTCGCATTTACAATATTAGGTCTAGCTGTTGCTCGCGGTTTTGCACACTTGCATGCTAAAGTACTTTTTTAGACAAAAGGTAGCCTACATTTATGTCGTTCTCAAAGGCCCAATTGATCTCTCTATCAAGATTCATCAAAATTGGTTTAGGCGTGAAAAGGTAACAGATTGACAGTTATTTTCGTTCATATTTACCTAACATAAATACGTATGCGAGGCGCCTACCTTGCAGCTTGTATAGGGACCCAGAACTAAATCCTTTATTATTTGTCCCTAATAGCGGGATAATTGAAACACTATATTGTTTACCACGACCATTGACTTAATTACATAAATATAATAGGAAAACAACAATATTTTTCCATTAAGCCAATATTGGCCAATACCAATAAGCATGAAGTTCAAACATACTCGTACAAGTGCATTTATTCTATCTAGGTATAACTATTTTGGCATCATAATACTTTATTATGCATTGCAATATATTTTTCATTCAATATCTAGGTAATTAAATAAAACTCCTACTTTTTACAGATTTTATACTTTATTTAATATACTTAATTTAATTCCCGACGTTTCGGATCCTTTTCTTCTTCTTTAATTTTTCTTGAATTAAATATGTAATATCAATTCAACGCGATAAAATCCCAAAAAAGGAGTTTTATTTCAATATCTTGTATTCGCGTAAGTGAAAACATTTAAATTAGAGCAATATAGCCCACCGGTAACGGGAGCAGGGTCTAAATTACCGGAGGTCAGGGCTCTAGAGATAGAAACTAACTAACGAATTAACGATGCGGGAGCCTGTGTCCAGGAGTACCATTTTCTGAGTATTTCTTTCGATACTCTATGTATTAGAAATTATTTCGTTTCTAAATAGTATACTTTTTCTACACCGTGGAGGAATAAAATAAGTTTGTCTACATTCCTTGGAAGAAAACGAAGAAAATAGAGTCAACTTCAGATTCGTAAATGACAGCTGTAATGACAATTATGCATATATCAGGCCATCGTATTAGTTGTTAGAGAAAAAAATTACACCTTTGTTTACTTCTTTCCTTTACTCTAAATTTAGTTAAATCGTTAGCCATTTACTTTATCAAAATTGGTTTATTATGTTAGTGTATTTTTTTAATATGCTCTATTTCGTTATATTTTAACCTTTGCAAGTCTAGTACATACTACAACGTACATAAATTTACTACAATGTATGAGGATGAGAGTTCAGGGTCTTGTAAAATAACGGAAACACTGAAGCTAAAGAATGTAAAAATATATTGTAAGTATAAGAATTTGGACATGAATACAATTGCCCTTATAAGTTAAATAAAACTAATCGTGCAAACTAAGGTACGCGGTGGCAAGCGCGGAAGAAAATGCGACACGTGTGCGCAGCACACGTTCGGGCGGCGAACTGGCACACAGAGTCACAGACTACTACTGCTACTAAGAGATACTAGTATGACTACGCGGGACGCGGGACGCGCGCGACGCCCCGGCTGCTGGCTTCGAGTAGCTCGCACTAGTCGAGGAGAGTTGTGGGTTGCTAGAAATGGTTATTTTTCAAGTTATAGTTTTTTCAATACTTAAATATTATATGTAATAATTTTTGATAAAGTAGACGGATTTCAATAAAATTAAGCTTATTTTAGTGAAGGAAAAATCGCGGGCAGGATTCCTTCTTAGAATGGAAAATGTAAAAAATCACATAATTAAGCTTATATGACGTCTCATGATACTGCCATTGCATTCCTTTCCAATTTCTCTCTTTTTAAGAGATGACGCCAGCAGTATGAAAGTCCCAGCAGGTACAATTTTTATTCGTCCAGTGTTGTACTTTGGATTTCTTGTAATACAATATAGCGTGCGATACGCTGAGGATCAAAACAAATCTTATGACACCTCATTTGTTAAAATCAAATAAACTTTTATTTTTTTCTATCCCCTTTTTTGTATTTAGTCGGCAATATTGTCATGTTTTTTCAAAAATTCATAGCCTATAATGATCTTACTGCAAAGACGAATCATTCGACACCTTATTTGCTAAAATCTGATGAGTACTTTTTGAGCAAGGATCGAACATCCATACGATACATACTTATATACAAACATACATACATACATACATACATACATACATACATGCATACATACATAGACTGTTAAACTCATTACCCTTCCTTTTCTCGTAGTCGGGTAAAAAGAGGGTATTGACGATATCATCGTTTATTGTGTCCAGACTTTCATACAAACTTTCACCTCCCTTTTACCTTAGGGGTTGAACTTCCAAAAATCCTTACTTAATAACAATTATCAAGTTTTTCGGCAATTGCAGAAAGTAAAAATGAAGTATATACAAAGATAAAGAGAAAATAATATAAAACAATCACTTGTAATTATACTTCGACTTTTAATTCTGTTCAGTAACTTGACAGTTCAAAGAATTATATTGATACCATACTAGTAAACACTAATAGTGTTGTGGTGGTGAACGATTTGGCAAACGAATGAATTGCGAACGAGTGATAAAAATGGTTTAATATGAATAAATCTTTAAAAAAAATTATAAGATGTGGAATATAAGAATAATTAATACTTATTAATAAAAGTAATTTCCTTTTTTACTTTTAGAAATAAACTAAGAATAAAAATCATGTAAGTTTACTTTTTTTTCTTTTGTCCTTTTATTTCGTCTGACAAACTTCTACAACGTTTAATAGTGTATATCGTGTTTTTATGACAAGTTATTAAATTTAAAATAAAAGTTAGCATACAAGTACATTACTTAAGGTTAAGTTCATTCATTTCATTCATTCTTTCACCAGCTCACTATATTTATTTTTGTCAAAAACTGGTAACCCTCCAACTGTCAAGTTACTGAATACAAATAAGTCTAGGTTCCTACTCTACTAGTCTTGGGCTTAATCCGACTTAACCGGCGTTGTTGGGTGCGCACTCTATTCGTACAATTCTAAAAATGTACTAGTACACCATATTATTACTATTAGTACTTAGTAGTACCCAGATTTGTTGACCCAGTAATAATTAGTTGCGCAAAACATATCACTGAAAAGAAAAGAGAGATATATATCTTTTCGATCTGAGATATATATCTCTCTTTTAGATCTCGCTCAGAGCGAGATAGAACGGAGTAATTGATCGTAACGACCTATTTGTCAAACTGAACCGTTTGATATAAAGAGCCGAAAGAGTTTGCCGAGAGCAAGATATAGCAAAGCGGTGATGATAAAGATATTTTTTTTTTTAAAGCCCGTGCTGTCCCACTGCTAGGCAAAGGCCTCACTCCATTCCTTCCAACGGTCGCGATTGTGCGCTACTTCTTTCCAATTCTCAAGGAAGACATCCAGTTCATCCCGCCATCTTCGTGGTCTGCCGCGACCCCGTATCGCTGTTTCAGGGCACCAATCCTGAGCTTTCCGGGCCCACAGCTCGCTGGGCATGCCACAGACATGTCCTGCCCAGTCCCATTTAAGTTGGGCAGCATTTTGAGCCACGTCAATAATTTGTGTTTTGGAGCGCAGTGTAGTGTTTCGAACGTGATCTGTTAATTTAACACCTAACATACTGCGCTCCATAGCACGTTGGCAAACCTTGAGTTTGGACTTTTGGATGTTTGTCAAAGACCAAGTTTGTGCGCCGTAGGTCAAGATGGGGAGAATACACATGTCCATTAGCCTACGCTTCAGAGACATGGGCAGAGTGCCCTTGAAAAGCTTCATGGACCAGTAACTCTTCCAGGCATTTTCTGTTCGTCTTGTAATTTCCTTATCTTGTCTTGCCTGGAAAGAGATTACTTGGCCCAAGTATAGATATTCATGGACATATTGTATATTCTCCCCGCCTGCGTGTATGCTCCTTTTGGAGCTGTTGGTCATGAGCTTGGTCTTCGACATGTTCATCTTCAGTCCAATCTCAAGGCTTGCATTGCTGAGGTCTTGCAACATTTCTTGTAGTCCTGTGGCTGTGGGAGAGAAAAGTACAATATCATGAGCGAAGCGTAGATTAGTTAATCTTGCTTCACCGATGATAACCCCCTTATCTTCCCATTTGGCTGACAGCATCTGAAAGACTTCTTCCAGGGTGCTGGTGAACAGCTTTGCAGATCGGGTCGCCCTGTTTGACTCCCTTAAGAATGTCAAACTTTGGACCTGATCTCTCTAATTTAATGGCAGCTGTACTATGGGTGTATATTTTTTGTAGTAATTGTACATATGTAGGTTCTATCTGTTGTTTTGTAAGCGCTTTAAATATTGCAGAATGTGTGATGCTGTCAAAGGCTTTAGAATAGTCTACAAATGCCAGATATAAAGGGGATTTGTATTCTTGGTATTTCTCTACTATTTGATTGATGGTATGTAAGTGGTCGGTGGTGGAAAGTCCTCGACGGAAGCCCGCTTGTTCTGGAGGTTGTTCAAGATCTAATTGGCCTGCTATGCGTTTTTCAATTACTTTTATGAAGGTTTTGTAGACATGAGATACTAAACTAATTGGCCTATAATTATTTATGTCGAACTTGTCACCCTTCTTATGGAGTAGTATAATGATGGAATGGCAAAAATTTGATGGGAGACTACCAGTACGAAGAATGTCGTTGAACAATCTTGTAAGGTAAAAAAGAAGCGATACGATATTATTAAGTTATTTTTTAGTAAAGGAAAAAATTCAATCGCTGGCAGGATTCGAACCTGCGTCTTCTGGTTTGATATACCAGACGCTCTGACCTCTAAGCCACTGCGAAGCCTACCCGCATGATTGAAATTTTGCCTTCACATTCCGAATTTACGTCTTAAGGTGACGTTGGTAACATCTATGAGAGGCAAGTTACCTTACTTCCCAACCGACACGACTTACTTTTCAGTTAGTTCAGTGTCGTACGATGCCACCTTACCTTTTAACTATCTTTTTGTGATTTTTTTGCATTTTCCATGCTATGATTATTAAGTTATTTTTTTTTTAGTAAAGGAAGGAGGAGGAGGATATTATTTTCAAGAATGATCATAGCATTTAAATTCCCTTCAGGCTTACCGAGCTTAGAAAAAAGAACTATGATTGAAGGTTTATGATAGTCAAATTAGGTTGTAGTACATAATAGGAGCATATTTAGAAATCAGTGTACAATAGTTCTAGTTAATCACGCGTACCTATTCATTTTTTAAATAAAAACAAATACTTAAAATTACGTAGGTAGGTACATTATTTTTAACATCTAAGTCCAACGAGAATTATGTAACGCAACCTATATTGTGATTTATTCCCATAATTTAACGTACAATTTCTTTTGTTACTCATTCTATTCTCGTTCGCTCTTGGCTCGGCCGGCATATGCGCGATCTAAACAACGTCGACTATCTCTCTCTCTTCCCTTCATTATGCATCTTTTTATTCATCTAATCTGCAACGGATCTAAAATGAATCTTCGTACTGAGATATAAAGATATACCTATTTAAGAAACTGGTGAGCGAGAGATATACTCGCTCTTTTGGAAAGATATATATCATTTACTCGCGAGCGACACAAGTCTAGTAATAATAAACAGTACCTGAATAACTGGCTACAAAATAGTGTACAGGTTGAAATACTTTCTTTTACATTTTTTTTTTTACTTTTGAGTCGTACGGTCGAACCGTTCGTTTGTACCGTTCTGCCGTAATCAGTACATGTACGATGTACTAATGGTACCAAACGTTAATCGCGACTGTTTCATTTTAGAACGAACGAAAGTCGTAGGAATAACATCATCTCGGAAGTCTCGGACAGTCGGATACTCGGACCCATAGACTGTACAATATAAATTGGTCGGACCTCCCTCGGTGAACGTAGTTCAACGTTGTACCACAGACAGATTATAATTATAGTTGATAGTACTGTTACTGTACTAGTGTACTGTACGATTAGTCCGATGGTCCGAATAGCGATTGACGTTTGGTAATAGAACTTTTCGTACCTCACTCACTATGTAACGTAACCTATTAGTACATCGTACATGTACTACCCAGGACTATAATCTACCATTTTGTCCAAAATACTTCACTGGAAATAAAATATGTAAGCGAATGGAATTTTTGATAACTTTACCAAGTTTGGAACGATTTTCCGGTCTTTTATTTCCAGCGAAGTAGTAGTAGACGAAATAACTCCATAGGTACCTAGATTATTAGTATCCAAATCCGAATAATAACAGAATTTTATAGAATATTGTCTGGGTTACGATTTATTTCGGTATTACATTTTTGTGGGCAATTCAAGCTCCGCCGGCCGGACCCTTAACTAATATAATAAACCTGAAAGTCAATCACGTTTGAACGGCTGAACGGATCTGGATGAAATTTGGTGCAGAGATGGATTATAGTCTGGAATAGCACATTTTGTGGTCGGATCCAATTCTGAAGTCCATGCAGACGAAGTTGCAGGCAGAAGGTAGTACTCCTAACTATTACAAATGCGAAAGCGAACTGTTTAAAGTATTTAAACTCGAATAACATAAAACTATGCAGTATACATTTTATATTAGTTTTTATTGACAACTAGCTGACCCGGCAGACTTAATACTTTCATATTTATTCACCTTTTAAACCTTCTCTGGACTTCCACAAATAATTCAAGACCAAAATTAGCCAAATCGGTCCAGCCGTTCTCGAGTTTTAGCGAGACTAACGAACAGCAATTAATTTTTATATATAAGAAGAAGAAGATATCAACGAAGGCCCACTTGGCGGGACTCCTATTATTTTTTAAATGATCAAAACACTCATTAAATGGCGGTTGTCTATGAATGCGAACTCGCTGCTGCACGCTCGGTCGAGCCATAGTGACCGAAGCAATTGACAACATTTCATTTATTAACATAAAAAATAGGATACCTACCCCATATTTTATTCTCCCGATATTCAATCATTTTCATATTTATTTTCAACTTTACTTCAAAGTCGAAAATAAATATGAAAATGATTGAATATTAATAATATTTCTATTCTTAACATACGTAAGTGCCAAACGACGTCATTTGTACGGTTCTCCAAAGGGTTAGGCAGAGGTGTGCTAGTAATGTACATCAACATTTTGCCGGTATATTTAGCTTAAACGATGATATGACGTAGTTTTCCTGAGCCCTCAAATTTTTTTTCCTATCAGTTTGGCATCTATCATAATTCAATTATATGAGTATCGCAAATGCACTTCACGCGTTAATGTGAACTAAACTTTGCCGTTTACGATGTAAGACCGGAAGCTGTATTGAGCAGTTTTTAATTTTTCGATTATCAACAAAACACACGTCAGCTCCGTTCGGACACCGGCGTTGATCTTTGTAGAAATAAATAAATAATTACAATAATAAATGTTGTATTTAATATTAGTCATAATAACCATATAAATTACTATTATACTGTTTGATACCCACAAAGCACTAGAAACTACTTGCGGCAGCATTGAAATCGTATTCACATTAATAATTATGGGAATGAGAATCGAACCCAGGACCTCTAGCGCGCTCAGGACTACTAGGCCAACGACTTAGGTAGTTCAAACCATAAGAAAATATAATGAAGAAAAAACTACCTACATTTTATAAACAATTTTTATTCAAAGAATGTTTTGTCTGACTATTTTCTAGACTTGATTCATCAACTATATCACAGAAATGATCAGTATAATTAAATATATATTGTACGTACTTAATTCTAAGAAAAGGCAAGTAATCTAAACATTTCTTAAAAAATTGTAACGTCACTGTGTAATTGTCATTGGTACATGTACTTATGTAAATAATATAGAGAATACTTATATTACGAATGTTGCAAAACAATCGATTTGTTAACAAAAATAGTAACAGAACTTAACCCTAATACAATCAATAACAATAGAAATAAAATAGTGTACGTTACCAAAACATGGTCAGACCTAGGTAGTTTTCTTACATACATCGTCAAACTTCTCTTAAACCTATTGTAAAATATTACAAAATGCGTTTACACGAAGCTCAGGTTGTATTAATATGGAGGTAGATAGAGACGCTTTGCAAAGGCACTTCGAGCGAGGGATTACCAAAACTATGTAACGTCACTACGTACCGAAGCCGGGCGGCGGTCGCATGCGGGCGTGCGGGGGGGGGCCGGGCGGTATTCTTGGGGGGTGACCGTGAGGCGGGCCGCGGGGGAAAGCGTGCGGGGGCCCGGCCAGGAAGGCGGGCGGCGGCGCCGCGGGGCCCATGGCGCGGCCCAGCGTGCCCGCCATATACCAGTGCGCGGCCGCCGGGTTGACGCGCGCCAGCATGCCGTACGTCTCGCACTCTGCCAGGCTCAGCGTCACACCCGGCACCGGCCACGGCCCATACCACTGCCCGCCCGGTGGGTACATCGGCGGCAACGGATACACCGTTGGTGGGTGGAACACCGTAAGTTGCGGTCGGACCCCCGGCTGTGGTGGGCGGACAGGGACCGGGAAAGGAGGAGGCGGGGAAATCCTCGCCGCCGCCTCCGCGGTCGGTTGCGCTTCCCGCGGCTCGGAAGGAGTGTTCGCAGATGGAGGAGACTGGGTAGGAAGAGGGCCCGGCGACGAAAGAGGAGATGGCAACACAGGCGAAGTCACAGTTGTGAGTATGGTAGTTTCAGGGACAGGGCACGGCACGCCGGGCAACAGCAGTGGGATGCGAGTAGCGAGCTCGGCGGACTCGGAAGCTGACGACGATGAGGTTGGGGGCGTCAGAGGTGTATCGCGCGTAATGGCCACCGTCAGTTCGGCGCTAGGCGGAGTCGAGGGCGGAGAGAGCGAGGGCGCGGGCTCGGGGGCCGGCGGGGCGCGGGGCGCAGGGGGCGGCGCGCGCGGCGCAGGCGCGGGGGGTGGGGCGCGCGGCGCAGGCGCGTGGGGCGGCAGGCACAGCGGCACGTGCTGCCGGTAGTCGTCCACGTAGTCGAGCGCGATGCCGTCGCGTAGGTACGCATGTATCTCGGCGTAGTTGGGCGTGTCGCCATTCTCGAGAGCCTCGAACCTCGGGTACAGGTAGCACTCCGCCGTCTGTAACCATGCGCAAACATGAGCGAAGCATTGCACGACTGTGCGCGAATCTCGAGGACGCCTCGGACGCTTATACTTGTACCGAACCCTTCCCCGAGGTTCGAGCGCAGTGTTTTTACACGATTCAAAATTCCTACACAGTTATTGTTTTATTGTAAAAATCAAATCACAAATATCTTCTTCTATCTTTCCGAGTTCTAATAGAGTTCAAAATCATTTTTACAATTGCTAATTATATTTTAGAACTCAGCACTTTTTGAGTGCTTCGCGATATTTTTTGTCTAAAAGGATTCGGCGGCGTAGTGTGGGATTCGTTACGGCAGAGACGCGGCTTGACTCCCCGACTGATATCGGCTCCGGAGACAGTTGTTTTGGGGGCCGTACGGAGGCCGCGGACACCGGGCATGGCGCCAGACGCGCGTGTAGCGCGGCGAGGCGGCGCAGCCGCGCGAGACCGGCACCGGCAGCACCGGGGGCGGCGCCGGGGCCGGGGGCGGGGCCGGGGGCGGCGCCGGGCGCGTCCGCGTCCCACGTGCGCAGGCGGCGCGGCGCGCGGCCCAGCAGCTCGGACGCCGAGGCGGACACGTCGCTGGCGCTGTCGGACGGCGGCGCACTCACCCGCAGCGCCGAGTCGGGCCGCGCGTCCGCGTGCCCCGCGCGGATCAACTCCGAGCTCACGCACACGTCCTCCTCGCCCGACGTGTTGATCAGCAGCGTCTCGATCACATCTTCCTGCGAACCGATCGCTGTCTCAGTAGGAGAAGCGCACAGAGCGCGGGGCGCGGGGCGCACTCAGTCTGCGGGTACGAAACTTGCGACGGGCGGCGGTAGAGCGGTGGCGGCGCGGAGCGACAAGAACAAACTAGTTTGGTTTCGCCGCTCGCGCGGGGACACAGTGTTGCGTTTCAGTTGTTTCATTTCAGCGCGACTGCGCGGAAGTTTGTTTCGTACACACGCAAGGCACCGCTATCTCTTCGCCCCGCGCCGCACCGCCCCGCCCCGCCATCGCTCCGGCCGTCGCAAGTTTCGTACCCGCAGACTCACCTGTTGGTCCACGGCGACGACGTTGGCGACGAGGCGCACGTCGCGCACGGTGCGCAGGAAGTGCGCGGCGGCGGCGCGCGGCCAGCGGCGGCCGGCGGCGGGCGGCCGCACGCCGGCCAGCCGCGCGCGCGCCGCCTGCGCGGGCAGGCGCGCCCACTGCCGGCGCAGCGGCCGCAGAGCGCGAGCCTCCACCGTGTCCACGGTGCCGTAGTCCACGTGTCGCACCTGCGCGCGCAATACTATGAGCCAGTCCCGACATACCTCCGCCGCACCGCACGTATTCATTCTCGATCCGACACGATCGCAACAATTTGCTGGGTTTCTAACAAAATTATTCATTCATATCGGCAGACTCTTAACCACTTTCTCATTAGGTTTGGCCACTTTATAAATGATAGGTAATATAATTTTGTAAAAGTTATTCGTATTGTCAGCTATCTCTCGCCACTTAACCAACGGAAGGTGAAAATTTCGCACATCATTTTAAGTAGCATGCACGCGGCGTTCACGCTGCACACACGCCGCACGCTGGTCGCTTACAGGCTCGAGGAGCGCGCTCGCCCGATGTAGGCCTAAGAGCTCCTACACACCATGTTTTTTTCCGGCGCCGTCGACGCGCGTCGCACACAACTGTAACGCGCTGCAAGCGCGATGTTATCGCAACCAATTTACCTATTCACACGTTCATAAAATTGTAGAATCCAGACGACGACATTTTCGCGTGCTGTCGACGCGCTGCTATGTGAAATGTAGACTCCAATAAATATAAAAAATAGTTATTATCTGTGGCACAATATCTCTTGTCTATGTCAAATGTCTATGATTGTCTATTGCGGATATAAAGTTATTAAAGTGTACAACGTGATTATTTTCTCCACCGAGTTTTATCAAATTATAACATCACAAACATTTTGCAAGCCCATAACTCATCACAGATTATGGGCCCATAATACGCCACTGCATAAATTACGGCGAGAGCAAACATCTTGTGAGAGATTTTCGCTGGCTGTCGCGCCATCGGACGTCATTGTTTTGTTGTTGAATTCGCCGGCCGTCGTAAAAGTGGACGAAAATGGATCTGTCGCAACCGCAATCGATTTCTGGAGTAAAGTTAAATGGAAGTGCGACATGGTGTACCTGGAAATTTCAGATGAGGGTTATTCTAAAGGCCAAAAGCCTATTTGAGATCGTGGATGGTTCCATACTTATACCCGGTGCAAGGTTGGATTGTTTTCCATATTGAACAAAGTATAATGACACATCTACTTACTGCCACTACGTCTGCCGAGATGTGGACGAAATTAAATAATATCTACGAAAAAAAATCGTCAACATCCTTGCACCTTGAGCAACAGAAGTTTTATTCGCTCAAATGCGATTCTGATATCTGATTCCCTATTTTTCTCAAAAATAGAAGAGCTAATATTCGCCAGTTAGGCGATGATATATCTGACAAAATGGTTATCACCAAGGTACTTATGTCGCTACCAGAAAAATATCGCCATTTTATTGCAGCTTGGGAATCGGTCCCTACAGAAAATCATACTGTAGGAGAACTAATAGCAAGATTGTTGATTGAGGAAGAACGCAATATGTCTATTTCAACAACTAGTGAAACTAAATCAGATACAGAGTGTGTAGCACTGGCAACAACTACTAAGAAATTTAACGAGATAAAGTGTTTTGGTTGTGGCAAGATGGGCCATTATAAAAGGGATTGTCGTGCTAAGTTGCAATGTTTTTATTGTAAAAAATATGGCCATTCTATTAAAATTTGCAGACTACGGCTAAATAAAGAGAAAACCAGAGATGTTAGTAAAGGTAGTGAGTCAAACAAAAAGAGTAATGCATTCACAAATTTTATGAAGAACAAAAGCTGGTTGTACCTAAAGCTGGTTGGTCGACACCGGTGCAAGCGAACATATGTGTTAAAGCTTTTGATGGAGAGGAATGGATTGATACCACTCTACATAATGTGTTGTATGTTCCCAAACTGACAGTTAATTTGTTTGCTGTGAGAAGTGTCATAGACAGAGGCTATAAAATGGAATTTGAAAAGGACCATTGTGAGATAAAGAATAAGGAAGGAATAGTTGTGGCAACAGGGTACAGAGAGAAGAAATTGTATGTCATGTGTTTCAGTTATGATTCTAATCCTATTGCTAATGTAGCCATAGCAGTAGAAAGCCTACAGATCTGGCATGAGCGCCTAGGGCACATAAACTTTCAGTATGTCAAGCAGTTCTTAAATAAAAATGAAATTAAATATAAAAACGATATGGTAATATGCAATGCTTGTATGGAAGGTAAGATGCACAGACTACCATTTCAGAGAAGTGATATTATTTCAAAGAGCCCATGTCAGTTAATACACATGGATGTTTGTGGCCCTATGGAGGTTTAGTCCTTAGGAGGTTCTAAATACTTTTTATTAATGAGAGATGATTATTCCACTTACAGATTCGTATATTTCTTAAAACAAAGGAGTGAAGTCCCTAACAAGATTAAAGAGTTTATAATTTTGGCTGAACGAGATACAAATGAGAAGGTAAAAGTTGTAAGAACTAATAATGGAAGTGAATTTATTAATGCAACAGTTAAAGAGTTATTTAAGGAAAAAGGCATAAGGCATCTACAGCGTACACACCGGAACAAAATGGTAAAATAGAAAGAGACAATAGGACAGTGGTGGAGGCAGCTCGAGCTATGATAATAAGTGCAAAATTACCCAGAGTTGTGGGCTGAACCGGTCAACACTGTTGTCTATATTCTTAACAGAACAGGACACAGTCATGAGAAAGGCAAGTCACCTTTTGTATTATGGTTTAAAAACGCTTATATTAATTTGGATAACTTAAAAGTGTTTGGTCAAAATATGTGTGTGTGCATATACCGAAAAACCTAAGAAGAAAGTGGGACTCTAAAAGCAAAAAGTGTTGTTTTGTCGGCTATGATGAGAATGTAAAAGGTTTTCAAATTTATTTCCCTGATTCAGCCATAATAGACATAAAGAGAGATGTTATTTTTGAGTCACCTAAAAAGGAAGAAATGTTCAGTGAAATACTAAATGACACTTTTGAAGAAGAAATAAAAGAAAATGTAAATGATGAAGAGAAAGAATATTATACAGATATATCTAGTAATACAGAAGAAAATGAAAAAGAAGAGAAGAAAGAGTCACCAGAAAAGAGAGTAAAAAGAAAACCTATGTGGTTACAAGATTATGACACAGAAACTAGCTTTATGTGTATTTTAAATGAACCTAAAACTTATAATGAAGCTATTAACAGTGAGAGTAGTGAGAAGTGGAAAGAAGCCATGGGTGTTCCACAGGGGTCTGTGTTAGGTCCATTACTTTTTATCTGCTATATAAATGATTTCCCCAATGTAACTAGACATCAGATGTGCTTATTTGCAGACGATAGCACTATTGTTTTCGACAAGGGCAATCTTAAAGAAATTGAACTAGAGATAAACACAGACCTGGTGTCAATTATAGAATGGTTAAATGCCAACAACCTTAAAATTAATTTAAATAAAACTAAAATAATGGACTTTAAACTTCGACAAAGAAAATCAACACAATACCAAATCAGGTACAACGGAGACGCAGTACTAGAATCGAACACTACAAAGTTTTTAGGTTTGCATATTGACAATGATATGGCATGGAAAACTCAAATTGATAGTGTTTAGTTGAGAGTTTACCGATTTTCTTATGCCCTTTATATGTTAGGTAAAGTTGCAAATAAAAGTGCCCTCCTAACGGCATATCACGGATATGTAGCCTCCACATTAAGGTATGGACTCATATTTTGGGGTAATGCTACAAATATATCCTCCGTACTTTTAGCACAAAAAAGATGCATCCGAGCCATCTGCAAATTAAGATCAACAGATACATGTAAGCCACACTTTAGGGATTTAAATATTCTGACAGTACCTTCGCTGTATATCTATGAGGTTTTGATGTTTGTAAAAACCAACATACACTTGTTTAATCATGTTGAAAGTCAACGTCGCTCAGATAAGTTAGAAACAATAACCACCAGAACTACTTTTGCTCATAAATGTGTTTACGCAATGGCACCAAAACTGTATAACAAATTACCCTGTCATATGAGAAATAGTAAGAATAATAATGAATTTAAACGTAATCTATTTAAGCTACTAAATGACAAGGTATATTATTCAGTCAAGGAATATCTGGATGACAAGTTTTGATCAATTGTTTTCTTTTGTTTTATTTAAATATAATTTTACCCATTTTCATGACATTAATTTGACATGCTTGCATATTCTTTGACATTAATTATTAATCTAATCATAATAATCTAATTTTGTATGCCTATCGGCGGGACATGGTTCGTACAATACATATTTATAGTAAAATCACCTGTAATCACCTATGTTTCACAAAATAAATAAATTGAATTGAATTGAAAAAAGGAATTTGAAGTTCTAAAAGAAACTGATACCTGGAATAGTGAAATAAAAGTACCTAAAGACAAGAGAGTAATAGATAGCAAATGGGTATTTAAAATAAAACAGGATAGTGAAGGTTACATAACCCAGTACAAGGCACGTTTGGTTGCCAGAGGTTTTCAACAGGAAGATATATTTGAAGCCTATGATGTGTATGCACCAGTAGCTAAAATTTCTACTTTCAGGATTTCAATGGCTTTGGCTAGTAAAATGAAATTACCATTGAAATAAAACTACTTTTTACGGATTTTATCGCGTTGTATTGATATTATTTGATTCCCGACGTTTCGGATCCTTTACAGCATCCATGGTCACGGGTAGACTAAGTTTTTGGACGTCTTAATGTTACAATTACTAACAGCTACCTTACATTTTTGTTAATTATTGGCGATCCGATTCACGCAGAACGAGCTCACCGTATCCTTCGGTCTTGCAGTTTTGGACTTGGATTTTTATTTTATGGAATCTATAACGGGGTTCCAAGCAGGTGGTAAGACCCAGCCATCTTCTCTATTGAAATTTGGATGTTGTTTTTTTGTTTTTGTTCAAGAGTAATTTTTATTGTATTGAGGGGGCGTGTGAAATGTGGACTCCAATAAATATAAAAATTAGTTATTATCTGTGGCACAATATCTCTTGTCTATGTCAAATGTCTAAGATTGTCTATTGCGGATATAAAATTATTAAAGAGTACAACGTGATTATTTTCTCCACCGAGTTATTAAATTATAACATCACAAACATTCTGCAAGCCCATAACTCATCACATGCTAGCGCAGAGTTACATCAATATAGACGCGCTGGCACAGCGCGTCTCGATGGCATCAATCGAGACAACACTTCTTATACTGGCCTAAGTAGGTACTTGTGTTAAAAAGAAAACGTAAAAATGTCTCACGAAAACGTAGATATTGGATACATCCATTTACAAGCGAAAGGAAATTACATGGTCATTTATTATTACCATTATTATAATCTGTATATTATTATTATTATAATCTGCCTTTTTCAAGTTTAGCAGCGCCGAAAATGGCGACACACATCGACGGCACCAGAAAATAACGTTGTATGTAAGAGCTCTAACACGTGTTACGGCGTGTTACGTGTATTTATCAACATTATCGGACGTGCTAACGTGTTATGTACCTAGACAATAACATAATATGTGCATTTGATACAATACGCCTCGGTGGTGTCGGTTGCCGCTGTGACTCACCTTGACGGTGTCGCTGTCGACAATCTTGACGATGAGCGAGCGATGCCAGTCGTTGTCGTAGAGCGTGCTGCAGTAGTGGCCCACGCGCATGGCGCCGCGCGCCAGCGAGCGCATGCGGCCCTCACCGTTGTAGTAGCGCCTGCCGGACGCGGTGCACTTACTATACTATAATCTACTACCGCTTCGGCCTATTGGCTGGGTTCAGTGTGGCGGGCCTGTCCTAGTTGAATTGTTTATATGTACATTCAATTTAACGCCTAGTCTTTTAGTTAAAATGCATAAAAAGATAAGCCATTTCAATGCAACTCCTTTCGATACAGATGACCGAAAATCGGTGATCACATCACATTTAATGATTGTGCCAGTTTCACTAGCTATTTGATGGTTAGCCAGCTACTTAGATTTGCCTGGCAATCTGTTAATGTCAGTTTTTTAATTGAACGGATGAGTACATATTAGCAATAAGGTAGTTGACTGATCTTTGATTTTTTTTAAATAATGGTCCTATAGAATAATTTTGTTATTAAAAATAATTCTAAGACTGAAAAAGTAATTTAAATCGAGTCTTAAAGTTCTAAGATATAAGTTTTTGGTGGGGATTAAATGGGGATGCTCTGTATCTTTCCCGCAAAACAAATTTCAGTAGGTATAGAATTTGTATGGCGCACGCACGGTTTGACGTCACAAGGTGCTATAGTACGCTCTCTGTCTAGCATAAAATAAAAAGCTTATAGCTTCCTTATTTTTCAACCGATTTTGTTTTTGTTGTTCGTCTCTGTATGGACAACTTTTTTATGAGACCATTAAAAAATATCAGTCACCCAGCCTATTTACTACATCGTGTCGCGTATACGTCACTCACGTCATTTCGTCCATTAAGTCCTCCATGGCGATATTGTAGTTCTCTCCGAGGCGAATGATCCAGAAGTGCGAAGGCGAGTACACCTCACCCACGATGACCTCCAGCATGGCGCCGGGCCGGCAGTCCGCCAGCGACATGGATGGAATGCTTTCCATGAAGTGCACGCAGTCCTCCGGAAACACATCCGGATCCTGTCGTTAATGGTAATCATTTTCATTGGCTAATTAAATTTTAGCACTAATGTAATTACTATTTAACCAATTTCAATAAAACGAAAGTTAAAAAACTAAAACCCGACGACGAAAAAAGTCAGCTAAAAAGTATGAATCAAGATAATTTTCCTATGTCCAAGATCAATTGGTGATCAATTTGGTGCCGTTTTTAGTCGTAGTCGCACGCCGCTAGTATAAACAGTTCATACAAGCAGCGTGCGACCTTTTTTTTTTTTATTCGTGATAGGCTTACGCTTGATCGCCAGTTTGCCTGGTGTTAAGCGATACTGCGATCTACGATGGAGCGCGCTTGCCTAGAAGAAACCGATTCACTCGTGACAAATTAACCACGGTGACAAATTAACTAAAACTACGGCGGCATGCGACCACCAATAAAATCTGGGTACCATACGTATAAACGTTTATAAGAGCAACAGCGAATCTTAAACGTTGTAAAAAATAACAATGTTATATTTTTTTATTTAAAGGAGTATATATGGAGTTTCCTGCCGGTTCTTAACACTATTTGGAACCGTGCTCCTAGTTCTCACAATTGAAAAGTACCTGTAACATTGGTCTGATTGAAATAAAATTTGACTTTGACAACTGTTTTTTATGGGTTTATTTAATTTAACATTTTCGCCGATCGTGTACGGATTTGAATGTTTCTTCTTTATCAAGGTGAAATTGAATAGACGCGAAAAATTATAAAATAAAATATCTATATTATCTAGGTGGCGCCTGCTCACAACTTGTTCGCCGCCCGCTCGCACCCGGGCGGTGAACCCGGCGGCTGTATTTTTATTTTTTCTTAACTAGAAATTACAATGTAACCCAAGGTATCAAAAATTTGCCTATCGGCCTATATCAAAATTACCCATTTTAGCCAGTGTTCGAAAAAATTGTCTATGAACAAGTGTTCGACGCTTTAAAACATCAGTTTCCCTCATCTCAACACGGTTTTATTGAAGGAAAGTCCACTGTTAGCAATCTTATTTTACTTAATGAATTTCTAACCGACTCCATGGAGGGCCGCCACAAAGCTGACGTAAATTCAAATTTCGGTCTCAAGCTGGAAAGTGCGGGTATCAGGACTGACCTATTGAGGTGGTTTAGGTCGTATATTGATAATAGAAGTCAAGCAGTTGTATTGGGTAATTATATGTCTAAGTGGATGAGTGTGCCAAGTGGGGTGCCTCAGGTTCACTGCTTGGGCCATTGTTATTCCTTATATTTATATCCGACATTGGTAAATGTTTTCACAATGCCCTTATTTTAAAATTTGCTGGTGACATGAAATTTTTTAAAGTCATATCTAATTCAAATGATGCTCAGATCTCAGAGACTCAAGATGATCTTCTACGGTTGGACACTTATTGCATCGAGAATACACTTGATCTTAATGCTAGTAAATGTTCCTGCATCACATTTACTAGGAGCAAATTCCCAATTCACTATAACTATACATTGAAGTCTCATAGACTTTAAAAACTAAATGCAGTTAAGGGATCTTGGTGTAATTCATGATTCTAAACTAATATTAGATCAACATATAACATCTATTGTCATTAAGGCTTCTAGGGCGCTTGGCTTCCTGA
Organism: Acronicta aceris; assembly: GCA_910591435.1. Classification (NCBI taxonomy): domain Eukaryota; kingdom Metazoa; phylum Arthropoda; class Insecta; order Lepidoptera; family Noctuidae; genus Acronicta; species Acronicta aceris. Next base: position 14,379,378 of record OU342774.1, on the reverse strand, counting down.
TGCGCACGTCCAGAGATTTTAAGCAGGCCAAGACCCTAAAAATGCTCTATTCCACCTATGTACGTCCCCATTTGGAATATGCCTAACAAGTCTGGAACCCTAGGTACAATGTTTATATTATGCGTATTGAAAGCATCCAAAAGAAATTTATGAAATATTTAAATTACCGTACTAAATTCTTTTGCCAAGATTACACTAAATCATGTCAGAGGCATCACTTTCTGCAATTGCGGACACGGCGTGATATTGCGGATCTCTTATTTTTTACTTGAATTTTGACATCGTCCACCTTCAACTGTCCAGAATTACTTAATAAAATTAACATTTACATTCCACGACATTCTTTGCGCCATGCACCCTTTTTCGCTATTCCCTTGGTTGCTACGAACTATCGTCAGAACAGTTTCTTGTACCGCTCTTGTTGCAATTATAAAAGACTGATACGTAATTATGACCTTGACATAAGCACCACTAGTATACCTTCAATGAGAAAGGTTTGAATTCTATTGACTTTTGAATTAGTAGGGCACCAGCATCATAACTCGTCTGAAAGATGATCTCAATTTTTTAACGGGTATTAATTCTATAGTAATTTAATTCGGAGCTAATTAGCAGATATTATTATTGTTGTTTTTGACTTTATTTACTCATGTGTTTTTAATTAATTAATTTACGTTAAGGTGTTCTTTTACTCTACTAATGAATCTACCTGTGGAGACTTTTTAATAGCCATATATTGCTACTTAGTTGTTATTTCTAGTGAATTAGCGGATAGTCTTCCTAAAAGTTATAAATACATAAATTTTTTTCTTTGTTCATATTTTTGCATTTTCCATGCTACGATTATAAAGTTATTTTAATAAAGGAAAAATTCGATCGCGGGCAGGATTCGAACCTGCGTCTCCTGGTTGGATACACCTTGCTCTGACCTCTAAGCCACCGCGTCTTAGCATGGAAAATGCAAAAAAATCACAAAAAGATAGTTAAAAGGATTTCGCAGTGCTAACCTAACTTAACCAAACAATTTACAAAATATTTGGTGAGCATTCTTTTTATATTTCATTCAATTAATTTTAAAGCTAAACATTTTTAAAGTGTGAAACATACATAATTATGTAGTTTTGTTGCGGTACACACACAGTAGGTAATCAATTTTGGAATTTGGAAAAAGGAAACTGAAGCATAGAGAGGCACCATCCTAAAAATCACTAAATAGTATTATTTCTAAATAATATTATCGTTCTAATATTACTAACACCGCCACATGCTACGATTCTTGCATACTTCTTTTGCGTATACTACGTAGCTGACCTTAGTGTGAAACATTATTTTTAAAGTGCGTTTGTACAAATCCCCTTACTTTATTTACTTTCTAATGATAATGACTTTCACAGTTATTTAAAGCTCAAGTCAAAATGTTTTATTTCAATAAGACCATTATAAAGGTACTTTTGAAAAGTCAAACTAGTTGCACGGTTCCAAAAAGTGAGTCTTATGCAGAAGAGCCGGCAAGAAACTCCATAGATACTCTTTTAAAAAAAAACATGATTACAGTAATAATCTTTACAACTTTGTTTTAAATAGTTCGACAATTATTCAGTTTGATGTGTAAGATTTATTCAGTATAAGTAAGTGTTATATTTAGAAAGAAAGGGATTGCCACAGCACGTAAGAGCTGACCAGTCCCGACAGACAGCACCCGTTCACGAGCATGACGTGTGTATCGGCGTAGTTCGACTCAACCATATTGTAGGGAATAAAACGACCCGACACACAACGCCACCATCAGCAGGACATTTAAGTGAGCATGACAAGCTCAGACCGCGGGCACAATATTTTTATAGATAAATATACTTACACAAATTGTTATATCAATATCTGCACGATCCTCACACTTTACAGTAGGTATACTAATTAGGAAATTATACCATATTAGTTCAATCAGTATGTATATCAAATTGTTATCATAATGTGTATATACTCGTATATTGTATGGTATGTTCAATTAAATAATTATGCTGACAAATGGTATTATAAAATATATATTAATATAATGTCATCAAATATAATATTGAATGTAAATTGGGTATGTCAAATTGTATAGTCTACATTAAAATTATCCAAGACATCATCCTGTGGAGTTGTACCAGCAATTTGTCAAAAATTTTTATCCAAAAGATAATCTTCCAATTTATAGTAAGCTTGCATGCACAGAGTAAACTTAATTTTTATTTTTTTTTGTTTTCTGGACTTTTAATGAAACCTTGATTCTCCGAGTGTGTCTCGGTGTTGCTTTTCGGAAGTCTTCAGTTGGAAAACGTCGATGCCATCTAGTACGAATAATATAAAATATTGACTTATAATCGATTTACGCTTCCCGAGTGGGTCTTCCTCGATAGATATAATCTGGGTGCCTTTAAATCACGAGTGAATCGGTTTCTTCTAGGCAAGCGTGCTCTATCGTAGATCGTGGTGTTACTTATCTTATAAGGCTTTATCTTGAAACGGGCTTCAATCAAAATTTACTTCAAGCCTCTGAAGAATGTCAGTAAGTTCTTACCACCTGTCAAGTGTCATATACAAGATGCGAAAAAGCTGATCGCTGATGTCAAACACCATCTTTTCAGGAAGTCACTTTGTGAACATACTCCTGACAAGGCCCAGCACTACATTGGATTTGTTAAACCGCAAGTCTTTGCAAAAGAAAGCCGATGCCTGCCCAGGATGATTCGTGAGGGTATTGAAATTAAAAACACCCAAATTTCGATAGAGAAGATGGCATGGTCTGTCCACCCGTAAATGTGGTCAATCCATATAATCTATCACCCCATTAGGGTGATAGATTAAACGGTGTATGATTACATTGATTACATACACCGTTAAATCTAAATCCACCTGAAATTTCCTACCTGAATTTCAAAAACACCTGAATCTATCCAATCAAACAATCCAATCTAAGAGCAGTGACAGACTGACAGTCTAGTGATATGACCATAAGACTGCCAAGTCAAAGGTCTTCAGTTCGAATCCAAGGCACGCACCTCTGACTTTTCGAAGTCATGTGCGTATTAATAGTTAATAGTGGACTATAGCCTAATCCCTCTCATTCTGAGGCGAGATCCGTGCCTAGCAATGGGACAATGTAATGGGTTGATTATGTTATGTTTATGTTATTTAAGAAAGTTATTTTAGTAAAGGAAAAGGCGCGCATTCGAATCCCGCCTGCGATTGAATTTTTCCTTTACTAAAATAACTTTATAATCTTAGCATGGAAAATGCAAAAAAAAAACACAAAAAGATAGTTAAGAAACTTTGTAGTTTTTCTCGAGTTCCCGGGAATTGCCGGAGAATAGGGGTCGAGAATTCTCGAGTACCGTGAAAAAAATATAGTCGAGAAATCAGACCCTAGTGTTGGCAGACCGATGGACGGACGGACGGACAAGGGTTCCGTTTTGTTCCCTTTGAGGTCCGGAACCTTAAAAAGTGGTCGGTGTACTCACAAAGTCGATGCCCGGCAGCGCGTCGTCGGGGTCGGGCGCAGCGGGCGCGGCGGGCGCGGCGGCGGCGGGCGGGCGGCGCGCGCGCGGCACGTGCAGTGCGCGCGCCGCGTGCCGCGTGCCCGCGCGCTGCGTGCCCGCGTGCTGCGTGCCCGCGCGCCGCCGCTCCGTCAGCAACCAGTCGCCGGTGTCCTCGGGCCGCGTCACCTGCACGCTCTCCTCCAGCACGTACGCCAAACTCACGATGCTCGTATAACCGAACCGCGAGAAATTCAGCTCACGCTTGTATCGCTCCCTGCGCATCAACCGATCGTTGAGTCTAATATAAAAACACTGAGAACACAATCTCCAAACAAGGATTTTCGGGATCATAATAAGTTTCGGAAAATATCTCAAGTGATATATGATGCCAAATAAATCGAAATATATGGTTCTTTACATGATCTTTGAATGATAAAATACCATCAGATACCTACATATACAATAAATTATTATTATTATTGATTGGATTCTCCTAGGCAAGCGCGCTCCGTCTTAGATCACAATGTCGCTTAACATCAGCAATCTGGCGGTCAAGCGTAAGCCTATCTATTTATCTAACCTGTATTGTCCCACTGCAGGGCAAAGGCCTCCCAAAAAAACCTATCAAGAATAAAAAAAAAGATTATCAGACACTACATACCTGTATAGCCTTATGAGATCAGTACACCACACTCCGTCTGGAGCTGCCATGATCAGTTCCATTATCTCAGATTTGAGTTCCTCGAACTGGAGTGCCTTTGTACTGTTACTACCTGAGAAAGAGACATCTACTCGTCATAATAACTTGTGCCACAGTTGCCAATATAATACGAATAATACCTTTCAAACCTCTTTCATAAAGACATAATAATTAATGTTGTACTTCAATACAGGTAAGATCATCTTCTTCTATAAACAGGAAAAAAAATTATTCAATGCGCAAACTTTGACAATTTAATTTTACTTAAACGAGTTCTATATAAACACCTATTTTTTATTTTGATATGTCTTAGTACTAAAATAAATTAGTTATCGTTATCGAAAGATGTTGACTTTCAAATTGATTTAAGGCTCTAACAGTTTGCGTTCCGTATGTTTGCCCACTGTACGGACCTGGTCAAAGTTACGCTCTTTAAGGCGTTGTGTCACGGAATGTACATGGGCGGTCTATGGGTGGCGTATGCCAAAAAGTCGCTAGATACCCTAAGTATCCAATATGACGTTTTCAGGATGATGTTGGGACTCCCTCGCTGGCGCAGTGCCTCCTCAATGTTCGCGCAGGCGCATACTGATGGCTTCCAAGCCATAAATAAAAAAAAGGTCGCGTCGTTGATGTAGCTGAGGACTTGAGTGTGCCTGTGCTGAGGCACTTTGCCCGGCTGATGGTCATGTGGTCCATGGTCAAACTTGCAATGCAATTGCAATAATTTTTCGGCCGGATGGAGTGCTTCTGCACCTTGGCTTATCAATAATGAAAAATTATTGATATTATTTAATTGTTAGTAAGTATTGTTGTTAAGTATCTTGTTTTATACTAACAAAATAATGGATCTGTTGTTGTCCTAATAAACAAATTAATCATTATTATTAAAATATATTTACTCACTAGATAATGTATGTTGCCCTGAATCATCATCCTGAAACAGTGACATTGTGCAATCTTTGTCAGAAGAGGCATCTTCTAAACAATTATACAGTGGCAGCCGTTTCTTGAGGAAATTCTTCACATCATTACTAGTCACTGTGTCCTTGTGATTATCAACATTCTCTTTGTTATGGTTGATGCTCTCACTTTCGACTGAGGCTTTCACTACTGGCCTCTTTGGCTCTTCAATGATGGTTGGAGTATGTTTAACAAATGTTTGGTGAATGAGATCTGATTTAGGTTGGTTCACAATGGCCTCTGGTATGCTTCTCCTTTTTGATTTGCTATTATAGTATAAACAAACAAAGTATTATTGGGTTTTTCTATGAAATTCTCAGTAGCAGCTCGGAGTTTGAGATTTGTGCCCGATTAATGGCAATAGGCTCGCCCCCTATTACATGGGACCTAAACATACCGGCGAACTGTGGGTGTAGGTAACATTACTACACCTCTGCCTAACCCTTCAGGGAATACAGGCGTGATGGTATGTAGTATAAACAAGTAAACATGATAAAACATAAGTTATAATATTATTCAGCCGATTTAGTAACTATAATTGGATTGTTCTACAAACTAGGGACGAGAACGAGTCTGATTACGGCCCGTCATTTTTTTCATTCTGTTTTCGAAATTTAGTCTATTATAAAGAATACAACGTCTTTTAGCCTATGTTAAATGGAACACTGAAAATATTTTTAAGTATTATATTTATGGCCATTTCAAGAAACTCAAGTTACAGGAAACTGACAGTCAGTAGCATAGCTTGCCCTAGACGGGCCCTGTATCAACATTTGTCAGGGGCCTCCCGACAATAGATCGATCTTATGAAAGATCATAAGTAGGTGACTGGATTCACATAAATGATCAGATATGTTTTTGGAGGAAGTTTAGCATACGACATAAAAGTTAGAGTGAGATAGAATTTTATGTATTAGGGCTAACACATTCGAAGCAACACTTGTCGGGGCCCCTGTAGCCATGGGGCCCCGACGAGTGTTGCCAGGAAAAAACGAAAATGAAGAAAAATCGAAGTCTATTTGTTATTTAATTTACAAATAAAAATATACTTCTAACCATTAATTTGTAATAGTTCAAGTATCTTAAAAATAACGAAAATTAGTTCTATTTTTTATTTATAGTAATTTTATACCTAAACCAGTCTTGAACAAGAACTTTAATCATTATAATTACCTATATCTTTGAGTTTTAAGTCATTATTCTAAGGACCACTTGCACCAACTTCTTCAATATGTTTAAATTGTATTTAAACACATTAAATAAAATCTCTATTTATAAAATTATTGTTTTATTTATTTATTTAATATTTATTTGACAACAAACACAGGTACATTAAAGGTGTTATAAATGAATCATGGCCCACTATGTTTTGCTCTTACGAGCGTACAAATATTTTATGAAGCTAAGAACATTACTAATTTTCAAAAGCACAATCTAACAATATAATGTCAATTTATAATTTAAATTCAAAGAAATCATGAATGCTATAAAAACATTTTTCAGCAAGCCACCGCGTCAACTCTTTTTTAAATTTAGAAAATGTCATCGATTTAAAATTATTAGGAATTTTATTGAATATTTTAATACACATTATATAACTATTATTAGATGTCAAAGTCAGTCTAGTGAATGGTCTGTATAATTTATGCTGATGTCGCGCCCGTCTACTATAAGAACTAGAAGCTTCCTGAAATAGGTTCTTATGCTTAAATACAAATAAACATGCATCCAAAATATACAAGCATGGAACAGTTAAAATTTTATATTGCCTGTAGAATGGCCGGCAAGAGTCTATTTGTTGCAGCCCAAATATGGCTCTTAGGCATTTTTTTTGCATTATAAACACTTCATCTATGTCTACACTTCTGCCCCAAATGATAATACCATAACGCAGTATGGAACCAACATACCCATAATATGCCGTCATTGCGGCTTCTTTAGAAGCTACTTGTCTTATTCGTCTCAACGGATAAACAAAACTATTTAATCTTGAACAGATATCTGTTATGTGACTTTTCCAATTACAAAAACGATCGATCGTGATGCCGAGGAACACACAACAATTTTAATTTGAATGACACTTAAATCTATTAGAATGGAAATCAATAATTTTTAAATCTCATTGTATAATGCATTCATATTTGAATAGAAACTATAATCATTAAATTATTCTTGATCGTGAATAATTATTGTTATTCTAAGACGTCAAGATTATAAAGTTATTTTAGTAAAGGAAAAATTCAATCGCGGGCAGGATTCGAACCTGCGTCTTCTGATTTGATATACCAGACGCTCTGACCACTAAGCCACCGCGAACCCCACCCGCCTGATTGAAATTTGCCAGGCATTTGTCAGGCGCATCAGAAGACGCAGGTTCGAATCCTGCCCGCGATTGAATTTTTCCTTTACTAAAATAACTTTATAATCTTAGCATGGAAAATGCAAAAAAAAAAACCCACAAAAAGATATGTCAAGATTATGTAAAATATCTTGTAATTATATGTTAACTTTTGGCAGTCTTATTGCATTGCTTTTCATTAAGCTATTTTTATAATAACAGTCAGCTGACCAGTCAGATTCACCTTTAAAGCAGCCAACCTGTGCCCAATTATTACACAGAAGACACTGGACCCAGTTATTTCTTCTTTCCTGTTGTATCTTCGCTATAGAGAATATCCTGGGTCTCAATTAAACAAGATCCTGAGACCAGGTTTCTGAGAATGTTTAAGTAATATATCAGAAAAACATTGATTTATATAAAGCAGAACTAAGCCTTCTGTTAGAAACGTACATAAAAAAAAACGTTAAAAATATCATATTATTATATTTATTTCATAGGTAAATATCTTACCAGGATACTGTGACCTTGCCTGATTACAATGCAACTTCCTCCGCCAACTGTGCCGCACTGACTAAACAACATGCAATGTGCAAAAAGATAGGCGGTATTTGTTTTCTCTTTTGTAGCTACAACTAACTCAGCTGAACGTCAACATTGCTCGGCAATAGGCTTATTAAATATTCACATATTTTACATTTAAAAGGATCCTGACATAAAACTGTTGGGACAAATTCTGGCAAAGGATTTTATAACATTTTAGCGATAATAAAATTATAATATGTCGCCCAGGTAAGAAAACATAATAAATACTTCTTAGTTATGGTTTAATTTGTGGCATAAATGTCGTAGTAAATAAATAACATTGCACTATTACATAGATTTTGTTTGAGGGACACTGCAGGTTCCTGAGAATTTGGCACTTTGAATAGAAATTTCGTCAAGAAAATAATTTTACATTTAAATTATTTTTAGTGACCAACTAGATATACCTATGTATGTTGTACTGCTTGGTATACAAATAAATTTGTTTGTAACAAATTTTTCATGATATTTTAGCTGAGCCGCTGAAAATTCCTTAGTTTGTAGAACTAGCCATATCAAGTTTATTTAAGTTGATAATATTAGTTAGTTAATAGTAAAAATAAATACTTAACAAGGCCTCCATAAGATGGTATATAAATGCTAGTCATAACACCCTGGGTGTCAGCCTCACTATCAAATTGCTGACAAGCTAATTTACCAGGCCATAAACTACTTACTAAAGAAACAATGCTTAACAACAACTACATAGTGTGTACAAGTATACACTTTTCAATGTTTTTATTTGTTTTAATAATATAAGTTTTCAATCATGTTAAAACTGGTAAAACTTACCATTTTGAAGTAGCAGATACTTTTTGTCTCTGAACAAACTGATCAATGTGTTTTAATGTATCAGGCACAATCAGGGTAAGCACCGGGTTTGAAGGTGGACCAGTAAACTATATGAAAGAAAACAACAATTATAATTGTATAAAATATTATCTAAGCACATCTACTGGAATACTTTGATGATGCTGGACCCTATGGCAATTCAGACTGGTTTTTTTTTATTATTTGCAATTTTAATAGACAAATAAAACCACATAGGTATTGGTATGGGTATATATCGAGATTACATATTTAACAGAGAATTAATTTCATTTAAAATTTAGGCCAAAAAAGACTGTAGTTCTCAAGTTATTACCAGATGACTGCCTCAATAGTAAAGTGGTTGGAAACACTACTTCTGTGTTTACCTTGGTTTGATTCCCATGTCAAGCAGTGTTATTTGGTTTTTCTATGAAATACCCACTACCAGCTCTTAGTTTGGATTTCTGCTTGGTTTATAGCAATAGGCTTGCTGCCTATTACATGGGACTTAAACCTAATGGCGAACTGTGTACAGACATGATGATATGTTAAGTTGTTTACCAGAAAACAGTCGCTGAATCGCTCTTTAAGGAAAGCAACAGGGTCCTTGTGGCCGTACTTGGCGAGCGGCACGTGTGCACCCATCATGTTTCGGTAGTCACGCATCAAGGTGCGAACGTCCACCTGTGTCGGGCTGGACACCACCAGCGACCGCAGCACTGATTTCAATTCTTTTATTTCGTCACCCATCTTTACTTATTATTTAGCATTTGCGAACACAATTCTTGGTGATTAATGCAATCCTTGAATAAATTTCTTGAAAAATAAAACTCATGAAAACGCGTATAAACTTCTTGTACAACTTGTACTTTTGACAAACAGAACCATTTATATTTTTTATTAGGTATCAAAATAAATCCCCGAAAATACGATAGCGCATCGTAACCTTTATCTTTGTATCTTAATTAACAAAAAGTACGCTGTGGGTATCGCCACAGTTTATAGTATCACTAGGTTATATTAAAAATTACATTGCCAGCTTGACTACAAACCCAGGTACTTAATATTCTTACCCGTACTAAACTTCTTTTTTTTTTAAACAATTTTATTTTACGATAGTTTGCAGTTAAACAGTTATTGTACCTACATTTATCTTGTCATTGTCAAACACTTGTCAACTTATTTTTGCAGGGGTGAAAAGGAACGAAGCTGAAGTTGACTTTGCAACTTCAATATATCTACCTTATTGTGGTCTAATATAGATTTGATAGGCATATTATCCACTGACATATATTATAGGTACAATAATATCAGTTGAATATATTTTTGTTGAACTGGCATCATTAGGGAAACGTCAAACATAACAGAACTTGTCAGTAGAAGTCGCCCTCGCCCTCGGCCCCTCGCCAAAGTCAGATAGCCGAACGCGTTCCGAAATCGTTATTTTTAAATCTCGCATTTCATTTGGGTATGTGAAATAGTGACGAAAAAAACCGGACAAGCGCGAGTCGGACTCGCCCATCGAGGGTTCCGTACAAATTTTATTACAAATGTTGCTGTGTGTCGATGACGTCACGCCAGCCGCGTAACATCTGGGCGTTGCGATAAAATTATTTATTTGGCCCAGATTTATAAAAAAATTATGATAACAATTTTGTTATAATAGGCGCAGAACCAACCAGCCTTCCCGCTTGGATGAAGGTTGCGGCTGCAGTCTTCTAATTAAAAAAAAACAATGACAGTATATCATTATCATTGAAATTCGAGTCTTATGGAATCGTTCCAATTAAGATACAACTCACAGATGCAACCATAAAAACAGTGTTTACAAATCGCAATGTATTGGCAGAGGTCATTAAGTCCCAGAGAATCTTAACAAAGCGACTCAGAAAATGACCTGCACGTCATATAGCGCTGAAGTGTGGTAGCTTTTTAATAAACCTATTATCCGATAGGGGGCGGTTGTTGTCGGTAAATTTTATAAGTTATATGTAAAATTATGATTTAGAAAAAAAAAGATTTTGTCACACAAATTTATAGTTTTCAGATTATATATTGTTACGAGCTGGGGTTCGGGATAAATTTAATTAACACCAAATTCACCGAAACAACAAATATTTTAATTAACTTGACAAATACACAACAGATATTACTGAGAGAGTCACCACAGTATCACTTATCGCACTATAATGTCGCACTTGTAATCACTTAACTTCGCTTCGATATTCACTTCACCGTGTTCAGAACTAAACTGTCCTGGCCGGCCCTCACGACCAGTATTTATATGAGTCACGAAGATTCTAGAATCGAACATTCTCGATAGGTCCACAAAATACGAGTAGGTAAGTACCTAAGTACCTACTTATAAACAATAGACGATAAAGTGATCGAATGTTCTACGTGCTTCTACGACTTATCTAGAATCTTCGTGACCCATCTCCGTACTAATAGTTACTCGGCGTAACAATATGAATACCCTATGAATTTTGAATCCGTATCTTATTTTTACCTTAACTTAGAAGTTTGATTTTTCCACAGCTTCAAGGAAATGTAGTCCTGAGTATATGTTTTCAATTTCAAGTCGATACCTCTACCTACGCCTTCCCAAGATAAAGGGTCTTGACAGACAGACGGACGGACGGACAACAAAGTGATCCTTTAAGGGTTCCGTTTTTTCCTTTTGAGGTACGGAACCCTAAAAAGTACCTTTAAGGTAAGGAAACTTATTCTAATTTCCCTGGTAAACATTTTTTTTACAATAAAACACATAATTAAGCTATTAAAGCAAAAAATTTAATGTTTCTATTACTTTTGAAAACAACGAAGTTATAGAATAGAAAATCTTTATTTCGAACACGAGGACTCTTAAAGGGTTTTTAACAATTTACTAAATTATTCTACATGTACTCGTAGGTGTATGTAACTGACTGCAGTCAACTATAAATGGATAATCCACTCTTTGGACACGAAGGGCTCCATAGTGTTAGGGGTTTGCAAATAATTCTCCCACAGGTGTTTTCAAACGTGGGAGAGCCATGCTTCGGCACGAATGGGCCGGCTCGACCGGAGTGATACCACGGCCTCATAGAAAACCGGCGTCAAACAACGCTTACATTGTGTTCGCCGAGTGAGTGAGGTTACCGGAGACCCAAACCCCATTTTAAAAGGCGGGCAACGCACATGACTCCTCTGGTGTTGCGGGTGTCCATGGGCGGCGGTAATCGCATAAAAATCCTATCCCATAAAAAAAAACAGGTTGCATTATGTAAAAAGATGATTTTACATATACTATGTTAGGGGTATTACATTGCTCAATGACCTTGAGTCACAGGCATTGCGGGGCTGCTTCACGCGGGCTGCTAGTGAGGTTTCGGGTATTGCTTTATTATTTCAAAATATTCAAAGAAATAAGAAAATAAAAACAATACAAATTGTGAGTTATGTCATTACAAATTTTTTGGTATAAAATTCACGTTAAAGAGAAAAAATACAAATTAGGTTAAAATTGGGGCAAATTTATAAACATTTTAAACAATACAATTTGTTTATGATGACCGTAAGTATAACATATGTTGGCAACCCAATGACCGGTAGCAGCCATCCCAGCGCCTCCTACCGGACGACCGTGATCACTTATCTAGCTACTGTCAATACGAGAAGATAAAAAGACTGGACACCAACGGCTCGCTCTCTTTTTACTTCGGATTTCGTGTGAAATAGTTGCTCTGTTAGATTGTATTGAAATTAGATTAAATTATTGAAGTATATGTAAGTTATTTATAGGTTATCAGTTTATCAATTAATAAGGTATTTTAGCTATTTGTTTCTACTCAACTCTCTGTGTGTCTTTGTGTGTCTGTGTGTCTTTTTTGTGTCTTTTTTGTATGTGTGTCTACCGCAAAGTATGATCTTCTTGAAGAATGGTTTTTAATAATTTAATAATGTCCTGACAAGTAGGCTATTGTTAACTGAGAATGAGGAAAACTGTTCTACCGTAATAAAGTTTATAACTAGTACGGGGAACAGGGTGAATCTACTGTAAACAACCTAAATTTGTCATGGCAAATACTTATTAAATAAATTCATACCTATGTTAAACTTTTGGAGTGTTTGTAATCGGCCTCCTAGCCGAGGAATGAATAAGACTCGTCGCTTGTCTGTGTAGAATCATTTATTGCTTACTCGCGCAATCGTTGGAATACGTACACATGACAGATAACTAATTATCATATAAATATTAATCACTGCGCAGACTTAATGTGCAGAGCACAGGCCACCATGAATCGGCTCCAGAGTCGCTACATCGTACGAGTCGGTCGGAGGTCGGAAGAAGAATAGCGAGCGGGCGATCGGAAGGAAGTTCTTCCGTTCTGAGCCATAGACGCCGACCACAGACAAACATAGCACTGCATGCCGCGACGGGTGCGTTTAGGATTATTTAAGGGCGAGTCGATACGCCACAAACTCGTTTTTAAGGTTCTTCTCCATAAGACCCACTTTTTGGAACCGTGCAATTAGTTTGACTTTTCAATAGTACCTATAAGTGTTTTAATTGAAATAAATAATTTTGACTGACTTGACTTAATTAATTTGTTAATAAAGATTTATTTATTATTTATTTAAGTACTTAGGTAATTAATATTAATTATTTTTTGTGCATTAATATTTATAATGTATTTCTGATTAGGATTACTTATATGAGTCAGTAAAGATTACCTACCTACATTAAAGCTGTGCTGCATAACCTCTTCATTCGTATAAAAACACTTATCTATCAACCATTTGCGTAATTTATTCCTAAAATATTTGAATGGAATTCCCATTCAAATATTTTTGGCAATTTATTAAAAATTTAAATACACATGTGATAGACATTTGTTATAATTAGTTGTTATACAAAATGGAATTACTTGTCCAACAAAATGGAAGGTTTGTTGGATCTCTTAGTTTATACTTTGTGCAACTGTTGCCTTTGAATTTAAAGAGGTCACAGTGCTTACTGAAAAAAAATAGAGATACCTACTTCATACATGCAGGTCAAGGTTAGCAAATTAAAAATAATCAAGTGGATCCACATCACAAACAGCTCTATTGCATTTCTTTTTAATTTTTCATTGCAATTCTGATAGAAATTGTCCTACCACGTGTCCCAAAAACGACTCTTTACCTAAATAACTGCTTTGGTATGTTTGGCCGTATTTATAATGCGATTCCAGGCAAATTGAAGGAACACCCAACCACTTTATTTCAAAAATTTAAGGTCTGGCTTATAAATAAACGTTTCTAAACAGTAAATGAATTAATTAATTGTAATCATAGATGATAATTGTGTGTTGTAACGAATTATGCAATGAAAGACCATTTTATTATAATTATAAACAATGACATACATAATACGACTCATGCATGTACTATTTGCATGTCAATACTATGACAAAGAAAGATGTGTGACTTTACCTAACTTTACTACCACTTGTATTGTAACACATTAAGTACCTACCACATTTTATAGCAAATAAAGATTATTATAATATTATGTGTTAACCTCGCCTCCCTCAAAAGGTGTATTGTAATTGAGCCTTACATCCCATACGATAAATGTGTGAGGCGTTCGTTTACCACCAGGCGATCTCAAGCGTAAGCCTATCACAAATTCACAATTATTTAAAAAAAAAGCTTAGAAGACCTTGTTTGTTTTTGACAGATGACATTCTTATTTTTGTGATTTGATTTGTGTCATTGTCATGTCTTTGTCTAATGTCTGTCAGAGTCAGAGTATCAGTCACAGTCAGTCAGTCTTGCTCTGTCTTGTTTGAGTTATTGTGGGGTTGTTCAAATTTAATTACGTAAGGTAATAATTATTTGGGAAATTTCAAACAAAGAAGATGTCATATTTATTGAAACGCACAGTCGGTTCCGGATGCAAATTGGGGCGTAACATTTTGAACCATGTAAAATCCCCTGTTGTCCAGCGTGTGGCTACAATAGCCGACCAGGCTGCTCCTGAAGCAGAAACACGACCCACCGTAGCTAAAGCGAATCCTCTCCAAAAGGCTCATCTAGTAGATTTTGGTAAATATGTTGCAGAATGTTTGCCGAAATACGTGCAAAAAGTACAGCTAACGGCTGGCAATGAATTGGAAGTTCTAATTCCTCCCGAAGGCGTTATTCCAGTGTTGCAGTTTTTGAAAGATAATCACAGCTCTCAGTTCACGAATCTTGTGGATATAGCTGGCATGGATGTACCTAGCCGACCTAACAGGTTTGAGATCATATACAACTTGTTGTCACTGCGTTACAATGCAAGAATAAGAGTCAAAACTTACACTGACGAGTTGACCCCTCTTGACTCCGCCAACGACGTATTTAAAGCTGCAAATTGGTACGAACGAGAAATCTGGGATATGTTTGGTGTTTTCTTTGCTAATCACCCTGACTTGAGAAGAATTTTGACTGATTATGGTTTTGAGGGACACCCATTTAGGAAGGACTTCCCTCTCAGTGGCTATGTGGAAGTGCGTTATGATGATGAGCAGAAACGTGTAGTGATTGAGCCACTGGAGTTAGCCCAGGAGTTCCGGCGCTTTGAACTGAGTGCACCATGGGAACAGTTCCCCAACTTCCGCAGTAACCCTGCTTCTGAGGAAGTTGTAAACCCTTCTGAAGATAACCCCAAACAGTAGTCATATTAAATATATAAATACTTAACTAAATGCAAAAAAACACCTACAGTCACCTGTATTTTATGTGTTATAAGTTACTACTTATATGTAAAAATGTTTCTTTGCTTCTATAAATAATAGATAATTTTATTATGACCATTTTATTGTATTGAGTCACATCCAACCTTTAGCTGCATATCAACATTATATTTAAAAATGCAGAAATTCTGTTTTAAAGCTAGCACTTTCTTAACTCATCAAGTGTTCAACTGCATTAGCAGTTCGTTGAAATGGCATTGGTCTATCCATAGTAGAAGAACACCAGGTATTGTATTCCAGTGACAGCTAGCCAGCCTCAAATGATACAACTATGTGTAAATAAATTAGCTGAGCAGGATGCATTTTTTAACTTTCTTGCTTTACTCTTTTATGCCATACCCATGTTAAATTAAATTTTTTCAAAGTAACTAAGTTTTAGGTAAGAGATTACCTGGGCACAAGCAAACATTCTGCCAGAGTTCTATCATGATTGTGACGAATAAAAGTATTTATGTTATTTCAATTAGCCATTGAAAATAGGTACTTTTGAAAAGTCAAAATTAGTTGCACAGTTCCAAATTCCAAAAAGTAGGTCTTATGGAGAAGAGCTGGTAAGAAACTCCACAGATACTCTTTTTTAAAGAAGAAAATGTGATTATAAAATGAAGCTTTACAACTTTGTTTTAAGTAGTTGCTGAGAATAATGCAGTTAGATGTGTAAGATTTATTCATTATATTAAAAAAAGGGTTGCCTTAGCAAGTAAGAGCTGACCAGCCCCAACAGATGGCACCCGTTCACGAGCAAGACGTGTGTATCGGCGTGGTTCGACTCAACCATATTATTGTAGGGATTCAAACAACCCGACACACAACTGCTTGCTTTGATTGATAAGTAGGTTGACATACTGAAGAGATAAGTACTATGTATGTATGTGATACTACTATGTTTAACACAAGTCTCATGAGCGTTCAGATGATTTAGTCATAGCGTCTAGTGTATTGAACCAATCAAATGAAATATTTGAATCCTGTGTGCAGTAGAATTCATTCTCTAAAATAATTTGTAGAAGATACTAAATTCGCATTATAATACGGGTTTAGGATATAGAAAAATAATGCACTGAGGAAGAAAAATCTGTTTTATTATCATAATATTATATTGAACAGATATTATTAAACAGATAATATTAAATAGGAAAAAAAAATATTCTGAAATACAGGACATGCTGAGGTATAGCGTCTACCGTCTGTATCTGTATCTTTTAAAGTGGAACCACAACTGGAAAATATTGTTGTGGAAATGACAGCGGAAGCCGCGTTTGTACGAGTACTCCCACTCGCGGTTCACTATCTTGAACGCAATATCCTCGTATGGCGGGCCCGCACGGAATCTGAGCACAGCGAAGTCTGGATTATCTGGACATTGTTTCTGAAAATTAAAAAAGTCTAAGAATATATTATGGTAAATATGTTGAACTGCCTCATAAGGCTGGTTTTAGAGTCACGCTGACCGTACGCTGACCGTCGGCGCTGACAGCCGAAATGCATGAACCGCACGCGCTGATAGCTACGCGTTATTCTCAAACGCTTCCTAGAAGTTCATACATTTCGGCTGTCAGCGCCCGACGGTCAGCGTGACTCTAAAACCAGCCTTAGACTAGTGGTCCTAAGTACGACAGCTCAGTGCCAGCTGGGGAACTGCTAACTGAGATCTTTTATAGTGGTTCCACATTACAAAGACAGTCTGACTTCTGACTATGAATTTTGTCAGGTGTGATCTATTCATCATTCATATCAATATCTGTTCAGCGTTTTAGGTGTGAAAAGGCAACAGACAAGCAGTCAGAGTTACTATACCATCTATCTCATTTATATTACTACTAGTATGGAAGTAGGGACTACTATCACTTATGCAGGGTTATTGGTAATCAATCTTAAAATGCAAAATGGCTATGTACTTCTCTACACCATTTTAAACAAGTTTTGTTCTAAGACTTCTGATAATTCACACTGATACAAAAATAAAAAACAAAATCTACACTCCAGTATTATCATATCTATAGTAAGAGTGCGCGCGGCACGCAGCGCCCGGCGGCGGCCGGCACTGCGCTTGGTCGAGACGCGGGGCGCGGCGCGTCTAAAGAGCTAACAGATATCAGAGAACAGACATTAATTTCTGCCAGTACGGCAGAACTTAATGTATTTTTTTATGGGATAGGGGGACAAACGAGCAGACGGATCGCCTGATGGTAAACGATTACCGCCGCCTATGGACACCCGCAACACCAGAGGAGTAACAAATGCGTTGCCCGTCTTTTAAAAGGGGATTGGGCCTCCGGTAACCTCACTCACTCGTCAAAACACAACGTAAGCGTTGTTTAACGCCGGTTTTCTGTGAGGCTGTGGTATCACTCCGGTCGAGCTGGTCCATTCGTCCCGAAGCATGGCTATCCCACGTTGGAGATATACATATGTTTTTTCAGATAAATGTATTAGGTTTTGAGAAAAGTCATAGAAGAAAAGTTGTTCGTTAAGGTGTAGAGAAGTAGCTCATACGCGTCTTACGATTGATTACCAATAAACCTGTATATTTAAATAGGTGACATTGAAAAGATGCGACAAATGAATGCAAAGAAAATGGTGATTTAGGAAAATAATTATACTTTTTTTAGTATTGTGTAAAGCGCTTGGCAATAGCTCGTGCGCCTCTTCAATTACAATTTAGAACCATTACTTTATGTGGACCAAAATAATATATTATTCGTTCAGATTTGATCTACAGAACAAAGGTTATTCATAGAAATGGGGTAAAATAGTTGGCTGCATAATATTTATACTGACTAGTGAGAACTCGGGCGTGGCGTTCTTGTCTATAAGGTCTGGGTAGAATATGTTGAACTTGTAGCCCTGTACGATCTTCGGTGGAGGGTTGTCCATGTCATAGTGCGTCTGGTTGTACTTGTTCCACTCGAAGCCCGTGTGCACCCTGCAAATATGGATGTTATTTTACGAGTAACATATTTGCAAAAGTATTAAATTAACTATAATAATAGCTTTAAAGGAACATGACCAGTTTCAAAACGTTAACACTAGTCAACCTCCAAAGTAAACTGAAGTCCAGAGGTATTAGTGTAAGACTATTATAGCTGTTTCGATTTTACACAAACACATCGACTGCCTTTGGGGTCTCGATTCATTCTATATTTCTTCCAGCCGGTCTGTATACAATACATTCATATTATTAGTAATTGCATTTTAACTGTGATAGCACCACACTAATCATCATTATCTTAGACTTTTTCCAACCATATGGGGTATGCTTCCAATCTGAGGTGCGGCTGGATATCAATATTTTACACGACATAACTACCATCAAAACTCCCTAACGCAATTTCTGAGTAATAGCGATATCCTAAGAATAAAATGGTTTTCGGGATCTCCGGCTACTGCACTAACGATTGTCAACGGTTTAACGTGCTCTCCGAGACAGGAAACAGTGTTGATGTTATGAAAGCTCCCCACCCACGGCGTTTTGATCACTGATCTTTATGTAATGATACCTCCCACATAAGAAAAAAAATATGTTATTTGATTGTTATGCTTATGTTTTTTTTTGTATATTACCTAATTTGTACGCCATCGTTGGCAAAACATGTACGCTCTATTTAAACTAATATTATAAAGAGGAATGATTTGTTTGTTTGTTCGTATTTAATTAAAAAACTACTTAAACGATTTTAAAAATTCTTTCACCGTCAGAAAGCTACATCTTCACCGAGTAACATAGGCTATATTTATTTCCAGAAATAATTAGGGATCCCTACTAAAACTTGAATAATGTTGCCCAAGGTGTAAAAAAAACTGCTGCAGAAACAGCTCGAAGGATTAATGATGTGTACAGCGTTGGTGTCGCAAAAGAAAGCACGGTACGTTTTTGGTTTCAACGTTTTCATTCTGGAAATTTCGACCTTCAGAACCAACCCCGTGGACGGCCGGAGACCAAAGTGGAAAATGAAGAATTAAAGGTTATTGTGGAAGCAGATCCATCACAAAGCACTTCAGAGATAGCTGCAGGCTTCGGGGTAAGTGACAGAACTGTATTAATCCACTTGAAACAAATTGGGAAAGTAAAAATACTTGGACGATGGGTACCAGGGTACCTCATGAATTGAGTGAATCGAACTTTCAAACACGCGTCGACTGCTGTGCTACTTTGCTTAACCGACACAATATGGAAGGGATTTTAAATCGAATCGTTACTTGTGATGAAAAGTGGATACTGTACGATAATCGGAAGCGCTCGTCGCAATGGCTGAACACTGGAGACCCAGCCAAATCCTGCCCTAAACGAAAATTGACTCAGAAAAAGTTACTTGTGAGTGTTTGGTGGACTAGCGCTGGTGTCCCTTGAGTCCTTGTCTGAGTTTGTCCCTTTAGGCTGTCTCCGAATGGGGCGATGCAAATCTGGTCAAATTCAACGCTGCCAAGACCCAGGCGTGTCTATTTTCCGCCAAAAAGAGCCCATTCCAACTGGCTCCTACTTTCCGGAATGTATCTGTGCCGATGACTGACCACCTTGAACTCTTGGGCGTTACTCTGACGTCAACCCTCAACTTCGGCTCCTATATAGAGTCCAAAGCTCAAATAGCTGCCAGAAAGCTGGGTATCCTCTCGAAGGTGCGGCGTTACTTCACGCCGGAACAATTGCTCGCATTGTATAAAGTACAAGTTCGGTCGTGCATGGAGTTCGCACCTTTGGGATGGATCGGCTCAGTACAAGCTCGAGGCGTTGCGAGAGTTGGAGTCCATCGAGAAACGTGCCAAGAAGCTCATTGGCAACGATTCCCTTGTCCGGGCTTAACTCCAAAGTCTTGAACATCGCCGCAAAGTTGCTAGCTTATCGGTTTTTTATCGGATACATTTCGGAGAGTGTGCACCAGATCTCCACGATCTTATCCCCCCTAGCCCTTTCGTTTTCTCTTCTTTAGCCTTTAGCCTCCTTTAGCCTTTTCTTTTCGCACGACCAGAAGCACGAAAAAGCGTCATCGATTCACGGAGGATATTCCAGAAGCCCGAACGAAACGCTTTAAGTCCACTTTTATAATGCGTACTGCTGAAATATGGAATGCACTTCCCAAGTGGGTCTTCCCTGATAGATATAATCTGGGTGTCTTTATATTACGAATGAATCTGTTCTTTCTAGGCAAGCGCGCTCCATCGTAGATCGCAGTATCGCTTAACATCAGGCAAACTGGCGGTCAAGCGTAAGCCTATCACGAATTTAAAAAAAAAGGTGTCGTTCACTACAGCTTTCTAAAATCTGGCCAAACGATTACGGCAGATATCTATTGTCAGCAACTGCAAACCATGAAGGAAGAACTAGCTGCTAAACAACCGAGATTGGTCAATCGCTCTAGGCCACTGCTGCTTCACGACAACGCAAGACCACACACTGCACAACAAACAACCACTAAGTTAGATGAGCTACAATTGGAATGTCTGCGACATCCACCGTACTCCCCGGACCTTGCTCCAACAGATTACCAGTTTTTCCGTTTTTTGACAACTTCTTATAAGGAAAAAAATTCAACTCCGATGCGGCAGTCCGAACCGCCTTCAAACAGTTTATTGATTCTCGCCCCCCATGGTTTTTTTAAGTAAAGGGATCAATGAACTACCTATGAGATGGCAAAAGTGCATAGATAACAACGGTGCATACTTTGATTAATTAAATATATTTTATTTAAAAAAATTGACTTTATATTCCTCCCGTACAAAACGCCAATTTCATATGTAAGGACCTAATACTAATGTTCGAAATGGGACGGTAGTTTTTATCGCTGTGTTTATCACCACTTTTGAAGATAGGAAAAACAAATGATCAAGTTTTCATAACGTTGGCATCATACCCGTTCGTAATGATGCATTGAACAGCTTGTGTAAAGGGACTGACAAATTTTTATAACACTTCTGCAGAAGTAAAGGGGGAATGCCGTCGGAGCCACAACCTTTTTTAGTTTTCAAGAGTTTGAGGTATTTCAAAACAGTATTTAAAGGAATATCCATTTTACTAAGATTTAAAGATACGTGATTATTGATACAATTTGTAGTGACTGGATGATTTATAATGTCATCCTCAAAGGCGGAGCCAAAATAACTGTTAAATGATCCGCAATGTCTTTACCATCCGAGGAAGAAACTTCATCTAGGTGTAAATTATCAGGAAGATTATTCGACTTTTTTTTTGATGCAACATAAGTCCAGAAATAATTGCTTTTTTTGCTATATTATAGCAACTCTTTTTTGCCTATCCCTTAAAAGCACAAAAGTCCAATAATCACCACCACCACCATTTCCTGTGGAACATAAATCTTTCTTTAATAATTTTCTTTAAGGCCAAGGAGTACCAAACTGGATATTTATTTTTACTATATATAGTTTTAGTTGGGACATGAGTACCTATAACTTCTTCTAAAATATTATTAAAATTTTATAAAGATACATCAATATTATTTTCCTCTAAAACAGTATCCCAATCAATGCAACAAAGAAGAACATTAATAGAGTCGTAGTCTGCGCTGCCAATACTAAGAGTCACTCGAGGTGGTGGATGTAATGATTTTATATGGATCTTTTGTATAGAAACATACAACAACAGCAGGGTGGTGTGGATCTTCATTAACTAATGGGAATGCATATTTTGCGGTATTGCAATTAAAATTACTAATGACCAGATCAAGATGCCTATTACTAGAGTTCGCAATTAAATTATATTGTGAAAAATTGTTAAGTGACAAGATATTTGATGGAGTTCCAACTAAGGGATCCGTACTCGATAAATTAAAAAAAGCATGATCATTTTGTCCCGCAGCAATCCAGACTGCATTTCTTATATTAAAATCTCCGACTACGAAAAATCGGTCATTTAGATGGTTAATAAACGATTGTGAAACTTGATCATAGGATGGTACTTCTTCGTTAGCCTGAAGATTATTCTGCGGGAAGTAACAACAATGCAACCTTAGCTTAGAGTTTTGGGAATGATCCATAACAATAACATTCGAAGATAAAATATCAGCTGACATTTCATCATTCAATCATTTGATGGGCTAATACTGACATCACTGACTGTTAAGCATTTTCTTATGGCTTTATGAACTCCTCCACCCATTTTGTGCGATCTAGAATATAATCGAAACTTATAATATTATAAAGAGGAAAGATATTTATGTTTGTTTGTTACGATTAACGAATAAACACAAAAACTATTGGACTGATTTCAAAAATTCTTTCACCAATAGAATGCTACATTATCCCTGAATAAGATTAAGAGGCTATATTTATTACTAGAAAAAAATAGGGATCCCTACTAAACCTTCAATTATTTATATATTATTTATTATAATTTGAACATTGCATGACTGACTACTCAGTAAGTAAACGCATGTTTTTGACAAATAAATCATGTTTATCTTTATCTTTAAGGAAATAGAACCTGTATCGCGGCGGAATTAATCGCGGGCACAATATTTTTACAGATAAATATTTGAATGTATACTTATGTATACAGATAGCTACATCAATATTTCTATTCATCTCTATTCATTTCTAATCATGAAATTATACAATATTAGTCCAATCAATACCTATATCAATCCAATATCACAATGTATGTAATTGCATATTATGTTATGCTTACAAAAATGCAAAAAAAAACTATGCTAACAAATGGTTTTTAAAATAATTGTTATAATGTCATTAAATATAATACTATGCGTAGATTGAGTTATGTCAATTTGTATAATCTACAGTAAAATTATTAGTCATCATCCTGTGGAGTTGGACCAGCACTTCGCCATACATTTTTATCTAAAAGATAGTAAAAGATAGTCCTCCAGTTCATAGTAAGCTTGCCTGCACAGAGTAAACGATGTCTGGAATGTTTTAAAATGATGTCTGGAATTTTATTATAAAATCTTACACAGTATCCCATTAAAAAAGTATAGACTTTGGTGATTCTTTGCAGGCCGTCTCGTAAGCGATACTCTAATCTATGTACTATACTATATATAAAAGGAATACATAAATACCGGTTGAAGTATCTGGGTTTCCTGGGGCGATACTTGTCGGCCCAGAGGCAGGGCTGGTCGGGCAGCGCGTGCTCCACGCTGAACTGCGCCTCGTCGGGCGACGCGCCCATCGCGCGCCGCGCCTCGCGCTCCAGCGCCTCCGCGCCCGCGCCCGCGCCCGCCTGTGGCGCCGCCCGCCCCGCCTGCACACACACCACGTCCCGCGCGCGCGCGGCGTGCAGGCGCGCGCGCAGGTAGGCGAGGCGCTGCAGGTCCAGCGCCGGCTCCGTGAGCAGCGTGGCGGGCTCCAGCGCGCCGGGCGCCAGCGGCGGCGGCGAGTAGCGCCCGGCGCGGTACAGCGCCACGCACGCCGCCGACTCCGACCCGTCCGACTCCGAGCCCGACGCCTCCGCCGCCTCCGCACCCGCACCCGCCTGGCCCGCCTGCTCCGCCTGGTCCACCTTGCCCGCCGACGAAGAGCAATGTGATCTGGATCCAACGTATTTCAATAATAAATGTGCCTTACACTTTCGCTTCGCTATGACATGGGGATCTTCAAACGGCGCATATACAGGGCTCTTAACGGCCGGCAACGCATCAGCAACTCCTCTAGTGTTGCGGGTGTCCATGGGCGACGATGACTACTTACCATCAGGTGGCTCGTCTGCTCTAAGCTGCTGCGTAAGCGGTTACCGTTGCCGGAAATGGACGCTTGCAACACCAGGGGTATCACTCGCTCGTTGCCGACTCTGTAAATTAAGGAGGAATAGTTGGGGTGGCAGCATAGGACACATGCTGCCATGCATGACAGCGGCGGTGAAAAAACACCACTTGTCCAACACTGCCAACACAACTCTTCCTCGCGGAGCGCTGGCGACCTTGCTCACCGTTAGGAACACAACATAGCACGGAGCTATGTTATTTGGCTACGTTAGGCTATTTGACAACATTGAAAATATACTACATATTGTGTCCTACGACCTATCAGATAATAGTCTAAAAAGAACATATTTCACTGTATTCAAACTAAAATAAGTTTATTTTTCGCAAATTACACGAAATAAATGTAATCATTTTTGAAATTTTATCTGGGACGGGAACGCCCTGTTATTGGTAGTAACTCTGGTGATGTCATGGGCAAGTAAAGTTCGATCTGTGAGCTGTTTCTGGAGCACTTTTCTGTCATTTTTTGATAAATCTCATAACTAGTGGCAAGAACAGTTGAAACACGTATCAGAATAATATTGTTTAAGGTATAGTTCTACTGTGTGTGGAGTGTTAAATGTAGAGTACAAGAATTTTTCAAGTTAAAACTTATAAAGTTGTAATAAAAAAAACTTGTGTGACAAAGAATAAGTTATTGTGGGTCTTAAGAGATGGTGAATGATCTCTCCTTTTGGCCAATTCGATTTGGCAAACGATGCACCAAACACCTGTATAACATCGTAGACGTACCCGTGCGCGTGAGCAGGCGAGTGTGCGGGCGAGTGCGCGGACGAGGGCGCGGGCGCAGGCGAGGGCGCGGGCGCAGGCGCGGGCGCAGGCGAGCGCGCAGGCGAGCGCGCAGGCGAGCGCGCAGGCGAGCGCGCAGGCGAGCGCGCAGGTGAGCGCGCAGGCGAGTGCGCGGGCGCAGGCGCGACGCCCTGCTCCTGCTTGAGCAGCTGCAGCTTGCGGCGCAGGTTGGTCTGGTGGCGGTCGCGCAGGCGCGCGCGCGACATGTGCGCTGTACACATACACACCTTGCTCTTACAGACCACACGATTGCATTCAATTTGTTACATCGTTTTTAACGCACAATAAATCTTATTTAAAAAATGAATTCGTCGCTAGATTTAACTTCTCACCCTTCAATTGACTGAGCAAGCTCTCCCAGTAGCCGACGTCGACGCCGTCGTGTCGTCCGCTAATCTTTTGCTCGATTTGAGTCTGCAGAGCCTCTAGCTGAGCACCGGTCTTGCCTTTGAATATCTAAATAACCATATCACACAAAGCTGTCATTATTTTTGTACATTACAAAGCCAAAGTCAAAATGTTTTATTTCAATTAGACCACTAAAATAGGTACTTTTGAAAATCAAAACTAGTTGCACGGTTCCAAAAAAGTGGGTCATATGAAGAGCCGTCAAGAAACACTATAGGGCATAGATACTCTTAAAAAAACATGATTACCATATAAGATTTACAATTTTCTTCTAAATAGTTGGTGAGAATTATGCAGTTTGATGTGTAAGATTTAATCATTATACAAAAAGAAAGTATTGCTACAACAAGTAAGAAGAGCCCAGCCCTGACAGACAGCACCCGTTCACGAGCATGACGTGCGTATCGGCGTTGTTCGACTCAACCATATTGCAGGGAATAAAACGACCCGACACACAACACTTGACACACAACACTTAACGAACACAATCAGCAGTGACCATGACAAGCTCAGACCGCGGGTACAATAAATTTTTTTATTTTCTTTTATTACACTTTGTACTTCTTCCGACCACCACCATGTATTCCTATCAATCGTGCCCTTTCCTTTTGACATTCCCAAACACTCTTTTGCCGCATTTCTGACACATCCTGCCATTTTATTCCAACATTCATTCACACTTCTGCCTCACATATCTCCCATTTCTATCATTTTAATTTACCACTTGCTTTGTGAATTTCTTCGTTTTCTAACATATGCCATTTTATTTTAGGGGGAGGGCGCTCTCTGTTTTTACCGAGCTTTATCTTTATTTTAACTTCCATAATAAGAAGTCTATGTTGTGAAACCAGAGCTTCACCTGGTAGTACTTTGCAGTCTCTCACTCGGAAAAGGCTGTTGCGTCTGATGAGAAAGTAGTCTATTTGCGTCGTATGGTGTCCACTTTTGTAGGTTATCAGGTGGTCATCTTTTTTTTTGTACCAGGTGTTAGCAACTGCCAAATCGAATGCGGAAGCAAATTGTAGTAGGGATTCCCCTTGTGTTGCAGTCTCCAAACCCCCATCCCCCATTTACTCTTTCATAGCCATCATTCCATTTTCCTACGTGTCCATTAAAATCACTCCCTACATAAATCTCTTCGTGTACCGGGATAGCCATCATCGCAAAGTCAAATTCTTCCCAAAATGTCTCCTTCATGCTATCCTCGCATCCTACCTGAGGTGCATACACACTCATGACATTCAATACATTATATTATTCACATTCTCTAACATTAACCTCCATCACACAATTTCTCAAATGCCTATCTAGTACTATCCCCACACCATTTCTTTTTCCGTCACTCCCACAATAGTAAAACTTGTATCCTTCACCAATTTCTCTAGCCTTTGTGCCTTTCCACTTTGTTTCCTGTAGACACGCCACGTTTATCCTTCTTCTCTTTAATACGTCTGCTAATTCTCTAGCTCTTTCAGTCATCGTCCCAACATTCCAACTGGCATACCTTAATTTTACTTCCCGGGTTCGCTTCTTACATTGCCCCCACCCGTATGTGGGTTTCCTGGGGCGATACTTGTCGGCCCAAAAGTTGTTGACAAGTGAGCAGGCGCAGGCGGCGGGCAGCGCTAGGGAGTGTGGCGAGTGTGGCGAGGTACCTGCGTGACGTCATCGGCGACGGCCTGGTGCACGCCGTCGCAGCGCGCGTCGGGCGCGGCCAGGCGGCGCAGCTTGTTGACACGTGAGCAGGCGCAGGCGGTGGGTAGCGCTAGGGAGTCTGGCGAGGTACCTGCGTGACGTCATCGGCGACGGCCTGGTGCACGCCGTCGCGGCGCGCGTCGGGCGCGGCCAGGCGGCGCAGCTTGTTGACACGTGAGCAGGCGCAGGCGGTGGGTAGCGCTAGGGAGTGTGGCGAGGTACCTGCGTGACGTCATCGGCGACGGCCTGGTGCACGCCGTCGCGGCGCGCGTCGGGCGCGGCCAGGCGGCGCAGCTTGTTGACACGTGAGCAGGCGCAGGCGGTGGGTAGCGCTAGGGAGTGTGGCGAGGTACCTGCGTGACGTCATCGGCGACGGCCTGGTGCACGCCGTCGCGGCGCGCGTCGGGCGCGGCCAGGCGGCGCAGCTTGTTGACACGTGAGCAGGCGCAGGCGGTGGGTAGCGCTAGGGAGTGTGGCGAGGTACCTGCGTGACGTCATCGGCGACGGCCTGGTGCACGCCGTCGCGGCGCGCGTCGGGCGCGGCCAGGCGGCGCAGCTTGTTGACACGTGAGCAGGCGCAGGCGGTGGGTAGCGCTAGGGAGTGTGGCGAGGTACCTGCGTGACGTCATCGGCGACGGCCTGGTGCACGCCGTCGCGGCGCGCGTCGGGCGCGGCCAGGCGGCGCAGCTTGTCGACACGTGAGCAGGCGCAGGCGGTGGGTAGCGCTAGGGAGTGTGGCGAGGTACCTGCGTGACGTCATCGGCGACGGCCTGGTGCACGCCGTCGCGGCGCGCGTCGGGCGCGGCCAGGCGGCGCAGCTTGTTGACACGTGAGCAGGCGCAGGCGGTGGGTAGCGCTAGGGAGTGTGGCGAGGTACCTGCGTGACGTCATCGGCGACGGCCTGGTGCACGCCGTCGCGGCGCGCGTCGGGCGCGGCCAGGCGGCGCAGCTTGTTGACACGTGAGCAGGCGCAGGCGGTGGGTAGCGCTAGGGAGTGTGGCGAGGTACCTGCGTGACGTCATCGGCGACGGCCTGGTGCACGCCGTCGCGGCGCGCGTCGGGCGCGGCCAGGCGGCGCAGCTTGTTGACACGTGAGCAGGCGCAGGCGGTGGGTAGCGCTAGGGAGTGTGGCGAGGTACCTGCGTGACGTCATCGGCGACGGCCTGGTGCACGCCGTCGCGGCGCGCGTCGGGCGCGGCCAGGCGGCGCAGCTTGTTGACACGTGAGCAGGCGCAGGCGGTGGGTAGCGCTAGGGAGTGTGGCGAGGTACCTGCGTGACGTCATCGGCGACGGCCTGGTGCACGCCGTCGCGGCGCGCGTCGGGCGCGGCCAGGCGGCGCAGCTTGTTGACACGTGAGCAGGCGCAGGCGGTGGGTAGCGCTAGGGAGTGTGGCGAGGTACCTGCGTGACGTCATCGGCGACGGCCTGGTGCACGCCGTCGCGGCGCGCGTCGGGCGCGGCCAGGCGGCGCAGCTTGTTGACACGTGAGCAGGCGCAGGCGGTGGGTAGCGCTAGGGAGTGTGGCGAGGTACCTGCGTGACGTCATCGGCGACGGCCTGGTGCACGCCGTCGCGGCGCGCGTCGGGCGCGGCCAGGCGGCGCAGCTTGTTGACACGTGAGCAGGCGCAGGCGGTGGGTAGCGCTAGGGAGTGTGGCGAGGTACCTGCGTGACGTCATCGGCGACGGCCTGGTGCACGCCGTCGCGGCGCGCGTCGGGCGCGGCCAGGCGGCGCAGCTTGTTGACACGTGAGCAGGCGCAGGCGGTGGGTAGCGCTAGGGAGTGTGGCGAGGTACCTGCGTGACGTCATCGGCGACGGCCTGGTGCACGCCGTCGCGGCGCGCGTCGGGCGCGGCCAGGCGGCGCAGCTTGTTGACACGTGAGCAGGCGCAGGCGGTGGGTAGCGCTAGGGAGTGTGGCGAGGTACCTGCGTGACGTCATCGGCGACGGCCTGGTGCACGCCGTCGCGGCGCGCGTCGGGCGCGGCCAGGCGGCGCAGCTTGTTGACACGTGAGCAGGCGCAGGCGGTGGGTAGCGCTAGGGAGTGTGGCGAGGTACCTGCGTGACGTCATCGGCGACGGCCTGGTGCACGCCGTCGCGGCGCGCGTCGGGCGCGGCCAGGCGGCGCAGCTTGTTGACACGTGAGCAGGCGCAGGCGGTGGGTAGCGCTAGGGAGTGTGGCGAGGTACCTGCGTGACGTCATCGGCGACGGCCTGGTGCACGCCGTCGCGGCGCGCGTCGGGCGCGGCCAGGCGGCGCAGCTTGTTGACACGTGAGCAGGCGCAGGCGGTGGGTAGCGCTAGGGAGTGTGGCGAGGTACCTGCGTGACGTCATCGGCGACGGCCTGGTGCACGCCGTCGCGGCGCGCGTCGGGCGCGGCCAGGCGGCGCAGCTTGTTGACACGTGAGCAGGCGCAGGCGGTGGGTAGCGCTAGGGAGTGTGGCGAGGTACCTGCGTGACGTCATCGGCGACGGCCTGGTGCACGCCGTCGCGGCGCGCGTCGGGCGCGGCCAGGCGGCGCAGCTTGTTGACACGTGAGCAGGCGCAGGCGGTGGGTAGCGCTAGGGAGTGTGGCGAGGTACCTGCGTGACGTCATCGGCGACGGCCTGGTGCACGCCGTCGCGGCGCGCGTCGGGCGCGGCCAGGCGGCGCAGCTTGTTGACACGTGAGCAGGCGCAGGCGGTGGGTAGCGCTAGGGAGTGTGGCGAGGTACCTGCGTGACGTCATCGGCGACGGCCTGGTGCACGCCGTCGCGGCGCGCGTCGGGCGCGGCCAGGCGGCGCAGCTTGTTGACACGTGAGCAGGCGCAGGCGGTGGGTAGCGCTAGGGAGTGTGGCGAGGTACCTGCGTGACGTCATCGGCGACGGCCTGGTGCACGCCGTCGCGGCGCGCGTCGGGCGCGGCCAGGCGGCGCAGCTTGTTGAGCTCGTCCAGCACGATGGTCTGCACGTCCTCCCAGTAGCACTGGTTCGCATTGTTCTCCAGCTCCTTGTACACCTGCAACAGACTCGCACACATCTGACAAGAGACAACACCTCTCAACCTGACCACTGTTCAGGTGCGCCAGTACGTGCAAACATCTATGTCGGGCCACTCCCACCAATCATTGACGTTTATTGAAGCATGTTGCTACCTTAATATCCTCCAGCAGATCCTCGAGGTCTTGCGCTTGCAGCCCGTTAAGGTAGGTGTATGGCTCGTGCATCTCCAGCGCGTCGACACACTCCTCCGAGCTCACATACCATGCTAGAAGGTCTATGGGTTTAGCTGCAAATACAAATTAACAATGATAAAATTGTCTGGAGACTTATTTTTTAGTAAAGGAAAAAATTCAATCGCGGACAGGATTCGAACCTGCGTCTTCTGGTTTGATATACCAGACGCTCTGACCTCTAAGCCACCGCGAACCCTACCCGCATAGATGTCACCAACGTCAACCTTATGAAGTAAATTCAGAATGTGAAGGCAAAATTTCAATCATGCGGGTAGGGATCGCGGTGGCTTAGAGGTCAGAGCGTCTGGTATATCAAACCAGAAGACGCAGGTTCGAATCCTGCCCGCGATTGAATTTTTTCCTTTACTAAAAAATAACTTAATAATCTTAGCATGGAAAATGCAAAAAAAATCACTAAAAGATTGTCTGGAGACATTAAATGTGAGACTATACTGGCTGCTCCTAGTAGATATTCAGCATAGTAATAATATAACAGGAGGATTTTGTCATTTATTAGTGTTGTCTTTTGAGTCGAAATTATAACCGCCTGCACTAGGGTTTGGGTTCAGACTTTTTTTTGTAAAAGTTGTCTCGGGTTCCGGGACTGTCGGGTCGAGTCTCGAGACACGGCGTCCGACGGCAATGGTCACCATATTGTGATTAGACGAATTAAATAGGTATGTCCGAATTGTTAAGACTATCATTAAAATTATCGATGTTATAATTCGAATTTATGTTATGTAGGTGTTCGGTACACAACCTAGTTGCTGATCTCTGCTAAGAAGGCTATTAAAACGATTTATTCACATGCTAAAAAACACTTTATTACGATACTGAAAGCTACGCTAAAATATGATGATAAATGTAAATGAAAGGCGAATGTACCCGGTTGCTGTTCGAATATGCACTGATATCGGCGCGCGCGCAACGCGGCCTTATTGATTAGCTAGATCAGCAAACGGGTGTTCGAGTAAATCGAACAGTAGGTTATGTAGGTACCGAACAAGCCGGTTTACGAAAAGGTTTCAGTACCATAGATCACATCCATACGCTGCGGCAGGTTATACAGAAGACCGACGAGTATAATCTGCTACTATGCTTAGCGTTCGTGGACTATGAGAAAGCCTTCGATTCGATTGAAACTTGGGCGGTGCTGCAATCTCTGCAGCGGTGCCACATCGACTACCGGTATATCGTAGTGTTGAAGTGCTTATACAAAAACGCCACCATGTCGGTATGAGTACAAGAACAGTGCACGAGGGAGATTCCCATGCAGAGAGGTGTTAGGCAGGGGGATGTTATTTCCCCAAAACTGTTTATCTTTGCAATGGAAGATGCCTTCAAGCTTCTGAAGTAGAAAGGATTCGGCATTAACATTAATGACCAGTATATCACTCACCTTCGATTTGCCGACGATATCGTAGGCATGGCAGAATCGCTGCAAGAGCTCAGCATATTTCTCAATGACCTCGTCAGAGTTTCCCAACAGGTCTTAAAATTAACATGGGCAAGACAAATGTCATGTCAAACGCCCATGTCGTACCCATCCCAATATCCGTTGGCAACTCTGTTCTCGAAGTTGTTAACGAATACGTCTATCTGGGATAAATCGTCCAGTTAGGTAGGTAGGTAGCTAGGTACTTCGAGAAAGAGGTCAATCGTCGAATCCGACTCGGCTGGGCAGCGTTTGGAAAACTTCGCAACGTCTTTTCGTCGACAATACCGCAGTGCCTTAAGTCAAAAGTCTTAAAGGTGTGTGTTACGAGTGATGACTTATGGTCACTCACTATGGGTCTCATAAGAAAGCTCAAGGTCACTCAGCGAGCTATGGAACGAGCTATGGAACGAGCTATGATTGGCATTTCTTTACGCGGTCGAATCAAGAAATGATGAGATCCATAGAAGAACTAAAGTTGCCGACATAGCTCAAAGGATTAGCAAACTTCAGTGGGCGGGTCACATAGCTCGTAGAACTGACGGCCGCTGGGACAGAAAGGTTTTCGAGTGGAGACCACGCACCGGAAAGCGCAGTGTAGGACGACCTCGAACGTAATGGACGGCCGACCTGGTAAAGGACTTTGTTCAGCAGTTGACTTCTATTCGCTGATATGATGATGACACACGCACGCGTATATACACACACACACACACACACACACCACAACTACTTACTAGACAAATCTACTTCTACTTTAGCAGAGGTAGAATTAATCCCGATCGGTAAATCGATTCTGTTCACTGTTGTATTACTATGTCTCTGTAACTATCTCTCTGGAACACTGTCTCTTAAGATACAGGTCATCCTAGTTTAAGAGGCAGGGTTAGTTTAATTCTGTACAGATTTTACAACATTGAATATTGTAGTTTTGTGGCAATTCTACCTGTCAAATTGTAGAAAGCTTTCATACTTTTACCTACTATAGCTTATACTTGTAATCTAGATGCGTATCTGCGAGCGCAGGCGCGCCTGGTGCAGATGGAAGGCGTCCTCGTGGCGCGCCCACGTGTGGAACTGTCCCGGGACTTGAGCAAGACTTCCCGTGCGCGGCTAACGCGTTAGGATGGGGTCGGGGTACCTCGTCCGTCGCGGATGCGTATCTGCGAGCGCAGGCGCGCCTGGTGCAGATGGAAGGCGTCCTCGTGGCGCGCCCACGTGTGGAACTGTCCCGGGACTTGAGCAAGACTTCCCGTGCGCGGCTAACGCGTTAGGATGGGGTCGGGGTACCTCGTCCGTCGCGGATGCGTATCTGCGAGCGCAGGCGCGCCTGGTGCAGATGGAAGGCGTCCTCGTGGCGCGCCCACGTGTGGAACTGTCCCGGGACTTGAGCAAGACTTCCCGTGCGCGGCTAACGCGTTAGGATGGGGTCGGGGTACCTCGTCCGTCGCGGATGCGTATCTGCGAGCGCAGGCGCGCCTGGTGCAGATGGAAGGCGTCCTCGTGGCGCGCCCACGTGTGGAACTGCAGCGCCTCGCGCGCGCGCGCCGCCGCCGCCGCCTCCGCCTCGCGCGCCGCGCGCTCCGCCTCGCGCTCCAGCCGCCGCTGCTTCACCTGCATCACACATCACTCAAAATAACTATTATATCACTTAACAACGTCAATTTTTTGCCAGGGTGCTCTAATGCTACTGTGCCATCTGCGTTCTATGCATAACGTGTTAAATGGGTAATTCTCCAGTTTCGCGCCAATCACAAATCTGTCAAGAAAAATAATAAATAAACCTATATTTTGGAAGATTCAATAACTTTTAGTGGATTATGATATATTTAGCTAGCTGTAACCTATAAATACAAAAACGTAAGTTTAACAATAATAAAAATAAATACAACTTTCTGCTGTGCTGTACCATCTTAATAATAAAAGTGTTTAACCTTTTCTAAAAGCCAACATTAGTATAAAGTCAAATGTGTACCTTCTCCAATTCTATTTTGTTCTCCAACTGTTTCTGTCTATTGAGTGCTTCTAACTCGTCGCGGGACACAGTTTTAACGCCTTCCTTAGCAAGCTTCTTGGTCCACACAAATGTGTTGGTGAGTGCAGAGTCTCCAAAAGGATTGTCTTGGTTGGTATAGCACTGATACTCATTATCCCAGCCCATACGCTCACGCCGCTTGCGCTCTTTCTCTTGTTTTTCCCTTAGACGTCGAGCCCTGGGTGAATAGTAAAAATATAACTAAAAAGTGAAAATCCTAATTATCAATTTCAAATCAATCAAAATTCCAAATATTTGCCTCGCATGGGAATCCAACTCTCGACACATGGTGCAACGGTAGTGGGCGAGGTGACCACCTTAACCGATATCAACTGGCAGTTGTGTAATGTACAGTCAACAGTCCAGTTGCACCTCAATGTTCATATTGACCTGCACAGTTTCGTGTATAGCTCTGTGTATGTGATGCATGTGGTCCAAACAATCAACATTAGGCAAAGATAATACTATATTGTTACGAGCTGGGGTTCGGGATAAATTTAATTAACACCAATTTCACCGAAACAACAAATATTTTAATTAACTTGAGAAACACACAACAGAAATTACTGAGAGAGTCACTACACAATCACGTATCGCACTTGTAATCACATAACCTCGCTTCGATATTCACTTCACCGTGTTCAGAACTAAACTGCCCTGGCCGACCCTCACGACCAGTATTTATATGAGTCACGAAGATTCTAGAATCGAACAATCTCGATAGGTCCACAAAATACGAGTAGGTAAGTACCTACTCGTATTTGTCATTCACCTTGATCCCGGCTTTTCTTCGAATGTTCTACGTGCTTCTACGACTTATCCAGAATCTTCGTGACCCATCTCCGTACTAATAGTTACTCGGCGTAACAATATTATACTCCTTTTCTTTTATTGACTGACCCAATTCAAAAGTAGTGCTAAAATTCAATACAATTGTTTAAGTAAGTGTTGGCAGGAGCAGAGTGGTAGAAGTGCACCACTGCATCTACATTAGCTTCAGTGGGCATTTTCCTTTATATTTAATGAGCTTAAATATTCGTTAATAACTTATTAATGAGCTTAAATATTCGCATGGGCGCCGGCAAGGGCGTAGCTAGGATTTTGCTAAGGGGGGAGGCGGTGTTGAAAAGGACCTCTCCATGTTACTTGTAGTGCAAGATTGTGACAAGGAAATAAGTTGCGGGAAGGAAAATATTAGCAACCGTGGGGATGTTGACTGATATCAGCGGTGACGCGGATGCACGGGGAACGGAACGATGCGGTGCGGTGTCGAGAAAATAGTTTCGCGCGTAAAAAAGCTAATCTAGATTTGCTTACTCATAGTACAATCTAATAAAATTTACCTGACAATAGAATCAATTTTGTTTTTATTTATTAATAGGCTACCTATGTAATATTACTTTACGGTTTGTGACCATTCCTGCATCATCTACGTCATCGTAGCGTACCTCGCTACGCCCTTGGGCGCCGGCAGCTAAGAAAAGAAAATTCGCATAATTAAAATAATTACTTTTTTTGATAATGGTGCGGCATGAACCAGTTGGAGTTTTACCATGGAGTTCCTTGCCAGAGCTTTCTTAATAGAATCAACTTTTTGGAATCATGAAAATACACTCAATAATGTTTCATAAATGTGTGTAAAAGCTTATCTATCTTCATCTATCTATACTTATAATAAATCTGTAGAGAGGTCAATTCTGTACATGAAATATATTTCCAAAATAACTATCACCGGGTGATTAGTGATCGATACTGACGCCAAAAATGCAATCAGTAAAATTTTTGTCTGTCTGTCTGTCTGTATGTTCGTTATAGAAACAAAAACCACTCGACGGATTTCAACGAAACTTGGTACAATTGTTCTTCATACTCCTGGGCAGGTTATAGTATACTTTTCATCACGCTACGATCAATAGGAGCAGAGCAGTGAAGGGAAATGTTGGGAAAACAGGAGAACTTACTCCATTTTTTAAGCTTCCGTCGCGTGTGCAGCCTTAATGGTTAAAGCTACACAGAAATCATGTATGACGGAAATGTTCTCCTTAAAATTATATAAAAAATATTCCACGACAGCAAATGTCTATCTTTTATGGTTGACTCACAATAACACGTGTAACTCCCGATAGCTTAGCAGTTCGGAGCTTTCTGATTATATTTGTCTACTCTTACGTTAGGTGACTGACTGACTGACATAGTGATCTATCAACGCACAGCCCAAACCACAGGTTATAGTATACTTTTCATCATGCTACGATCAATAGGAGCAGAGCAGTGAATTGTGGTGGAACAGTGGTTTCAAGCTATAAAACATCACGCTACAACCCTTAGGAACGGGGCAACGCAGGTGAAACCGCGAGCGAAGAACTAGGGAACAAAGTAACTATTCCACGCGGACGAAATCGCTGGCAAAAGCTAGTTTGAAATAAAACAATTTAAACATGAAATTGATGTTTAGGAACCCTGTGTTATATGTTACTAGAACCATTGGAACATAATTAGGTACCTATCATCTTCTATACATGAACAAAAATAAAATATTTTGTAATTGATCTAATTGAGTGATAACAATATAACAATCATACATACATACAGGATATATACATAGATACATACGGGAGAAAGGCGTGAGTGTATGTAACACTCACCCCTTTCTCCCACAGTGGTAGGCAGAAACTATAGACTGCCACTTGCTACGATTCTTGCATACTTCTTTTGCTTCTTCCACATTCATACATCTTCTCATACATACACGCCGGTTGCGAGTGCTACGCACCTGACCTTTTTGAAGGATTTCGCCAATCAGATCGGCGTATGTCCTTCTAGGGCGACCTCTACCGGCGCTGCCGCTGACATTCGCGTTATAAATTCCTTTCGTTAATCGTCTTTCATTCATTCTTTCAACATGTCCAAACCATCTCAGCATATTCTTTTCAATACGCGTCACTACATTATCTTTCAACCCGCAACATTGTCTAATCACACTGTTCCTCAATCTATCATTCCGAGTTACATACTTACTTCGCAAGGAACGCATTTCCACTGCATTTATTCTACTTTCATGTCTCTTCTGCCATACCCAACATTCACTTCCATACATAAGTGGAGGTACCAACACACGATTGTGGATAGCCAACCGTGCCTTTTTTGACACGGACTGGTTAACCACAACTGCATGCATAGCACCATTCACTTTATTTCCTGCATTCACTCTCCTTTCCACATCTGCATCAATCTTACCATTCCTAGTAAACACACTTCCCAAATAAACAAACTCATTCACCTGTTCCACACTCTTACCCTCTATCTTTATATCACACCCACATACATCTTCTTCTCTTTCAAAAACCATCACTTTCGTCTTACTAACATTTATTTTCATGCCCTTCATCTTGTATGCTTCATTCGTTAAAGTTACCATGTCTTGCAACTCTTCCGCTGACGATGCAAGTAGAACCTGATCATCAGCATAAAGAAGGCATTTGACATGTAACTCATCCATTCTCAACCCACAATCACTCTCTTTCAAGTCTGCCAAACAACTGTCCATTTATAGATTGAACAGCCATGGTGACGCGCCACAACCCTGTCTAACACCTCTGGAGATATTAACCCAACCTGTGTACGCCCCATTTAGCCTAACACAGGCACTAGAATCCCTGTAAATGGATTTCAGTGCCCGCACCAAGCGCCTGTCCACTCCATACATAGTCAGCGTTGACCACAATTCATCCCTCCACACACTGTCATAAGCCTTCTCATAACATAACTAAATAATATAAAAATTTTACCTTAAAATAAAATTTGTATTATGTTTCCTAAGACGTCCGAAGTCCATTACGAAGTCCATTATGAGAGTACATCGTCTTTTTCCTCGTCCAGTCGCTAGATGTCTCTGTTTTCCGCTACTCAACCGCGCCTCCACGCCACCATCGGCCAAACCTGGTACTAAATTAAACAGCACAGGGCAATCCACGGAATCTTGTGTCATTGTTCGGGTCATAATGATAATGATGATGGTATAACACCAGGAAGGCATTATTTGGACTTCGGACGTCTTAGGAAACATAATACAAATTTTATTTTAAGGTAAAATTTTTATATTATGTGTTCCGTTCGACGTCCGAAGTCCATTATGAGAGATCTGTTTGTTATCTCCTGGTGGCTTGCATAATAAAACGCAACAATGTGATGTATTTTGTTTATGTTAGAAAACAGAGAAATCTTTGAGAAAAATAATTATTACTTCATGGTAAAACTAATATAAATACTAACAATAATACTTTCGTAAATTGTATTTTATAACCAAAATTAAATCAAATTATTAACAGTGTATAATCACTATACAGGCAATCAATACTACTACTTTAAAAGGTAGTTGAAAAGAATTGAGAGAGAGACTTCTCTTTGTCTATATTATTATTTTGACTATTATTACATAAATCTCGAAGGTAATATTTTCTAAATGTATGTTCATGACGCCAATTTGCCTTATCAAGAATATCATTAATTGAATATTTTTCTAAACAGTTTAGAGTTGAAACTGCTGACCGAAAACTGCCGGGCGTAGCCTTTATTCCGGCTTCAGAAAGAGTTCGCCTTACCCAGCCACCAATGATCACAAAAGTGGCAGGTCTACGCGGCTCCCTAGTAGTAATAAATAAATTTGTCAAGGGACCTCTGGCATCTTTTGAAATATTTACCAAATATCTTAACCAAAATACGGGATCTATATTTTTGTCCGGTGAAGCTAGTAAAGTCCAACTTGATTGTTGATACGAAGCTGAATCTGTTTTAGAACCAAATACAGGATGCAAAGTTATTGAATTTCCGTTATCTACGAAATGTTTTGAGTCATAATGTAATAGAGTTAAGTCGTGCACTCTACGACCCGAAGTTAACAATAAGATTGTAGCAGTTCGCCTAGAAACGTCATATAAACTAAGCAGATTAGGGTCTGTATTTTTTAAAAATTGAATTACTATCCTTGCATCCCATATAGGCAATTTTGGAGGAACTGGTCTGGCTAAAGATATAGCTTTTAGAATATGCTTAATCAAATGATTTGATGATATTTTGATGTCGGAAAGTGTTTCACAAACAGTTGCTATGACTGATTTATGGACAAGAACAGTACGGTATGCTAGTTTATCAGTCAGGAAACGCTTTGCTAAATATCGAGCTACGTTGGTAGGTATCGGGTGATTACAATTTAATTTATTTTGATTACACCATTTCGACCACTTATTCCATATAGGAATGTAAGTTTTAAGTGTAGAAGCTCTCCAACACCTTGATAAAAGCTGTTTTTCTTCAGATGACCAACAATCTGTTAAGGCGTCCCAACCGAAATGAGCCAGGCTTCCAACTGAAGGTTGTGTACTTGGGCCGGGGGACAACCCGTCACTGTATCCACTAAGGTTGTTTTGAGATTCCTTATTTTTATAGGACGTGTCAAGGCACGGTTCTTCAAGTCTGGACGCCAAAATGGTTTCTTCCACTTGGGTGCTATTATTATGAACTTTCCTCTTGCCGAGTTCAGATGGTGTAACACCCGTGGGAGCAGGGCTGGTGGAGGGAATATCCAGGCCAGATCGTAACTCCAGTATCTGCTGAACGCGTCGTGAAAGTTAGCGTTCGAGTCTGATAAGTCAAGCGAGACATACTCCGACACGACGTGAGCGTCTTTTGAAGCGAACAGGTCGATTGCTGGAGTGCCCCAATGATTGAATACTTTCTCCGTCGCCTCTCCCAAAAGATGCCATTCGGATCCTACGCGATTTCGCGAGAGGTGATCGGCATCCGTGTTGTACAGTCCCGGTAAGTGGTGAGGGTGGAGTACAATGTTTAGACTGTCCGTCAGAGCAAAAAGTTGTTTCGTCAGTCGAAACAGTTTTCGAGACTTTGTTCCGCCTTCGTTCTTTATGTACGACACCACTGTTTTGTTGTCGCTCTGTAATACGATGGTTGAATTTTTGAGAACTTCTGCCTTCAGCGTGATTGCGGCTATCACTGCATACATTTCCTTGAGATTGCAGTGCCATTTCAGTTGATGATGACCCCAATTTCCTGTTAGTGTGTCGTTGTTCACTAGGGCTCCCCATTGAACGTCCGAGGCGTCCGTGATAACGTAGGTCACAGGGGACTGTTTGGGGTGGATTGGGGTTTTTTGGCTGATATTTGCTAACCACCATTCTAGTTCTCTTCGTACCTCGTCCGCAAACGGGCTGGGTTTCAGGCGGTGTGGGCTTTTCTGTAGCAAGTTGCTGTGACGTTGTAGTATTCGGCAATGCAACCTTCCCCGGTGGGTGATGAAGGTCGCAAAGTTGAGATACCCTAAGAGGCGTTGCGCCTGCTTGAGGGTCCAACTGCCGGCTGCTAAGCGGGTTGATAGGCACTGACGGACCTTGTTCACTTTGTCTGGAGGCAAACACTTGATGTTGTGCCGAGTGTTCCAGGCAATACCTAGGAAATCTAGACTTGTTGTTGGTTTGAATATAGATTTCTCCATATTGATACACCAGCCTAGGCTGGTCAGGAACTCTACAGCTGTACGGGTATGAGCCTGCAAGGTCCTCTCGGACTGATGGGCAATTAAATAATCGTCCAAAAATACTACCAGACGAAGACCTTTGCTGCGTAGTACCTCGGCAGTCCAATTTGTAACAGACGCAAACATTCTTGGTGCTGCAGCCAGACCGAAGGGTAGGCATCTCATTTGTAGCAATCGACCCTCGTAACTGATGCGCAGGAAACAACGTTGACTCTTTGAAATTGGAAGATGATAATATGCTTGACTTAAGTCGAGCTTTACCATCCAATCCCCCGCTTGTAAGAACTTGGGCATTTGGTGATGATGAAACAGATGAAAATGTCTTGGTTTCATAAATTGATTTAATGCTTTCAAGTTGAATATGACTCGACTTTTTCCGTTGCTTTTCGTTATTATGAAGAGTGGGGATATAAATGAAGGGATTAAGGGCGCGTGTTCGAGTATACGATTTTGAATCATTGCTTGGATTTCTGAAGACATTATTATTGAACTTAGAGTTCGAAATTTTTGCATGATTTCCGCTGTTGGAAGGATTAATGGCGGTGTCTGATTGAATGGGATTCGAGCAGCAGTAATTAATCTGATTATAGTTTTCGGGGGTCCAAATTTGGTCCATATTTCTTGGTAGAGTTTTAGACAGCCGCCCGTAAACCTTCTCGAGTCATTTATACCTATTTCTGTTACTCTGATCTTTTCGCCCCCCCCCCCCCTTTTTATTTTCCTTTCTTCGTTTTATGTTGAAATCGAAAGGATTTCTCACGTGAAGTAGATGCTACTGGTGATTTAGAACGCACTGGTGATTTTGACTGAACAAACGATTTAGCTCGAGAAACTATGTCTTTGTTTAATTTATCGACACCTCCAATTTTTTGTAAATAGCTTGATAAATCTTGAGGGTTGAACATATATTCAGAAGAGGGGGGTATCTTTTCTAATCTTCTCGTATATATTTTCCTTTTAAACCTTTAAGGAGCGCTTTACGCCGCAATTCTAATACCTCAGCGCGTTTCCCACAAATCATTTGTAAAATATCATGAGAAACAGATTTATAATTAGACTCGTCACCAAATAATTCTTTAAGCTTATCGTAGATTGAAGATGAAGTTAATTTCGTATCAATATTTGAAGACCAGTCGATCAAGTTACGCAAAGCTAAATTCACAAACTCATTTTGTGCTAAAAAGGCATTTGACAAGGCAGCGAAGCTACGTTCCATTTGAAACCACCTAATCGGAGCCAATGGATCCTCGAAACGTCGCAATTCCTCGTTCACTCTTAGTTCAGTGAACGCTGGAAAAGCCACATATTTCTTTTGAACGTCAGTGTATCGTACCAAATTCCAATCTGGAGAATTGAATCTCTGCAGAGAAGCTATTTTAGATACCCGATCGGGGTCAGCTCTAGAAACGGACGGTTCTTTAACGGAGACATTAAGCTCTGCGATATCAGTTACCGATGGCAACGGGCGTAAAAATGGATCATCAAATGGTTTATTTATTTCATTCGGCACAGGTGGGTAGATTGAGGAACACTTGTATGTATGGTAGCATTATACGAAGAAAAAATGTTATTAATATGACTCACCAGTTGGTGTGACAATATTTCAAACCTGCGATCTATTTCTCGTATTGAATCGTCACTCCGCCGTCGTCTTTTTGGTGCCGGTTCATCTTCACTTGAACTTGAAGGTGACCTTGATGACGTAGATGCACTCGAAGGTGTAGGTGCTTCTTCCCTTTCACGTAAACGTGTAGAATCACGATCACTAAAAACGTTCGCGGGGTTGTTCACCGGCGGCGCGGTAATTTCGTCACTATTGTTCATTTTAACAACAAACGAAATCAATTTATTGTAACGGAAACGTAAAATCAAATTTAAATTGCACTTTACTTTCTACTTTAATCTCGAAAGCAAAATTATAATGAAAATTTTATCGGAAGAGGGTAGATTTCTAAGAATCTAACGACCGTGCGCGGGGTTCGAAGAACGACGCAACAATGACACAAGATTCCGTGGCTTGCCCTGTGCTGTTTAATTTAGTACCAGGTTTGGCCGATGGTGGCGTGGAGGCGCGGTTGAGTAGCGAAAAACAGAGACATCTAGCGACTGGACGAGGAAAAAGACGATGTACTCTCATAATGGACTTCGTAATGGACTTCGGACGTCGAACGGAACACATAATAAACCTTCTAAGATTTGTAGGTGGGGTACTTGGTACACATACACTACAAGCTATATAGAATAGAATGAGTTATAGAAAATAGGTGTTTTTAATTGTTCATTGGTGGAATTTGTCAGTGACTATTGACAGACAGAATTTACAATTCCTGTCCAACTTATATTACAGTTAAAGTATAGGTATTTAAAGGTATATTTTTCTTTCTAAAGTTGTTATTAATATTGTTAAAAGTTTATATTGTTCAAACGTTCAATTGATTTCAGTGTATGTAGGTACATTATTTGTAAAATGTGTAGATAAGTATGACAACATTATTGCATGGGGTGTAACCTTAAGAAGTTGTTGATATTGAAATAAATAAATAAATAAGTTTACCGCTTTTCCTCAGGTGTTTCATTAGCCTTCAGCTGTTCCTTCTGGTGCTTTTTTTCCTCCTTCAGTCTTAGTCGTTCAGCTTCTAGTCTTTGCAACAACTTCAGCTCCTCCTCGTCACTGTCACTGCTAGAGCTGCTGGATGAGTACTTTTTCTTCTTCTTACTTTTCTTGTGTTTTGTAGAACTCTTTTCCCTTCTGGAAGAACTATGTGTAGTTTTTTTTGGCGATGGGGTGCGATTATTGTCGCTACTTTTATGTTTTCTTTCTTTGTAATGACCCAATGATCTGCTTCTTGAGCGTTCACGTCGTTTTACTTCGTGACGAGATGACCTACAGGGGACAACATTTAATTTAGTATTATTTGAATTATTGTCACCTTGACCTAGTAGATATTGAAGTGGAAATAGGAAAAATTATCGTTAGTGTAGAAAGAAACTACTCACATCGTTAAATCTGTAGATAGGATAGGTCTCCTATTGCTATAATATAGTACAATTAATAATTTCACATATACAACAAAGTTCTCCGTGAAATGTGAATGGATAATACAATTTACAATTTATGTGCTTAAATGATACATAATCTCTTTGACATCATTCATGCATGCAAAATTGCAAATTAATAATGCAATTTACGTTATTCAGAAATCCACCACTGACTGTCACGTCAAGTCAGATGTCAATTGTCTTGTCAATGTCAGGGCAAAGATTTTAGTGTAGTGACACAAATAAGTATAATCAAGACAAGTAATAATAAAAAAATCGAATGACGACTTTCAAGGGAAATATCAATTAACTGGATCTAAAAAATATTTTTGAAAGATTATTAATTATTATTTAATTGATAATTATAATTAATTGATATTTCCCTTGAAAGTCGTCATTCGATTTTTTTTGTTTCAGTGGAACCATTTACAATTAGTTGAAAGTATTCGAAATATTACGGTGTTGTTGTTAATTAATTACCTACTCAAACACTCGCGAGATGGCTGTATGATTAGTTCCTCACCTCAATTTAATAAAAAAAAGTTACGTTTGTAGTCTATGACTTTTTGTATTTGTTGATTGCTATTGCGTCATTTGTTTAAATTTATATTTATCCACACGTACAGTACGCGCGGCATAAGTTGGCCGGAGTGAAGTTCGCCGTTTTAATG
The DNA here is from genome assembly GCA_910591435.1 of Acronicta aceris. Taxonomy (NCBI): domain Eukaryota; kingdom Metazoa; phylum Arthropoda; class Insecta; order Lepidoptera; family Noctuidae; genus Acronicta; species Acronicta aceris. The sequence goes on along the minus strand of OU342774.1, from coordinate 14,335,137 downwards.
CGCAGTGGATTGTTTACGTTAAAAATTGTGTACTGCGCAACCAAAAACTGACAAACAGCTAACTTCAGTCCGGCCAAGTTATGTCGCGCGTACTGTACGCGGCTATGTACCGCGGTACCCTGCGCAAAAAAGAGCAAACCGACCGCTATCGGGTACTAGGGGCACCGCACGACATAGTGTCGTAATAGTATAGATCTGGGTGCCGGGATAGAGGGGCATACAAGCAGTCGTATCACCTGGTGGTAAGCGATTACCGCCGCCCATGGACACCCGTAACATCAGTGAAATCACGAGTGCGTTGTTGGCCTTTTAAAAGGGGTTTGGGCCCCCGGTAACCTCACTCATTCGGCGAAACACAACGTAAGCGTTGTTTGACGCCGGTTTTCTGTGAGGCTGTGGTATCACTCCGGTCGAGCCGGCTCATTCGTGCCGAAGCATGGCTCTCCCACGTTATAAAATTATTACGTATTATTATACTGTCATCACGGGTGACAACACAGATGCGAGCTGCCCAAGATCGGGATGGTTGGCGCTCCTTGGGGGAAGCCTACGTTCAGCAGTGGCAATAAGCTGATATGGTGATTATGATGATGATTACACTGTGATTAGCGAAATAAATACTTATTTTTGTGTATATTGATGCAATTGCAAATTTTTTTTTAGAAATCTTTTTTGTATTAAAGTATCATTTATACGTATTGTCTACCGAATGGAAACGGAAATAAACGAAAAAACCAAATTAAAAATAAATCGATCATCGTTTAAATAATATTAATGAATTGTGAATTAATTAATAATGTAATTCTTAATAAAAATAATTTTAAGAATATTAAACGAAATTAAATAATATTTTTTTACGTGGGAGAGCCATGCTTCGGCACGAATGGGCCGGCTCGACCGGAGTGATACCGCGGCCTCACAGAAAACAGGCGTTAAACAACGCTTACGTTGTCTTTCACCGAGTGAGTGAGGTTACCGGAGGCTCAATCCCCTTTTAAAAGGTCGGCAACGCACTTGTAACTCCTATGGTGTTGCGGGTGTCCACAGGCGACGGTAATTGCTTACCATCAGGTGATCCGCCGGCTAGATTGCCCCCCTATCCAATAAAAAAAATATTTTAAATAATATTGGTTTGATCTTGACTTAAAATATAAAATAAAATGAGAAGAATATTCCAACATACAATGGTAGGGATACTATTGTAGGTTTTGGTTTATATGGCGTCAGGAATTGTACTGACTAAAACATATTATTCCATCCATGATATTTTCATGATCGATTTACCACGATAGATGATGCAATGAATATCCCTTTTTGTCAATTTTAACTATTTAATGTAATTGCAAAATAGTGTATGGACAAATATAGGCTGATGATGATGATGATGATGCTATTGTCGTGCGTATATTTTGTTTTGATTTGACTGTCAAGAACTTCATGCGCGTGATGACAGCTGTCATGCTAATCAGATTGAGATTTCAGTGAAAGTAATTTGAATGGCATACTTGTCAGTGACTAACGTAAATAAATAATTTCTATGGTCTTCATTTAGTTTTTTTACAGATTTGTTAATAATATGATTAAAAAGTAAATATTTATATGTACTACGTAATTTTGTGTAGAAGAGACATCAACAGATTGTTGATTCGGGTTTGTAAGTAACTGATCGTGGTAACTGTACTTATTGCACAAGAAACTTTCGAATATGTCCTTTCTTCGGGGCTCGGAGAACTATGTGTGGTGCACGACCAGTGTCCTGGGTAAAGGTGCTACGGGTGCTGTATTCCAGGGCGTCAACAAGAACAACGGCGAGCCCGTCGCTGTCAAGACTTTCAACCAGCTCAGCCACATGAGACCGCACGATGTACAGATGAGAGAATTTGAGGTTTTGAAAAAAGTAAAGCATGAGAACATCGTGAAACTTCTCGCTATCGAGGAGGAACAGGAAGGCCGTGGTAAAGTCATTGTTATGGAACTGTGTACTGGAGGTAGTTTATTCAACATACTTGACGACCCTGAGAATACGTACGGCCTTCAAGAACACGAGTTTCTGTTAGTGTTAGAGCATTTAACAGCTGGCATGAAACATTTGCGTGATAATAACTTAGTACACAGAGATCTCAAGCCTGGCAATATAATGAAGTATATAAATGAAGACGGAACTACTACATACAAACTCACTGATTTTGGTGCTGCAAGGGAACTCCAAGAAGAAGAACAGTTTGTATCTCTGTATGGTACTGAGGAGTACCTTCACCCTGATATGTATGAGCGGGCAGTGTTGAGGAAGCCTGTGGGGAAAAGTTTTGGTGCAACAGTGGACCTGTGGTCTATAGGTGTTACTTTGTACCATGTGGCTACAGGACAACTGCCATTTAGGCCATACGGAGGTAGAAGAAACAAAGAGACTATGTTCTACATTACTACTAAGAAGGCATCTGGAGTCATATCAGTAAGTGATTATATTGATTTGACTGTGGATTAATCTACAGCACTTATTTATTATCAAAACCTTATGCAACATTGTTACCAGTTACAATCTCCACTGATACAATATCCAGGAAAGTGAGAACAATGTAGGCTTATTAATTTCTTAGATAGAAATATTATAATTACCTACCTTGTATTTGCTTTGCTAAGCAGATAGACCTTAGAATGTATGATGTTTGCTATTTACTTGCAGATCTATAGACTTAAGCTAATTTGATGACTATTTTATATGACCAATACATGTCCTCATTTCCTAACTCATTTTTTAACAGGGAACACAAACAACAGAGAATGGGCCTATTGACTGGGCCCGGGACCTTCCATCCCACTGTCAACTAAGTGTAGGCCTTCGCAAACTAGTCACACCACTCTTGGCTGGCCTGTTGGAAGTGGACCCACACAGAATATGGACTTTTGATAGATTCTTCTCTGAGGTCCAAATAACAACATCCACCACCCTAGTTCATGTTTTCCATGTGAATAAAGCTGCTAGCATAAAGGTAGGACTTTGTTTATTGTTCCACTCACAAATATTTTTATTTCAGTAATAAAAATGATGTATTCCATTTGATGGTGGTGTCCCATTTCTGCTCATGAATGTTAATAAAACAGAAGATGTATTAACATAACAACCATAATAATTTGTATGAAATTTAATTAATTAATTATCATGTACCTAAACGGTAGAAGAAAACATCACGAGGAAACCTGCATACTTGAGAGATTTTCTCGATGATGTGCGAAGTCAGCCAACCCATATTAGGCCAGCATAGTAGACTTATAGCCTTTATCCTTCTAAATAAATAACCATTAATTAATTTGAAAATCTGATTTTTTTTTGCATTATCCATGATTGAATTATTCCATTTCTAAAATAACATTACTAATCTCGCTCAAAAGTTCAAAATTCCTCTGGTGCCATTTTTAATATGCAACTTGGAAATTGTTCCACCAATTGAGACCTCCATTATACTAATGGCAACACTTGCGCAACAGTCGTCACGCCATTCTGGATCCACTTGAGAAACAATACATAAATGGCTCCCATTGTTTCAAACACTTATTGGTATTTATTCGTACTTTTAGAATGTTAATTAGTCCAATGTATTAGAAATTACATTTACAATTACACCTCGTTCATATTAAGCTTAATAGGTATTTCAATATTTTAATAATGTGCACTATATTATTATGCGGGTTATATTATACGTCGGCTGGATGAATGCACATGGAACATGAAGAAACAATTGAAGATTGTCAACTAGCATTACATTTTCGAGGGTATTGCAGTTGGGTTGGGTGTATAAAAACTTTTCAATACCTGAATGTTACGTCTGATTCCGAATTTTTGATGAAAGTAGTTAAATAAAAATAATATATTTATTATGACCAGATATTCCTAAAGCCAGATGAGAAGTATGAGCATCTTCAAACATACATCTGTGAGCAGACGAGTGTGGTTGCAGAGTCGCAGATATTGCTCTACAAGGACCAACTTGCTCAGACTGTGATTGATGACAGCATGCTAGGTATGTAATACAGCCTGTCGACCTAACGATTTCAGTCACTTGCGAGATTTACTTATATTTCTGTGGAACAGGTAAGGACTATCCAGAGACTACGGCGGAAGAACCATTGATGCTGTTTAACAAGAATAACAATAACGTCAGCATGGCGCCAGAGTCAGATATTCCGAAGTTTCCTGTGTTCCCGAACATTGTATCCGTCGAGAATGATGCCAGTCAGGCAAAGGCAAGTTGCAGGGAAAGTGTATTCCACTTCCTTTTCAATCGATTCCGCAATTAAAAAGCAATAACATTTTAGTGTGATTTATTGTAGGAACAATGATACAGTCAAATAAAATCATTTATTCAAATACTACATGACAAAATATTACTTAGTTACAAAGTATTCTAATTTTCAAACTGTTTAAAACAAAGTTGTAAAGATTAATATTGTAATCATGTTTTTTTAAGAAGAGTATCTATGGAGTTTCTTGCTGACTCTTCTGCATAATTCTCACTTTTGGAACCGTGCAACTAGTTTGACGTTTCAAAAGTACCTTTTAATGGTTTAATTTGATTTGATGATGAATGATTTTTTTACAATTGCTTTAATCGAGGATATAAATATTGTTTATAGCATTAAGTGTATCGTGTATTTGTGCGTTGTGTGTGAGCCCCGAGTTGGGTGTGACAGACGGCATGCAGCGTGGGCCACGTGATCAAGCGGCGCGTGGAGGGCGTGTGCGCCGCGTCCGTGCTGTGCGGCGCCTGCGTCACGCGCTGGGGCGCGCTGCTGGCGGCGCGCCTGCGGCGGGTGGCCGCGCGCGCCGACGCGCTGCGGGCGCACGCGCACCTCGCGCACACCGCGGCGCGCGCGCTCGACCTGGCGGCGCGCGCCCGCCCCGCGCGCCCCGCCCCCGCCCCCGCCCCCGCGGACGGCTGGGCGGCGCTGGCGGCGCTGGTGGCGGGCGAGGCGGGCTCGCTGCGCGCGGCGGCGGCGGCGCTGTCGGCGCGGCACGAGGCGCGCGCGCTGCGGGCCGAGTTCGACGCCGCCGCCGCGCATGCGCCTTGCCCCAGCGACCTCAAACTACACATCAAGGCGAAGACGCTCGTCGAAAGGTACGGACCGTTTATATACGAGCCCTTTTTAATTTCAATTCCATACTTAATTAAACCCGTAATTAACAATTTTACTGACACAGAGACAAATCGCAACGATTTCATTTAATACTTATTACAATACCCTCAAATAACTGCTCGTCTGAAGTTTGCCGTTCCGCACGGCCGCGCATGCACAGTCGCGTAACAAAATGTTAGGTAAAGTCCGAAATACACAAACACGATAGGTATACATTTCCGTATGCCCACTTATAACTCAACATGTACTTGACTGATATCTATGAAATATGAAAAGGATAAATATTACACAATAAAATCGATAAAGTAGTTTTAATTCAATAATTTTGAAAATAAGATAATGACTGCCTCATTAGTCTAGTGGTCTCAAACGTGGCTGCTACACTAGAGGTCCCGGGTTCGATCCCCAGGTCTAGCAGTGTTATTGGGTTTTTCTATGAAATTCTCACTAGCAGCTCGGAGTCTGGATTTTTGCCCGGTGAATGGCTATAAGCTCGCCCCCTATAACATGGAACCTAAACATATCGACGAACTGTGGGTGTACATTAAGTACGCCTCTGCCTAACCCTTCGGGGAATACAGGCGTGATGGTATGTTATGTTATATAATTAGTATTTGTATTTTTGTATTTATTTATCCAATAACAATTTACATTGTGTCTGAATTACAATATTTGATACATTTAAAATTATTAAGTAAATACAATTAAATTAAATTAATTAATAATACAAATAATAAAAGCCAACCAAATATACATTATCATGTGAGTGTTAATCATATCACAATATCAAATTAAAAACTAAGTAAGTATTTTTAAATAATTACTACATGGACTCATATTTGCTTATAATGTTTTTCAATAATTTCAATTTACAATTCATCAACAGAATAGATACACTTATCCAACAAGAACAGCCTAAGTTTAGCGAAAAAACCTCTTGTATAAACCAAGCTTTTTATTTCTATAGGCATTTTATTAAAAAAAAATACCGACTTGTAGTGGGCATTATGCTTTACAATATCCAGATGAGGCAAATGTTCCGTTTGGAGGTCTTTCCTTCTCGTGCTTTCCCGCTTTTGTCTTTCTTCTTCAGTCTCATAGTTATAGATAGTGATCCCGGGGCCTATAGGCTTTTAGGCCTGTAATTAAGCCTATTAGTTCTTTTTATTGGCCATGATAGAATAGTAGGCTTTTACTCTCTTTAAAAAGCCTATAGGTTTAAAAAAGCCTAAAGGTTAAAAAAAAGCCTATAGGTTTTAAAAAAAGCCTATAGGTTTAAAAAAAGCCTATAGGTTTAAAAAATGCCTATAGGTTTAATAAAAGCTTATAAGCCTTTTAAGTATTTTTTGCGACTAAAATCTTTTGCAATTAGTAGGCTTATTTTGAGGCTATCTAATACTATCTATAGCCATTATTCAGATTATGACTTAGTATGAATTAAACAAGATTTATTTTTGTACTGTATTTATTTTCAAATTTAAAGAAAACTAATATTATTTGAAATTGGAAATAATTGCTAAATATTATTTTCAAAAAAATGTAGCCATGATGACAAGCACATTGAAGATTTTATATTTTTGTCACCCAGACGATTTCTTTTTTTATTAATTAAATGTCCTGCCTTAGAGAATGATTGTTCGCTGGGGACACTTGTGGCGGGTATTGATAAAATATCAAACGCCATAGACTGTAAATGTGGTAAAATTTTTCCTTGATTTTTCCACCATGACATAACATCTGTATCCTCTGTCTCGATCGGATATGATAAATATTTCTGAAGTTCACTCTCGGACTCGGTACTTCTCCGTATGTAAATCGAAGAAAATATATTGATATTAGCTGGCGTCGCTGGTGATGACTCCGACGATCTAAAAGGCTCAGGTTGATGATTACCTCTTTGATTTTGAACGTTATATTTGTTATTATAAAATAAGGTTATAGATGTCAGCAGAGAAGGGTCTTCATCAACATTCATATCAGAAAAATAATCAGTTTTTAGTCTTGGATCCAACACGACAGAAAACTTAGCATAATCAGTACGGAGTATAGGTGAAAATTCTTGCAACTTGGCAAACATAGCTGCAGCAGCTTTTCTTATAAGGTCATCATCTATTTCCACATTAGAAGTTTGATTCATAAGAACATCAAGTATAGGTAATACATAGTATATAATTGGATATTTTGACTTTGACAATAATAACGTGGCATCATAAAATGGCATTAATAAATCCATGAATAATTTTACATGGTTCCATTCAGAATCTTCTATTAAATATTTTTGTAAATCACTATTGTTCTGACAAATGTAATTCAGAGCTTTTTTCATTTCGAATGCTCGTTTTAACATCAGGTAGGTGGAATTCCACCTAATATTAATTTCCTTTACCAAACCTAACTGTGGCATGTGCAATGTAGTGCAGGCTTCGAAATAGGCCTGTTTTCTTTTCGGCGAAAAATTAATTACGTTTACAAATTTAGACACAGCTGATATAGGATTTTGAACCTCTTGTAATCCTTTCTTAACGGCTAAATTTAAAATATGTGCCAAACACCTTGTATGGATTACATCTTCATAATCATCATCAACGGTTAATACTTAGACAATCAAAGTTAACGCTTATGCCCCCGACATAAGAGCGGTATAAAGACCGAAGTATTAGGTCAGACGTGCTGTTAATATATTCTCAAATTAGGGTATTCTCTGTAGTATGAGTACAGTTGATGATAGCCGATTATTATACTCGAACAATAAATAAAAAAGACCTAGCCTAAAGGACTAAAAATCTTTATAGACTTTTAACCTTCCAAGCCCCTTTAATATGCGCCTAGCCTACAAAAAGGCTAAAAGCCTATAGTTCCCTAGTAGACAAAAAAAAAGGCTATGAAAAAAGCCTAGGCTAAAGGCCTAAAAGTCTTTTTAGGCTTTTATCCCGCTGTAGCCCCTTAATTCATAGGCTAGCCTTAAAAAAAAGCCTAAAAGCCTATAGGCCCCGGGAACACTAGTTATAGATGTATTTTTGATAGATGAGAAAGGAGGACCATAATGTACAAACTAGGCAATGTCAATATTCTCATTTCCTTAAAGTGTGGTCTGCACGATTCCTCTTGCTGTATCCTAACTATGGTTCTTATAGCTGTTTTCTGAAGTACGAAAGGTTTTTGCGTATTGTATCCATAGCTACCTCCCCAAAAAAGAATGCTGTATCTTAGTTTCGATTCGATTAAGGCGTGATAGACCATTTTTAAGTGTTTTATGCCAACCTCATTTCTAAGACTTCTCAACACGTAGCAGGCTGAGCTGATTGTCTTTTCTAAATGTGACAGCTCTTGCTTCCAATTCAGTTGGTTGTCTATGTAAACTCCTAAGAACTTAACCACTGGCACTACATTCACTTTTTCACCATTCATGACACTGTGAATTGTATCTTTGTTCTTAGAAGTTGAGCGAAAAACTAAGGCATTCGTTTTACAAGCATTTACTTCAAGGTTATTTATTGTGAACCAATTGTTAAATTTGTCTAAAGTAAGATTAACCACACTATTTAAGACGTTTATGTTTTCCGCCGATACGACTGCGTTAGTGTCGTCAGCAAAAACTACCAGCTGAACAGATCCCGCCACTGTATCACTCATATATGGTATGAGGTCGTTGATAAAAATTATAAACAATATAGGACCCAATATGGACCCTTGCGGAACACCAGTGCGTACAGAAGATAGTTTAGATTTAAACACTTCTTCGATTAAACAATCTTTGTTGGTAGAGTTATTCTTTTTTATTAATTCTTTGATCTCCACAAACATACTCCTGGTTTTTAAATATGATGTGAATAGTTCCAGAGCTTTGCCTCTCACGCCGTAGTGTTCCAGTTTTTTTAAGAGAATTTGGTGATCCACTGTGTCAAAGGCAGAACTTAAATCTAGAAATAGTCCTGCTACATTTAATCTACTTGTAACATCCTTTAATAATGTTGACATTGCATCTTGTGTCCCGACGTTCTTCTGATAACCGTATTGCCTTTTACTTATCACTTCATTTAAGTTTAAATGTCTAAGTAATCTAACTTTAATCAATTTTTCAAAAATCTTTGAGTGAGTCGGCAACAGAGAAATTGGTCTATACATTTTTGGATCATTTTTTTGGCCCTTTCTTGTGTATGGGTATTATTTTAGCAATTTTCAGCTGATCTGGAAAGATACCTTCATCAAAGCATTTATTATAAAAAACACATAACGGAACTGCTAAAATGTCAATGTTATCCTTCATTACAGATATTGGTATGTCATCATACCCACACGATTTTTTGTCGTCCATTGATTTGACTATTTTGTGAATCTCGTAGGGGGTAGTTGGATCTAAAACTAGATCGTTTGTGACCCTTTTTGCACTGTTACGTAAAATTTCCATTGCAGTTTTTGGACATTTTGTGGATGATGACTTATGCTCAAACTGCTTAGCAAAAATATTTACAATTTCTAACGGTTCTGATATAAGCTTATTGTTTGATTTCAACACCAGTTTTGTTTTGCTTTTGATTTTCTTGTTTCGATGCTCATTTATCACCTTCCAGACATCCTTAGAGATATTTTTCGAGTTTATCAATTTAGATTGCACTGTTAGCTTTTTAGCCATAGTTATAACTTTCCTATACAATGAAATATATTTTTGCCTGTAATTCATTAGTGTGATATTTTGGTTACTCCCTTTCCCAGTACAGAGGAAACGTTTCATCTTACTGGATACTTTTATTCCCTTTGTTACCCAACGTAATTGTACATTACGTGTTAAGCGTATTTGTATGTTTCTTTTGCTAAAAGACTGTGAGAAAACGTCTTCAAACTGTTTTATAAATGAGTTGATGCCGAAATCAGTCCAGTTTTGATTCAGAAGTAAGTTACGAAATTTTCTTTTATTTTTTACATTAAAAAGTCTTTTTGTGACATGTACTGTCCTATTTTTCTCGATTTTTCTTGATTCATTGCTTTTGAATATAGTGCTGCAGAATAATCCAGCATGACAATCTGCTAAACCGTTATGGTCAATTTTACAGTTTTCAATGTGGTCGTTTGGTAAATTTGTAAATATATTGTCAATACAGGATTGTGAGTCATCTTCTATCTATACTTATAATAAATCTGTAGAGAGGTCAATTCTGTACATGAAATATATTTCCAAAATAACTATCAGCGGGTGATTAGTGATCGATACTGATGCCAAAAATGCAATCAGTAAAATTTTTGTCTGTCTGTCTGTCTGTCTGTCTGTCTGTCTGTCTGTCTGTCTGTCTGTCTGTCTGTATGTTCGTTATAGAAACAAAAACCACTCGACGGATTTCAACGAAACTTGGTACAATTGTTCTTCATACTCCTGGGCAGGTTATAGTATACTTTTCATCACGCTACGATCAATAGGAGCAGAGCAGTGAAGGGAAATGTTGGGAAAACAGGAGAACTTACTCCATTTTTTTGCTTCCGTCGCGTGTGCAGCCTTAATGGTTAAAGCTACACAGAAATGATGTATGACGGAAATGTTCTCCTTAAAATTATATAAAAAATATTCCACGACAGTGTAATGATTTTGTATTTTTGATTCGTGTTTGTTCAAACAGTTTAAGCATGTAATATTTCTCTATGTATGACTTATGTTATTGAATTACGATAACGTGCGTCAGGAGATCGCACGTTGTCGGATGGCCGAATGTAATGATTTTACAAAATAATGACAAGACATTTATATAGGTTTCCTTATCACGAGCGACAGATGGCGCTTGTAGTTGAACTATTCGTTATTAAACGCCCTTTTTTATTACAAATTAGTCAAATATAAGTAGGTGTTATATTATCAATTTGTCTGTGTAATCAATTTATAACTATTGCTAAATTTAAAGTTAATCTAATGTATTTAAATTAATCAATTGATCATGCGTACTGTGTACTTCGCTCTGATTGGTCTAACCCAGCTGAGTGTTTGCCTACGTCTAAGAGTGGGGAACATTCGGCTGGTAATAGATCAATCTGTACTGAGACATTCTATTCCGAGGCGTTGAGCAGTAGACATAATATCTTATAAGCCAGTGCTGTTGTTGTATAATTGTTAATAATTATTGAGCGATTAAGTGATAAGTGATTGTTGATAATTACATACTGTTGGATGAATAAATACTTGTAATACTCAGTCTGAAGTGTATGATTCGTCACATTTCAGAAGTGGGATATGCCTACAAGAAAATCCACAGATACAGTAATGTTGAGTGACGTATGTCTAGAGGTTATGTGTGCCTACAATAGAAAGCCAAGTGTGCTTGAGTTACTAGAGGCTATGTATACCTATTGAGCCATGTGTGCTTAGATTGTTAGAGGTTATGTGTGCCTACAATAGGAAGCCAAGTGTGCTCGAGTTACTAGAGGCTATGTATGCCTATTGAGCCATGTGTGCTTAGATTGTTAGAGGTTATGTGTGCCTACAATAGGAAGCCAAGTGTGCTTGAGTTACTAGAGGCTATGTATGCCTATTGAGCCATGTGTTCTTAGATTGTTAGAGGTTATGTGTGACTACAATAGGAAGCCAAGTGTGCTTGAGTTACTAGAGGCTATGCATGCCTATTGAGGCATGTGTGCTTAGATTGTTAGAAGCTATGTATGCCTATTGAGCCACGTGTGCTTAGATTGTTAGAGGTTAATTATTTTTATTTTATTTATTTAATTTTTATGAGGTACATATTAGGTCTTACGAAGTAATATAAGCCCCACAAAACTGTACAAACAGTTTGACTGTGGGATCAATTTTAGTCTTAATAACATGTAGGTAGGTACATAATTAGTAATGGAGTGCACAATTAATGTTTTATGGTAGGGTTTTATCTATAAGTTATTATTTTTTTTTTATCAACACGCAGTTTTATAAATCTTATTTGGATATTCTCCAGTTTATCTATATAGGTTTTTAAATGTGAGGCCGTAGCAATCAAGAGCATAATCCAAAATAGATTCCACTAAAGAAGTATAAAGTAGTTTTAGTATACCAGTAGGAATAGGAGTTATGTGTACCTACAATAGGAAGCCAAGTGTGCTCTAGCTACTAGAGGCTATGTACGCCTATTAAGCCAGGTGTGCTTAAAGATAGTAAGCCAAGTGTGCTTAAAGTTATTTTGGCCAAGTGAGTCAAAAGTTTTGGGCCAAGTGTGCCCAATAGGAACGGAACTATCCTCAGACGCGTAAGTAAAGCATGATTTATACTAAGAGAACAATTAAAAGAATTATTATGCGACTAAGTGCGTTGCAGATAGTTGTGTATATACCCTCTATTAATTTTATAAATTGGAAATGGGAAACATTTATTGGAAGACGTATATTTTTGATTGATCTTTTCATGCATAACTTCGAATTTATGGAGCTATTAATTTTAACCAGTTCGAGTAGATATTTTAGTAATATAAAATGAATTTAATAATAATAGTAAAAAAAGGAGCTTTTAACTTGTTAGTGTCAAATTGAAACAATACTTATACATTTTTATGTTTTGAGGCCATGGAATCTGATGATACCAATGAATGATAATGAAACCAATGAATGCATACTCCAGACGAAGAGCCGCCAGTTTAGTCGTACAACCATTTACCAAATGTTATACCGAAGTTCAATCCCTCCAGTAAATCTCAGAGTATTGAAGGTTGTTTATGAAAGGTAAGTGTGTAATATATGAATGGGACGAGAAGCAGACCATACATTTTGCCCGACAAAAACTTGTCGGGCTAGCAAAAAAAAAAGGAAAGGTAAAGAAATATTGGTACGTACAAATTCAAATTCAAATCTTTATTGTTTTCATATATAATTAGGATGTTACGAGTTACAATAATGTGTGTCAAAATGAAAAGGTACAACATGAAGTAATGAAAGTTTACGTGAATATTTTTATGATAAATTGATGCTGATATACAAGCTGATATGATATTAGTGATAAAAAGGCTGTAGGTTGTGCAACTTACGGCATTTATGATAAATCCATTAGAAATGGAGCTCAAGCTTTAAATTGTAATGAACCGGAAAGACTCGCTACATATTCTCAGTTCTCAGCATACCTAGTTAGAACCTATTTCTACAAATAGAAAGCGTCATGAACTCATGATCATACCTCGCCTTCGACTTCAAATGATACCTCCAATTATTTGTTTTAATTGTCGTCGTAAAGAACACTCTTACACCAGATGTCCCAAGTCCCTTGACAAGCGTCTAAAGTGTGACAGGGCGCTAGAACGAAAATTGCAAACCGACACCGTTAATTCCATGAACAGACCCAAAGTCAAGCGATGAAATAGAACGTAAAGTCCTTACAACTTCTACACACAGTAACAGTAATAACAAGTTTTACAAACGGGTAATTAATCGAGTTTTCGTTGGGATTGATAGATTATTAAGATTGGGTATAGTAGGACCCACTATTTGGAACCGTGCACCTAGTTTTGGCAATTCAAAAGTACCTGTATTATTGGTTTATTTGAAATGGATGATTTGACTTTTGACTTGTGTAATGCGTGAATCTGATGCAAATAGCCTTGACCCCGTGAAAACTGTGTCGAGATTACCTATAGTCAAAGGTTTTGGTAGTGACACCCGTATATAGTACGTTCTTAGGATTGATGAAATCGAATCGAATGTAGAAGTACCTACTTATGGTTAATTATGGGTTTATGCAGACTGCGTTACTCATTGGATAAAATTTTAAAGTCCTGAGCTTCGCAGCAAACCAATGATTTGGGCCCCTTAAAGCTTACCTTATCGGATCTCATTCAATTAGCCAGAAACAAATCGGAATTAGTTGAAGTTTCGGATTTAGGTTCTTCTTATCCTGGGAATGTTTATATAGAAGGTTATAATAGTAATAAACTTGGCAAAGAATATAACTTACCTCAAGGCACATATCGTCTAAGCATGGGTAAATGTCACCTTATTATCAAATTTAGCTAATCAAACCCTGAATTTTCCCAAAGAATTTTGCCCAAGATTCGTTGCATTGCGATGCTCTAATTGCAAAAGCAATGCCTTTAAAAAAAAAAAAAAAAGAATTATATGCCCTAACAAAATCACGAGAGATATTACTGACTTGGCTCCTTTGATAAAGTCTGAAATCAAAGTCGGTCCCTCAAGTTGGCAAATGGATAAGCCTTACCTACGCATTATCGCAGTCGTATCGTGATTTTTTTGCATTTAACTTGAGCGAGATAGGTTGTAATAACTCTATTAAAATGAAGATAGACTTGCTTAATGATAGACCTGTCACACATAGACCCTATCGCTTATCGCACTTCGAGAGAGGACAGGTACGAGAATTTATTGATGACTTGTTGCGAAATGATATAATACAAGAATTCGATTCCGATTGTGCTAGTCCTATAGTATCATTTGGGTAGAAGATCAATTTCAAGCATTAAAATAAAAGTTTGAGTAATAGACCAACACTAGCCTTATACAATCCTAAACTTGATACGGAGTTGCACACAGATGTTAGTTCCTTAGGTGTGGGAGAAATATTAGTACAGTGGCAGTCTAGCCTTCGGGTACTTAAGCCGGTTGCTTATTTTAGTAGGCAGACGACACCTGAAAGGCGTCATTTACAATCTTATGAAATTTGAAGTTTTGTGTTTATCTGTTGGGATTAGAATTTAAAATAGACCATAATACGCTCCGAACCATACTAACCAAACGAGTATAGACCCGGTATTCGTATGACACATGTCGATGCATTAAGCCGAAATAACATTCTCTGCCTTCTGACATTAAAGACGAGTCTTATGTTAAAGTATCGAGACTGACAATTGGATATTAACACTACAAATGTAGATCCAGACATTTCGCGTATACTTAAAAATTCTTAAGCCTGAATCTGACGAAGAATCTAAAGATATTAGGAAAAATTATGTTATTAAAAATCATAGAGTATAAAGAATTGACGAGGAAATACGCCTAGTTGTCCCTCGTAGTGCTCGCTGGAAAATATGCCGTTATAATCATGATGATATAGGACATTTAGGCATTTCTAAAACGACTGAGAGAATTCAATCTGTCTTTTGGTTTCCAAGGCTGCGGCGATAAAATATACGCTTAAAATAGCGCTTATAATAAAGATGATGCATCCAGACAAAAGACTGAATAATTGTATCCTATAGAAAAAGTTAGCGTCCCATTCCATACAATTCACCTAAACCATCTTGGTTCGTTTGTAAAGAGTAAAAACGGCAATGCCTAAATTATTACAATAGTTGATTGCTTTACAAAATATATATATGTGAAAGCGGTAAAAGACACGAAAAAAAAAAAAATGACTGGCTTACCATCTCCAATAATACCTGATCACGAGCTTTTGCGACAGTCATAGCACTAAACATGTCCCTATCGCTGTAGTTTGTCGCAGAGCAAAAAGTCAAACTGAAAGATATAACCAAACCATCTCAAACGCATTAGCAAAACATAATGACGGAAATGACGAACGCAATTGGGAAGTGTGTCTTGGCAAAATCCAATAGGGTGTAAATAATTCAGTTAATTCTTCTACCAAAAAGACTGCCATAGGGGCTTTATTTGGCACCACAATAAAGATACCTCGAGAACTAAAAGATATCCTAAATGACGATGTATTTAAAAACAGACTAAATAAACACCTATTACAATAATGTTATTACATGTACACGCTAAAAGAATTCTTTGAAGATAAAAATAAAAGATAATTAAATTATAATTAATAACAATAAAATCTTTGTGCAATAAAAACAATTACCAAAATAATAACAATACCTTAAATTTCTGTAAATTGAGTACCTAAATGGTTATTTAATTTTAAGTAAAAGTTTATAATTTTATTTTCTAATATTGTAATTTGTTAAATTATAATTATGTAATTAACTTGTTAGTACCCATGTATTCTATGCTGTGCCCCAACGGGGTTTCATGTTGATACTTACCAAACTAGAGATCTATGTATATTTACACATGAAGCAATAAAGAACTTTGACTTTGACATTCAGAGATAGTTAGAGTAATAAGTTCGATGTTGGAGCTGACATTATACAAAACATGTTACAAAGCGTAAGAGATGAGGTCGTACTAATACTAAAGTCACGAAAAACACTATTATGATGCCGGTGCCCGGTAGCACCCCTAGAACCTATAAACAAGGTGATTTGACTAAGGTTACCAGAACTGACTATAATAATAAAGGCAATAAAACTTTTTAAATTCATAGATCTGATAAAATCACAGAAGTTTTGGGCAATGACAGATATAAAATCACTGAAATTCCGGTTTTAGCAAACGTAAAGATTCAGTTAAGAGTTTCGTTTCCGCTGATCGTGTTAGACCTTGGATAAATATAAATTCGCCTGACCATAAAGATTCATCAGATCGTAATAGTAGCCCATCTTCTGAAAGCAATAATGATAACGACAAACTATTTCATAGAAAGGAGTCGGACATCAATGAATAGCCGAATGTAATGATTTTGTATTTTTGATTCGTGTTTGTTCAAACAGTTTAAGCATGTAATATTTCTCTATGTATGACTTATGTTATTGAATTACGATAACGTGCGTCAGGAGATCGCACGTTGTCGGATGGCCGAATGTAATGATTTTACAAAATAATGACAAGACATTTATATAGGTTTCCTTATCACGAGCGACAGATGGCGCTTGTAGTTGAACTATTCGTTATTAAACGCCCTTTTTTATTACAAATTAGTCAAATATAAGTAGGTGTTATATTATCAATTTGTCTGTGTAATCAATTTATAACTATTGCTAAATTTAAAGTTAATCTAATGTATTTAAATTAATCAATTGATCATGCGTACTGTGTACTTCGCTCTGATTGGTCTAACCCAGCTGAGTGTTTGCCTACGTCTAAGAGTGGGGAACATTCGGCTGGTAATAGATCAATCTGTACTGAGACATTCTATTCCGAGGCGTTGAGCAGTAGACATAATATCTTATAAGCCAGTGCTGTTGTTGTATAATTGTTAATAATTATTGAGCGATTAAGTGATAAGTGATTGTTGATAATTACATACTGTTGGATGAATAAATACTTGTAATACTCAGTCTGAAGTGTATGATTCGTCACAACAGCAAATGTCTATCTTTTATGGTTGACTCACAATAACACGTGTAACTCCCGATAGCTTAGCAGTTCGGAGCTTTCTGATTATATTTGTCTACTCTTACGTTAGGTGACTGACTGACTGACATAGTGATCTATCAACGCACAGCTCAAACCACAGGTTATAGTATACTTTTCATCACGCTACGATCAATAGGAGCAGAGCAGTGAAGGGAAATGTTGGGAAAATGAGTGATTCATGGGAAAGGTTTCAAGCTATCAATGTATATATCATCACGCTACAACCCTTAGGAACGGGGCAACGCAGGTGAAACCACGGGCGAAGAACTAGGGAACAAAGTAACTATTCCACGCGGACGAAGTCGCTGGCAAAAGCTAGTTTCGAATAAATGTAGTAGAGTTGATTAGAGGGTAGAAATTATAACATGACAATAAATTTAATAACTCATTTCTTTTTTTATTATCCTTTAAAAAGTCAACATTAAAGTCAAAAATGCAAAAATGCAAAAATGATTTATTTTGTAAGTTAGGCACCTCTAATTTTTTGAAATAATAAGGTATAGTACCAGGTTTTAGCTTTTCAATGTTATTCAATGTATGTAAAGATAATGATTTAAAAATTATCGAATAAAGGCGTCATTGGTTTTAGCGGGAATAAAGTAGGTAGAGAGATAAGATAAGAGAGGTATAGTAGAATCGAATAATTCCACTCACAATTGGAGCCGCCCGACTGGGGAAGAACCTCCTCGTTGCAAAAAATCGTAGCCAAATAACATAGCTCAGTGCTATATTGTGTTCCTAACGGTGAGCAAGGTCGCCAGAGCTCCGCGAGGAAGAGTTGTGTTGGCAGTGTGGGGGACCGGTGGTGTTTTGTTACCGCCGTTGTCGTGTATGGCAGCATGTCTCCTATGCTGCCAGCCCAACTATTCCTCCTTCATTTACATACATACAAGGTCAGCAACGCGCGAGTGATACCCCTGATGTTGCAGGCGTCCGCTACGGTAACCGCTTACCATCAGGCAGCCATGCTTCGGCACGAATGGGTCAGCTCGATCGGAGTGATACCACGGCCTTACAGAAAACCTGCGTGAAACAACGCTTACATTGTGTTTCGCCGAATGAGTGAGGATACCGGAGGCCCAAACCCCTTTTACAAGTAAAAGGAAGGCCGGCAACGTACTTGTGACTCAGCTAATGTTGCGGGTTCCATGGGTGGCGGTAATCGCTTATCATCAGGCAATCCGGCTGCTCGTTTGCCATAAAAAAAACTGTTTATTGATCTACATCACCACGATACAATAGTCAAATTTCTAACAAGACAAATTATTAGTCATAATGCGGCCGTCAGTTAGGGTGCAAACATAAAGATACAGGTTACCGCTACGGACAAGTCGGGACAGATCATTACCGATCGGTACGAGTAAAATAGCCATATGCAATCTTATGCACTCGTTCATAAAGAAACGGTTAAAACTTGTCGGTACCGTCTACCTGCATCGATCCGTACGGACTTAAGCATTTGCCAGTGTATTGTGTCGTCACGAGTCGTCGTGAAAATGGATGTGGATTCCGAATTTTTAATATCATTAGTATTTGTTAAACCACCTTATAAAAAGGGTTGTACCGACATGCCAATTACACCAATTCTTAATTATTCAACGTTCTATTTTACTCAATATGTAGTTTAATGTAATATAATCATGAATTTGGATTCATCGAACTTTATATCTTATAGAAATAATTGATTATAATATGATCCATATTTTTTTCTTTGACTGTTTATTATTAGAAACACTGACTGTCCTTTGGTTGCATTTAAAATATTTTTCACACTTTCGAAGAGTAAAACTCATAGTCCGACGAACTCGAAGAAATGATGGTCGAAATGATGATCACTAAGAACAGATTTACCTGTTTCTCTATGTGGTATGACCGGTACCTATCTGTACCGACCCGTACTTACTTATCAGGACCAAAAAACCTGTATCTTTATGTTTGCACCCTAAGGCACCAGCACCGATTGGTGGGCCCAATTATTACCCAAGACTTCCGCTTCTGTTCGAATCAACTCTGTGGTGGTATTAATTGACAACATTTCAAATTTATTAAGCCTACAAAACAAAAATACGGTTTCTTTGTTTTTCTATCCCGAGTTCCAAAACATTTTAATTTATTTTTATATTTCATTTTGGAGAAAAAATAAATAAAACAAATGTGATGACGTCACTTATACGGCGGAAACAGAACATTGAAATTTTGTGGAAAGAATAGTAAATTAACAACGAAATAGGTAATGTAAGGTTATGAATAATTATAAATTATGATAGAACGTCACCTTATGACGTAAATTCAGAATGTGAAGGCAAAATTTCAATCATGCGGGTAGGGTTCGCGGTGGCTTAGAGGTCAGTGCGTCTGGTATATCAAACCAGAAGACGCAGGTTCGAATCCTGCCCGCGATTGAATTTTTTCCTTTACTAAGAAATATCTTAATTATGATAGATGTCAAACTGATAAAAGACAATTTTCTAAGGGTCAGAAAAATGACGTCATATCACCGTTTAATTTGCGTAACTGTACAAATGACGTCATTTGGTATTTACGTCTGTTTAGAATAGAAAGAATTCGAGCTTGAAAATTAATATGAAAATGATTAAATATCGGGAAAATAATAAATACGGGTGTCCTAATTTTCGATGTAGTTTCAAATGAAATTATAATATAATGGGTGTTAAAAAATGAAATGTTGTCGATCGAATGTAAGTTTGAGTGAGTCGGGTGCGGTGTGGTGCAGGCTGCGCGAGTCCTGGCAGCACCTGGTGCGGGACCGCGCCACGCGCTCGCTCACCTACAACGACGAGCAGTTCCACGTGCTGGAGCGCATCACCGTGGCCGAGACCGGGCGGCGCGCGCGCGCCCTGCTGCAGCGCGCCGAGCCGCTCGCCCGCGCGCGCGCCGACGCCATCGCCGACTGGTCCGTGCTGCTCTACTACTCACACTGCCACTCTAATGTATGCTTGTGCTGCTTTTATTGCTTTTACTGTGACCACCGCAGCTTAAACTATTTGTCTTGTTATTTTCATCGTGTATTTATTGATAGGGACTGATTTTATTTAGTTACGTGTTACAGGTATAAAGTTGCGCAGACAGTGTACCTGCAGACTCAAATCTTAGACAAGGACGTGTCGAGCGCGGAGCTAAAGCTCTTGACGCTGGCGGCGCGGATCCAGGACGCAGAGCACAGCATCCGCGACCAGTTCAGCGAGGCACACGCACAGGTGCGCACTGCAGGATTCTATAAATCAATACTTGTCGCTGAATATTAATGAATAATCTTTGATCATGGTAAATACAGTTTAATCGTATGAAATCGTTGGCGACTGATTTAGGCATGGTAAATTTTAATATAAAAACTCTTTATAGAGATAGTGGAGGTCACAAATGTTTCGCATTGATTATTATTGACACTGATTTCGATATTTTTGCCTAAAACACAAATATTAAGGATGGCTAACTTCAGATGCGCACAGTTATTTCGAACGTACTGTATTACGACCAATCGCTAGTACTTGTAGTAAATGATATATTCCTATAATCTGAATGTCAAATTGTTATAGTTAAACGCTTCTAAAGCGGAGCCGAGTGCAGGCAGGTCGCAGGACGCGGGGCGCAGCGCACAAAACAAAAATGGTGCAGGCGGGGCAGCGGGCGTGGGCGTGGGCGTGGGCGGCGGAGTGGGCGTGGGCGCGCGCGGCGCGGGCGTGCGCGCTCTGCTGGGCGCCACGGACGAGGTGGCGGGCGCGTTGCGCGGCAACCACGCGCTGCTGCAGCGCCTCGCCTCGCTCACGCACGCGCTGCAGCCCTAGCGCCGCACCGCCACGTGCGCGCTCTGCTGGGCGCCTCGCCTCGCTCACGCACGCGCTGCAGCCCTAGCGCCGCACCGCCACGTGCGCGCTCTGCTGGGCGCCTCGCCTCGCTCACGCACGCGCTGCAGCCCTAGCGCCGCACCGCCACGTGCGCGCTCTGCTGGGCGCCTCGCCTCGCTCACGCACGCGCTGCAGCCCTAGCGCCGCACCGCCACGTGCGCGCTCTGCTGGGCGCCTCGCCTCGCTCACGCACGCGCTGCAGCCCTAGCGCCGCACCGCCACGTGCGCGCTCTGCTGGGCGCCTCGCCTCGCTCACGCACGCGCTGCAGCCCTAGCGCCGCACCGCCACGTGCGCGCTCTGCTGGGCGCCTCGCCTCGCTCACGCACGCGCTGCAGCCCTAGCGCCGCACCGCCACGTGCGCGCTCTGCTGGGCGCCTCGCCTCGCTCACGCACGCGCTGCAGCCCTAGCGCCGCACCGCCACGTGCGCGCTCTGCTGGGCGCCTCGCCTCGCTCACGCACGCGCTGCAGCCCTAGCGCCGCACCGCCACGTGCGCGCTCTGCTGGGCGCCTCGCCTCGCTCACGCACGCGCTGCAGCCCTAGCGCCGCACCGCCACGTGCGCGCTCTGCTGGGCGCCTCGCCTCGCTCACGCACGCGCTGCAGCCCTAGCGCCGCACCGCCACGTGCGCGCTCTGCTGGGCGCCTCGCCTCGCTCACGCACGCGCTGCAGCCCTAGCGCCGCACCGCCACGTGCGCGCTCTGCTGGGCGCCTCGCCTCGCTCACGCACGCGCTGCAGCCCTAGCGCCGCACCGCCACGTGCGCGCTCTGCTGGGCGCCTCGCCTCGCTCACGCACGCGCTGCAGCCCTAGCGCCGCACCGCCACGTGCGCGCTCTGCTGGGCGCCTCGCCTCGCTCACGCACGCGCTGCAGCCCTAGCGCCGCACCGCCACGTGCGCGCTCTGCTGGGCGCCTCGCCTCGCTCACGCACGCGCTGCAGCCCTAGCGCCGCACCGCCACGTGCGCGCTCTGCTGGGCGCCTCGCCTCGCTCACGCACGCGCTGCAGCCCTAGCGCCGCACCGCCACGTGCGCGCTCTGCTGGGCGCCTCGCCTCGCTCACGCACGCGCTGCAGCCCTAGCGCCGCACCCACACTCGCCACACCCGCCACCGCGCCACCACGTCTGAACCTGACTTTGCCTCTGGCGCGAGCTCTGGCTCTAACTGCGGTTCCGACGCAGGCCCAGGTTCGAGCTCCGGCTCTAACTGCGGTTCCGATGCAGACCAAGACTCCGGCCCTGGCGCGAACTCTACCTCTAACAACGGCACTGACGCAGGCTCTGCCTCCGGCTCTAACAGCGATTCTGACGCCGGCCCGAGCTCCGGCACTGGCGCGAGCTCCGACTCTAACTGCGAATTTGACACAGGCTCTAACTCCGGCTCAAAGTGCGGTTCTGGCTCCGATTCCGGCGCGGGTTCCGGATTCGGCTCGAGCGCGGCCTCGTGTGCTCGCTCGCTGCTGCTCGATGGATGTAACGTGACACAAGATCATGCGCGCAGTGGAAACACGTCCTGCTGCATCGACTGACTTCGAAACTACTCCATATATGGCCAGTTATAAGTTAACAAATAAGTAATAGTAAATAATCGTGATATTAAGTTATTGTAATTATCATAACTTAAGAAGCCACGATACGAGTACCTTGTTAGTCCTTATTGTAATAACTTTAAACATACTTTTTTTTTACACTTCTAGAGACTTCTTCTACGACCAGAATGTAAACCTGTGCCCGCTTTTCAAAATAATTATGCAACAGTGATGAAATCCATGTGTTAAGAAATGGTATGCCAATGTATTAATGCACTTTTTTTATTAGGCCTCTGCCTTCCCTAATGTAGTTCAGGAACTCAGGAGCCTAGTAGATATGAATAAAGTGAACTGGTTTACTGGTAACTGAATTATATTTTAACTAATATTATAATAATACGTCTAGCTGTAGCGGCGCGACAAGTATGCGTGGTGCGTAGGCTATCGGTGACGGTGACCGACTCGTCTCGCTCGTGCTGCCTACCTCGTCACGTCTCCCTCGTCACGTCTCCCTCGTCCCGTCTCCCTCGTCCCGTCTCCCTCATCCCGCCTCCCTCGTCCCGCCTTCCTCGTCCCGCGCTTATGCGTCACCAAGGCTTACGCTTGACCGCCAGTTCCTTCGATAAGCGACACTGCGATTTACGATGGAGAGCGCTTGCCTAGAAGAACTCGATTCACTCGTGATTTAAAGACACCCAGATTATATCTATCCGGGAACACCCACTCGGGAAGCGCATTCTACATTTCAGCGGTACGATGATAAAAGTAGACTTAAAGCGTTTCGTTCGTGTTTTTGGAATGTTTACCATGAATCGACGTCGCTTTTTCGTGCTTCTGTTAGTAGAAAAGGCTAGGGGGAATAAGATAGTGGAGTTCAGATGCACTGTCCGAAATGTATCCGATAAAAAACCGATAAGCATGAAACAACAATTATACCTGTGTCATCTTTCTAATTTACTGAATTCAAATCGACACATTGTTACAGTGTTGTCCAGGAAACAAAACATAACATTGTACTTCGTCAAATAAAGAGATGGCGCTAGTAGTAAGAAATTCTTAGACCCTTCATTTTTTATTGAAATATGTTTTATCCCTGTTGGACAAGGTTGAAAAGTGGGCCCAAAATGATTCATGATCCTTTAAGTTTTCCTAATATAAAACATAGTTTGGTTCTTTTTAAGACTGTTTGTAACACAACATTCCTAGTAGATTGTGTGGTAAAAATCAATTTCCATGTTTATAATAACAGTAACAAAACATCTGACTCGGATTCTCTCATCAAAGCTCTTGTTAAGTTGTAATATATATACATATATGTTGTAAAATTTAAACTTTGTGTATATTGTGCGATGTTGCAGTGGTTTCTTGACTTCATTTAGATGTTAATGTTATTACATTGGTTTAAGCTTCGTGTACATCCTATTTAAAATTATTTTTACTTACGATTAAATTGTCATTGGCGATTTCAGGCCATACCAATAGAGAGCACCAATATAAAATTTACCATATAAATTAGGTATTTTTATCTAAACATATCTTTGTTAAACCACAGACGACTGAAAGTTAATAATAACGTTGATGAATATAAACTATTCATCAACGTTATTATGATTACGCAAGATTCAAAAGTTCAGCATATTGTGATTACCTTAAAATTGTATAAATATAGATAGCAATAAATATTTTAAAATCATTATTACTTGTATGTACATATACTTATGCAATAAAACAATATTTTTTCAGAACATTTAGTTTATTTGTAACGAAATAGTGGAATGTATTAAACACTATTGTGAAAACTATAATAAGTTGAACAATTAGGTGAATTAAATTGTATCTTTAGGTACAACCGTACAATTAAGCACCACTTGAACATGCTCATTGCTTACCAATGCATTATTCATACAGATCACGCACAGAACTATTTTATGCTTTAGTAAAATTTTAGATACTTGAATATACATACTACTACAGATGGTCTGAACTAAGAAACCTACAGATCATCATTATCACCCGTACACTGTACATAATAGTTTTACGCAGTAAGTGCTGATCTTGTTCCAAGCTTCTACACGTTTCACGAACGCGAATTATAAGTGTGCAGGTAAAGCATAAAACTGTGACAATATTTATTTAATTTACTATGTCCGTTTTAACCGCGCGACTAACTCATAAAATTTGATGAAATGTTGCCAGGAATTAGTTGCAATTTGTTACTTGTATACACCACTTTTCCTGAATTTGTTGCAAAAAAAACTAAGACCAAAAATAGTTGGCCGCTAGAACCGCCACTTGCCATAGTCATCGCCTGTGATTACACAGAAACTTAATCATACAGATAGGCGAATGATGCATCAAAAGAAATGTTTTAATTTGTTGTAATTGATGCCAAAATAAAAGACGTCAAAACGTAAATTTACAAAAAGTTATGCAATATTTAGTTTCCAGGTAGGTAGGTAGGTAGGTAGGTATCTCACCACACATATCAAATTGATAGAGGCTAATGTGTATGGACAATTAATTGCTAAATTGTTGCAGCGAATAAACGAAAAAAAAACGAGAAAATAGGTTCGTTTGCCGTCCGAGCGGCCAATTGATTAACAAATTATTAAACCTATTTTCTAGTATTTTTTTCGTTTATTCGATGCAACAATTTAGCAACTAATTGTCCATACACATTAGCATCTATGAATTTGATATGTATGGTGAGATACCCACATACCCATAACCTGGAAATTAAATAAATAAATAATAACAAATTAACACATTTCTTTTGATGCATATTCGCCTATCTGCATTATTTAGTTTCTGTGTAATCACAGGCGATGACTACGGCAAGTGGCGATCTAGCGGCCAACTATTTTTGTCCTAGCGTCTTAGTTTTTTCAGCAACATATTCAGGAAAAGAGATGTATACTATACCCTAACAAATTAAAACGAATTCCTGGCAAAGTTTCATCAAAATTTATGGCAGGGTTGAAACGGACATAAGTTACTTATTTCCTAAATTTTGGTCAACTTTGTGACACACTTGATAATACATTTTTTTAGTCGCTTTTCATATGAATTAAGGGTTTTATTGGATAGGAGTCGAAGCAACTAATCGAGCTGGTTGAGTAATCTACATCTTGCTTACTCCAAGAGTCCAAGTTAAAGCGGATCATGGACGGGGGGGGGAGTGATCTGTTCTAGAGTAGCCAAGGTATCAAATCCGCCCCTGAGGATGATGGAGATGGCAATATTTGTCGTGTATTATAAAAATAGAAAATGTTTGACCCATAACAAAGTAACAATCGCATCTGTAGTTATTGAAGTCGGGTAGCATACTAGACCGTGTACTTAATCTCACATCTGCCATCTAAACAGACAATCACAAAAATCTATACAAAAATTGATATTTTATTCTTTCATAGAAACATATTTTTCGAAATTCCAGTTTAATTGTATAAATGTTATTAATCAATATTACTTGCTTATGTAGCCACGTCACACGATAATATTATTTAGGTAAGGCTTGTAATATGATGTACGTAATATGTAGGAGGCTGCGGGCGTGCAGCGGCTAGGAGTATCCCTTGTCGAGCAGTTTGCCGCGACTCCGGTCTACCAGCTTGTAGTCGCGGTGCGCTGCTTGCACCTTCTTGAAGTCTTCCAACAATTTGTCGAAGTCTATTGAGGGTGTGACGCTGTCTTCTGATGGTGGATGAGTCCTGTGAAGTAAGAAGCTGTATTGCCTTAGACATTCACATTGAGGCATTCCCGCATTCCCTAAATATTTAAGCCAAAGAGAGCTAGTAAAAGGTGTGTGTGTGTGTGTGTGTGCGCCAGCCCGATACAGCCGTGTTAGTGTCACTTGTTAACAACAATGAATAGAAGGTCGTAAGTCAATCTAAACGTCAAGCTATTGCGTTGTGAGATTGCCTATACACTATGTACAGGTATATAGATGTACTGACAGCGCGGCGGCGGCGGCGGGGTGTGCGTGTGCGTGTGTGTGTGCGTGCGGCGCGCACTGCAGTCGGTTGCGCAGCGCGTGGAAGGCGTCGCTCTGCGGCAGTAGCATGAGCACGCCGTACAGCGCGCCGCGCAGCTCGCCGCTCTGCGCGCCGCCCAACAACTCCAGCCGCATGTCTGTAACCACACATTCATTCTATTATATTGTTCTGTGGCCGTCACGCAAGTGGTGTGGTCTCTGATTTTGGAAAGTCAGTAACATCACTTCTTCTTTCAATCCTCGACAATGCGGATGGCAACTATCCAGATCTTTCCGAGGTGCAACTAGATAAACTTGAGCGACAGAATTTTAGCATTAGATTCATATTTGGCTTACGCAAGTAACGTAACAGAGTTTCAGAGTTTCGTATCAAACTCAAGTGGTTGCCTATCGGCCTTCGCCGGAATATTCATATTTTATCATTTCTTTACGGTATTCTGTTCAATCCCGCAACCCCGTCTTATGTCAAATAACGTTACCAGTTCTGTTTTTTCGGAAAATCTTTTACGGTACAAGCCATACATCTGTGGAATGCATTGCCTGTATCAGTCAGACAAGCGCAGTCACTAGCTACTTTAAAGAAATTAGTTAGAGATAATTTCTCCCTAGAAGACAATGCACGGAACACATTTTGAATTGTTTCCATTCATTAACATATCTTCTTTCCCTTATATACAATTATCATAATCAATATATGTATGTATATGTGTATAACATACCATCACATGTATTCCCTGAAGGGTTAGGCAGAGGCGTACTTAATGTACACCCACAGTTCGCCGGTACGTTTAAGTCCCATGTTATAGAGGGCGAGCCTATAGCCATTAACCGGGCACAAATCCAGACTCCGAACTGCTACTGAGAATTTCATAGAAAAACCCAATAACACTTTGCTCGACCTGGGGATCGAACCAAGGACCTCTAGTGTAGCAGTCGCACTTGGGACCACTAGACTAATGAGGCAGTCAGTATATGTGTATGTATTTATTTATTATGTTTATATCTATTATAATGTGTAGTGTAAGTATTTATACCATTTTATGTAAACAGTACACCACATGCGATTAAAGGGGGCCCCTTAAATTTATTCTACTATTTAAAATCCATCCTAAGGTTGTCTGGAAGATATCGCTTTTAGCGATAAGACCGCCATAGTACCTATTCAAAATGATATTCGTTTGCAAAATTAGGTAATATTATCATGATGGTGTACAACAAAGAATATTTTATCTATCTAACGCATCACTATGGTAATTATAAACCGTCGAGTCACAGTTCTCCTGGAACCTATAATACCTAACCTATATACATGATCTATGACCAACATGATCAGTAGTTTGTTAATTTCACAAGAGTATAATGAAACACTTGTATATTCCACCGAATTTAATATGAACGCTGTAAAATCATTAAACTTCACATGTATATTAACCTTTTGAGCGCTGCAGTCATGTGTAGACGACAAACCAAAATGTGCCCAGCACGCCACGGTCACTACTGGGTGACTTCTACAGGAAATTCAAAATAATGTCGATCGTTGTTGTACTTACCGAAATAAAAAAATTTGGTAAATAATTAATTATTAAAATAACACATTTGAAGAGTACGACGAAGCTCGTTGTAGTGGAGTATTCGCACCTTACACCAATGTCCAAAACAGCAACGGAACTGCTGTGTTGAACGTTGACCAAAGGCGCGACACACCTCGCACATGTTAACTGCAGCCGACACAAAACTGTCTTCATACAGAGATAAATGGATCAAAACTGGCAGTGGTAAAAATAAGTATGCAGTGTAAAAAACTTAATTTATAATTTTTTTTTCTGATATTTTCATAAATCTGAATATACTCACATGCGAATATTGGAGATTCGATGAGTTGCACTAGTTTGTCAACCTCCGTCAGGAACTCCACTGTGATTTCTAGATCTCCACTGAGGTGTATTGTAAGGAATCAAAATCAGTGTCACATGGCAGTAAATGATTTTTAACAATATGTACAGTATGAGCGTTGCAGTTGGAATATATATTTCGCTGTTTTACATAAACGCTGAATGGCGTTTAGAAGTTTTTTATAATTGCTGACTTACAACACGCGGAATTTACAACATTTAATTTTTTTAACATCCATATATTATAATTTTATTTTGAACTAGCTTTTGCCAGCGACTTCGTCCGCGTGAATAGTTACTTTGTTCCCTAGTTTTTCGCCCGCGGTTTCACCTGCGTTGCCCCATTCCTAAGGGTTGTAGCGTGATGTTTTATAGCTTGAAACCTTTCTCATGAATCACTCATTTTCCCAACATTTCCCTTCACTGCTCTGCTCCTATTGATCGTAGCGTGATGAAAAGTATACTATAACCTGCCCAGGAGTATGAAGAACAATTGTACCAAGTTTCGTTGAAATCCGTCGAGTGGTTTTTGTTTCTATAACGAACATACAGACAGACAGACAGACAAAAATTTTACTGATTGCATTTTTGGCGTCAGTATCGATCACTAATCACCCGCTGATAGTTATTTTGGAAATATATTTCATGTACAGAATTGACCTCTCTACAGATTTATTATAAGTATAGATAACATCATGCTACGCCTCTTAGGAACGGAGCAGCGCAGGTGAAACCGCTGGCGGGTCGCTAGTCTACACAAATAATGTTGGAATCGCAACAAGGATATTATTTCTCGTTTATTTAAGAAGCAGCGGCTATTTCCAAACTCAAAGTCAAAGTCAAAATATTTTATTTCAATTAGACCATTAGGTAAAATAGGTACTTTTGAAAAGTCAAAACTAGTTGCACGGTTCCAAAAAGTAGGTCTTATGGAGAAGAGCCAGCAAGAAATTCCTTAAATACTCTTTTTTAACGAAAAATAAACGTGATTACAATATTAAGCTTTACAACTTTGTATTACATAGTTGCTGAGAATAATGCAGTTAGATGTGTAAGATTTATTTGTTATATTAAAAAACGGATTGCCACAGTAAGTAAGAGCTGATCAGTTCCGACAGACGGCTCCTGTTCAAGGGCATGACGTGTGTATCGCCGTGGTTCGATTCAACCATATTGTAGGAAATAAAACGACCCGACACACAACGCCATCATCAGCAGAACATTTAAGTGAGTATGACAAGCTCAGACCGTGGGCACAATATTTTTAACCGACTTCAAAAAAGGAGGAGGTTCTCAATTTGACTGGTGTTTTTTTATGTTTGTTACCGCAGAACTTTCGACTGGGTGAACCGATTTTGATGATTCTTTAATTATTTGAAAGCTGGTGCTTCCCGTGTGGTCCCGTTTCAATTTGGTCCAGTTCTGACAACGGCATCGATGAGAAAACCATTTAAGTCTTAAATTTGCATTAAGTATGTGCGCGACAAATGGACGAATAACTCGGTATTTAATTTTAATATAAAATTTTACTCGCTACCTAAAAATCTTGCAATAACTTTTATAACAAAAAGTAAAAAAACAATGTTAGGTGCACAACAGTTTCGGAAGTCGGCGGCGAAAACAAAAGTTCAAACAAAATCGTAGGCACCGACATCCGAAACTGTTGTGCACCTAACATTATTTTTATTTTTATGAAGGCGGTTTTTTTAAAGCTTACTAGCAATGTGGGTCGCCCATTACTAGTATCTTGTTAACCCCTCGTACTAAGCTAAATGCTTGTGTTACGAGTGGGTTCACGTCGGTAGTGCAATGGGTGGGGCTCCAACCGGCAACCACATGATCGCAAGTCCGACGCACAAGCCATTAGGCCACCGCCGCTTGAATTAGAGATAAATACATATATGTACTTATAGACATAGCTATATCAATATCTGAACTATACTCACACTTTAAAGGTTTCTAGTTAGGAAATTATACAATATACTCGATTAAATAAACTCATAATAAAAAGGATACAAGGAAGATATGAGTTTGTTGCAGTGCGTGTAGTTGTGCGTGAGCAGGCACAGCGCCAGCAGCGAGACGGGGCTGTGGCACCAGCACGAGTACAGCCACGCGAACAGCGAGTGCGTCGCCTGCCGACCACAACCGGACCATCACACCATCACACATCACACCAGCACGAGTACAGCCACGCGAACAGCGAGTGCGTCGCCTGCCGACCACAACCGGACCATCACACCATCACACATCACACCAGCACGAGTACAGCCACGCGAACAGCGAGTGCGTCGCCTGCCGACCACAACCGGACCATCACACCATCACACATCACACCAGCACGAGTACAGCCACGCGAACAGCGAGTGCGTCGCCTGCCGACCACAACCGGACCATCACACCATCACACATCACACCAGCACGAGTACAGCCACGCGAACAGCGAGTGCGTCGCCTGCCGACCACAACCGGACCATCACACCATCACACATCACACCAGCACGAGTACAGCCACGCGAACAGCGAGTGCGTCGCCTGCCGACCACAACCGGACCATCACACCATCACACATCACATCAGCACGAGTACAGCCACGCGAACAGCGAGTGCGTCGCCTGCCGACCACAACCGGACCATCACACCATCACACATCACACCAGCACGAGTACAGCCACGCGAACAGCGAGTGCGTCGCCTGCCGACCACAACCGGACCATCACACCATCACACATCACACCAGCACGAGTACAGCCACGCGAACAGCGAGTGCGTCGCCTGCCGACCACAACCGGACCATCACACCATCACACATCACACCAGCACGAGTACAGCCACGCGAACAGCGAGTGCGTCGCCTGCCGACCACAACCGGACCATCACACCATCACACATCACACCAGCACGAGTACAGCCACGCGAACAGCGAGTGCGTCGCCTGCCGACCACAACCGGACCATCACACCATCACACATCCCACAATCACACCAAGCTCACCAGACTTTTGCCAGATTTTAAGGCATGAAGGAAATGGACTTCTGATACTGTGTGAAACATCAAAAGTTTGCTACTCACTGAGTATCCATCTTGCATAAAATAATATGATGAATATTCTTTCATGGACCATTTCATGCACTTTTTAGAACAATAAGCCCGAGTTCCATTTCTTACCCAAAACATACCGAAGTAATAGACCCAGTCATAGACCCTATAAATAGTTTATGGACACAAGACCAAATTACACATATTGAAATCTATTAGGTTTGAATGGATACATATTTTTAAAATGTAATCATAAATCAAATTACACTAACTACCTATCTCGATTGAACATTAAAATATTTTTTATAAATATTTTAGAAAATAAAACAAAAGAATTAATGAAAATATAATAATTTATGTAAGCTTTATAATGACACTTACAGGTTTGTTAAAGTTCCTCAGCTGCAGCCGTAGGTCGTACAGCTCGGCGGAGGTCAGCAGGATGGTGTTGAGTACGTCCACCATGGTCGCCACGAACCGCAGGTTGCGCTCCTGCAGCAGGATTTTCGACAGCGCCTTATAGATATCCTCTGCGTTCAACAGGATACAAAGCTGCCTAGGATATAACCACAGTAGAGGTAAGTAACTACTTCTTGATCATTCATGCTAAAATGCTATGTTTGTTAGCTGACCTTATAATAAATGCTCCCCGATCTTCTAATAAATTGTCATCGGCCGCCAACAGCCGCAGCAGTGCTTGTAGGAACTTGTAGTAGTACGGACTGGACTCCAGATCACCTACAGAGGCAAAAAACACACTTTCATTTTTCCCTAATAGTACGGCACGCTTTTGTTAGCGCTACTTTGTCACCTACATTGTAGGCGACGAACCCCAATACCTGCGGATGTATCAAAGGCCGTAGCCAGGAATTCATTGGGGGGGGGGGGGGCGGAACTCTGGACCAGGGACAATGAACAATTTTATGTTAAACTAGCTTTGTAGTACCTGTCTGCGCGGCGGCGGCGTGCGGCGAGCACGAGCAGATCTCGGCGAGCACGGCCAGCGAGCGTCGCACCACGTCGTCGGACGCATCTGTCAGGCTGCCCACCACGACCACGAACAACTTGTCCGTCTGCTGAAACATCTGCAGAAAACACGTAACATGACGTTTGACTACATGAGCAATATTTAGTAAAATACAATGTTATAGTCTTTAAAATTAAATGCGCTCACGTCACTGGGTAGCTTATTGTAGAGGTGCAGGATCCAGTCGAGCGCAGCCACCTTTGTGTGCACGGATGAGTGGTGCAACATCTGTGTGAGGATGCCCACCACGGCGTCCAGGTCTAGCCGCGCACCCGTTTCACTCTGCGCGCCCCCGCCCTCAACCTGGCCCACGCCCCCGTCCTTGATCTGGTCCACGCCCCCGTCGTCGCTCTGGCCCACGCCCCCGTCCTCGCCCTGGCCCCCGACCTCGCCGTGGACCTCGCCTCGCGCCGGTGACGGATCCGGCGTCTGTTCCGACACCACCAACTTTGTAAGCTGGAAGTTCACTGTGGCCGCCGTCTCGCGTATGCCTGAACTGTTGTTAAGTACTTTGCGGAATTTAATATATTTTTTCTTTGTTCTGTACATTTGTTATGTACTTATGTTTATAATCTTAAAGTGGAAATGGAAAAGTTAACATGAAGATTTGATAATTATACTCCTGTGTACCTACACTTTAATAATTTGATCGACAAAAGCAATGTATTATTCTGCGCTATTTGGTCATTATTTTTAAAAGGCACTTTCCTGCAAGATTGTATTTGAAAGGATACTTTTCCTGGGCTCGTCGGAGTACGCCAGGCAAGGCAATACTGCGCACAGTATGCCGGACGCGTACGGCAACATCGTGGCACCCGCCAGCTCTACAAACTCTTTGATCCACGTTATTGCTGTTAGCTAGAATAGGCACAAACATAGTGAGAACATAATAGATAAATATTACTTTATTAAGGTCACTATAGCTGCTCAAATGCATGCAAATGAAAGACGGGACATGGGAGGCTGGGAGAGGCTGTTTTCAACCGACTTCCACAAAAAGGAGGAGGTCGACTCAAATTCGACTGTATTTTTTTTATCTTTGTTACCTCATAACTTTCGACTGGGTGAACCGATTTTGATGATTGTTTTTTTTTTATTGAAAGCTGATGCCTCCCTTGTGGTCCCATTTCAATTTGGTCTAGTTCTGACAATGGCATCCATGACAAAACCATATAAGTCTTAAATTTGCATTAAGTTAATGCAATGCATTAATGTGCACGACAAAATGGACTGAATGGATTTTAATGAATCTTGTTTTGATCAATACTTCAGAGGTGATCCCATAAAAATTTTGTCAAGATCTAATCACATAATTTAGAATAAAATGACAATAACACGTAAATGATAACATCGTCTAGGTATGCGTAAAATTTTACTCGCTACTGAAAATGTTGAAATAAAATAACTTTTAACAAAAAGTAAAAACGCCTTCAAACACATAAAAATAATGCAAACATATGTAGTATTATGTGTCCACCATTCCGTATAACATTATATATTAATCATGTTTATCCTAGAATACAGTCAGTATAATTCAACTTGTCTTTCATTCAACCCGCTCACAATACATGGCGACCCTGCCAGCGGTCTGCCTCGAGTGTGCATTCCTTTGCCCATATTAAGAGTACGATACATGACCTAAAATAATAAAGACAGCTACAATGATTTGTTACGATATCGGACTGTGTTCTGTTATCCAGCCTACGACTGCAAATACGTGTCCCGAGGGTTTCCCGAATTGCCAGTCACCATTATGGGAGGTTCTACATCCAAAACAGAGGAAGTGATCTTGGCGCAAACTGCTTCTGGTGGCGTAGATAATATTGCGCACCTGGAGACTTTGAAAACTCACGTTGGTGCTATTAACTATACCCTGACAGTACCTAATCTGCGTTGTCCTGACGTTGGGTGCGGTGTTCGTTATTTGGTGCATATCCGAAGGTGTCATGAAAAGCTGGTGGAGCGTCGACTGAACGAGTTCGCATTGCAAAGATATGCGAGGATCATTCGCCGGGAGCGACGTCAATTGGAAAAATTAGTCGGTGGCGAAAACAAAAGTTCAAACCAAATCGAAGGCACCGACTTGCGAAACTTATTTTATGTTTGCATTATTTTTATGTTTTTGAAGCCGGTTTTACTTTTTTTAAAGTTTATGGCAAACAGACTTCTTTATCTCCCGAGACTGGGAGGAGGCATTGACAAAACGATTGGAGCTTGGTGTAATTAGCGTAGAAGAAAAGGGCTGGAGCAAGCAGCTTTTTATCAGTTGAAGCCGACGTAATCAACTCCTTTCACGACAGCCACTGGTGAAGAAGGGAGCAGGGATATCCCTTCCTGGATGGTTGAGAACCATGTGTAGATAATAATATGTAATAGTTTGTAGCACAACTAACCTGTAGCATGTCCTCTGGCGACTGCGCATGCGTTATCAAAATATTGATCATGGCTTGAAAGTCCACTCGGGACGGGTCCTTCTTTATACTTCGTAAAAACTCATTTAATTGTACGTCACACCTGAAATAATCATGCATTAACGAGTTATGGTCGATTATCAATACACGATATGCTTTATTAAGTAACGACCCCATAGTCATAGTAAGGTGGTCGGCCGACGATTATAGCTGTCATTTATTTTCCTTGTAGAAATGCGCCTTTATCCATATTATTGTTAAATAATTAATGTTCATGACACATATTGCGTTTATAACTTACATTCTCCTTATCTCAGAATTTGCATCATCTAGCATCTTAAACAGTCCGTCTAAAAGTTCGGGTAGGTGCACGATGAGGTCGATTTCGGGCACGGCATCCAGCACGGACACCCACGATACGATGAACTGGCGCCCGAACGCGTTGCGCGTGTAGATGCGCTCGCGCAACATCGGGATGAACGCCGCCAGCTCAAAAGTTTGACTCTCTGTCACTATGTCCTGGGGATTACTAACGTATTTACAACTCAAAACCTTTCTGATAACATGCTCTTCACTCCTGCAGTTATGCAGTAATCATTTATTATACCACGAAAAACAATTTCTGCATAACTTTTCCGTAACCGGTGCCACTTTCAAACTGCCTCTTACATAAGGAATGAGTCCTTATCCTACCCATTCTTGTAACCCCACACATTCCTCGTGCCATTCTCATCTCAGCTGCATGCAGTTGCCTTTCATGCATCCCTTTTATAGCCCAACATTCTGATCCATACAGGACGGCAGGTCTTATCATAGTTTTCTATATTTTCCCCTTAAGTTTAAGGGAAACTCCCGTTGCCGTAAGATTTGTAAGAGCCGGAAGATTTGTCCTGTTAACTTTATGTCTTTGTGTGTATATCTTTCGTTGGAGATCCTAAATAAAATAAATAAAGAGATGGATTGGTAAGTACTTACCAAATTTAAAGTGACGACATTCTTGTCCGCTATCATTCAAAACTTACAATCAACCTAGTCTTAAATTATATCAACAACACATTAAACCATCACAACCAAGTTTAAGCACGTATTGATTCGACATGGGGTGGAATTATAACAAAGGACATTAAAAATTAAATGACTTAGTGTAAACTTGTCGTGTGAGCCGAGTACCTAGTTAATATATTATTTATCCACAGTTTTTATCTTTGGACACGTCACAGTAAACACGATTAGGTAGAGGTTCGTCGTGCAACAACTAAAACTCGTTACTTTATCATTTCTTTAGTTCCAATGAATAAGTCCATTGTTTTGTTGAATAAATCGGCAAACAAACCATCGTTATATATATTAATATTTCTGTTTACGTGACGGAATATTGAATAAGCTCTTAAAAATTCATTAAAACAGTTCCTCATTCTTAAGGACATGTCTCTTCATGACAGCAAAAGGTGAAATCTGAAAGTTTGAAACCCTTTGAAAGTTTTTATAAGATGAGTTGCAGTCCAGTCCAGTATGAAACTTTGGACTTTTAACCTATATGTATAATATTTTTAGTAGTATATTAGTGTAGTTGTTTTGTGGTCTATATAGAACGAAGAATACACCACAGTGAGTGTGACATGAGTATCGTTGATACTTAGTGCTATATTTAAACTCGACGATGCAAGTCATTGGATTGAACTTGGTTGTGCCTGGAAATCAAACCAATCGAAACACTTTCTAAAATCGACAACCTAATAATAAGAGTGGGAAGTGCACCATTGGATACCTTGACGAGTCTGTCGAGCAGCTCTGCGCCCTGCTTGACTTGCGGCTCGGGGTCTGCGGCGAGGCGTGCCAAAGCGTCGAACACGAGAGGGAAGTGCGCCAGCGCGGCGCCGCGTGCTATCTTCAGAACGTTGAACAGCGCCTCGGCTGCCTGGTAGCGCACGCGAGACTCACTCTCGCTGAAGCACGCCACGATTGGGTGCACTAGCTCTGGCAGATAGTCAATGGAGCCCTGTCACACATAAATTTGCATTAGATTTTTAATGCTGGATAGCATTTCTATGTTTTAATTTGCAACTCCTGATAATATATGCCGAGACAAACTCAGAGAATCATCATGATAACATAGATATACCATTTTATGATCTCTTTATATGTATATACACCTAGTTTTGATGATTCAAAAGTACCTGTAGTATTGGTTTAATTGTAATAAAACTATCACAAATGTATGTGAACTTTATATCATTAGCCTAAAGTTAAAATTACAATTTTAAATTACAGTATTTATATCAAATACTAGTTGAACCTCTGGCATGCATTGCAATACCTTATATTTTGTTGTCATCATAAACTTTCACAGGCATACACAGAAAAAATTCATCAAAATTGGTCACACCATTTTTGGTTTTGCCAGACTAATGAATAGCAAATGATGAAGTGAAGATGAAGTGTTACAATGTTTTAAATAACCTTATGAAGTAAAAACCATAGTGGACATGTTTGAGCAACAGCAACTAACAGTAGATAAATACATCAGTGACTGTGTAGCTCTATAATAAACTGGGTAATTACCCAGTTTATGAGTGGGAGGTTGGTCAACACAACTTCCAATCAGTATTACAAAAATTATAATGTATAATCTTAAGTGAGTGCAGTACAGACCTTCCCCAAACCAACAGCAACAGACGATAACCCCATGAGGGCCCCATTTTTAACATTAGCATTAGTGGATGCCATCAAATCCTGACCCAGGACTCTTATCAACCTCTTGATTTGACTTGTATTCTTAGCATCGCTGAAGTCTTTCACCATCCTGCAAGTATTATTGGTTATATTGTACCTATATAAATATAAACTAGCAGTATTCTTTTGTACCTATCAATTATTGTTTGCGGACTCACAGGTTTTTATTAATTATACAGTTATAAATCGGAGAGTAAAAACAATGAGTCTTTAAAAATTGGGGGGTGGAATGTAGGTAAATAGCACTCACTTTTCAATCTCGACACCAGCAAATTTTCTTTTGTCATATATCTTGTCGCAGAGCCCGCGGACGCAAGCGATGCTTAGCGGTGCGTAGTCCCTTTCAGACATTTTTATTTATCACTAATTTAATTATATTAAATCTAAATACATCAATGAGTAATAAAATTGTTAACGTTTTTAAGGATCAAAACTTAGCGAATCCCAGTTTCGGTATCTTTGTGGCCGTTGTAGTCTAGTAATATAGAATTCTTGTCTAAGGCTATGACAAAAATGAATATGGTAGCATTATAAAAATGTAGAAAATACTGATGAAAATCTCTGAAAATGAAAATGCACTTGCACTAGATCAATCAATCAGCTCAGCATCAGCTGTAAATCGTAAATGTCATGTCACTGTCTATTGACATAAAATTAATCGTGCAGAAAAGTCAACATCATTAATAATATATAAAATTGTCTTCCCTATTTTTTTCTTTTCTACTATTATTCACTCCTACAGTGAAAATAAACTGCCTGATTAGTTATTAATAGTGGTCCCAAGCGCGACTGCTACTACGCTAAAGGTCCTGGGATCGATTCTCAACTCGAGCAGAGTGTTATTGAGTTTTTCTTTGAAATTCCGAATAACAGCTAGCAGCTCGCAGTTTGGTACGTGTGTCGGTGTGCCCGATTAGTGGTAATAGGGTTGCCCCCTATTTCATGGGACCTTATCATACCCGTCGAACTGTGGGTGTACATTAGTACACCTATGCCTTACCTTCGGGGAATACAGGCGGTAGGTATGTTTTTTATGTGAAAATAAGACTCTATTGTTTGTCCGTTTTCGCAACTAGGGATATAATAATTATTTTGAATGCTGCTAAAAATATTTTTTTCGAAATTAAAAGGGTGCGTTGACAGCCACAGGTTGACCTTGACAATATGCTTACACGTTCTTATTTCTGAACGACCAAAATTTCAGTGCTGCCATGCGAGTTTCACAAAATCCCTTTTTTCAGGTTCGTCATCGCCCATGGAAACCATTTTTTTATTTTCTACTAAACTAAACTTATCCATCTTTCCTTTACCTATATATCTCTGGGGCTGTAAGGTTCACAAAAGGGTATGCTATGTGGGGTTAACTCGTCTCTATATATTACTATACTGTAACTATATTAAACATGATTGTCAAATTTTAGCAAATTTAAGGGAAATTGGCCTTTCTTTTAAGTGGTAACCCAGTTTATCAGTCTAGTGCGCTTTACGAGTTGTCTGCATATTTTGATAAAACTGCGATATAAAACAATCCAATGTCAATACGTTCTAAATTGTGGTGTAGTATATGTGTTTATTTGCCGCGCTAGAGTAAGCTCGCACCTCCGTCATGCCTGTGACACTGGTAGACAGGTTGCCCTTGCCGAATCTCAAGGTTTACACCGCGGGAAGTGTTTCACTGCTTTCGATCGCTGTTTATTACGCGCTGAGTGTGACTAGTGATCCGAACTGGCGCGTGAACGCAACGCTGGGCCGGCAGGACGCAATGGACCAGGGTGAAAGCGAGCAGCGGCCGGTGCTGGCGCCGGCCAGCGCCAACAGCACCAGGAATGTGTCTGAGCAGTTCGTCGATGTCATGACATTTATGATGCAGGAGCCTCTCTGCATGTGGGTGAGTATCAACTGGCTATCCTACTACGACAAGAAGTCTAATAATCCAACAGCTGAAATATTATTGTTTTAGCTATTAATCTTATAATATAACAATAATTTAGATAAGTAAATGATATTAAGTATACTAATTTCAGTAAGTAGGTACTTATTTTAATTTTGACACAAGTATTCAGAATATTTATCATAAGTAAGTATATAATCATACCAAAAAAGCCATATGGCAACTTACCCACCTTCATGGTTCATTTCACAAGATATTTCATAATAATCATAACATCCCTGCATTGATGTGTGCATATATTATGGGTGTTAAGGCGACTGATTAAGATTTGAAATCATTTACAATCCAAAAACAAGTAGTTATGGAAATATTAACTTTAATTGAAGCAGTATGATAAGATACTGTAAGTTAATATAATATTATTATATACTTATGTCAGCAGTGTACTGGCACAAAGGACTGGTGGACTTCTCTTATTTATATTCTGTGATATGAGTCACTTATTAATTGACAACAGATTTGGTTTAGTGACTGAGCAATTGGCCTAAGAGCCATGTATCATAAGTTAGATCTGCGCACAATCACATTGAATAAATTGGCTGTAGAAAAGTAAAAATATTCCAGTCGATGAACTATCCCTGCCCAGACAAACAATTTGCATTTGCAGTTTTAAGAAAAGATGAATAAAATATAATAAAATTATCAAAATACCTAATTCCTTTTCTTTCATTTTGTCTTTAGGTTGCCAAAACAGTCCTTTTGCAAAATAATATTTTTTTATGACAGACAGACAGACAATTTCAGAACATTGATATAACAGTCTATCTTTTAAAATTACACACACAAAAGTTAGGAGACATTTTTTAAACCTTAAAATAATCATCTAATTTAATTCAGCAACATCTAGGGTTGCCATCTGTCTGGGTTTCCCCGGATTTGTCCTAGTTTAAAGGGGCATCTGGTGAGCGTCCGGGTGGAGTTTCATTTGTAGTCTGGGTTTAAAATGAAACGGTTTTCACCTCTCGCAGCCAGGCGGCGGCGCAACACTCGCACCGAACCACGCCACAGAGCAGCCATGCGCTCCGTCCATGTCCGGGCTCCAAAATCCGGGGTTTTTATGCTTCTTGTCCTAGTGACCAGATTTTAGAGGTGGCAACCCTAGCAACACCCATAATTACCCCTGGATACCAAGACAAAAGATTTTGCACTGTGTCAATTAGACTCAACGGGGAACCGCTGCATAGGACTCACAAATTTAAATATCTAGGGAATATCTTGACCCATGATCTCAAAGACGATGCCGATATTGAGCGAGAGCGGAGGGCGTTGTCGGTTAGAGCGAACATGCTGGCCCGCAGGTTTTCACATTGCTCACTTCCTGTCAAAATCACGCTCTTCCGGGCTTACTGCACGACCTTTTAGACGTGCAGCTTGTCGGCTAGATATACTCGAAAGTCCTATAGCGCTCTCCGCGTTCAATATAATAATGAGTTTAGGTTGCTGCTGGGGTTGCCCCGTTTCTGTAGTGCATCGGGGATGTTTGCCGACGCTCATGTAGACTGTTTTCACACAATGATGCGAAAGAGATGTGCATCTTTGGTCGGTAGGGTGCAGGCCAGCTCCAACAGACTCCTGGGCGTAATCGCTGACTGACTGGACTGCACTTATGTGAGCCGTTGTTGCGCCACTCGGGATGGCGCAGCAATAGGTTGCCTAGCTGTGTTGTGTTTTGTAAACTATATTTGTTACTAACATATATTTAAGTATTACTAACATAATGAGTCATAGTCACTCAAATAAATAAAATTTCTATTCTATTCTATTCTATAATATTCTTTGATACTAGAACTTACTTGACTTGATGGGTTATTTTCACAAAAACTAACAACTTTTACATTATTTTATTTGCGACTTCGTGGCATGGTTTATGAATAAGGACTACATTATAAAGAAATACTATCAAATTGGGAAAACATAAATATTTTCAACATCCCTATTATCATCTTTTTGTGTTTTTTTTGCATTTTCCATGCTTAGATTATTAAGTTATTTTTTTAGTAAAGGAAAAAATTCAATCGCGGGCAGGATTCGAACCTGCGTCTTCTGGTTTGATATACCAGACGCTCTGACCTCTAAGCCACCGCGAACCCTACCCGCATGATTGAAATTTTGCTTTCACATTCTGAATTTACGTCATTACGTTGGTGACATCTATGAGAGGCAAGTTACCTTACTTCTCAACCGACACGACTTACTTTACAGTTAGTTCAGTGTCGTACGATGCCACCTTACCTTTTAACTATCTTTTTGTGATTTTTTTGCGTCACCTTATGACGTAAATTGAGAGAGATAGCCCGCGACTGAATTTTTTCCTTTACTAAAAAAATAATCTCCAAAAAATAATCCCTATTATCACTTAACCAAGAGACATGGACCCGCTTCAAACTTGACCTCAAGCTTCAGGACACCTGTACAGTACATTCCAAATACGAATTGACGACACGATTGGTTTAGCGGTTGAACGATCGCCTTCTGCGCCACGTGTTGTGGGTTCGATCCCCACACGGAGCAAATATTTGTATGATCTACAGGTAGTTGTTCCGGGTCTGGGCGTTTGTGTATGTGAGAATTTGTGTTTGTAAACGCACCCACGATACCGGAGAAAATCCTAGTGTGGGGCAACGTTTTTTTAGAAAAAAAAAAAATAACTGTGTGCATCTGAAATTAGCAACAGTGTTGGTTAAATCACTAAATTAAGTGTTTTTTGTGCGAAAATAACAAAATCAGAAAGGACAATAATCATGATCAATGTGAAAAGAGTTTTTGTATTCAAATTTACCACTGCAAAACTACATGCCGATTACTTAGGATGCGACACATAGTTTTTGGTCTACCTATGTTTAGTCATACCCAATAATTAATGTCATACATGTTTGCATGGCCAGCAGTGGATGGTATAGGCTGATGATGATGATGATATTTGCACAGTAATTAACATTGCCGTGATTTCTGTGTTTTTTGGATATTTATAAGATCTTTATGTAAGTAGGTACGTATTAAATATTTTTGCATTTGCACTATTTTTGCACTGTACATACTGCTATTTTCGTATTTAATCAAGTACGTGGGAAAACAAGTGTGCGCGTATATAGGTGCTGCAATTGTGCGGAAAGTTTTTTTTAATTGAGTCATGAAATAACATTTTCAATTAAGTTAGGATTATATTTTAAGTAAAGTCCACTGGAGAATTACTGATCTTGGTAATTATAAGACTAACACTTACCCAGAAGGCTGTTAAGGCACGTTAGATTTCTAGAACACAGCACAGATTGTATGATTTCTTGATGATCATTACGCATTTACTTAAATACCTAAGTAGGAAGTTGAATGTTTTCAGAAGTTTAGAGTTATAAATTAAATGTTCCAGTTGAATTATTTGGTAATGGCACAAATGGTATTGTAGAATAATTACACAGTGTGTCGTAAAAATCGCTTTATTACCGCATGAAAAGTACATCCAGCAAGCCTCCATTAAAACCATAAAACATTTAATCCATATAAGGAAAAGTCAGCGTTTCATTTGTAAACTCGTACATTTTTAATGCTCTAAACCTGCTTTTAAATTATCAAGTAGTACAAATTGATTTGCATCTTTATTTAAGTTAACAAAGACATCGTGTCGGTGGTTAGGGTTACCACAGATAGAGTGGTCCTATAATCATACCTACTCTCAAACCGTTTCTAGCAGATAATTCCAAAATAGTATTTTGTTAGAACTTTTTAGGTATTTTGAAAATACCTAACAAGTTTATATTACTTATATCATAGCTTTAAACCACAATTGGCTTAACTCATGAATCCAATTAACTTCAAATGCAACGTAATTTGGACTAATAAGTACCGAAGGACTTACGTGATGAGAAAGCCTTTGATGCTAAGATACCAAAGACTATAGTAATATATAGGAAATAAGATACCGAGGACATAACCGCTGAGTACCTATATATGTATTATAATAAGTATGTCGCAGTTGGATTGTATAATTCGCTTTTTTACATAATCGCAAGCTGTTTTACAAAACAGCTCTGTTATGAAAAACAGCTGAATGACGTTTAGCAGTTTTCCATAATTCAAGACGCAGAATTGTATGAACGTTTTACATTCATCAATACAACGGGATAACGATTGTATTAGTGGTCCTGTAAAACAGCGTGAAATTACACGTCGTCTTCTAAAATTTTGTTCCAA
The DNA here is from genome assembly GCA_910591435.1 of Acronicta aceris. Taxonomy (NCBI): domain Eukaryota; kingdom Metazoa; phylum Arthropoda; class Insecta; order Lepidoptera; family Noctuidae; genus Acronicta; species Acronicta aceris. The sequence goes on along the minus strand of OU342774.1, from coordinate 14,291,209 downwards.
AATTTGGCGCTGTATGGCATAACCACGGTAAAAGCTCGTCAAAATAATACCAATTTCTTCTTTGTAAATAAGTATGCACAATGGCTAATACATTTCGGTTCTGACATCGTGTGGTCACAGTTCCAACCTAACCTAAACAAAACTTCTTTCATCCCGAATTACCCGATCAAAACTAATTTTGAAATCAACACTGTAATAAATCTAACTAAATGTCATGTAACTAATATAACTGCGGTGTGCCCCTCTGAAATTAGATCCTCTCCTAACGATCGCGCAGGAAAGGTCACTTAAAAAGTGTTTTTGTTCCAAGTTCCAAGGAAAGTAATCACAAATGTGAAATATTGACGTTTATCTTTGCACTGAGTCTTTATTGTATAAAATTGATCAATGGGCACTGGGCAGCCACTGGTGTACTTGCGTAATTCCAGAGAGGCAGTATCACCCGAACCCTACGAGTCCAGAGCCGAACCTGTACGAAAACTATTACAATGTTAAGAGTATTTAAACTAAAAATTTTGGTATGCCTAATTTTTTAGGATACCAGATCTTCATATCAGCCAATAGAAGTCCGCTGCTGAACAAAGGCCTCCACCAAAGACTTCCACAAGGGCCGGTTATATGCCGCCTGCATCAAACGACTCCCAGCGACCTTTACCCACCAGGTCGTCCGTCCACCTCGCTGGAGTTCGTTCCACACTACGTTTTCCGGTGCTCGGTCTCCACTCGAGAACCTTTCTGCCCCAGCGGCCGTCAGTTCTACGAGCGAGTTCACTTCAGCTTGCTAATCCTTTGAGCTATGTCGGCAAGTTTAGTTCTTCTACGGATCTCCTCATTTCTGATTTGATCGCGCAAAGAATTTCTTAGCATAGCTCGCTCCATAGCTCGTAGGAGTGACCTTGAGCTTTCTTATGGGATACCAGATGCTTAACGAATATGTAGGTCGCCTGATGATAAGCGCTAGCAGCAGTGGTGTTCTGCCTTACTAAGCCTAACAAACTTTTTCGAGGACACCTTATTTATTAACCTCCTTAGAAGGGGAGGATTAACTTGAATTGTATTATGTAACTAAGGATACTTATATAAATGATGGCGCAGTTCCTGACTTATAACCAATGGGTGCAGTGCAATAATACCATATAGTGAACAATCTACATGACAGAGAGACAGACCTTTACTTTATTTACCTTCGAATTTATAAGTACTTACGTCTTATTAAGCGTTAATCGAAAACATATTTATATTATAATTAGCTCTTGCCCGCGACTTTGTCTGCGTGGACTTCAGAATCGGGTCCAACCTGGATAAAAAGTGGCTACTTTTTATCCAGGTCAGGTTATGTGTTAGACTATAATACCAGACTATAATGTATTTCTGTGCTAAATTTCATCCAGATCCGTTCAGCCGTTCGGGCGTGAAAGAGTAACAAACATCCATACATTCATACATCCAGACATCCATACTCACAAACTTTCACGTTTATAATATTAAGTAGTATGGATTATTTTAATTCTTTGCCTGTTATCGCTTCATTATCTATTCAGATCAATATTATCTACCAACTAAATTGGCATTACAAAATTTCGTTAGTAGTGCAAAGCGGTTAATGAGTTTGTTTAAACAACATTGCAGTTTTGTTTACGGGCGCGGGAACCGAGCGAAGATTGATGTTTAAAAGACTAGGCTTTTTCTATAAACATTTCCTGACTAACACAAGCACAATTATGTGCATAGCAATAGCATAAACATACATACTTACAGAAAAAAATAGTTATGGCACAGAAACAGGAAATACCGCCATCGTATCATCCAAATCTGTTGATACTTGATACATTTCCGAAATATATCGAGGTATCAATGCACTACCGAAAACACAATAAACAGAATCTGATAACCTTAGCTATATGCATTGAGGAAGTCGAATAAGGGTTAGGTAAGGTTGATAATACTGTCGGTCAAAGTGGACTGACTGTATTGTGAACTGTCGAATTATTCATCCAATAAATCCTGGATTTAGTGTGAGTATAATAGTGTATATCTTCTAATAACAAAATTGGCAATCGTGCATCACAGAGTTGTTTCGCATCGCCAACGTGTTTATCGAGTCAACAAAAGCTCGCGGTTCTCCGGTGAAAGTCAAAATTTAGGTTCCGCGCGAAGTGGGGCGCCGGTAGTCCTTGCCGAAATAAAAATATGGACAACAACTAGAAATATGCGTTAGGTAGCATTAAATAATGAAACAGATGCGGAGCTCGTTCGTGGCTAAGTAATGACTACGCTGATCTGCAAGCTCTCACTGCTCCTGCCGCAGTCTAATTTGAGTTTATCGGGCACAGACAGACACGCGGCCGGGGACTGTTTTATAATAATTATGTAAGGACGTACTTCACTGAAAACAATATTATAATTCTAACTACTTTCTAGTGCCTTTGAAGACTAAAAATAATCTATCCAACTAGGTATAACATCACTCAATTAAACGATTAAAAATACTTACTAAAACAATTTTGAAGACAATTTGTTGAAACGTCTATAAATTCTAAATCTGCTACTGAGAATTTCGTAGAAAAACCCAATAACACTGCTTAACCTTGGAATCGAACCCATGCCCTCTAGTGTAAGTCGCGCTCAGGACCACTAGGTTAATGGGGCAGCTTGTAGAGCAATACGGTTGCGGCGTGGAAATTAAAGTAAATATCCAACTCGCTCTAAGAACATGGCTTAATTTCAGTACGGAACAAATATAAGTCTGAAACCGTAAATCAAATACGTAGAAAGTTCTCGTTGTGCACTTGTGCAGTTATTACAGCACCACGTCTACGAAGTCTAGGAGTCGTGGTACTACGAGGCATCGAGCTAATCTGGTAGTTGGCCTTAAGCCTGGCCACATTTCTTATCAGATAGTACATTGTTTGTCCCAATCCCAATGACCTACATTGATAGTGATGCTAAAACATGGTAACGAACTGCAATAATCATCAAGGTAGTCTTAATTACAATATTATTAAGCAGGCAAAATGTGTGCAGAGGTGCCATATCGACTACCGGTATATCGAAGTGTTAAGACGCCACCATGTCGATCACAGTACAAGGACAGGGCACGGGGGCAAGTCCTTTGTGGAGAGGTGATGGACAGGGGGATATTATTTTCCCGTAACTGTTTACCTCTGTAATGGAAGATATCTGCAAGGTTCTGAAGTGGAAAGGATTTGGCATTCATATTAATGGCGAGTATATCACTCACCTTCAATTTGCCGACGATATCGTCGCTGCAAGATCTCGGCATAATGCTCAATGACCTTGATAGAGTTTCCTAATAGGTGGGTCTCAAAATGATCAAGACAAAAAGCATGCCCTATGTCGGGCCCATCCAAAAATCCGCTGGGAACGCTGTTCTCGAAGTTGTTGACGAATAATCTGTCTGGGACAAACGGTCCAGTTATGTAGGTCCAGCTTCGAGAAAGTAAATCATCGAATCCGACTCGGCAGTGGAATCTTCGTATGCTCGAAAGGATTGGCCGGGCACATAGCTCGTAGAACTGATCGCCGCTGGGGCAGAAAAGTTCTTGAGTGGACACCACGCACCGGAAAACGCAGTGTTGGACGACCTCAAGCTAGATGGGCGGAAGACCTGGTGAAGGGCGCTGAGAGTCGTTGGATGCAGGCAGCATATAATCGGTCTTTGTGGAAGCAAAATGACAAATTATGGGGAATGGGGTTTCTAAGTCACTGAGTCTTAAATATTTGTTATTTTTAGAAAATTTGACCAGTTAAAATACCTACATAATGATCTGGGGAAAAAGGTATTACAGTACCTACCATCTACGATAAATTTCATACGATATATTTTATGCAGAAAAATTGTCTTATCAACTAAATTTATTGACTGTCTTTATTGTAATAAGATAAGAAGACTGAAAACCTAAACGCAGGTCACACTATTGTCTAAAAAGCAAAAGCAACAGTAGGTAATAAAGCTGCCGTTCATGAGGTTAAAGATTCATGAAATTTTTTACGGATTACCTCTGAAGTTAACTGATAATCAAATGAGGTCGAGAAGTGGTATTCGGTTGTTTATCACTAGCCTGTCATAACATATTATTATTAAACACTATCATTATTTTGTGCTTTATCGCGACACTTTTCGCTGTCCAGTGACATATTTATGCAGTTTTTTTTTATATACATACTCGTCTATATTGGTGATAATTTATATTAGCAAATCGCGTAAGGAATAAATTTTGCCGTCGGGTAAAAAATTGCTTAGGATTTCGTTACGTAGTCTACCCCTAAGTAAAAGCTATTTCTAGCTATAGGTATCCAAATTAAGACGTACCTACAATCTTCAGCGCTTTTTTCTTTTATGTCGGGACGTCAGCTGATTTATCACAGTTACCTACTCAGTAAGTGGTAATGTCAATTCAATATGTTTTTATTTAAGATTTTTCTTCTTGATTATTTATATTATTTACACTTGTAATTGTAGATATGCCCTCTCAACAAATGTGGGGCAAGATATTAAAAGTTTGACTTTGTTTACAAAAAAATATTTAAAACCATGAATTACCTACTACGGGAAAACTAGAGGAGAAGGGAGAGGGTTTTGGGAGAAGGGTGGTCACCGAGGGAGAGATGGGGGTGAATAAGCTGTGCTGATCTGTGTGCCTTGGATTCGAACTCGAAACTACGACTTGGTAGTCTAATGCACAATAGTCATATCTGTGCATTTGGTGTAAACCTAAAAACAATGAAGTTTATATGTTGCAGCACGTTTTCTTCACTCTTAAAAGGTAATAACTACCTACTACGATCTTTTTGTGATTTTTTTGCATTTTCCATGCTGACATTATAAAGTTATTTTAGTGAAGGAAAAATTCAATCGCGGGCAGGATTCGAACGTCACCTTATGACGTAAATTCAAAATATGAAGGCAAATTTCGATCAAGCGGGTGGGACTCGCGGTGGCTTAGCGGTCAGAGCGTCGGGTGTATCTAACCAGAAGACGCAGGTTCGAATCCTGCCCGCGATTGAATTTTTCCTTCACAAAAAGAACTACCTACTACGAGTTAGCACCAAAGACAATATCGACACCTACTAAATTGAATGCGTTGTTTACAAAAATACAATAATAACGGCAGTGGCGTATCGGCGACCCGTGCCAACTGCTATCGGGTTGTTTATTCCGAAGTCGCCAACGTCACCACAGCTACAGATTAGATAATAGTAATTGCCCTCAGCGTCATTCGGTTATATATGTCATGTGTTTCTATTTATAAACAATTACAGAGCGTTTACAATAACATGAAACACCTTGAAATTAACAGAGAAGAACATTTCCGGCGTAGAATTTACCTCTTGTAGCATCTCGTAAGAGAGCCGAGAAAATACCTGACTTTCTCGGTAGAAGGCCCTCTCGGGGTGTCAGAAATGGTTAATCATTGATACTTATACATTACTACCAGTATTTTAACCTTTTATTAGTGAAATTCTCGAGTGGTTTATTTATTTTCTTTAATTTAATTTAAGGTAGTCAATTCGCATTAAATCATTCTTTAATGCGTCCCAAAAACCTAACACACCTTTTCATTAAATGGAACGCATTCCGGCCAAAGAGTCGTATAACTTCTTTTTCGAATCCACTGTCTTGACTATTTTTTTATTTCTAAGATAATCTTAAATATCTGGGTTTTGTCAGTTAAGAAAATAACGGTAAACCCTTTCTAGATTTTTTTTCAAACAGTTGCAAATTGTTGTGTTGAATTTTAATTTGCTCTGAGGTGAGTAAACGCAGCACATGATTTTTCTTGTTCTATTTATAATGTAAAGGGAAGACACCTGCTCGGTTGAGATAGCCGTAGCTATTAGTAAGCATCTTAGACACATTTGACCATAAACACTTGTTGAATAATTATAGGATTTCCTGGAAACTACAGATAGATAATAATTATAATTTATTATTATGACGGTAACCTAATAAAACTTATTTTATCATGTGATAAGACGCCGACTGTACACTCAATAAAATTGTTAAATAAATTACCTATTAGGTAGTATATGTATGTATGTTACTTATTTATTTTCATAAATACTGGTATATTTTTTGCATTACATAAAAGAATGTTGTACTTGTAAGTAAACTATGTAGCTTTTGCCCGCGACTTAGTCCGCGTGGACTTCAGGGTTAGCCTATGTGTTATTCCAGGCTATACTCTATCTGTGTGCTAAATTTTATCCGGATCCATTCAGCCGTTCTGGCGTGAAAGAGTAACAAACATCCATACATCCATACTCACAAACTTTCACGTTTATAATATTTGTAAGGATTCTTCACTAACAGTATTAGTACGCAGACCCGAAATATAGTACAACACTCTTATGTATAAAAATTATAATACGGTTGGCAACCCTATCCGTAGGGACTCTTTAGGTGATGTCTATTAGTCATCAGGTGGCTCGACTGCTCGTTGGCTGACTTAACCAATAAAAATACATACGTGACAGAGGACAGTAGCATAAATACAACACGAGTACAATCACATCTAGTAATCGCAGTCGGAGCAGTCGTTGAGCGAGAGACTAATCTAGGATGTTTAATTGGCTATGCAATCATAGGCATCCGACATTAGACAACCGAAAACCAGGACTGAGGTTCAAACTTCAACGAGAGATTTCGCGAACATGATTTGCAAATTGTTGTGTAAAAAGCAATAATGAAAATTGTTCAAGTGTGCAAGTGTGCGCCCGCGATTTGATATCATAATTATTTTTTATGCAACTTCCCGGTACGATAGTGCTCCGTTACAATACATTTTCCAGTATTTTATACGACAACGTATTAAAATGTGCTACTTAGTCCTTGTTAAGCCTATATGTAGCTGTGCCACCAAGATAGGGATGTTACTTACGACGAGGTAGGTATTTCTGGTCCATGTAATGGGTAGGCAGAGCTTGTTTTATAAAGTAGGTAACTGAAAGAATAAGCTTGTACAAAAAATTAAATCTTGAGACCGAAATCTCCAATGTATGATTCAGTAATTGCTAAGTGTAAACATCGGTCAACATCGGTCAAACACCGATGTTTACACTGCAAAATTAGACCAAAAAACTCTCGAGAAGTCGAGACTAGACACATTATAAATCATGCCAGTTAGCGTAAACCTCCGTTAGCAGCAACGGCCGCCCGGCCGGTACTGTCGTCACGTTTGTGTCAATGTTTACTTTCTTTAAAAAAATAATCATTCCAAACTTCACACCTGTATTCCACAGAATGGAACTGTGGCACTAAGGAATTCGGAGATCAATTAGGCTATCTTTTCTTTTGTTTACCGAGCCGTTGAATTGATATGTTACAAATGTTTATTAAGTGTTTCCTTAACTCACAAAAATATGATTATTCGTAAAAAGTCACACTCGTAGACAAGAATAACTATTCACCCGGGATGATTAAAATAAGTGTTAAAGTTAAAATAAGTAGGTATGTGGAAAGAACGTGCCTATAGCCATGCACATTTCAATATCTTACTACTACTTACCTTTTTATACTGAAATTATTGAATATTGCAATTTTATGTAGACCAGTGTTGGGCATTAATCAGTTGAAATTAATTCAATTGCAATTGATTAAAAAAATAATCAAAAACAATATTTATGCGGAAACAGTTATTTGAGAATTTGGTATCTCTGTATTTCTGTTTAAATTTCCAAGCGCCACCACGCTAATACTTGTAGCTAGACAAAATGTTAATATTTAATAGTTGAAATTAAACAATATAAAGTTGGCTCTAAGAGTACGTATTTAAATAAAAAAATGGTGATAATAATAAAATTAACGTGGTGTTCTGAGTATAATTAATTGAATAACTTAAGTGAGCCTAGTAAAACCTTGTATTAATATGGGATTTACACCTCATTATACCAAAAATCCATAGGAAATACACCGCGGGTATCAGGTAGAAACAATATTATGCCCGTTGTCACTAACCATATCAAAATCATCTCCCAAGTTGTTGGGAGATGATTTAGACATGCCCCTAACTAGTTATCCATAGGCGCCATAGGCCATAACTAAAAAAATGTCATGCGTCAGCAACAAGGTAAACAAAAATATAGCAACCACCTACTACTATTAATAAAATAAATTCTTCGAGTCGTTGCATTATTTAGGGGCTATGAAACGAATAATCGGACCCATAAAGTTAGGGAGACACCGAAGCGTTTAGGTGTCCAGGCTTGTCAAAAATTGTTACATCATAGTTTCTAGAAAACCCACAGGAAAAAGAGGCTTTAAGGAAACCGTAGCTGGAAAAAAATAAGTAGGGTTGGCTAGAAAAAGAAATGGGATCCATCAAAATATGAAATAGGGTATTACACCAATTTTTGAAAAGTGCCTTAATTAAAACACCATTTTTATTCCATCGATAAGTGCCATAACAATGCATTTAAAATTAACTTTTTCGAATTTCGCGCTTAACTTGACGAAAACGCTGGACGCAGTAGACGCTATATTGCTTTGTGGTTATGACGTCATTTGGCTGCGTAAACATAATTGTTTTTAATTTAAAAATTAGTTATTCTACTTATCGTTGGTGTGCTGTTCCTAATGCATAATATAATGAAAATAATACAAGTACAAAGCCTATAGTATACTCGTATATACGCTGATCAGTTGGCAGTTGACACTTTTTAGTTTAGTTTACACAGCCGTATGACGTAATAACATGGCAGCTACTACATCATGGTGTTAAAAAACAGCTAAAGAATCTGAAAACTTTGAATTGAATTTTAAAATTTATTTTGTTATTTTATGACTGCTTTTTGCATAAGCTATCTCAATAATAAATATTTTTAGATTTTTTCTTATATAGATTTTTTCTTTTATATTTTTTCTTATATATCCTATTCTCTTAACACGATTCGTCTACCAGAAAAGAAAAGTTGTGAGATCTCATGTAGAGCCAAGCCTCTAACTTTACAAGCCCAGACTCTATAAACCGAAACTTGGTCAAAAATTATGACTTGGCCCTTGCGTGGAACTAGCAGAATATATATACATACATAACAACATTTAAAGATCAGTGCCATAATTCTTTACTCTGTAAGAAAAGATAATAGATGAACATGTGGGACCAAACCTAAATAAATTGGGACAAGGACAGATGATAATGATGAAGTCTGTACGACGGCAGCGAACAGGCCAAGCCATATTTTTCACCAAGTCTCGTCTGGTGGTAGATGCTGGTAGTACTTATCGGCGCCAGTGTATGACTCGATATGTAAATCAAAATATAAAAATTGAAAAAAATAAGTTACTTTTAAGTAGTTAAAATTATGATTTAAGTAATATTTCATTTACATTTAAATTAGTATAGTATAGTGTGTAGAATATTATTAATTAATATAATTATATTACACTAGCTCACCCGGCAGACTTCGTACTTTCATATTGAAGGTGAATAAATAAATAAATAAATTTATTCGCCAGAGAAGGTTTAAAACCTTCTCTGGACTTCCACAAATAATTCAAGACCAAAATTAGCCAAATCGGTCAAGCCCTTCTCGAGTTTTAGCGAGACTAACAAACAGCAATTAATTTTTATATATATACTAGCGGCCCGGTACGTGCTTCGCTACGTATAAAGCGAAATACAGCGGACAGCGGACAAAACCATTCCCAGATCCCCAATTTCATCAAAATCGGTCCAGTCGTTTGAGAGAAGTTCAGTGACATACACACTCACAGAAGAATTATATATATAAAGATAGATACAGATAAGGATAGATTTATAAAAGACCTCGCTGTCGCATTGGGTGACAACCTGTAATGATGGCTGTAACTCTGTAAGGGAGAGTTAAAAATAAATAAAAACATGATTCTTGATGTATGATGATTGATGAACGCGGACGAAGCAAAGATGTGGCAACTGGCATTCTGTTGTTATTTCTACGTGAACAAGAGCTGAGTTTATTAAGTGTGTATTATTATTGAACTGATCTCGGCACCGGAGAGTCGGCAAATCTAGAACAAGTCTAATCCGTTATGATAGAACAAGTTCACCTTGCAGTGTATTCCGATGACCGCAACTGGCCGCTAGTATTAACTTAATCGTAAGTTCTTATTGCTGTCACGTCATCCGATCGTTTTAATTAAGTAGACGTATTTACAGACTTCTGTAGACATAACAGCTGTTACTAACTTCTATGAACAAATATGTGGTTATTCATAGAAGAAGTTGTGCATTGTATAAAATCCGAAATGTGAAAATGTTTTCTGTTCTGATTTCCTAAGCATAGCGCAGAAATCGAGCTTCTTACGTGGCTTTGTGTGAAAACATTTGTAGATACTTACAACAACTTAAAACCTAAATTTTTGCTTGTAATATCTACTGACGATAAAATAAATAAAATGCTACTGACGATACTGTAACTTAATTCATTTGTAATCAATCACAGCCACACTAAGTAGTATTTTAGTTTTATACAAATCTGAAAGTAGATATGTGTGTGTGTGTGTCTGTAACTTCTTCAAAACCAAACTCCTTCAAACTGACCCTGGCACAGATAGATATTGTGAAAGGGAACCTGAAAAATATTTTGTTACCCCTTTTATTATTCATGACACGGGTTTTATAAGTTGATAATTTTGCCTGCGGTATTCAAAATAACTAGGTATTGTAAAATATTATTGTCTGTAATAGGTAGGTATTTCTAGAGTATTTGTCATAAAATGTTACAGTTTTATCACATTTATGCGCAAGCATTGCGTAACGATTAATATTGAATACATAACACTTTCTCGTAATGTGAAAGTATTGTGAAACCTCTAACCTCTCTTATCTCGTTTCGTTTGACTGCCAGGCTAACAACATGCGCGCCATACCATTAACTATTAAGTTTGTCGTCGCGTATCTCGTCCATAGTCGCACCACCAAGTCTATGGTTCTAGACCAGGAAAATGTATTAATCGCAATACATATAATGATGTATAAGTAATTCAAGTTATATGACTTTGACTAGCCAGCGGCTTATAAGCATAATAACTATTATTTCATTCACCTCATTAGTAACAAGTAACAATACTAGCAGCTTTGTCCTCGCTTTAGTCGAGACGGCAAGGTCGCTTGTCTACATAAACATAACATACAAATTAATTTTTTTACTATTGGAGAGTATGCGTAGTTATTGCTGCTCTAAATTTATTTAAAACCGGACAAAAATTAAACTATCTGCGAGTACATATAAACCTTCCAGCCTACCGCGGTCTGCCTGCCGCAGCTGCCATAAGGATCATATCATTGTGCGCCACAGCACCGATGTCTCAATCAACTGCAAGTCTCTTACATTAATAGACTATTGTGTACTTATCTACCGTTCCATATTATTTATTTATTTATTAAATTTTGTTTATCAGTCTGCATCGCCCATAAATACTGCACGAAATAGAATCGCAGTTTTCAGCGTAGGTTGTGGATACTTTCCGAGGTAGTGTCCCAATACCAGATATAAACATTATGTAGGTACTTAACTATTACTACGATACTAATAGGGCTTATAAGTCGTTTCACACGAGTTCGGTTCCTTAGAATAGGTTTTTTAGAAAAAATGAAAAAAGATGTCCCGTTTTTCGAGCACCATAGGGGTAGCACAGGGTTTTCAGGGTTATAAACCTGGGTGTAAACTACACTCAAGGGACCTAACAACATATAAAAGAATCTTAGATACATGCGCGTTTGTGATGCTTGCTTGATGTCGTTATAGAATGGCCTAGACTGAGTGAGACAACAAGCAATAACGATAATGTGCTATCTTTCTCTCATTCCCTATATCACTAGTAAAATTCAGGTGTGTGCAATAATTCGACAATTTATTAGGCTACTAGCTGTACCCCACGGTTTCAACTGCTAAAAAATTGACAGACTTTCATACAAACTTTCACCCCCTTTTCATCACCTTAGGGGTAGAATTTCCAAAAATCCTTTCATATCGAATGCCTACCTCATACAAAGAACACACCCTCCAAGTTTCAGGCCTCTACGATCAGTGGTTTAAGCTGTGCGTTGATCCGTCAATCAGTCATTCAGAACAAAGCATTTTATATGTATAGATTTCAAATATCTTGTAATATAATTATATGATATGAATTGTGGTTTGTTAATTTTTAAATTTATTAATGCCTTAATGTATGTTTGCTACTGTACTTGGGTTTTTAATCCTTATAATATAATTTGTGCGAATAGTCCACTTCTTACTTTATGAAGTGGTCGAGTGGTTCGTGCGAAACGCCACCTTTAGTAGGTGGCGTTTCGCGAACCACTCGACATAATCAATTTTGAAAAGTGTGGTTTTGTACGATTTGTGCGAAACGACTACTAAGCCCTAATTAGTAGGTAGATAATACGGGTCAGATATTATAGTTTATTAAACATAGCTTGATACGCGTTACAGCTGTCACCGAGATCACGCGCATCAAGTTCCATATTTTTTGACAGTCAAAATGTACGCAAGACAATGTCATACTTTATTGACAAACAGGGATGTTCATTGCGTCATCTATCGTCAGACTGTGGTAAATCGATTATGAAAATGTCATGGATCGAATAATTTGTTTTAGTCAGTACGATTCCTAACGCCTTATAAACCAAAAACTTCAATAGTACCTATACCTAACATTGTGTTCTAATATCCTTCTCGGTTTATTTCATGTTTTAAGTTAAGATAAAACCAATTTTATTTAAAATATGATAATTTAAACGATGATCAATTTATGTTCGTTAACGTACGATAATCGTTAGTTTCCAACAAAACCCCAATCCTAGAAATGTCACTATGACTCTGACATCTGTCGCGCGTATCAAGCTATGTTTATCAAACTATATTATGTAGGTACCTACTTCAGTAGGTTCTCTTTCTCTGTTAGTGTCACATGCTATACGAGATTCGGCGTTATACGATATAATCATTGATTTTATACAAATGACAAGCTAATATGTTGACTCATACATTCGCTAAATCAGTACCTACTTAGTTTGCGTGGCTCCGTCCACGTCGTGTATTCACGCACTGCCTCGCGCATAGTTTTAGGTGTCGTTGACCACACACATACCAATTCGAGCCGCATTAGCTTTCTTACACATAGCAACATAAGTACATAATTAACATACAACTACAACTTATTAAGGTCGATCGCTCCATTAGTTATTATAACTCTGATGCACATAACTTGTATTACTGTCAGTTCAGTAAGTTAAAACCTTACTGAATTAATATTTTCAGGAAAGTTATGGTGGGAGCGTTTACAAACAAATCTCGCATGCACCCATACATTCTGTCAAAAAAGTTTCGGGAATGGATGATTTGTTTATGGTTCCAAATTCAATTTGTTGTTACATTGGCACAACTGTTTTCTATTTTGGCGCGGAGTTTGAGTTGCATCTGATTTAATTAGAATAAATACAGTGCTGTTTTTAGTTAGATCATAATTATCTAGTGTGTATTGCGAATTTCATAATGGACATAAACATCGAACAAAGAGTTTGTTTTAAATTTGGCATGACCAATAGAATTTCGTGTTCAGAGTCACTGAAAATGTTACAGAAGGCTTTCGGTGAATCTACTTTACCTAAAACACGTGCTTATGAGTGGTACAAAGCGTTCAAAAGCGGTGGAGATGTGATGGAAGATTTGCCTCGCCCTGGTAGGCCATCAACGTCTTCAACTTTTCAAAATTCAATTTTTTTTATTTCAAATAAGCTTTTACAAGCGTTTATGAAACGTTAATGAGTCTAGGTGCACGGTTTCAAAAAAGTTGATCCTATGGAGAAGATTCCGGCAAGAAACTCCATGGACACTCTTTTTAAAATAATTTGTATTACAATCTTCAAGTACGTACAATAATGCAATAACAGGATGTGCTGACATTGATTTAATGTCCAAGTTGGACCGAAGTCGATAATAGAAAAAGAAAGTTCTCAGCATTCGAGAACTGAATGTCATTATTGTATATAAAAAAATAATAAACTAAGTGGAAAAACACACAATCAAAGTATATAAAATTAGATGTCCACTTCGACATACTACAATGTACTCACATTTACAAGTCCTGATAAAGATACGTAGTAGAGGTAAACAATATTAACCATGAAAAGATTTGACAGTATAAGTCCCTATTTTCAACAACCTCAGGTTGCCAGGGAGGCCACAGGTGTGGCCACATCCGTATTTAAACACCACACATTCTTATCATCAATGTAGCCTTTGATTTTATAATAGGCTCTCTTAATAAGAACAGATTTGACGTGATTTTTAAATTGATTGCCAGTGAGATCGTTGACAAACCTGAACTTAACATCGCAAAATTAAAGGAAATAGTGACTGAAAATCCTCATTCAAGTTTGAGAGAGATAGCCGCTGAATTTTCTGTTTCAAGAAAATCTGTAACGAGAATCCGTATCATTTTAAAAAAATCACTTGTTAGTTGTTAGTTCAAAAACTCAATCGCATAAGAGTCGCTGAGGACATGCTAGAAAAAGTCAATTCCGACCCAACATTTATTAAACGCATTATTACTGTTTGACATGCAAACTAGTCAACAAGTTTCGGAGTGGCGCCTTCCAACTGAACCGAAAGCGAAAAAAGCGTAAGCCTATCACGAAATGCCAGATTTGTGGAAAGAAAATTCTTGAATTATGCACCACGATAATGCGCCTTCGCATATGACCAACGAATGGCATGGCAAACGCACATGGTGAACGAATTTTTCAAAAACTTAACGACAACATCGACATCGAGCAACCACCTTATTCACCAGATATGGCTCCAGCCGACTTCTTTCTTTTTTCTAAACTCAAATTACCACTTCGTGGCACTATAAAAGACGTAAGGAGAATTCGTGGCGAGAACTGAACTCAATTCCGGGCAAAGCGTAGTCAACGTCGCCCATGGACACCTACACTACCAAAGGAGTTGCTGGAGAGTAAAACCCAAGTTTCTGTATGCTTTTTTACAACATTTCACAATATGATCACGAAACATCAGCTCTGTGTTGGGAATAGCGCACGGTCGAACTTATAATTGTAATAGACGGGATTTTGCGATCGACTAAAAGTAATTGTCACACACTTTGCTTCGTTAAACTGCAAGAGGTTGTCCTTACTCTAGGTCACTACTCTGTCTATGTCCTTCTGTAACTTCTTACAGTCACCTGCGTCGTTAACAGCAAGAGGTTTGAGAGCTTTAAATCATCCGCGAACAATAAGCATTTTGCTTCTTTAACAACCCTGGGTAGATCGTAGATCGAATCATTATTATAAACTCCAGGGGTCCAAGATTGCTACCCTGACTACCCCTGATCTTGTAACATAGGGATTAGAAGTAAGCCCCACGTATTCGACATATTGCTGCCCATCGGTCATGTAGCTAACGAAATAATTTAGCAGTCGGGGGGTGAAACCGACTTCTGCTATGTTTTAAGCACGACGTCATTATTAACTAAGTCAAATGCCTTTTTGAAATCAAAATAAGCAGCGTCGACTTGACCCCCTTTATCTACTATAGGAACTACTTCCGCGATATAACTAAGTAAGTTATTAGTGGTACTTCTGGCTGGTCGGAATCCGTGTTGAGCATCCGAAAGTTGTGGGCCTGTGCTAATATATTTATTCTAACACTTTTGCTGGAGTCGATAGTACAGCTACAGGTCTATATTCGTTGAACTTAAACCTCTTTTCTGGCAGGACTCGATTTACTTTCCATCTCTCTGGAAACTGAGCCGTACTTAGACAAAGATTGTAAGGGTGAAGCAATGGTGGATGTAAGG
Source organism: Acronicta aceris (assembly GCA_910591435.1). NCBI lineage: Eukaryota > Metazoa > Arthropoda > Insecta > Lepidoptera > Noctuidae > Acronicta > Acronicta aceris. The sequence goes on along the minus strand of OU342774.1, from coordinate 14,275,401 downwards.
TAGGATGCCATCTGGTCCCGCCGACTTCTTTGGCTTAAATTGTTCAAGTGCGCGTTGCACGTCGTTCAAATGCAGACTGTCCAGGTGGATTCGTGCTGCTCCCTTCTCTCTGCCAGCTTCCGTTATTACTTCGCTCACATTAAGCTCAGCTCGCTCTGTACTTCAAAAGATTTATCGAATTCTAAGATGTGAATCGGTCGGTGTACTAGTGTGAATAGATTAACGACAAGATCAACGCATTGAGGGTCATTATTTGTCGTCCAAGGGCAGTTTAGTGTCAACACTTGTCCAAATGTTCTAAAACATATCAACATCGTATACCTATAACCGATTTTATAAGTTCTAAAATGCGTACTGCCTCACATTACTCCAGCGGTCGTAACCGCGACTGCTACGCTTGGGGTCCTGGGTTCGAGTCCCAGGTCAAGCAGTGTTACTGGGTTTTCAGTAGCATTATTTTTGATTTCTGAAAAAAAATTAATAGTTTTTTTTCCGTGATTTAGTTATTCTGGTTTGAATATAAAAATAAATTATGCGCCCACAAAATATTAATTTTCAGATTGGGTTAAAAAACGTAATGGCTTCCTTTGGCCTCTAGTCTACTATTGTTATAATTATTAGTAGAGGTCAAAGGAAGTCATTTTTGCAAATTAGGTCTTAAAATGAAAATCGGCTTTAAATCTGAGTTAGTTATATTTGTTTATATACAAAATGAGTTAAGTACATAGTAGATAATAATAATATATTAATTTAGTTAGTCATATACAATTCATATTACCAAAACAACAACATTCATGGGCGATTTACTGGCATCTGCTAAGGAGTTTAATTGATTTACAGTTTTTTAATTCATCTGAAGGAGGGTTGCCAAGATAATGTCAAATTTTCGATGTCGGTTATTACAGACTGCCTCATTAGTCTAGTGGTCCCAAGTGCGACTGCTACACTAGAGGTCTTGGGTTCGATCCCCAGGTCGAGCAAAGTGTTATTGGGTTTTTCTATGAAATTCTCATTCGCTCGGAGTCTGGGTTTGTGCCCGGTTAATGGCTATAGGCTCGCCCCCTATAACATGGGACCTAAACATACCGGCAAACTGTACTGCCTAACCCTTCGGGGAATACAGGCGTGATGGTATGTTATATTATTAAAACCAAGCGCGTTCTACATTATATGTATATATACATGAGAGGCTGCCGCCTGCAGCCCTACTGCTACTTTGAACACCGCAATGTATTTTCCTCGTCCGGATTATTAGTTGCCGATACTTTCTACTTTCTACATTTTAACAGCCGATTTCTATGTCAAGAGATTTGTTCACTAGAGATAGGATTTTGACATTAGTTGTATAAGCGTTATGTCAAAATACCATCTCCAAAAAGCAAATCTAGTGACAGATAAGATAAAGAAAACCGAGCCGTTAGTTGTTCAATATAATATGGAACTGGAACGGTCCATCTCAGAGGTGATCGATGCTATCTAAACTATAATATAAAGAGGAAAGATTTGGTTGTTTTTTTATTTGTTTGTTTGTTCGTATTAGCATCTAAAACTACTGGACCGATTCTAAAAATTAGAATAAGATATTACTTAAAACGAAATTACTTTTATAAATTTTTCATTTTATCACTTTTTCTGTTCTTTTTTAGGGTTCTTTATAGGATCAGTTTGTTGTGCGTCTGTCTGTCCGTTTGTATTGTTCAGGAATGCGTGGAGTTATTAAGCTGAAATTAATATCAAATACTCAAGTCTGCAATCCCTTGGCGCAATAAAAATATCAAATTTTAATGTCGACGCAATCAAAAGATCCCTTTACGCTGCATATTTTGATATTCTCAAGAGAATCAAAAGCTATAGGGTGTACTTGTTGTTGTTGTGATTGCATCGCGTCGTTATTAATGAATTCATTTTACTACTGGCCAGACGTTTACACAGTTTTGGAACACATTTTTTTTTGGAAGACCTTTCAAATAATACATTTTAAATAAGTACCTGTATTTTACGATATCATAAGAGACACACGAACAATAAATAGTCCATATACATGGATGAATTTTGTTCCTAAGAGACCAGATGAAAAATGTAGAACGTCGTACTTATATAATTAAATCAGACCAAAAACCATCTCGCGTCTCATTACTTCCCTTGCCAAAACGCAAAAAAACAGATGAACAACCAAAATGTTAAATCGCTAAAGGTGATGTTGAATGCTAAGGGTATTCAGTTAGTAATTCGTGATGAATATTTAATTAGTATGGTCATGAATTTAAGTAAGTAGGTAGGTACTTCATCTTCAGTTTACGCCAGCACATTTCCCTCAGTACGAGCTTATCAATATATTATAAATAACCTCTTAAAAACTAAAAGGTACTGAAGAAAGAAAAGTTAATGATATACGGTGGAATTATAGCACATAAAATCTCTTAACTTTGGTCGAGAACTTAGGTAGGTGACGTCACGCGATTTATCGAATAAAAGAAAGTTTATTATTAAATGTAATATTAATTTATTTCAAGAAGTTGAACCATTTATAGGTTGAAACATCGTTTGTGGTCTAAAGTAAATTGCAAACGCCATTAAAAATAAACACTTGATAACGAAGTTGCCGCTCTACTCCATTGCCGGGTCGGTTTTGTAATGATTAAATTACTAAACTCAATGTGGTGATAATATTTTGTTTTGTACACAAACTGTAGCGCTAATCACTTTAGCTATTATCTACTTGACGCACTATTGACGAACTTTGACGGAAGCCAATCCGCCTCCATTTGTTCTGCCGTCGAAAAATCATTATCATTAATACAAACGTATTTTATTCTCGTTTCTTTGATTGAAATAAAATTATGCGTTTCTGGAAGAAAACTGTTGTAATTACCATGACTTTCACTATTGTTTTCTGTAATGTTAAGAATATTGAAATAAAACTACTTTTTACGGATTTTATCGCGTTGTATTGATATTATTTGATGATTATAAGTATAGATTACATAGGCCAAACTAAAAGAAGCAGAGGGACCCGCGTAATAGAACACATCGTCGATGTCAAACACCGCCGTTCCAAGAAGTCAGCAGTTTGTGAACATACTCTTGACAAGGCCTAGCATTACATCACATCACATTTGATAAACCATAAGTCCTCGCAAAAGAAAACCGATTCCTGACCAGGATAATTCTTGAGGCTATTGAAATTAAAAAACACCCAAATTTCCATAGAGAAGATGGCTGGGTCTTACTACCTTGGAGCTCTTACTAGCTTGGAAGCCCATTATAGATTAAATCTAAGCCCAAAACTGCAAGACCAAAGGACACGGTGAGCACTGAGCTCGTTCTGCGTGAATCGGATAGCTAATAATTAACAAAAAAAATGTAAGGTTGTTATTTGCTTTAAGTTTTTAACATTAAGACGTCCAACACCTCAATCTCAACATGAATGCTGTAAAGGATCCGAAACGTCGGGAATAAAATAATATCAATACAACGCGATAAAATTTGTGAGAAGTAGTTTTATTTCAATGTCTAATAATCGCGTATCTGTCAGCAACCAGTACGTTAAGAATATTTTCAATCGACTTCAAAAAGGAGGATGTTTTCAATTTGACTGTATGTTTTTTGTTTTGTGTGTCGTTGTTCGTTTTAATGATTCTTTTTTGATCGGTACGTCATACCGTTCAGAAGTGGTCCCATAAAAATTTGGTCAAGATCTGATCACAAAATTTAGAACAAAATGACAATCACACGTAATGACCGAGTAAATGACAACGTCGTCTAGGTAAAAATGTTGAAATAACTTTTAAGATAAAGTAAATCCGCCTTCAAAAACATAAAAAATAATGTTATGTGAAAACAGTTTCAGAAGTCGGTGGCGAAATAAAAAGATCCGATCAAATCAAAGGCATAACATTTTTTTTCATGTTTTGAAGGCCGTTTTTGCATTAGGTATTTTATGTAATATCCCCTCACCGGCAAAATCAAGGCAATCATGCAAGCAATGAACCAATATGGTGAACTATAAACCTGACCGCTCACAGACCCGGAGTCTGTGAGCGGTCAGGTGGTTTAGCAGTGGTACAGTAAAGTAAATGTATAGATTCTTGATAATAACAGGATAGGTACTTAATGTTATTTTAAAAGAATAAAACTCATCTTGAAATTGAATGCTTATCCAAATATAAAAAGTCTTATTAATAAAACTGCTGTATAGATTAGCTACTCCAACGTTTTTAACCCGGCAAGTCTGAAGTTCTCTTCAGTCTTAAATATCACTGCTTGTAGGCAGCAAACACTCAAATACTTTCCTTAGAGGTCGCGAGAAAACTCTGAGGTGTTTTTGCATCGCCTTACTTAGGTACGCCGACATGACATCAAGACAAGACTAGTTCCTTACCACCCTTACATTGCCAGGCAATAACGAGGATTCGTTTCATTGAAGTACGTAAATCCAACCAAACTATTCTTAACATAGTAGGTACCTACCTAACTGATATTAATTAATAGTTCCATGTTCAATAACTTTTATAGTATCTAACTATCTATTAATATAAACATATATTATTAACAGTCGATTATTTGATTAATTACAGACCCTGATCAACATAGCATACTGTTCGCTGGCGGTGTTTGGCTTCGGCCTGCAGCGCCTCGTGTTCGGCCAGTTGCGCGTGGCCGAGGCGCAGCGCGTCAAAGACAAATTCTGGAACTACGTGTTTTACAAGTTCATTTTCGTGTTCGGCGTGATCAACGTGCAGTACATGGACGAGGTGCTCCTGTGGTGCTCCTGGTTCACGCTCGTCGGCTTCTTGCACCTACTGGGACAGTTGTGCAAGGATAGGTACGAATATGTGAGTACAACGTTTTGTTATACTATGCAGTAGTAGGATCAGTGGGATTTGTTAAATCTCGGCGTGGTCCTCGAGTACGCAGTACGCATAGCGTCTCTTTTCAGAGTAACTTTCAGTAAATCTGGGTAGGTACCTATATAATAAATTAGTATACCTGCATGAGCTGTAGCCTGCGAGCGGCTGACTTGAGGAGTCTGATCCGACCAGACAATGGCCTCAGCAGAAACACGCGCGCCTTCGAGGAGTATGCGTGGCAGGACCCCTCCCCTTGAAGGGATTCCGCGAAAACTGGACCACAGCCTGTCACAGTCATGGCGAATATCGCAAATATCACGTGATGTGATTTGAGGGCTAGGGCGGAGTGCGGTTTATAGCCGGTACGAGTCCGACATAGAACACTTATCGGATAGAATATGATCCATGATAATTTTCTGGACACTAACAAATGTAGGTATTCAAATTGTGAATGTTAACCATCCAGGGACCCACTTAAACACGCACATAAAAAATTATCCAAATCACACCAACCGCTTATATGGAGTTCGGACAACGCACAGAGCGCCGTCTACTGTCCTTACCGAAATAGCATACAACGCCATGTTCATTTTTGTCCGTGTTTTATTTTTGTCAAATCTGTCAATCCGTTCCCGATACAAAATGTGTGAGAAAATAAATTTTCTGCATAATTTTCTTTTTCGTGAATTTTTTAGATGTTTTAGTAGTTATTTTGCTATATTAAGACAAATCAAAAAATCAGTGATGATAAAAATCGGTCCACCCGACTTTGTTTTATGTATATAGATTACTAGCGGCCCGTCCTGGCTTCGCACGGGTGGACATAATGAAGTTTTAGTAGGGATCCCTTATTTTTCAACCGACTTCAAAAAGGAGGAGGTTCTCAATTCGACTGTATATTTTTGTTTTTTTTTTGTTTGTTACCTCAGAACTTTCGACTGGGTTAACCGATTTTGATGATTTTTTTTATTTGAAAGCAGCAATTTGGTCCAGGTCTGAGATTGGCATCCATGAGAAAACCATCATCATCATATCAGCCTATTGCCGTGCTGAGAAAACCACATGTCTTAAATTTGCATTAAGTTACAATCATAAAAAATAGAGTCGATTTGAGAACCTCCTCCTTTTTTGAAGAGGGGTAAATAGCAGCTATTGTAAGTTATCCGTCGGAGATAGGTACATACTATCGCGGATATACTATTTTTGATTTAAATACGAACAAAAAACAAAAAAATCTTTCCTCTTTATAATATTAGTTTAGATGACATTCATGAACACACAGCATTGCATCGTTATTGTGTTATTGGTAGTAACTTTGTATGTACTTACGCAATTAAAGAAAATTCTTTACACCATTTTTTTAAAGCTATCTTTAGGTACATATGCAAAAAAACTTGTTTTGCGAATAAATGTCAACGTATGTACATAAATATAATGGGTTACATACACTAATTACACACATTGTTAACCAATGATCTCATTACTAATGCATAGTAGGTGAAAACTTTCAATGTGTTTTGAAAGTGAAGCCCGCAAGTCCCTTGAAACTTAACAATTAACTAATTAAATTGACTAGCCATTTGTAGATATATTATGTGTAAAGGGTTGGATTTATACCACTTCATGTCACCTTCTGAAGGTACAGTAGTGTGTAAGTGCAAGTTGCACCTCCAATGGATCATTCTAATTGTATATTTTAACATGTCCACGTGTTAATTAACATAATGTGCCACTCACGCGGACACGCCTGCACTGTTAGTTAAGTTATGAACTACTACGTATTGCAGACAATGGAATAATGCATCTACCAAAGGGAAGGGTGCTATGCCTGTTTTGCGTGTATGTGACGCATGTTTACACAACGATTTTTTTTCTATGCGTCATGTCAACGCAAATGAAAGTTATTTTTTTTAATTTTTATTTTTAATTACTTTGTAGTGTTACACTATAAAGTAATGAATTCATTGTTTTATAAGTAGGGGACCACAGCTGGAGTGAATGTCCCGAACGACATTAAAATAAAGCAATTTAGTGATGCCGAAATAAATAAACGAATACGGCATGCTTACTGAAATATTGTATAACTACGTAAACCTTGTATGTTCCGACCCCGGTAATAAATACGGCTGATGATTATCAGGAAGTCTTACTTAATATAAGTAAACAGGGGTACTGATTACGTAATCTAAGGAATAAAATACTTCCTATATGTATACTATATAATATATTAGCATCAATCAGCCTTCAGTTATCACATTACTCATCTAGTCATTATTACATTACTGCCAGCTAAGGCACGTACCCGTAGCCAGGAATTCATTTCGTACTCCAGAGCTCAAACTAGCTCAGGAGTCTGGACCGAAGACAAATTAATTTGTCTTTAAGGTGGAGTGCTAATTTTAGGCCAGAGACAATAAGTAACTGCTTATGTTAAAGGACCTATTTTGTGGGCGAGGGGTGGTAGTTTTTAGAGACAAAACTACCCTGCTACGGCCATGTTGTCGGCAGAGCTTGTTCATTGTGTCGTTTATGTGAAGGATTTGGTCCTATACTACCTACTGTACACTAATTATTTATAATAGCTATCTTCCACTGCAGGATAATGAGGTTCAAAGGACCAAGCACTGATCAGAAGATCAGCAACGTTGAGCACTGCGTGTTGATTTGATTTTATATTTTCTCAGATTTTTTCCGTAACCCTATACAGGTGACTGGTAGGTAACAGGGAACACTAAAATTATATATAATGGTAGAAACTAATATTTATGATTTTTTGGAAACGTCTAACTAATGTTGTTGGATCTGAAAAAAGCTGTTACTTATTTAAGTAGGTAGTTTTAAAAAAGAACTGTAATACTCTATTTCCCAATATAACACTAATTTTAAATTTAATTATTTATTTAAAACAACACATTAACAAGTACATAACTACATGGATTTCGGTAGTTTCTACACTAAGCTCAGGGCTTGTATCGCAGATACCAATATAGCTTCACTGTCAACGTTTAACTGTGGTACATTGGACTCCGTAACGTGGTAGGTAGGTTTGTTGATTTTTATAAATGATTATGCCTATTGCCTGAATAAATAATTACTTTGATAAAATTAAACTTAAACTGACGTTTTGGTTCCAAGACTCTGGTTCAATAACCTCAGATAATATCTGACCATAAGTTTTCGGTTAATTAAATATGTATAAATCGTGTTGTTAAATCCGTTCGCATCGGTAGGTCAGTGCCGTCCATTAATATGCATTGCCAGGACCTACCGGCCTTGTGATTCTGACACGTCCCTGACGAGGACAACAAACCTGTCTGTTTACCAAAGTATTTTTATACTCAGGTAAATGTGACAACTTTTCCATTAGCGTCGCCATCGGTCACCCCTAAAGTACACGAGGTAAAAATGTTTGGCGTAGTGGCTGAGTGATCGGTTTCTGCGCCACGTGTTGTGGGTTCGATCCCCACACGGAGCAAATATTTTGTATGATCTACAGGTAGTTGTTCCGGGTCTGGGCGTTTGCGTATGTGAGAATTTTTGTTTGCATACAGGAGAAAATCCTAATCCTGTGGGACAACGTTTTTAAAAACAAAAGCCCGCCTTGTCATTTCATCTTCCCATCACGCTTGTATTCTCCGAATAGTTATCTGGACACAAATTAAATCTCTGAGCTGATACTGAGAATTAAACCCAGCATCTATAGCGTAGTCGCGTGTACAACCATTAGACTAATGTAGCAGACAATGGATTTTATTATACATATACATAAATAATATGTTTGTTATATAATTGGGATCATTGCGTCATCGCTGTACGGCGTGTACGCATCTATTAACATTGAATTCTAACCGTAAATAGTGAGTTATTGCCTTGAGTTTGACCTCTAAGGTATTTAATTAAAAGCATACATAATATGAAAGAAACCTTAGGTTTATCTATTACGAACATCGTCAAAAAATGTTTTATGTACTTGAATCCTGTGGAAAAAATTATCGCCAGCAGGCAGATACGACGGTAATGAACTAACGAGTGTAACTAGTATCAATGAAGATACACTTCCAGTAGGCACGCATAGAATAATAACTTAGGCAATTTTTTTCGACATTTATGTAGATCTCTTGCGTATAGTAATAGTTATTATTGTTTACCTACTACTAGTACCTACCTATTGGTGATCATGCCACACTTGCTGGCATTGTCTTATAATAACACTAAAATATGCGTGCTACATTTGTGTGTGTGTACTTATGACCGTATGACGTTTACACGGCGCGTTATATGTATATTATATGATGTAGGTACACATTATATATTTAAGTATACGAGTAATATATGATAGTGGTGACTGTGACCCACAAATATTTAGCTTTAAATGTGCTAATTAATTAAACCTTGTGATAAGGCCAAGTTAATTAGCTCCCTGCTCTAGAGTTACAGGATTAACTTGCTGTAATTAATGTTTGTGTTTACCTTCAGCATACTCAGGTAATATTAGGAAAAATATTTATTGGGTACCTACTATGAATTTACACAACTTAAACAAAGTTAAAATAGACATCATTCTGTAGGGAGGAAGTTGGAAAAAAACATAAGTAACAATACCTGTGCTTATTACTAATTTCCCAAAAAAATTTCACTCGCGTCCCAAAAGGGTTTACCTACTTACTATAATTCGTCTTCTAGGCGGCGCGCAGCGTATCAAGAAGAAACACGCACCAATTTTTTAGTAAGACCGCATCCAATTTCGTACAGCAGTGTGTTTTTGCGTGAAGCGCGTAGAAACATTGGTACCTACGGACACGCAGACAAACACAAATTTTAAAGATATAATTTGTTTTACTTCTATTTCTGTTATAAAAACCACTCTATGTAAAGACAGCTTAAGATTTTTATGAAAAAAAAGACATCTTCTAGTTACTCTATAATAAATAATATTCGTATGTAGGTACGTACCTATATATTTTACTAAGTCAATGTCAAACTTCTTTTTTAATGAGTCTATTGAAAAAGGTGACATAATTGGTCCTTTTGCCTTTTGCTTTATCTTATTTATTTTTAACCCCCGACACAAAACGAGGGGTGTGTTAAACAAGTTTAGAATAACTGACAACGGGAACATCCGGCATCACTAAGTACGCATTCGTTTAATTTTTTTATCGGTTAGGGGTACAAACGAGCAGACGGATCGCCTGATGGTAAGCGATTACCGCCGCCCATGGACACCCGCAACACCCGAGGAGTCTCAAGTGCGTTGCCCGCCTTTTAAAAGGGGATTGGGCCTACGGTAACCTCACTCACTCGACGTAACACAACGTAAGCGTTGTTTGACGCAGGTTTTCTGTGAGGCCGTGGTATCACTCCGGTCGAGCCGGCCCATTCTTGCCGAAGCATGTCTCTCACGTTCAAATTTCAATTACAAAGTGTATTCCGATGTTAACTTTTAAGCAAGGAGTTGCTTGTATTCGGAGAAATGTACATTACATATAGTATCCATAATATACATATATATAATACCATTGATAACGCCAACTACAACAGATTTCAAGAAGTAATGCTTGTCGTAAAATGCCTAGCGTGCCTGTCACAGTGTTGCTACTATAGTAATGAATACTAACAATAGTAAGCATAAGGGATTACTCACACTATTATTCAGCTGCATTCGCGTTTCGCTGAACGATTTTAGTCACACTTAGTTCTGCTTCTATCAGCTGCGTACAGCGTCGTAAGAATGAAAAAAAGCTATCATAGCGTGTTATCTCTGCTGAAAGTTGAAACGCATCTATCTACTGCGTATGGCGCTGAATATGCTGCGAAGACGGTAAGCTACTCATTTATTGTGCCCTCAACATGGACAGTTCTATGTGCGATATTTTTATCTTTTTGCTTCTTGCAGAATAAATAGAAAAAAATAAACGTAAAAAATTAAAACGCTATTATATTATATTTGGCTTGAAAATACGCGACATTAGTGCCCCAATTGAATTAACTAAATATTTAATTAAATTAACGTTAAAACACGTCTGACACGTTGTCGACAAGGAGTCTAGAACCATCCGTGTACAGCTACATCACTGATTCGCCGCGTTCGACGTTGAATGCGGCGGAACAGCGCTGAACGCGGCAGGACAGCGTTAAACTCTATCAGTCTATAGCACTTACATGATAAAAAAACACATTTGCCCTCATTTTCAACCTGTTTACCGCAAAAGCAGAAGAGACGCGGAAAGCTGAACGGACGCATACGCGTCTCCATACAAAATCGTTATTTTCTATGGACATAAGCTGAATAAGTGTGAGTAGTCCCTAATTAATAGCTATTAGCAGCAACACTGTATACGCCGCATGTTTGCATCGAATTGATGACATTTACGAAAATATGGGTTTCCAGTTATCCTCGTCTCCGAACACGGGCGGCTGGACGCACGTGCGGCTGGCGTGCCTGTTGGGTGGTATCTTGGCGGCGGCCACCGCACTGCTTGGCGCCGCCGCCGCCTGGGGGCTCCCCGCTGGTCGGGACACCTTCGCCTTCATGGCTGCTGAGGTAAGGATCATCATTTACACCGGCCGGGACATAGTGCTGCGTCGTACGCTTTTCTCTTATTATCTCTTGATGGGTGTTATGGTTTAACCAGTTCCGCATGTCATAAAAACAAATATTGATGCATTCATTGCCACAGTAATTGTTTTCAAATTCTTCCAGTGTATCGGCACGCGTGTAATTACGTGTATCGTAATGTATGACACAAGTACGACTGTGCGGGTGTTGAATGATTGTATGATGAGTGAATGGCTAAAAATAGACTAAATAGAAGTTGACCTTCACTAATGTTATCTCTATTTTGGCCAGAGGCATTTGTAAATAACCAAAGTGAAACATGACAAACTACGGGTCCAGTCTCCATAGTCATTGTTTAACCAGAACAGTCCCTCTGTATTCAATAGAACAATGTGTCTACACAGTTATACCAAGTGTAACCGGGAGTCTCATTAGTCCAGGTTACACTTGGTATAACTATTAAAAGTCTGAGCTTATCTATGCTTAAACTGAATTAAATTGGATTCTCAACATTTAAATTATATTAGTAGTACCTATGTACCTATAAACTATGGTATAAGTAAGTATAATAAATCGATTAGATTAACTATGTAAGTACAAATAAATAAAGTAAGTATGTATGTGTGGCTTATTCCCGCCCGCTCCACGATTTTATTCCCAAGATTGATTGATTGCACTCCAAAACAAAATTATACAGGATGTCCCAAAAGTCGACGTCAAGCCGAAGTCGCATAATAGGTAAGGTCATAACAGATACCAGAAAAATATATAAAAAAAATTATATCTTTTATTTTTAAAATTATTGCAAAAAAAAATATTCAGGAAAATGTACCACCCTGTAACAGTTTTTCCTTTCCTGTTGCTACAAATCTTTACTTTTTGCCATTTTTTTTTTACTTATTCCATCCTGAATAGTGCTTCTGTAATTTTTAACCTTAAAATCTGAGCTAATATAAATATATAATATAATAATATATATAAAATATAATATAATCTAAGCTCCAGCTTGAAAGAAGATGTCATGTTTTGCAGAACCACGTTTTGAAAATCAGTTTTTCGCCCTAAATTAACTGACGGTCCTGAAAAAAAATTATACCACGCAAGTCTGGAAAGTAACTTTAAAAGTTTAAGCGCATTTAATAAGGATTCTAAAGTGGTATAACACTTATTACATTATTTCTTAGATCGGGTACATACTAGGCATCTATGCATGGATATATAACTTACGAGCTACTATATATTTAATAAAATATATACAAAATAGTGTTAGTAGATAGGGTTTAAGACTATGTTGTTGTTTTATGTTGCACTTCACTTTGTACTTATTTTCTTTGAGCTGTCTTGTGGCGCTTGTCTGTGAAAGCGACGGGACAACATGGAACATGTTAAGCGGCCAAAAGTCCTCTTCCATGACAAGGTATGGTCTGGAGGGTTTCGGTTTCCACTCATCGTGCGTGACTCATTATCTGTCAGAGTCGCGAACGAATGTTTGATTGCAAGGAGAAGGTGCGGGGTGAGAGCAACGCAACATCACCATCATGCTGTCATGCATCACCAATACGCAACAGCTCTGAGTGAACGCAGTGATTGATTTCTTTCCTTTATATTATTAATAATAAATTTTGTTTGGAATTGTTTTTCTTACAATAACAATATCTCAAAGTACCTAGAGAATGTTTTGGGGCGGTAGGGAATAAAATTGGTAAATGTGTCTTTATTTATTATTTTATTAATATTTTATATAAAAATCCTTGGAGCTCCTGGTAATGAATGTATGGAAAAATAAATTTTTGAGAACAATAGTTTTGGAGCGCACGAGAATAAGCCGTATGTGTACTTTGGCAGTCTGTATTGTTAATATAATGAATGTGTGGCAGTGCATCCTAGTGCTGGTGTCGGGGCTGCACGTGGTGGCGCGCTACGTGCTGCAGCTGTACGAGGCGGACGTGGCCGGGCCCGGCGCCTACTACACGCACCTAGTGTTCGACGTGAGTCTAACAACGTTATTACATACAACTCTGTCGTAGTCTGTGTGCCATGCATCATACGCACACTCCTGCACCACTCTTATTATAGGTATAATACAGCTCGTAAATACTTACCATGTACCGTCAGTCCTGTGCTCATGTCACGCCTGTTGTTGTTTGAACAGGCCTATTTATTTTTTGCTGTTTGCGTACTAATGACACGCAGTTACACGACAGTATAATAATAATTAAAGCCAAAGGTCACTGCCCACTAATACCAAGAGGTTCTTCATCGACACATTGACTTCCGCGCCGAATGGAACTGTTACAATCACCATTACATCATTGTTTTATACTGTTTAAATTTTTTCTTAACTGGCTGGCACGAAATCACTGACCTTATGATACAGAAGTTATAAAAATATTCAGACCATTGCATACAAAATCTGAAGAGATTCCCTGCATGTGGGGACGGGATACAATATAAATTATTTCCCACTGCCAGTCAGATCGGCATCTCATAAGAGATAATATATGTGACTTTGTGACTGGCTGGCGGCCACCCTTCGCGGAATCTGTCATAAAGCACCTTTGAGTATGTTTCGTCTTTTATATGTGACAATCCTTGACATCTCCCATATGCTGCGGTTCCGACAGTGTACAATCTGCTGGATTTGGATTATCCCCAATGGAAGATGTAGTTGTTATAGTAAAGTGATGTGTGTTGTGTTGTGTTGCGGCGGTGTGCGGGCAGTCGGTGTCGCTGGTGGTGGAGCTGCTGCACGTGCTGCACATGGTGGTGTACAGCAACATGCTGGTGTCCATGGCGTCGCTGGTGCTGCTCATGCAGCTGCGGCACCTGCTGCACGAGCTGCAGGCGCGCGTGCGCCGCCACCGCCTCTACACCTCGCTCGCCACGCACATGAGCCGCAAGTCAGTACATACATACACATACACTATCACACAGTACACAGTACACCCCCTCACTCCCCTCAATATAACCAGCGATTTCTCACGCTTGCTCAGAGTCGTAGCGTAATCTTAAATAGCTTATAAGCTTCTTCAAGAATTGGGCCATGGTTACCTATGGCTCCGTAATTATAGTTAAGTTAGCACTTACAGGTCATAATAACGGCATGCGACCGAGGCTATAAACTGGATACCACTGTTCGTGGACATAATAATATACTTCGACTTTTTTTTTATCCCGTTATGGGATATGGCGCCACACTTTTTGTGTATTTGCCAGTGTCAAGTATATGGAGTAAACAAGTAATATTTATTAATTCCCGTCATGGGATTATAATATATGGCGCCACACTTTCTGTGTTTGCCAGTGTCAAGTATACAGAATAATCCCCAGTAAAACAGTCGAAACTTTACTAAGGCTTGGATAGAGTTTAGGAGTGAACACAAAAGTCACGATTTTCAATTTTATATCATTTGCCTACACTTGCACACGTTCACGAACACATAATGGTTAACTATCCACTATAATTACACATTAAACTTCGGAGAAACACAAGTTTTGGAAAATAATATAAAACCGACAAAGTGCACTTTATATTTTCCCGCCTAAACTCTACTTCGACTTTTAATTGTATTCCGTAACTTGACACGTCAGTTTTTGACAAAAAAATGATAGTGAGGTGGTGAAAGAATGAATGAAATTGAATAAACTTAAGTACTGTACTTGTATGCTAACTTTTATTTTAAATTTAATAACCGCGATATACACTATTAAACATTGTAGAAGTTTGTCATAGGAAATAAAATGACAAAAGTAATAAAAAGCAAAATAACATTATTTTTATTCTTAGTCTATTTCCATTACAAGAAAATAAAAAAGGAAATTACTTTTATTAATTATTCGCGTGTTCCACACCTTATATACGATTTTTGAACGTTTATTGAATAAAACTTTCAAAAATCGTATAAACCATTTTTATCATTCGTTCGCAAAATCGTTCACTACCCAACACTATTAATCGTAGTATGGTATCATTATTTTTCTTTGAACTGTCAAGTTACTGAATACAATTAAAAGTCGAAGTATAGCATTTTTTTTCTTGTTTTATTTGATTTTTTCATAGTCGGGTTTTAGTTTTTTCTTTTTTTACTACAAAGTTAAACACAGTTAAACTAAAATTAAAATGTTCCTTGTTGATTGTTTGTTTTGCGTCGATGCCCGATTACATACACTAATCCATTTCGGTCCATTATCTTCTCATTATTTGTTAATGGACCGATATGTAATGTGTTTATAATTTTCTTTCCTAATTACTGTTCTATAATTATTACTCAACGCACAATTCGTAGGTGTGTCATATTATCTTATATACCTACAATATAATTAAATTGTTAGAAGCTGATGTCTGAAGTTCTGAACATTTTAGATTTTGAAGAAAAACTAATATGGGGGTAATAATTTTAAGAATTTTGGACTATCTGTCTGTAACAAACATACGCGCCACAGACGAAAATTCTAAAACTTACGCGTATCACGCAAGAACTACAGTCTTAAAAATCTGGTGCATATTTCAGCTTATAAAAAGCGAGTAAAACTGCGAGCAGGTGCTAGTTTTATATAAATTACGAAACCCTTGACACGTAATAGCAGATTTATTTTCAATAGCAATCATGATAGCTTTAGAATCGTTTTGTAAATTAATAGTGGATCTGGTCACGTTACTTACGATTAGTATTTAGCCGTTTATTGTATTCGAGCACGTTTTAATTAACTCATGCATAACTGTAGTAGAAAATCTTTGTGTGGGTTTTTTGTAAATCGAAATTAATACGTCCTACTTGTCAGCAAAAAAAATATTACGCAATAAATTATTTTTTCATAATACCAAGATATGGGCCTAGAATTGATCCCTGAGGTACTCCTCAACTGTAACTATATATAAGAGGTGTATTATGTTCCAGTTTGAAGAGTAGTGTAACGAGTAATATTACTAGGTATTTGAAATATAACAACTGAGGTCTCAAGATGAGAAGGAGGAATGATACGTGTACATGTACAGGTGTTGCTGGCGTCTATAGGCTGCGGCCTGCGGTTGCCGCATACCATCAGGCAGCCCGTATGCTAAAATGTAACTGTTTAGTTACACGTTATACTATACAAAACAATTTAAAGATTAAAGATTTAGAGACGTATATAATAATCCATAGTATTGTTTCCGAATTAAAAGCAGACATGAAAAACGAGAAAGACAACGACGTGATACATTTTGTTTTTAAATCTTATCACAGTAAAAAAGGGCTAGTGTTTAAACGCCTACCAGAATTGTACGTATTTTACTACCGATAAATTGGAAATACCTGCCAGAATGGCATGCTCACCAAATTATTTTTCATTAGGATTCAAGGAATAAAGCTCCTTCTTTTTATTTTATTTCATAAAAATATAGAAAAAAGTGGTTTTTATGAAACAAAATTAAATTGAGTAAAAATTTAACTTAAAAATTAATTGCATCACTTTCGTTTTTAAATTCAGTATCTGGTATGTCCTTCTTTGTTAGAAGGTTACGTACTTATGCGTCACAACATGTGACGTCACCAGCGGTCACGCCACGCTGATGACACACAATATTGGTACTATAGGTCAGTATACCACAAGTGTAAACAAGCAATTAAATGTCGTATTACATTAATGATTTACTTATAAATAATAAACAAAGCGTTATTTAAATACTCCTTTTTTATAGGTATTGTATAGAAATAGTAAAAGAGTTTGTGTTTGTATCGTAGGTCTATTTTAAACGTTTGAGTTTCTCAAATATATTGCCTAACCTAATGTTTTCAATGAAGCCCGAAAAATGAGGGTAGTCTACCTACTGAATTTACTATTATGTACTACTACCACGCAGTTACAATGTAGGTGCCATATTCCGTTGAAGTAATAATTTCAAGGAAGGAAGATAAAGACAATGTTCTCTTTCTAATATAAAATAAACAACGTAGTGATTTTTACAGCTACCCCATGGCTAGCAAAGAAGAAGTAGAGAAGAACCAGGACAACTGCGCTATCTGCTGGGAGCCTATGAAGGAGGCTAGGAAACTGCCCTGCTCGCACCTGTTCCACAAGTATGTACACCTTTGTGTTAGTTTTCTCTGGTTGTTGATTCCAAATTCGGAAATAATCGTCTTTTGGATAACATTGTACAGGGTATACAGGGTTCTGATATGTAATGTGATGTGACCCAGTAAAAGGGCTTTGTAGTAAAAATATAATTTAACGGTGTGAATGGAGTTTGTTATTAATGGGCTCGCCTATTATTTGGTACCCAAAAACATAGCACTGGTGAATTCTGGATAGGTCCTGTTGTAATACTTTAACTTGAAGTTGCTTAACATGCAAGACATCTACATGATAAAGACACGATAATATAATTAATTTGTTTTATGATAACAAGAAATAAAACAAAAAGAAATAAATAAAATATACTCAAATATAATCTATCTTCTATCTAGTATATATCAAAGCAGAACCTGACTGACTTACCTATTGACTGACGTATCAACGCACAGCCAAAACTACGGGAGCTAGATCCCTGAAAGTTCGTATGGTGGTTCCTTTTGCACTGTAGACGAGCACTAAGAATTAAGAACGGATTTTTGGATATTCAACCCCTAAGGTGGTGAAAAGGGTGGTAAAAGTTTGTATGAAAGTGTGTGTGTGCGTATAATGTACTATGACATCGTCAAAATATGTACAATGTGACAATTGTTTTCTTCCTTATAAATTAGACTTAACACATTTTATCATAAATAAAACCCCCATGGTGTAGGCACAGTGGGCACAGTATATGTTAGAAACGAAAATTACTACTAAGTATGCAGGCGAAGCTGCGCACGGGAACTCTAAACTTCGACTTTAATTGTATTCAGTAACTTGACAGTTGAAGGGTTACCAGTTTTTGACAAAAAAGATAGTGAAAGATAGCGAATGAAATTGAATGTACATACTTAAATGCAAACTATTATTTTAAATTCAACCACTTGTCATAAAAAAACGATACCTATATACTATTAAACATTGTCTCACAGGAAATAAAATGACAGAAGTAAAAAAAAAGAGAAATTATAGAATTTTATTCTTAGTTTATTTCAATTAAAAGAAAATAAAAAAAAAGGAAATCATCATCGTTCGTTCTTTACGCAAAATCGTTCACTACCTCAACACTATTAGTCGTAGTATGGTATCATTATTTTTCTTGAACTGTCAAGTTACTGAATACAATTAATAGTGGAAGTATACTCGTAGTATAATATATTTTATCAAGTACATAGTTGTATGAACTTGATTAAATAATATATATTATGTCTTGACCACTTTTCCGTTTTTGATGTTGTATCGTAATCGTTCGATGTTATCACTCATGTTCTATAGTAACTAGGCTTGTTCTTGCGCGGACATTGAATGGAGCGCTCCGTACTAGTACAATCATTCAAATGTACTAGTTCGGTCTTCTAGTACTATTAGTACATTTAGTACTGAAGGAATAGTGATTGTAGAGTCATAAACATAAAGTTCAAAATAGTTCAATGAATGAGATCCATAATCATTCCCGCTCGTTCAGTCGCGTTCCGTGTTTGTTGTGCTAGCGAGCGACAGTTCATAGTTCGTACAGAACCCAGAGACTAACAATACATCGCGAATGACGAAGTACTAAATGAATGATGTACTAAAAAGGAAAAGGAATAGATAGTTCGTACTAGTCAATGTCGGGAATTAATTCCTAATAGTACTTAGTACATGTAGTACACAAGGCACAAGCCTAATAGTAACACGAGTGTCTCGGCATGAGCACGTGGAGCAGTAGTAGTTGTACGTAGTGTGGTGTGTGGTGCAGCTCGTGCCTGTGCCAGTGGGTGCAGCAGGACGCGTCGTGCCCCACGTGCCGGCGCGCGCTGGCCGCGGCGGGCCCGGCGCGCGCGCACGCGGGGGCCGCCGCCGCCGCCGCCGCCGCCGCCGCCGCCGCCGCCGCCGCTCAGCCCAACCACCTGTTCCACTTTGACGGTGAGTGTCATCTCATGTCCTACTCCTACTACGCACTGCACGAGAACACTACGTGTGCTCTTACATACATATTATATTTCTATCATTATATAGGACTTTCACGCGATGCCTCTCAAAGCCAAGACTTATCTCGAGCTGACAATATATGTACTTCCACTTTTATAGGTAGATATTATTATTATTTTAAACATCTTATTGCTTGCAGTCTCGAACAATGAATGTGTCCATGTAATGAGATGTACGTTAAAAGTTATAACTTCACGAGCAAAGAGAAGTTTTTTTTATTCCGAGCAATTAAGTTTATAATTCTAGCATTCAAGACCTAATAAAGATCATAATCACTTGCTATAAGACAATGCCAACACCACCTGAACGAAACATGCAAGGGTGTGGGCTTATTTTGTATTTATTGCCACAAACTCATACTCACTAGATGGCCTTGGAATAAAAAAATATTTAGTTCGCTCGTTGAAATTATAACTTTTAACGTACATCTCATTATTGATTAATGAAGTTAAGAATTTAATGATCACCTCTATTTACAGATATGTTTATACTTATTTTTATTTTCATTAGTTCTTAGTTGTACATATAATTTTTTTTTCCGAAACTGTTTTGCACATAAAATAATATTTTTTTATGTTTTTGAAGGCAATTTTAGTAATTGTTATTTATTGTCATATTAACCACTATTTTATAGAGGCAACAATGATTCTGGCATATAACACCGGTGACTACATTTATATGTATAAAGTAGGTTTAGGTTTTCAACCGACTTCAAAAAGGAGGAGGTTCTCAATTGGACTGTATGTTTTTTTTGTTTGTTACGCGATTATTCCGTCAATTATGAACCGATTTTGAAGATTCTTTTTTTGATCGGTACGTCATACTTCAGAGGTGGTTCCATAAAAATTTGGTCAAGATCTGAACACAACATTTAGAACAAAATGATAATAACACGTAAGGACGTAACGACCAAGTAAATGATAAAATGATAACGTTGTTTAGGCATACGTAAAACTTTACTCGCTACTGAAAATGTTGAAATAAATTAACTTTTAAGAAAAAGTTTAACCACCTTCAAAAACATAAAAAATAGTGTTATGTGCAAAACAGTTTTAGAAGTAGGTGGCGAATTCAAAAGCTCCGATCAAATCAAAGGTACCGACTTCCGAAACTGTTTCGCACATAACATTATTTTTTATGCTTTTGAAAGAGATTTTACTTTTTCTTAAAAGTTATTTTATACTATTAGTTATTTATTACCCACGACGCGAAATTAATTTTAAATGCTCGTAAAAAAATCTGAACTGCATAAAAAAAGGAGAAAAAATGAAACCTCAAGTAGTATAACAGTACCTAACAATCTTGTTAACGCAGCTCATAAACACATTTTAAATGGTAGGTATTTTTACCCCCGACGCGATTCACATATTCACTAACCTACAAGAAAATCCGGCGGGGCTGCATTATGCTACATTTTAATTGAAATCACAACAGAATTTTCTTGTAGATTTGTGAATATGTGTCAAAAAGTCATTTAGTCGAGGTTTCGAAAATGTTATGTAATACTTTTACCATAACAATCGTCGTGGGACTTTTCATAATTTTTTTATGGGATATTATTATTAATATCCCATAAATCATCATTTTTAAACAAATAACCTGCTAAACTCGAAGAAGGATTGTATCTTAAATGTACAAAACTCATTAATGGCGAAAAAGCTCAACTAAAAGAAACAAAAATTTGAACGTGTGACGTTTCTATCACACCAATATTTCCCATCAAACAAAATTCCCGTCAGAACAATGTAGTGAACAGTTTTCCAGTGCCACCAGTTTGTGTTGCGCGTACCACAGAGGTTTTACTTGCGTGGCGGACTATGAGTTAAATGAAACATCGGCTAGCAGTATACGCAGTGGTTCTAAGTGCGTTGTGCTGTGCCGTGGTGTTCCTGCTGTTGCGTCTCAAAGTGCTGGAATGGAACCTGACAGGTCAGCAATACTCGTGACAACCACGCAACGTTCAGCTGGCACGTCAGGCGTATAACTGATAGTCTGCACATGTTATGTAACCACCAATGTGTTGCGTAATAAACTCGCTATCAATTTTTAACTTTGGCTACCTAATACTTTTAACTGGTGTGCGCAATACTCATCACCGAGTGGAACACATAAGTGGTCACGGTCGTGGCGAATGTCGCATATCTCATTTTCTCGAGTCTCAACTAAAAACCGCATTTGTCCATGACCATGATAAGTTGTGGTCAGGTACAAACACCGAACCCGTCATCTATTCATAGCTTTTACTATGCTTAACTATGTTAAAAAAACTCTGTCCGATCCGAAAGGGGTACCTTTTGGTATCACCAAATAAAATAATAAACATTAAATATTAATGAAAGTAAACATTATTGAAGTTTAAAATTCAAAACCAATTGCCACGATTAATTCAAAATCTAGCAAATTTTACAAATGTTATAAAGCCATCACAGGCCTTATTATCTTTGGCACCCAGGGACGGTGTCGCTGCCACCGTAAGTATTTTCGTCTCCATACCTAACAATACCGTCACGGGTCGGACAGGGTTTTCTTAATATATTGTATCAATCTAATCTATTTAGGTATTTCTATACCAAAGTTGACTGGACCACGACCCATTGACCCATCTCATATAAACTTCTAAATTCGGGACGTACTTAATGTGGTTAAAGCTTAAACCATAGCAATTTAAGCGTGAAAACGTAACAAACAGTAAAGCACTTTCATAAATTATAATATATTTTTTTAGTTGTCATAGTATATGTTGGAGTTTGTAGAAATAAAACTTGCTGATTATGAATACTACTTGATTTTGATGCTACTATATAAGTACAAATAACTTGTTAAAAAACTAATATGTAGGTAAGTACGTATATTTTTAACGCGAACGGAATTGAGCGCGCTCCACTGAGTCTGGTCCACTGGCTCCACAAGTCTGGCGGTGGGTCAGGTGAAAGGTGGGCGCGCCCGCGCTAGCGATGAATGATTTTTTATGTTGAGGCGCCAACAGTATACGTGGTTTATTCCAAATAATTGTAATTTGATTGTTGTGAAATGGGTAGGTGCAGCAAGAGGACGTTAAGGGTATTAAATTGCCCAATGTCCTTGAGAATTTAGTGTTTTTCTTTTTTAAACGTTGCCCCACACTTGTATTTTCTCCTGTATCATGGGTGCGTTTACAAACACAAATTCTCACATACACAAACGCCCAGACCCAGAACAACTACCTGTAGATCATACAAATATTTGCTACGTGTGGGGATCGAACCCACCACACGTTGCGCAGAAGCCGATCGCTCAGCCGCTACGCCAAACGTGTTGTCTTTGTGCTAGTATTTGTTAGTCACAGGCATTGCGGGGGTGCTAGTGAGGTTTCAGGTATTTCTTTATTATTTTCAAAATTTTCAAAGAAATAAGAAAATAAAAACAATACAAATTGTTAATTACGTCATTACAATTTTTTTGGTATAAAATTCATGACTAATTATTAAGCCGTTAAAGAGAAAAAAATACAAATTATGTTAAAAAAGGCCTATTTACTTCAATTATTATCCAAAATTGGGGCAAATTTAGAAAAATTTTAAACAATACAATTTGTTTGTGATGACCTTAAGTATAACATATATATTTTTATATGGCAAACGCACATAAGGATTCCACTAGAATCTTCGTTAAAGCTAGGGTGTTTTTTGTATTTGAGCGATGTAATGCCCTTAACGGTTGGTGTGTTGTTGCGGCAGGGTCCCGATACGTGTCGTGGCTGCCGAGCTTCTCGGTGGAGGTGACGCGGGTGCGGCCGGAGGCGGCGCTGGCGGGCGCGCAGCTTGACGCCGCCGCCGCGCAGCTGCAGCACATGTTCCCGCAGTACTCCCGCGCCGCGCTCGCCGCCGACCTCGCGCGCACGCGCTCCGCCGACCTCACGCTCGACAACATCCTGGAGGGCCGCCTGCCGCCGCACCCAGGTACGCCACCGCCTGCCCGCAGCTGCAGCACATGTTCCCGCAGTACTCCCGCGCCGCGTTGCCGGTAGAAACCACATGTCGTAATAATATGTCGCTTCATAATTTTCCATATTGCTTTTACTGTCTACTTGCTTTGATTCATTTTGAGGTTGTTCACAGAGATGTCTCCGCCGGAGCCCCCGTCCCCGGCAGCGGTCACCCCCGCACCCGCCCCGGCCCTGCTAGTGGACGCGACGACGTCGGCCGCACCATCGTTCGCCCCGTTCCCCGTGGAACCAGCCTACACGTCGCCGCCGGCGGTGGCGCGGCCGCCCAGCCCGCTCGGCGCCGACCCGGACGACCCGTGAGTATCCGCCGCGACGGACGAGCGGCGTGCAGCGGCGTGCAGCGGCGTGGTCTAACATGTAACAGTGTGGTGTTCGACAGTACGAGCAGTGCGGCGGCGGGCGGGCGCTTCTCCCGCTGCGCGACGGAGCGCGAGGCGCTGCTGCAGGTGCGCAAGGAGCAGCTCGTCGCCGACGCGCGCCGCCGCTACCTGGACAGGCAGGCGCGGCGGCCCCGCCCCGCCCCGCGCAGCTGAGCCGGCCCCGCCCCGCCCCGCGCAGCTGAGCCGGCCCCGCCCCGCGCAGCTGAGCCGAGGCCGCCAGTGCCGCGCAGCTGAGCCGGCGCCGCCAGTGCCGCGCAGCTGAGCCGGCGCCGCCAGTGCCGCGCAGCTGAGCCGAGGCCGCCAGTGCCGCGCAGCTGAGCCGGCGCCGCCAGTGCCGCGCAGCTGAGCCGAGGCCGCCAGTGCCGCGCAGCTGAGCCGGCGCCGCCAGTGCCGCGCAGCTGAGCCGAGGCCGCCAGTGCCGCGCACCTGAGCCGGCGCCAAGTGACACGACCGCGGCGTGCCCTGTCCTCGTCGACGGCGATCTTGAAATCGACGTTCCAAATATAGCGTGTTACGATCCGACTTTATTTATAGTGAATAGCCATAAATACTGATTTAATGTAAATACTTCACCTTTGTGATATTTTAATTAGTGTAAAAATTAGTATGTCCACTAATATCGACGAGCCTAGCTGCATCTATAACATAATATTTCAGTGAGCACCGGCGCGCTGTGAGCGATTCGTTCGAGGGCCTTATCACTAGACGCTTGTCGCGCCCATTTATTTTTCTATTCTATCTTTGAGAGTGTATTTTTCTATTTGGTAAAAAAAATACTCCATCCATAGTTTGTAGTTAACCATTCAATGTACACTAACATTATTAATACCAGTTTGATCTCCCTTTAATTATAATAATAATTGTTTACAATTTATGTTTGAAGTCTTATTCGACTTATAAAACGAAACACCTGTATGCTCAGTAGTGAACAACACGCTAGCTTTATTTTAATGACAAAATTGATTTCAATGTGGATGTTATCCGTGGCCGTCCGTGGCACTACTAAGTATATAAAGTCGTTTCAGTAAAGTACGTGTTTTTAGATAATAATTTGTGTCTCGCAACTTTTGTCGTAATTATAGTTTTGTAAGATTTTTCACACATTTCCTATTTTATAACATGATTTGCATAAGTGTTATCATTGCATAACAAAACATTACTATTGTTAAAGAAATCCCTATTTCGTTATGAGTTTTTGTACTTATATTATAATTGTGTGTGTGTGTGTGTTAGTGGCTCCAAGCATAAAAATAAACTAAAATTTATTATATAATGTGATATTAGTAACTTGACAAAATTATCGTAAGTGAGTCAAGTGGCTAACTGACTTGTGTTAAAAGTACTAAAAAATATTTAATATGGAACTAATGAGCCACTACGTTATCGACTATTGGGAGAGACAAGTACTTATTTATGATATTTTTTTGTTTTAGTTGTTGAGATAGCCACAGCCAGATACATGAAAAATAACGATGAAAATTGATTCATGACTAGTCAAAATAAAAATTAATTAATATTACAAATAATTGTGTATTTTTTTAACCTCAACATTGAACTAGAAGCGCCACATTGCGTGGCAAAACTGGCAGTGTTGTAATCCTCAAAACAAGTCGCCCTATGAAAGATTGCCTTCCTTTTTTCGTAGTCGGGTAAAATAAAATTCTATTGCCCGCGGTTTCTCAATATTGCTAAAGAACTTTGGGATATAAAAATGAGTTTTAAAAATTAAAATCAGACTACGAAAAAATCACCTGAAATGGTATGGTGCCATACGACCACGGCATTAAACTGAACGCCACTGTTCCTGGAAAATTAGTTATCTTGAAAAGATTTTTTTTTAAACCACTGGAAAATTGCAAGCGAAGCTGCGGGTCGCTAGATACAAAGCCCTGCGTCGAATAGCCACACCCAGCCGAGCCGAATCGCATTAATTCTCTATAGAAGAGCATCCAGGATCTCATCGACGAATCGCTTGTGAGAATTTTTGCGGCGACGCATTTCGGCTAGATTCTCCCCGCCCTAGAAAACGCGGAAGAGGAATCTGATGCGTGCTGCGCAGTTACGAGTTTTTCTGTACTTGTACTTTCTTGTACTGTACTTTTAATTCTCTTATTTAAAAATATAGTGTTTATGAGGTACTAATATACATAATAACAAACTAGCGACCCACTCGAGGTTTCACCCGCGCTGCTCCTTTCCTAAGAGGCGTATCGTAGGCGATGTTACTCTATAAACTATATCCTTCCTCGATAAATAGACTATCCAACAGAGAATTTTGAAAATTGGTTCAGTAGATCCAGAGATTACCGCCTACAACCTCACAAACTTTACCTCTTTACAATATTATAGTATAGATAGGGATAACAATGAATAAAAAAATTACGAGATCTTTATTCCAAATTTTTTGCTTCTATTCTCAATCAAAAAGTATTTGAATCAAGTTGCACTTCTTGTTTTTTTTTTAATAATGACACCAATAGCATGACAGGCTTAAAAGATTTTATTTGAGGATCATCTTATTCAGTATTAATCATAACAATAATTAGGTAAGTGGTTATCCTATGAAATTAATGACAACAATATGTAAAACAAGGTGGGCAAATATGAAGTCTGCAAATCCTCGCTCTGCACTCAAGCCTTGGAATTCATTCTTGTTGTCTGGATTAACTTGAAGGCGTAGGCAAACTGAAAACAAGAACATTTAGTTGTAATTGCATTATATTGAATGAAAAACATTTAAATTACTATATTTGCAACAATATGAATATAACAAAGGCAAAATAACCTAACAAGTAACAACCTAATTCTGTACCAAAATCTTATAACATTAGTAAACAACTTACCACCAAGAACAAAGGAGCTAACCGTAGAAATAAAACCGCTCAAGAATGAATTAAATGGAAAAGTGCCGACGAGGCAGCAATACACAAACTGAATCACAGCGGTTAAAAATATGTATAATAAATACGCGTCGATAATCTTCAACTTTTTAGGTGTTTTAGTTGTATACTCTTGGTACAACTTAGGAATTACAGAAGTTAAGGAGGACATTTTAAATAAGTAAATTCAACTTCACACGATTATATTTAAAACGAAAATATTAATTTGTCAAAATAAATGATGCTGACAGAGGACTTCAGAGGAGTTACACGTCATTGTCATCTTATTGGTTAGGGATATTTTTTTTTAAGGAATTGTATGACCTGGTAACTAAGACCTTTAAGTCATGTTTTTTTGTAGTTTAAAACATCACTTTATCCCCAATAAAATAGTGGAAAATTCACTAAGATTTCGATGGAGTTTAGGAGTGAACACAAAAGTCACGATTTTCAATTTTATATCATTTGCCTACACAGGTTCATGAACACTTAATGGTTAACTATCCACTATAGTTACACATTAAACTTTAGGGAAACACAAGTTTTGGAAAATTATATAAAACCGATAAAGTGCAATTTTCATTTTCCCGCCTAAACTCAACCGGGATAGGGATAATAACACTGATCTATCTCTAAGCTGCAGAGTCAGAGAGGTCAGTGAAAAGAGTATAGTAATATATTTATTACTATTAGAAAGATCAGTGGTTTATATTCACAGGCTAGTACGAGCGCGCATCGTCCAGTCGTAATGTCGCTTACACACAACGTTTGGTTCTTACGTAAAAAATACATGGATAATTCTTGGCTAAAACTAATCGAATTAGTCGATTATTCAGTTATCGCTACGTACGTGTGCAATTTTTTAAGGAATTTTATGACCTGCCCTCAAAGCTTTATCCTCAGAAAAACAGTGGAAACCTTAAGGCGGATCGTTCAGCTGAGCCTGTGAAATTCAAATTTCAAGTGATTTTTCGCAGATTGTAGGTGTATAACAAGTTCTAGATTCATGGCAGTAGTAATTGCGACATTAACTATACAATATTCACAACTGACAACTAAAACCTTGATAAATCCTTATCAAGTCAAAAACTTGGCGCAATCTGTGTAATTGGTCAAAATTGACATTTTACACTACTTTTAGCTACAATAATGATTTTTAAGCAATGGTTTTAGATAAAAATTGTGAATTTTGTATAGTTAATGTCGCAATTACCATTACCATGAATGCAGAACTTATTATAGACCTACAAAGTGCGAAAAATCACTTGAAATTTGAATTTCGCGGGCTCAGCTGAACGATCCGCCTTGAGGCTTCGATAGAGTTTAGGAGTGAACACAGAAGTCACGATTTTCAATTTTATATCAGTTGCCTACACTCGCACACGATCATGAATACTTAATGGCTAACTATCCACTATAATTACAAATTAAACTTCGGGGAAACACAAGTTTTGGAAAATAATATAAAACCAACAAAGTGTACTTTACATTTTCCCCACAGACTACTAAGAGATACTAGTATATTTTCCCCACGTGTGGGATTTGCTTGGTCCATTATAGTAGGGATGTTAAAAAATAATCAAATAATAACAAAATCAATTATTGCTTCATTAAAAAACGATTTTTATACTTATATTTTATAGATTATTAATTAATCTTCAGATTAAAAAAATATTATTAACAAATTATTTAATCTTTGTATTAAGACAGGAACTTTCTAGATTTAATGAAACATAGTGAAGTCATTACAATTTTCAAATCAGGCTGTACAACATATCTTTGTAATTATAGGCCCATTTCTGTTCTCCCCGCCTTAAGGCGGATCGTTTCAAGTGATTTTTCGCAGTTTGAAGGTCTATAATAAGTTCTATATTCATGGCAGTTGTGATTGCGACATTAACTATACAACATTCCTTTACTTATAAATCCTTATCAAGCCCAAAACTTGCCGAAAACTGTGTAATTGGTCAAAATTGTCATTTACACTACTTTTAGCTACAATAATGATTTATAAGCAATGGTTTTAGATAAACATTGTGAATTTTGTATAGTTAATGTCGCAATTCCATTTCCATTAATGTAGAATTTAATATAGACCTACAAACTGCGAAAAACCACTCGAAATTTGAATTTGGCGGGCTCAGGTGAACGATCCGCCTTATGTCGAAATGCCTTAGTAGAATTTAGTAGTTTTGGAATGTCTGTGGTAAAAATGAGAATTATCAGAAAGAAAGAACTGCGGGAAGAACACTGTTTCAAAATATTGACAAAAAATAGATGGCGCTTATCTGTTTTTATTGTTCTTTCAAAGTGATGTTGATTTGACATTCAAAAAACTATTTTTTTAATTGAAATAAAACTATTTTTTACGGATTTTATCGCGCTGTATTGATATTATTTGATTCCCGACGTTTCGGATCCTTTACAGCATCTATGGTCACGGGTAGACTAAGTTGTTGGACGCCTATGAACGCTTGTAACACCAAGGGTAAAAATCGCTTGTTGCCGACCCTGTAAACTAAGTTCCCCCCCACTGCTCACCTTGTTCACCGTTAGGAACATAACATAGCTCGGACCTATGTTATTTGGCTACGATTTTCTGCAAGGTGGAGGTCCCCCAGTCGAGTAGCTCCAATTGTGAGTGGAATTATTCGGTCCACTATGCCCTACCTCTTTTATTTAGATACTGAATGTTGTGCATAAAAATTGTATTTAATATTTAACAAATATTATTAAGCTATTGCATAGCTTCTATCGCGGGCCTTGAGCGTGGGGACCGAATCCAGAAATTCCGTAACGAAAAAAACCTAACACGCTTATCTCTTTAGTTCAGCAACCCGCCTTTACGTGGCATTGGTTGTATTACATAAGTTGATAAAAACCAATGCCACCTAAAGGCGGGTTGCTGAACTAAAGAGAAACACGCTTGTCTCTTTAGTTCAGCAACCCGCCTTTAGGTGGCATTGGTTGTATTACATAAGTTGATAAAAAACGCTATGCAATAGCTTTACCGCCGCAGTCCCCGAGTGCCACACGTCTTTTTTTTTTATTAGTAAGCTCAACGAATCAGTTGGACATTAAACCTTAGTAACTGTTCTTATGACTGTCGAACTATTGTAATGGGACCGAAAGATGAAGTAATATGCAATTTGGTCAGATTTCCTTTATGAATTAAAAGAAGTAATGGTGAACTAGTTCACTGACCGAATTGTACTAGTTGGGAGTGATCTCTTTACTGACCAAATCTCAGGACCAATTATGCACAAGACTAAAAGTAGGTAAGTGCAAGTGATAGAAAGCGTAAAAAAAACAGAGTGAAGGTGATGATTGATAATGTTTAGTTTTTTTTAAATAAATAAACCAATTTTATTTTCGTAGTAATGTGATAACTTTTTCACTTTAATGTGAAAGGTAATTATTCCAGGGTACACTTCTGCCTACCCCTGTGGGAGAATGGCGTGAATGTATGTATTGTAAGTAGGAACATAGTAGATTTTACAAATGTGATTAGTAGATTTTGGTAGTATTTGGTGATACTTTAGTAGAATCGCTGAAAAAAGTGTCGCTTTTATATTTGTGCATGTCATTCGAACACTGAAATCTGAATTGTTGTAGTTGTTCGAAAAGTATTACTTAGTGAAATCAAAATGCTGAGTGTAAATGGAAACTTCCCTGAATATGCCGTGCCTGGCGCTAAACAAGTCCGTTTCGAACCGTACGCTGATAATGGAGGAAGCATCGTTGCAATCGCCGGTGAGGATTACGCTGTAATTGGTGCTGATACCCGTCTGAGTACTGGTTTTTCTATATATACAAGAGAACAAAAGAAACTGTTCAAGTTATCAGACAAAACCGTCCTAGGTGCTACAGGCTGCTGGTGCGATACACTTACGCTGACCCGGCTACTTTCAGCAAGAATGCAGATGTATGAGCACGAACATAACAAGTCTATGTCGACACCAGCCGTCGCACAGATGCTCTCCACCATGCTGTATTATAAGCGGTTCTTCCCTTACTACGTGTCTAATGTTTTAGCTGGGTTGGATTCCGATGGAAAGGGTTGTGTTTACAGTTACGACCCTATTGGGCATTGCGAACGCTCCAACTACCGTGCCGGTGGATCGGCGGGCGCACAACTGCAGCCCCTCCTCGACAACCAAATAGGTCTTAAGAACATGCAAAATGTGACAGAGGCTCCCATACCTAGAGAAAAAGCTCTCGCTCTTCTGAAGGATGTGTTCATCAGTGCTGCTGAGCGTGATATCTACACAGGAGACTGCATCTACATACTCATTATCACTGCTAGTGGCATCCAAGAAGAGAAATTTGAATTGCGTAAAGATTAAATTGCCAATAAATATAATTTCTATATGCTTTTAATGTTATATGTATACCGATGTTTGTTTGGTTGAACATGTTAATCTCAGGAACTACTGGTTTGATTTGAAGAACTCTTTTGGTGTAGGATAGTCCATTGATCAAGGAAGGTTATAGGCTAAATAAATAACATCAGGAATATAAGAATGGATTGCACTAAAGTTTTATTAAGAAAATTGGCTACATAAGCCACATTCGAGTACCAGCAACCAGTCATAATAGAGTCCAAAACCAGAGATGAAACCCAGAGTGGGTTGCAAGTATAGAATAGGTATGTCTGATGATAGCCTATAATCAATCATGTTCTATACTAGCATCTATAGCACCTATCATTCATAGGTATATCCTGTAAAAAGCCATGATCGCAATAGAATGTTATGTATATTGTTTATTAAACAAAAAAAAAACCAAAATAACAAGTAACTGAATTTATTATTTTAAAATAATTACAGGTAACTACAAAATATAACTTACGGACTTTGTTCATAACTATTTACAATTTTCATTAAAATTGAGGAATAACATTACATACTTTCATTTATTGTACTTAGGCATTACAAATATATTCTGTGGAAAGATTTTCTCAAACATTTCGGTCACTACTTCTTGACTTGCAGCATCACCTATAATAGTAGCTTTTAACCTTGGAGGGGTGGTGTTGCCAGCGACTAGAGGATGGATGTTGTAGCACAGTTGTACTTTATCTTTAGGAGGGACTGTGACTGATATTTTCTTATATCCTGAGAACATGTATGCATCAGTGCCTTCTACAGTCACAGTTAGCCTGATAGGGTTAGTAGACTTCCCAATCAAAGTACATTTTAATGGAACCGATGTAAGCAGCTCCACCACCTGTGGATAATTTACTTCAATGGCTATAGGACATTCGTCTATTGGTAATCCAGATAGTGCAGTGCTGCTCATTACACATTGACTGGTGTTTGTCTTCCGTCTCCATGTTATATTGTACAGACCAACTCTTGTTGGGTTTTCTTTTGGTTTGTACTGTGCTTGTATACAAATAGCATCAGAGGCTACACTCTTTTCAACAACCCCCAGGTTGCTTATGCAAGATGCAGGTTTTATGACGTCACTATGTTTGAAAAATTCCACTACCTCTAACTCTGTGTCTACTATCAACAAGTCCCATGGACTCAAAATTTTTATTTGTGGCATTACAATGAAAGGGTCATCCACAAAACATTTCGTAATAGGTTTAAAGTTCATGGCTACAAAATTTGTAGTAACCTCAAATGGCTTAATGACTGTTATTTTTGTAGAGAAGTCTTTAGTGCATTCCAATTTAGATATTTCAGGAAGATCAATAACATAAGTTACTTTGATTTGTATAGTGGTTGTTGCTGTTCTGTTTGTCTTCAAATAAAATGTGTTTGAATAGGTGCCAGTTGTACTAATACTTCTCACTTGTATATTTAGTGGTTGAGTTTGTGGTTCTCCTTCCTTTAGGCTCAATTCTGTCACTGAATCTGGATTTGGATTATCAGGAGAACTTAATAAGGAGAGTGTTAATTTGACATCATAGACAGGATTGTCTTCATTATTCGTAATTGTAAATGTTGATGGAAACCATTCACCTTGAAGTGCTGGGCTTGAATTTGTAACAAGCAATGATAACTTACACTCTCTGGATGTTATAGATGCTACTGTTGAAGGCACAATGCAGTCAAATTCATAGTCTGATTTAGGGCTCCTTATGAAGTGCAACAGTTCAGGATGAATAATAGGCTCTAATACTTTATTGCCCTCTATTTTGAAATCCATTATTATCTTCCGTTTCCTGTCTGTATCAAGAACAAAAGATACATTTTTTATGTGCAGATCTGATCCACTGTCATGAGGATTAGGTTTGAATTGACATAAAAATTTCTTTACTTTCCCACCTTCCAAGGAAATAGTAGTATCTTCTCCATCTGTAATTGGGATTTCAATAGTTTCTGTGTGACTACATATGGCAACAAAGGCATTTTTTGCTTCAAGAACAGTGCTGTACAAGAGTCTGACATACAGTTCTAAATCAATCATTTCATCCATCCTATATCTCTGCTGCTTGAACTTTGGCTTTACCTCCAAGAAGCTAGATATGTTGGCCATGTCCACATGAACTATAAGGGGGTCTTTTTCAATAGTAGCCTGCCATAGTTCCAGAGCTTTCTGCTGAGAGGATGCAGGTAGGTCTGGTTCTGGTGCAGGTATATTCAAATTAAGAACAGACATGATATTTCTATATATTCTATCTTTATCATTATTTGGCACTTGAATATGTTTAGATAGTGCCTCTATTGCTAACTGCAGGTAGTCTTGTATCTTTCCTGACAAATATGCACATTGCATTGCTCGGTTTAGTACATGTGAAGCTAGAAACCACCATTTTTCTCTTCGGTAATCCCACAGCATATGAGTCAATAATGTGAGAGCTTTGCCATAATCAGCTGAATAAAAGTACTCATTTGCCATCTCCACAACTAGTTGCTTTCTCATCCGAGGGGAGTGGAATGTTTTGAATTGTGAGATAGCACAGCCCAAGAAGCTGATGATCATTGCCGAGTGGTTGAAAATTCTTTCATTATATTGTAAAGCTAGTACTGCTGCTTGCTCCTTTTGTGGATCGTGAGGGTCAGCACTAAGGCGACCTGGTCTCCAAGGTCGCTGTCCATAGAATTCTACAGTGCCTTCCAGTGGGTCAGGGGGTGCAGGATATGCTGTGGCTTCAGTGCACACAGACCGCATAGCTTGCCTTCTCTTGACTGTGAATTGTGCAGCATGTTGATAGTAGAAGCCAGGATGTTGGGACTGTATTGCTGGAAGTCCTGCCCGGATTGCTTCATCAAACAACTCTCCAAAAGCACTGTACTGTCTTGCAATCCAAGCATAATGTTCAAACAGCAGTTCTGTTGACCCAATTCTATTTTTATATCTTTCAATATGTGATTTCAATTGGGCTATTGCATCTCTAGGCAAATTCAAAGAAAAAAGTAATTTACATAGCTTATAATGAATGTAGCCAGCTACAGTTCTTACTTCATGAGTGTTGGTGTCAACAATTCTTGTCTCAAGTAGATTGTTGTATGCATGCATGTAGTGCTTATGAGCAGTACTCAAATCTTGTTTCAGCTCATTAAGATAGCCTAGTTTAAACTGATGACGCACAAATAAATACTGATGTGTTGTTTTATTAAGATGATCTCTGTGCTGTTTAATGTTTTTTGTTTCATGATGATAGTAATTTTGGGCAATATCATAAAAGGCATTCTCTAAGCGAATAATGTAACCCATAAGATGATCACTGTGGGGAAGCACAAACAGTGACTTGGATTGAATCTCACAGGCAGCACACAATGCCTGTGCCCTCTCAGCACCTAGCATGTACTCAGAGGGGGGTGGGGACAGCCGACTCTGGATGACAACAATAGCTACGCGCGTCGCATGACCCTCCACTGCGGCACGAATGGATTGCACTTTGGAAGCACACTCTATAATTTTTTCATTCCATTGTGGATCATTCCAGTCCATGTCATAAAATATGACCACGACTGCAGGAATCAGGGATACTCGCTTGTGGATCCAATTCTTCTTTAAGATACCTTTAGGGATATACCACTCGTAGGAGTTACGTTTAGGCTTTACTACTGGAAACTCGAACGTATTGTTGAGTAACTTGAAGCGCACGGGCGTGCG
Source organism: Acronicta aceris (assembly GCA_910591435.1). Classification (NCBI taxonomy): domain Eukaryota; kingdom Metazoa; phylum Arthropoda; class Insecta; order Lepidoptera; family Noctuidae; genus Acronicta; species Acronicta aceris. Next base: position 14,240,617 of record OU342774.1, on the reverse strand, counting down.
GTCTGCGCGTCTGTTGTTAGAGAATGCGTCCCATATCTCTTTATGTACGGCATTGTTCACAGCGTCAAGCCCAGACAATCCGATCAGTGCAAGGGGCTTCAGAATGATCTCGGGCGGAAACTCCGTGTAATCACTCGGCTGAGTCGCCATTGTTCTCACACCGGCGATTGCTGCTTGCACGATAACGATTCTAGGTTACTATTTCATATCACACAATATTTGCGTAGCTACGTTATTTTATTATTTCCACGATTTCCAACGCAACTCCCCCATCATTTTTTAGTACCTACCAAAAATCCCCTGAAATGTCGAAATCAATTGACAATTTGACATGACAGAATCACAGATTATTTGATATTTTTTCCGCTGTCAATATTGAGTAGTACTATTTTTTTTCCGTCAGATGTGTAGTCGTGAGCGGCGCCCCTCTGGGCGCGCGTTTCAGTGTTAGCGTGGGTAGGGTTGGTCGCGACGAGCACGTTGGCGGCAGCGGCGCCATCACAGGCGCGCGACTGAGTCGTAGAGTACGTAGAGTCGTAGTCCTCGCCTCCACTGGAACCATCGCTCCGCGGTTCCTCCGCCGCTACGTGCGCTCACGTTATTCTCCGCGGCTCTCGCTCACTCGCTAATTTGGATAATTTATAGTAACTTAGACCTTTATGTCCAAGAACCTTACAAATCTCTACTGATAATATAAACGTGAAAGTTTGTGAGTATGGATGTATGGATGTTTGTCACTCTTTCACGCCAGAAAGGTGGAACGGATCTGGATGAAAGGCGCAGAGATAGATTGTATGGTATGGAATAAAGTAAGTCGTGTCGGTTGAGAAGTAAGGTAACTTGCCTCTCATAGATGTCACCAACGTCACCATATGACGTAAATTCAGAATATGGAGGGTTCATTATGTGGGTAGGCTTCGCGGTGGCTTAGGGGTCAGAGCGTCTGGTGTATCTAACCAGGTTCGAATCCTGCCCGCGATTGAATTTTTTCCTTTACTAAAAAATAACTAGGTAATACTTGTTTCCTCCTTATACTTGGTACTGGCAAATTCACAAAAAGTGTGGCGCCATATTTCATCACGGGATTAAAAAATTAATTAATGAAAACCCTAGCAACATTTTTTTTTGATAGGCTGCAAAGTATATTGCATTGTCAAAGTGTCATTGTCATTGAATTGGTGTATCTGAGGGCTCTGCTCTAAGTCTGAAGGTGTATCCGTGTATCGCTGTCATGACCTAAAGGTCTAAGTTACCAGGTCATAAAATACCTTAAAAAAAAAGTGTATCGCTGTCATTGTCAAAACTCATTACATGGTGTGTAGGTTTATGTGATACAGGAACTGCTTTGCATTACCATTTGCCAACTTTGAGTTTTTTATCGTGGAGGTTTGCAATTTTCAAAAGTTTGACTTGTACAATTGAAACATCATTGGTTTGATACGTTGATTCGGAGTCTCACAATGGCTTCTCAAGCTCTAGCATCACTAACTGCTACCTACACTGATTCAGAAGGCGAAGAAGATATGGAAGATCAGACGCCAGAAAAAGAGGACTTAAGGGAAACTCATTCAGCGCCTACTAGTCCTAAAAAGATAGAGGACAGTAACAAACCAGCTTCTGCGCCAGTTACTCCGAAAAGAAGGTTAGTTTCATATGTGGATGATACGATAGTGTCTGACGATGAGCCCCTTTCGCCCGCACCCGAGAATCAAGACGACATGCGGCGATTATCGATGGAAACAGATACAGATGAGGCTGTACCTCGCTCTGATCCCGACGAGTCCGAGGATGGCGTCACCATACCACCTGAACCTCCCGGAAAGTGCCCCAAGGAGCTGCAAGATACAATTGCTAAGTATTATAGTCGGATGTTGAATGAAGGACTAGACATGAATAAGATTATACAAGATAAGAAAAACTTTAGGAACCCAAGCATTTATGAAAAGTTAATACAGTTCTGCGACATAAATGAGCTCGATACAAATTATCCACCTGAAATCTATGATCCACTTAAGTGGGGCAAGGAATCTTATTATGATGAATTGTCACGAGTACAAAAGTTGGAGATGGATAGACGGGAGAAAGAGAAAAAAGAAAAACTAGCAAAAATAGATTTTATTACTGGAGTAGCAAAAAAATCTGAGAGTGATGATGAAAAGAAAAGAAAGTCAAAATGGGACCAGGCTGCACCCAATGTGTCTAATAAACCAACAATCAAGCAGCCTGGACTTGTGCAACAACCACTCACTAGTAATGTAACAGGAACTAAAGGGACCATCATCTCAGCATTTGGATCTTTACCCAAGAAACCAAAACTATGACTGGAAACAAATGTTCTCAATAATTAAAGAGATAAATTGTGATCACAAGACTTTGTGTTAAGTTGCAGGGACAATATTATTTGTGATGTGAGTTTGACATAAGAAGCAGTAATAGTGCAACTGTGCGAGTCTCAAGGTTTATGCAAGTGGTAGCACAGTGGTAACTTTTACTATAAAGACAGTTGTAAATGTTTCACATAGGAAATTATTGTCCTTACTAATTTCTATAATTTTGCACAAAACTCATCACATTTGGAATGGCTAACTGTAGACATATATGCCACTGCTTGGTGCTGTGTGAACTGTAAACAATTATAGGGAATATTTAAAAGATAAACAAAAATGTTTTATAAACTAAAATCATAATCAGAATGTGGAGCTTATTTCTAGATCTATTTGTTAAAAATAGTCAATAAAAATAATTATTTTGATTGGAACTTTTATTTAAGCCTGTAATGACCCGCAGATGCCAGAGTACAAGATTTTTGCATTAACTGTAATTCAAGCCAAGAATAAAGAAAAATAAGTACATGATGGCTTATTACATGTACTTATTTTTCTTTATTCTTGTCTTGAATTACAATAAATTATATTATACCTACCCATAAAACAGTGTTATTTGATAGTGTTTTTTTTTATGGCTCCTCACTGCCAACAATATAATACTGTGTGAACCCTTAATTGAATTTAAAACAAAGGTATTAAATTTACTTTTAACAAAGGCATATATTACACAATAAATGAATATTTTAAAAATAATATGAGTTGAACATTGACTTAGTTTAAAAAAGAAAAAGAAAATACAATTCTAATTAATTATTAATAATCGTACCTAAGTATACTAACGTAGCTTTAAATTTGCATACCAAATGATGATATTGCTTATAAGGGAGAATGATGAGTCAGGAGGCAAAGATCTGAATACCTCAAGCTGTGCAGAAATTAGATGTCAGACCGTTTTGTTTAACGCGGGTTGAAGTTTAATTTCTGCACGAGTTTCGGTTACCAAAATCTGTTCCTCAGGGGGATAACAGTCAGAACTCGGATGAGTTCTAACATTATAATTATAGTTGTACAACCTATGATTATTTTATTCTATAATTATTTTTGTTAATTTTGTACTCAATAAATCGAACATGTGGTGTTAACCTATAATTAATTGTTACACTTGTTACTCAATAGTTTATTATGTTGATATGCATGTACTAGTGATAACAATTGTTGGTTGACCGAATAAATAAATAAAATAAAATAAATAAAACCTGTGTTCGCAATTAAAATGATTGATTGACAATAATGACTAATTCTGTATTGGTTCCCGAACTAAAGTGGTGAACCAGCCAGAAAGAGTGCTTCCTGGTAAGGGTAGTAAGAGGGGGGGGGGCGTAAGGTAGTAAGGCAGAAAGCACTCTTTCTGGCCTACCCTTATAACCAAAGACCCACCAATTCTATAATTTAGCGACTAATTTAGGGTACAAATAGATTTCCGCTAGGTCAAAGAGTATGGTAATAAATAGGACACTGAACTCTATAAGATCAGGATACTTCGGTTGGGTCGATCCCGATAGCAACTACGCGATACGATATTAGAAATTAAAATCTGATCGGAAATATTCTTACAGTACCCCCGAAATAAAAACGCGCATCTGAAGTTAGCCGTTGTGAACCTATCTAATGCAAAAATATCGAAATCAGTAAAGATAATATTCACGAATGCGAAACAATTATTTACTTAAAAGTGGGACAAGTGTGATACATATGGTTGGTTAGAGGTACTTACGTTGAAAACGATAGCACCAGTGTTGCCAGTGATAGATAGTTAAATATAACATGGGTCAGCTCAAAATGTAACATTTTCACGAAAAAAGTAACATTACCTACCTAATTTAATGTGGAAATGACTCTAATACTAGTCTATAATATGGCACTTTATTACACAAAAATAGAAGGCTTAGGCTTTCTGTCCTAATAATTAAGCTTCTAAAGAATCGAAATAATAGTTGATCGAATAATTGACTAATGATCCTGAAAAAACTGACGCCACTAACGCTCGCCCGCTCGGCTAAGTAAGCGGGATGGGAGAATTAAAAAATAAAAATAGGCTCGAGTGAATGAATGCACTAACACGAAGCTTACAAAATCAAGTGCGCCAACATGACGAATTAAACTTTCCTAAATGCGTTGCGTTTCACCAATAATTTTTTGTTTGTTGGAAAATATTTTAATATTTTTTATTAAATCTTTAAAGTAATGTAATGTAACATGGAGGTAACATGAGAGGGTCATAAATAACGTAAAATGTTACAAAAGTAACATTCTGGCAACGCTGGATAGCACAAAAAATGTTAAAGGATAGTATTTGTAAAAAAATATAGTACACTTTATTATTTTGAATCTAACATAGTCACTAAAATCACCAGTTTATGCAAAATTACCTCTTCAAAGTTTATGTATCAAGTTCTTCAATATTAGTGAGGAAATCTCTCGTTTTTACAATAGTAAAAGCCCTAGATTGCTTTACCTTATTATGCAATCTAGGGCTTTTGCTATTTCTATAAACGGCCTGTGGTTTGTCACATCATGCCAATGGTAAAATTTCTTCCTTTTGCAAAATTATTACCGCGTATATTTGAATTTGACCGTAATAATTTGTTTATGTGTGTTGGTTAAGGTTAGTTGTTAGTATAGTATATAGTTTTTGTTTTTATTTTCCAAACATTCGGCGTCTTTCATAATGGACGCCAAAAAGCCTCCCGACCCGCCTGATGATGAATTATTTGATTACACCCGGATTCTTACTGTCTCCCTACCACATGTTTACCAAGATAAGGAGAACATCATGGAAAGCTCTAATAGGAAAAGACCGCCAAAATTGGTCAAACAAATCTTTGGCAGACAAGTTTATACAGCCAGAGACAATGCTCCTTACGTTAAGATATATAAACTGCTTGGTTTAGTAAAGCATAAACTCTATGATTTCTGTAGCGCCTATAAATTTGTATGGCAGCTTCCGCATATCTGTGTAGTAATGTAATGAATAATAAACTTGAGTTGTTACTAAAACCAAGTTTAATTTATCAGGTTATGGGCCCAGGACAGCCATAACATAATGGTAAGCCATAAAAGAAAGATATAAGAATGTAGTAAAATAAAATTTTCTGTCGAAGAAGAAAAGAAACAAAAGAAGAGTAAAAAAATGGCATCATCAAGATTATCGGAGTATCCTAAACTTGAACCGGAAAACTTTAGTAATTGGTTATTTAGGGTGGAATGCTTACTAGACGAAAAAGATGTTCTAGATGTAGTAAAAGAAGATTCGAGTAAAATTAAAGAAGACGAAAAAGAAAAATGGCTAAGAAAAGATGCCAAAGCAAAATCAATCATAGTGCAGTGTCTACAAGACAAATATTTGAATATAGTAAAAGATGCAACTACAGGACATGACATGTTACAAAAATTGAAGAATCAATATCAAAGAAAAAGTGTTGTATCAAAAATATATCTTCGACGACAGCTTTTAACTATAAAATGTAACAACGATGAAAAACTTGAAGATTATTTTATGAAATTTGAAAAACTGATTCGAGAATTAGAATGTACTGATACCAAAATTGACAATATAGACAAAATTTGCTATCTTATGATTGGACTACCTCAAAATATAATTCGGTAATTACGGCATTAGAGACCATGCAACACGATTGCACATTAGAATTTGTGAAGACTCGGCTACTGGATGAGGAACTTAAATTTTCTAACAGAGATACTATTGGGTCTACACAAGCTGAATTCTCTTTAAACAGCGAATCTAATAAATGTTATATATGTGGAAAACCTAATCATTATGCAAGAGATTGTAAAGATAGAGAGAGGACTAAATATAGAGGCAGAGGTAATTACAGAGGAACAAATACTATGTTTAGAGGAACGAACCATAACAGAGGTACACAGAATTCAAATTTTACTAGATCGAGAGGATCAAGAGGTAGAGGACATTCAGTAAACTCAGCAGAAACAAATAATTCCCATTTAGGTTTGTCTGCATTTACAGTAGAAGCAAAAGAATACGAAATAAAATTTGTAATAGATTCAGGAGCTACAGATCATCTTATACAAGACAAGTACGAAAAATATATGACGAAAGTAGAAAACTTAATGAAACCTATAAGGATTAGAGTTGCTGATAGAAATCATCTGTTAAGTACAAAGAAAGGAACAATACTGATATGTGTTAACAGATTAAATATAACAATTGATTGTCTTATAGTAAAAGGTCTATCGAATAATCTTTTAAGTGTAAGAAAAATGAATGAAAAGAACTTCAGTGTAATGTTTACAAAGAGAAATGTCAAGATAACAAATTACTTCTATACTTTTTTCTTAGGACAAGATGAGAGAAAGCTATATATATTAAAAGGTTTATTAAAAGAAGAATGCCATGAAAATGCATTCACAGCAGAGAGTAGAGATGATTTATGGCATAGACGATTAGGCCATTTAAACAAAAAGTCATTAAAAATAATGAATCTACCATTCAGTGAGAATATAATATGTGGAGTGTGTATAGAAAATAAGGCCACAAGGCAACCATTTAAAAGTGTTTTACAACCGAAGTCAAAGGAAATTGGAGAATTATTACACACAGATATATCAGGACCTATGAAACAAACAACAAAAGAAGGCTATTTATACTATCAAACAGTAATTGACGATTATTCACACTATACAGTTGTATATCTATTAAGACAAAAATCAGAAGCAGCCGATAATATTAAAGATTACGTAACAAGGTTTAAGAATGAAAAAGGAAAAATTATTAAAAGAATTCGATGTGACAATAGCGGTGAATACACATCGAGATTATTCAAAAATTATTGCGCAAATCTAGGAATTCAACTTGAATATACTAGTCCATACAGCCCGCAACAGAACGGCACAGCAGAACGCATGAACCGTACACTTACAGATAAGGCGAGAACTATGTTGAATTGCTCAAATCTTCCTAGATATTTATGGGGAGAAGCAGTGCAGTGTGCAGCATATTTGCTCAACCGCTCTCCTTCACAATCTATTAATAATAGAATACCAGTGGAGATATTTGGCAAGAATATGAACCTAGATAAATTAAAAATATTTGGTGCAAAAGCATGGGCTACTAAAATTCCTAAAGGAGATAAGTTTAGCACAAGAGCTAAAGAAGTAAGAATGGATGGTTATTCAAAGACTACAGGATACAGATTATGGGATCCAATAAATGATAAAGTAATAGAATCAAGGGATGTGAGATTTGACGAAAGTCAAACTAGATATGAACAGCCGGAAGTAAACGACAATAATAATATAGTACTAGAAGAAGAAGAGGACAGTGAAGATCATAATAAAACTGAGCGAGATGAAGGAAAGAGAAAGGAAAGGAAAAAGCAAATGAAAAAGATAGAAACTAAAAGAGAGAATCATAGCCCAGGAAGGAATAAAGAAACTGAAGAAGAATATGAATACTTCGAAGATGCACCTGAAGAAACAGAACAAGAAGGAATATATGAAAGAAGTGATAGTGAAGAAGAAGCTATTCAAAGAAAATCAAAAAGAACACTTAAATTACCAGAAAAATATCACGACTATGATTTATACATAGCGTATGCTCTAATATCTGAAATTGAAGGTGACCCAGTAAGATATGAAGACGCTGTAAAAGATGAACAATGGAAAAAAGCTATAAATAAAGAAGTCAAATCGCTAACTGATCTGAAAGTATGGATGGAAAGCAAATTACCAGCTGGCAAGAAGGCTATTGAGGCTAAATGGATATTTAGGACAAAGCAAGATGGTACAAAGAAAGCTAGATTAGTGGTACGAGGATTTCAACAGCAAAATGTAGATACAAGCAATATTTATTCACCTGTGGCAAACATGAGTACCATAAGATTGTCACTATCATTGGCATTAAACAATGATTGGAAAATAAGACAGCTAGATATACCTACTGCTTTCCTAAATGGAAACTTGGAAACTGAAGTATATTTAAAAGTACCCAAAGGTGTGGATGTAACTGGAGAACACAAAGTATTGAAGTTACAAAAGGCACTATATGGTTTAAAAGAAGCACCAAAATGTTGGAATGAACGTTTTAACACATTCTGTAGAAATAAACTCAAACTGAAAAGATCAAAATATGATACATGTGTTTATATTGGAAAAGATGTATGGTTAATTTTATTTGTTGATGATATTCTTCTGATTGGAACGAACAAACAGATAGAGGAAGCAGTGAAGGCATTACAAAGAGAATTTAAAGCAAAAGATATGGGAAATATTACAAGATATCTAGGAATCGACATACAAAGAGATGAAAGCACATTAAAACTGTCGCAGAAGACATTTGTAGAAAAACTATTGGAAAAATTCAGCATGAAAGATTGCAAAAGTATGATAACTCCAATGGAATACAATTTTCAGGCAATGGATGGAGAAATAATTAATGTACCATATAGAGAATTGATAGGTTGCTTGAACTATCTGTCCATGGCGACTAGACCAGACATCACCTTTTCAACAAATTATTTGAGTAGATTTTTAGATAAGCCCACAGAACAATTGTGGAAGGCAGCAAAGAGAATATTGCGGTATTTAAAAGGAACGTCAGATATGGCACTAAGTTTTAATAAAAGTAATAAGAATTCCGTTACAGCATATTCCGACGCAGACTGGGGCGGCGATCACGATAGATAGGAAGAGTGTGAGTGGGATGGCTGTGTTTCACAATGATAATCTGATCTCTTGGAGTTCAAAGAAACAGCAGACTGTCTCACTATCATCATCTGAAGCGGAGTATATATCAGCATCTATAAGTATAAGTGAATTGTTGTTCTTAAACTGGACTAACAAATGAATTTTGTGAGAAAACGACTGCAGTATTATTGGTTGACAACCAAAGCGCTATCAAGATGTTAAACAATTGTGATAATACGAAGAGATCGAAACATATAGATATAAAATTTCATTTTGTTAAGGACATTGTATGTAAAAGTTTAGTGACTGTGAAATATGTTAAAAGTGAGGACAATGTTGCTGACATAATGACAAAATCTCTGAATTCATTAAAGTTCAGATATTTTCGGGGAAAATTGTGTTGCCAAGTTGTATGATGACCAATTTTAAGTTTTGTTAAAAATAATTTAGTATCTATTTTGTTTGTAAAAGTTAAAATTGAAGGGGGGTGTTAAGATATATAAACTGCTTGGTTTAGTAAAGCATAAACTCTATGATTTCTGTAGCGCCTATAAATTTGTATGGCAGCTTCCGCATATCTGTGTAGTAATGTAATGAATAATAAACTTGAGTTGTTACTAAAAACAAGTTTAATTTATCAGTTTATGTCTCCCTTAAGGATCAACAGACTTCAGGTACTGCACTACATCCTGTGAAGTTTGGTATGTTCTTAATGAAAAATAATATTAATAATATACGCCCTGATGGGGTCAAACGTTTAGGAAGAAATCGTATATCAGTAGAGTTTAAGTCCTATCAGGACGCTAACAGGTTTTTAATAAATGGTGTCCTTTTATAGAATAATTATATTGCTACTATCCCTCTGTTTAATATTACTAGAATGGGCATCGTTAGGGATGTCCCAACTGAATGGACTGAGGATGAATTAATAGAAAATATTAAGGTTCCCACTGGAAGCGGTCCCGTCATTAAAGCAAGGAGGTTGAATCGCAATGTTACATCTCTGGGCACAGCAACGGAATGGAAACCAACTCAAACGGTAGTACTTACTTTTGATGGCGGAATTTTAAATGTTACATTATATTTTATTCTAGCTGATTTCAGCCATTGTGGCTGATGATGTTTATGTTGCAATCCATACTAATACTAATCGACTTTAATCAATGTTTTAGTACTAATATAACTCATCGCGCTTCTTTTATTTTAATCTGTGCTAAACCAGAATTCACAAAGTTGTTACGGCAGATCTCTTCACTGCCGAATGTCACAACACAACTTGACATTGGCAAAATAGTCGCCACCGACTCAATTGCCACAAAGAAAATAGAAGAAGAAGACTTCGTAATGTTCAACAGCTTTATAAGCGCCGATCGTTCAGAATTCCACTCTCTCCCTGTTTAATGTTCAATGCTACCCTATGTTTCCAACCTAAAATATTTTTTGATATCGGTATATCGAAAAATAGTCTTTCAGCGAATTCAATTTTTAACAAAGTTGTGGGAGAACGATGGAGTGCCTTCCAGAAAATTTTCATAGATGCGTCCAAATTATCCGATGGTAGCTGCACTGGTGCTGCAGTTTATTGCCATGAGTCTAAAATTAATTTCCAATTCAAATGTCCTAAACTATCTTCTGTGTTCACGGGTGAGTGTGTAGCTATTCTGGAAGCCTGTTTTGTATAGAATCCCATTATATCAATCAGGCTGTCATTTTCTCTGACTCCCTCAGCTGTCTTCAGGCCTTAGCTCAAAACCCCTTTATGAACAAATTATACAGCACACTTCTATTAAAAATTAAACATTCCCTTTGCTTGTGCTTCTAAACAAAAGATTGTTCAATTAGTCTGGATACCTAGCCATTGTGGCATCAAAGGGAATGAACTCGTTGATTCACTGCCCAAAGACGCCATTTCGTCTGAAATCGCCGATTTAAAACACGTTTGCTACCTAGGGTATGACCTATTAAAAATTCCTAAATTAAACCTTCGATCCTCTTGGCAGAATCACTAGAATCAGTGGGATATCTCTAGCAGAAAGAAAGGCAGACACTATCATGCGGTGCAACCGAAAATATCTATCAAATCTTGGTTCGTCCAATTTAAAAAAGTTTCTAAAATAGTTATATCCGTTTTGTGTCGAATACATTAAGACACATAAGACATTGCTGCTTCCCTGTCTTTTTACAAAAAATCCGTGTTAGGGACTCCTCTATTTGTGAGTGTGGAATAGATGAAGGCACTTGGGATCATATTTTTTGTGACTGTCCAAACAATAATCCATTTCTTGACCGTTACAGTCTCCTCCCTAAATTAAAGATTCCTCTCCCAATCAACTTTTCATGTCTTCTCACCTACCCCTCCCCCAAAATACTTGAGGCCTTGATGATTTTTATTCGTGGCAACAATATTAAACTTTAAAATCTTTTCATACTAAGCACTAATATCTATAGACTTCGTACTCACTTTTCTTAAATCCTGCTTTTAATTCATGTCGAAATTGATGTTTAATTCTTCACACGTTTCTCCATCCATTCTACTTGTTATTAGCTGAACTGTCGTCATGGGCAAACATGCAATTAAAAAAAAAAGTTCAACAGCAGTATAACGTGACTAAAAAATATTGGTCAGATCAAATAGTGAATTTTTTTTTTTTGTACTAGTATCCTTAGATATGGATAGTATAAAGTACGAAGCATGAAATTATAGTATAAATACTATAAATATAGTACGTAATCCAACCCTGGTGATACCGGATACGATCCAAAATATTGTAGTATCGTTTAATAAAATATTGTAAAATCGGATTGATCGTACCGAGCATCACTAGTAGGTATGTCAAAATTGCTCATCAAATTGTCAATAGAATAGAATCGAACAGCGTCAAGAACAGCACTAGTGTTGGGTAGCGGGAGGGTGGGTAACTATATAAACACAACAAACCTTTGTTTGCAGCGAAGTTCGTCAATACTCCTTTTGCGTCATTTGATTTTGCGTCCATCTGACTGACGCAGTAACGTACAGTTTGTGTCGTAATATTGTTGTTATTTACATTGAGTAATGGCTGAAGCGCCCGAAAACGAACCTTTAGCGTCGTCAAGCGAGGGCGACGTCGCGCCCGACGCGAAAGATTCCGATGAGCCGTTGACAAAAAAACGTAAAATTACTGACAAAGAGGGGAGCGACAAGCTCGAGCACAGGCTGGGGGGCATCCTGTGCTGCGCAGTTTGCTTGGACCTGCCTCAGGCGGCCGTGTATCAGGTATTCCAAAACAGCTGATCGTGTTGCTCGCATCAGCTGTTTTATTAATCTTTTCCTTTGTTACGTAAGCAGCTGAGCTTTCAGTGCGCAATATAATATTCGTGTCGTAGCGACGCCTACACGACGTAGTTTTATGACCATTCTCAGAGTAGTCTGTATGGCGTCAATGTAATGTATTATTTTTGTTAACATTGTAATTTGGAACAGTTAAGTACTTACCTACCTGTGAATTGTGCCCACTGTTGGGGCTGCTGTTACCTAGTATTATGAATTGTGTTTATTTATCTCATCATGACCTATTCAATTAGACAATGTACCTATGTGTGACCAGTGACCTATTTTATATCTGTATTGTGTACATTATTAGAGTAAATTGTATTATGAATGTCAGTAGGTATGACTAGGAGTTAAGTATCTGTGATATTGTATAGGATAACATTACTAGTGTGTATAGTATGGTCCATATTGTAGCAAGTAATCTAGCATGTAGGTATACACTCTTGTAACATTTCATTTTAAATAAAGAAATGTTTAAGAGATTTATTTCTTCTTTATTCAGAACTCCCTATAAGATCCCAATCCCAAATTTCAAAAAAGTCCTTATTAACAAATTTTGAAACATTAATTTGGTTTTTCAACACAAGATAATTTTATTATTTAAAAAGTGCAATCTATACGCAATTTTATTTAGATTATTACTTACATAGAAATGCATTTAATTGAAAAGTAAACTAGTTTAGTCCATAACATTCAATATTTTTATGTGAACATAATCCTTTAAATTCATCGATTTATACATATACAATATTATACCTACACACAGTGTTCCAATCCACCAAAAAAATTTCCCTCTGCTGTTTATGGTATTTATCGATCAACGGATGCATTTAAAATGCACGAGTAAAACACCCACGTGTCAATTTCAAATAATTTAACTTTTAAAAAATAATGAAGTTGAAGTGACCTTTTCATGAAAAAAATTAAAATAAATTCTGAAAACGTAATTGTCCAAGATATGAATTGTATATAAATATAGTCTGATAAAGCGGCATTGGGCGCATATTTTACAGTTTTTATTTTTAGAAAATCACCTCTGGATACCGAGAAATATTTTTTTTGTCAGATGTTCGTTTTTATTTTTTTTCTCCTTAAAAACTGAAAAGTGCGACTTGTCACTAGCACAGAAATATAGCTCGTAACAAGGCCTATCATTGATAAAAAAATCACGTCGCACTATCGCGGTTTTTAGACGGAATTAAATTTCAAAACATTATGTTAGGGTTGTCACTGTATTTGACCTTAATTAATTTTAACTATATTTTTGCTTTAATACAATAGCTTATCTCATTTAAGCATAAAATTCCATAACATGCTTGGAAGACCTTTTTTTAGTTTAAGTTTTTTTTTACTATTGATACAGGCACGCGTTTGGCCACGATTTAACTTTTATTTTTTTTCGATGAAGGTACACATGTAGCGCGGGAAGAGGTCCACCCTCGTTAGACTGTTGCTAAAACCCCGCGCTAATACATGTAACTTGGAGAAACGGGGGTGAGACACCATGGAGCTGTTACAGACCCATGGCGCCACTTTGCCTCAGCAGGGGCTTACCCAACCTGCTGAGGTTTGTCTACCAGAAGCTGTATGTGAACTTTTAAAACCAGTTCACGAAGAAAACTTGCAGTTGGCGGAGGCGGACGATGAATATTCTTCCAACTATGATGAAGAAGATTCACCTAATGATGACAATGACTTTCCGGTAACACTAGAAAACGAAAGCGATTTGTATGGATAATAATAATAAGTTATAGCTTTGAAAAGATATAAAACTTTTAATGGAGGTAAAATACGATCTCAGGCAGTGTTCGAACATGCGTCCTTCTGGTTAGATACACCAGACGCTTTAGCCAACTAAGCTACCAAGACTAGTAATAGCTTAGACAAATAAGTTATAGCTTATTCATACAAATCACAATTTTATATTATCCGCCTATTAGTAACCGCCCGCGACTTCGTTCGCGTTGAATACAAAATTCATTGTTCCTTGATTCGGGATGACATAGATTCGGTCTTGCTTGATATGATAAGTATGTCAGTGATATCTCTTTTTTTTTTCATTGTATACCACAGTCACAAAAAAAAACTTGTTTGACCTTTTGCGACAACCCTATGTTGTATTATTTGACCTTAGAACGAAATGGCGTATTCTTCCCAAAAACCGCAACAGTGCGACGTGATTTTTTTATGAGTGATAGGCCTTGTTACGAGAAATATTTCTGTGCTAGTAACAAGTCGCACTTTTGAGTATTTAGTGAGGAAAAAAATAAAAAAGAAAATTTGAAAAAAAATTATTACTCCGTATCCGGAGGTGATTTTCCAAAAATAAATACTGGCAAATATGCACCCACAGATGCTTTACGAGACTACATGTATATAAAATAAATATCTTGAACAGTTACATTTGCAGAATGTATTTAAATTTTTTTCAAGAAATTGTCACCTAAACCTCATCATTGTTTAAAAAAAAAGTATTTGAAATTGACACGTGGGTGTTTTACTCGTGCATTTTAAATGCATCCCTTGATCGATAAATACCATAAACAGCAGAGGGAAATTTTTTTGGTCGTTTGGAACACTGTGCTACATAATTATTAAAATAAATGAAATACATAAAAGATTAAAATGTGTTATTGAGTAAATATTTAATTTTTTTTCTGTTCCAGCAGTACCTATTTATTATGTATAGTTTGATTACAGGTGGTACACGCCATCACGGCCAGAGGTAGACCATGTAGTAAACACATACATTTATACTTTTAACTACAGTAATACAACAAAGACTTTAAAAAAAAATACTTTCTGGGTTGTACTCCTAGCTCTAAAACCTTGAAGGAAATTTACACCTTTCACATACCTACATTGTAGATATTGTACAAGCACATAATTTTGCCTTGCAAAATATGTTCACATAGCAATCACTGCGTCACATTGAGACTGGTGTTATATTGCAGTGTAGCAATGGACACCTGATGTGTGCTCCATGCTTCACGCACTTGCTTGCGGACGCGCGCTTGCGCGACGAGGCGGCCACGTGCCCCAACTGCCGCGTGGAGATCTCCAAAATATCGGCTTCGAGGAATCTCGCTGTGGAAAAGACAGTCTCCGAGTTGCCGTCTGAATGCAAGTTCTGCACGTGCGTGTTCCCGCGCCACTCACTGCAGCACCACGAGGAGAACACGTGCGAAGAGAGGTGACGCACCGCTTTGTCGAAATTTTATATTTATACTCATTAGATGCCTACCTGCATAACAATTTCATTGTTGTCGCTGTGGTGGCATTCCAGTAGCTTGGTTAGTAAGTAGTTTTATAGACCGTAATGATGTAGGTAGGTAGGTATAACTGCTGTTTTAAATGATCTCGAAATGAACTCGTTTGAATGGATATTTACGTAGGTAGGTAAAATATGGCGAAGTTGGATTGTTTATTACACTGTTTTACATAACCGCTAGTTGTTTTACACAACAGCTTTGTTATGCAATACAGTTGAACAACGCCAACGTCATCTAGAACTGAATTGTAGCCACTGTGCATACTTACGTCTACGTAAGTACGCACAGTGGCTACAAGTCAGGTAAAAGCTCGTCAAAATAACCCTAATTTCTTCTAAGAAATTAGGGTTATTTTGACGAGCTTTTACCGTTGTTATGCCAAACAGCTCCACGACCGCCAAATGACGGATTGTTAGTTTTAGTTCCAAAATTAACAATCCGACGTTTCATTTCACGCTGTTTTACAAGACCGGTAATCGTTAACCCGCTGTTATTGACATCGATGAATGCAAAACGCATGTTGAAGGTCAGCAATTCTGAAAAACTGCTAAACGTCATTCAGCTAGCTGTTTTGCATACATATAACGTAGTTGTATTGTGATTGTGAAACAGCTAGCGGTTACGTAAAACAGCGGATTATACAATCCAACTGTAACATTTATATTTAAGGTGGGGAAGTAAGAATGAACACGCTCGTCTTACACTCTATTGGGAGTTCTTAGCGAGTCACAGCATGTAAATACAAAACAGTAGAATAGAAAGCACCTGTAGGTAACTATTTATCATACTTTAAAGTAATGCTCATCTTAACGTGGCGACATATTTTTATCCCTCAGGAAGTTCAAGTTCTCGCAAATCGTAGTCAATACGTCACCAAAGAGGCCTTACGTCGATAGTTTGGTTCGCATTGTGTCCAGTGTGTACTGGGTGGTGGTCGGGGCGCTGCGGCGCGCCGGCCTCCCGCCCGCCAGCGCCCCCGGCTCCCCGCGCTCCCCTCGCGCGCCGCTCAAGCGACGTAGGCACCGCAGGTGTGTCTCACTGTTCACTGCTCACTGCTCGATGCTCCACTAACACGATACTCATTACGCTTGGTAACACCTGGTGTAATGCGAACCGAACTCATCGCCCGCCTTGAGCTTGTTTCTTGCCCTGTATGTGGCTTCGGATATACTTAACCCAGTCTCTCGGGTGGCTTTGCTATCTAAAGCATGATGTGCATTAGCGCAAACTGTCATAATTCGTCAAATCCTATTTGTAACGGTCTGCTGAACTGGTGAACATGAAGCTCCCGAAAACTGGTCTTCCTAGTTTTCGGGAGTTCTGCAGAGCGTAGAGCCCAGTCGCGTTACATCGTTGGTAACGTGTAGGAGTGTACAGTAGGCGGAGGTGCATATAGATGCAGGCTCATTAGCAGCGCACCGCAGGCACTAGGCAGCAGTAGTGAGTGAGTGTGGTGCAGGCTGACGGGGTGCCGGTTCGCGTGCATCGGCTGCCCGTGGCTGGGCCCGGCGCACGAGCGCGGCGCGCACGAGGCGGCGTGCGCGCACCCCGGCAAGTCGGCCGCCGACGTGCTGGCCACGCTCGCCGAGCGGGACAAGCGCGCCAACGACGCCAGCGCTGTCTACAACCAGGTGCTGGACCTGCTCTCCTATGAGAAAATCACTTTTAATGGTGAGTTCATAGCGCCCGCGCCGACGGGAAACTATGATTGTACCTATATTTCCATACGTACCTATCTGTAGTTATTCATATTGTCTAGTGTAACTGTAATCACATTACTGAACTCACATTATTTGATCTGATAACTGAATAATTATGTTTGCTTTTCCTGGGGTGCATTTTATAGGTATCATGTAAAATGACAAAGGTACGATTACAAAGATTGTATACTAACAGTGTTAACAGAGAGTGTGTTGTAGACCTGCAACTGAAGCCGTACCGCACGGAGGAGTTCGTGCACAAGCTGTACTACGAGACGTCGCGGTTCTCTGCCTTCGGCCACCAGTGGGTGGTGAAGGCCTTCGTCAACAAGAACCAGCGCGACCCCACGCAGAGCTCGCAGAGAGAGATCACCTACCAGGTACATGGTGATACCATACCGTAGCACTATTTACACAGCTGGACTCGTCTGCTCCAACAAAAGCACAGTTACTCCAATGATGATGTTTGCGTTTATTCACTCAATTGAGCGTTTATTATCTGACATGAATCCACACAGTACCTATCTGACCCAAGATCCGGAGTAGGTACTTATATCTTTCAATTTACAAAGTGTTTATTTTGTCAACTGTCTCATTAGTCTAGTGGTCCTAAGCGTGCCTGCTATGCTAAAGGTCTTGGGTTCGATTTCCGGGTCGAGCAATCTGTTGTTTTTTTTTTCTGTGACATTCTCAGTAGTATAATTTCATAGAAATACCCAATATGGTATGTTATTAGTTATGTGAAATATTTATTTCGTTACCAACTGCTTGACCCGTGACGTAAGGTATTTAAAAACGGTTCTAGTGTCGTTAGCAGTTTTTTTTTTAAACTGGTACTGGAGGTCATGGACACTAGGATAATGGGGGCACTTGCCTATAGTGTCCAACGGAATAGAGAGGCCTGAATCTGGTAATGCGGCAGAGCCCCTTTTTTATGGAGGAAAAATCCTCGTAGATCGTTTGTCACCTTGGGAAGTGGGTAGGGTATGTAGGACTCCTATAAACTAAAAACCGTATTTGCATGTGACATGCTATGTGATGATATTCGCCACGATCGTGACAGGATGTGGATCAGCGTTTTACACATATGCCGCTCGTAGGCTATGCAATTTTTGTAGCAAATGCCCCTTTGCCGCCCCAAAAAACTGCTGCGCACTGGTAAATTCGCCGCAAAGCTGCTGCCAAAATGGAAAAAAGTACTGAGGAACCTTGGAAGCGATTCGTGATAATTCTATCATAATTCAGTGCAGTAGCATAGCTCACAGTCCAGGCGAAGAGGTGTCGTAATAATGAATTATGCAGATACTAGATCCTTATAATACGTGCAGCTTGCCCTGCAGTTGATCCTGAAGAGTAAGACGGCGGCGGCGCTGGGCGTGCAGTGGGTGGTGCTGCGCGGGCCGTACGGCGAGGCGCGGCTGCGGCCGGCCGTGGCCGCGCACGCCTTCCGCGACGACTGCGCCGACGCCGCGCCGCTGCCGCTGCCGCTCGCCGACGACAACGACACCAACCGACTGCTCTCCAACAAGGCCATACACTTCAGGTATGCATTGCGACTGACCACTCACCGCTGACCGCTGACGAGTACCTTCGACGACACCTGCACCGACCGACCGGTATGCCCTTTGCCGAGCTACATTTATTATCTAAAAGGTCCGTATTTTCTTCTACACGAAATTTCACGAACTTTACTTATGTCCTTGCCTCGTTTGCAGGCTCATAATGTTTCTGTCTTCAAAGTGATGACGGCCGGCGGTCCGCGTCGCCCTGCTACTCGACGTCTATAATCGCTTTATACTCACACTATGCGTTTGCCAAAGAAAAATGCAATCATACTACACACACACACACTCACTTGTACAGTAACACACGTTTGATATGCATTTATAGACCAATCGAGCATCAATTTTCAATCGAATCACGATAGTTACCTGTTACGATTGATTTTTATTTAATTTCTATACATAATTATAAAATTAAATATTGTTCCTTTATTTGATGTTTACTTAAAAATTAATAGTGAAACAGTGCAAAATTCAAAAAACACGTGTTCGAGATTATAATTGAGTACAAATTTATATTTATTGGGGATTTGTTCGTTGTCTTGTTAGTGATGTAAGTATTGACTAATAGATGTTAATAATTTAGCGTAAGCTTTTCGCTTTGAAAAGACATTTGGTGCGGTTACTCTGGTTGTGCTAAAACTTTACGCGGCTGGTGGAAAACATATGATTATATGTTAAAATATTTTAGTATACTTATCTTATTGATACAAGATATTGAAATAGCCAGCTACTTACGTACTTTTATAATCTATTTTAAGATTTGGCTGCACGAAATATCAGAGTGACTGTATTGAATTCACATTTATTACATAATGGTAATAATTACATTAAAATTTATATACGTATTTATATGAATATTTTGAAGAGTTGTTTTATATAAATCTTATGTATTTGCATGTGACTTTTAATTAACGGCCCCACGACGAAGTGTATAATCATCAAAATTATTATTTCTATCGTAAAATCTGGGGCAAGTTACAATAATTTTATAAAGTAATTTATATTTATTTACTATTAGTAATAATTTTGGGTTTCAATTAAAGTGCTAAGTTATTGAAGTGGTTTATTTTCTTTAAAATATCACATATTTCTGGCAGAAAATCCTTGTAAAAATATACAACTCTGTCTCCTTTTATTGGCCTAATCCACATTCTATCAGCAACCTCAACCAGACACCGCCCATAGGAGTACCGGCGACGCCGGCGCTGCGCCGCCTTTATTAGTGGAGAAAATAAAAATAACAAGCAGATTTTAGCATAAAATATTGAACGATTTATTATATATCAGTAAGGTTTGCGCCTGTTAACGTGTAGCTTGTTCATAGAATGCGACAGTTTCCTGGAGGTGTGTCCGTTCTCTGGCATTGCGTTCACGCTCGCGCTCCACACGCTTATGATGGCCGACTCGCCCGTTGTCACCAGAATGTCTCTCTGTGACGAGAAATAAAATAATTCGATAAAAATACAATGCATTTTCGGATTTAAATGTGACGCCTCCAGACTTTACAACAGAAGACTAATTAATTCGATCACTTCTACGTTTAAAAAAAACGTCGAACGAACGAACGTATGGTAGGATAGATCTATTGGGTAGATCTTTGGAACTAAAGAAAAGGGGCCTCGCTGATGCGACTTCGCCCACGGCTATATTAGTCCACGCTACTAGGGATTGCAATTCGAAAACCGGATCCGGTAATCCGGCATCGCTAAACGTTTATTGGACCCGGTCACCGAATCAGATTATGCCAATTTTCGGCAAAACAAAACGCGTTGTGCCGCATGAGTAGGTAGGAAATGACTGCATTTGAAAGTGAAGGAGTTAGAGGAGAACCTGTCTGCTCTTCATAGTTTGTTCACAATAAAGCCGACAAGTGTTAGAAGCTAAAGGGCCTTTTCGCCCGCTGCACGCTGGATGTATTTGTATGTAGCTTTATTAGAAGTCGATTGGCAGATGACACAATTAACACTATTTTTCAATAATATACCGTACATATATGTATATATATGTATCTAAAAATGAATCCTTATTTTCCTTGGGCAAGGCATCACGTGTAAACTGGCTGGACTGTTTCCGCAAATCCTTTGTGTTCGTAATGACAATTCTTATGAAAGAAAAAATAAAGAGAGTGGCGCGGAAAAAAAAAGAAAACGACTATTTAAAACCTTCGCGCGTCCTATGGGATGCGATTGAAACTGCGGGTAACAGCTAGTATAAAATATTATTTATAGAATACACCAAACTAGATCTAGTGGTGATTCATAATTATACATTATGTATGTAATACTAAAGTACATAGGTATACCAATTTAATCAATCACTCATTTTTTTCATAATTTCCATGTTCCTCTTGGAACGAAAAGCTTGATTAATCTAGCCGGATGGGAAATGACACCGCATTGCAATTCCTGCACGCAACGCCTCTGGCTTGCGGTGTAGCTCGATTTTAATACTCTCACAGCTGAAGGTTTAATTGGCTCAGACCGGTTGGGCCAACGTGTGGATGTTGGAGCAGTGATAACTCGATTCAACAGAGTTAAAAAGCATGACGTTACTTTTAATGGGTTTTAAACTGCAGTTTATGACCGGTTACACTAGCGTCATCTAACGTTACTTATAATGGGGACGTACTAGACATGAGTCCGATATATCAAAACATTTAAAATCCGATTTCAGTCACAAGATTTTTATGGCATGTGGCACATCATTAGTAAGAGGATAGACTGGAGAATTAATGAGGGAGTTGGAAGATCCTTCGCTTTTGGTTTTTTTTTGTAGCCATATAAACAGCTGTAACACGTACAGCTTTTTAATTTAAGTTTTAACTTTGCGAGTGAATTAAAAAAAGCTAGGTGACTAATGTCACTAATTTTGTATTTAAAAGTACTCTTAAACAATATACATCGAAATAAAATTAAAACTCAGGAGTCTACGCATTAAATTTTTTTTTTAAATTGTATTTGAATGTAAAATTTGAGTCTTTTTTAGTAAAACAATAAAAAGTCGATAAAAAAAATCCACAGGGCATGAGGGGTGTTAAGGGGTCAGAAAGGCTAGCAGATGACCCCTTGTGTCGACCATTTCAATTTGGCACACGATGCACCAAACACCCTGTTTAATTGCAATATATTAATTGCTCTTCATCTTTATGGAAAAAATAACTATTTATATTTATATTGCAATTAACTTATCTTATCTTGACTTGAATTGTCTTGTTTTTTTTTTTTTTTTTAAGCTTACATTAGCTTTAATTTTATCCACTATTGTATGATTATCAAATAATTGTATCAAATGATCGCACTAATTCGTAATGATTTTGTTTTAATGTAAGCCCTCTATTATTGTATTTAATTCTAATCAATTTCTGTTTTACTATTTTATACTTTGCATGGTTTCCCTGTTAATATTTTTATTTAATGTATCGTAAGCTGTGGTTGCCTTCGACTAATGAGCACAAAGCTTGTAAAACTGTGTTTATATAATTATGTATTTAATGTGCGTCATTTAATGGCATCCCATAATTAAATAAATAAACAAAATATGTTTGATGGTGTGAAAGAGACAAAGTGGTTTTAAAATCCAAAAACGCCCATGTCTAAGAGGTACTTACATCCTTATCATACCAGCAGCGGCGGACCGTCTGTTTGTTGCCAACGAAGTTCGTGCTGGGCTGTAACTTCTTGTCAACTACCGTCACTGATCGCAACACGTCCCTAAAAAATATAACAATCTCATATTTTTTAACGGACTTCAAAAATGAGGAGGTTCTCAATTCGACCGTGTTTTTTTGTATGTTTGTTACGCGATTATTCCGTCAATTATTCATCGATTTTGATAACTCTTTTTTTGGTCGGCAGGCATACTTCAGAGGTGGTCGTATAAAAATTTGCTCAAGATCTAATCATAAAATTTACAACAAAATGACAATAAAACGTAACGACTATAAAATGATAACGTCGTCTAGGTATACGTAAAATACTACTCGTCACTCAAAATGTTGAAATAAAATAACTTTTAAGAAAAAGTAAACCACTTTCAAAAACATAAAATAATGTTATGTGCGAAACAGTTTCGGAAGTCGGTGGCGAAATTAAAATAACAGCAATAATTGAGTCAGTCAAAATGTTTTATGTCAATTAGACCACTAGAATAGGTAGGTACTTTTGATAAAATAAATTTTATAACAAAAAGTAAAACCACCTTAAAAAGATAAAAATAATGCGGTTTTACTTTTTGTTAGAAAAGTTATTTATTTCAAAAATTTTCGTAACTTGTCAAAACTGCATCAAATTGAAATGGGAAGCACCAGCTTTCATATAAAAAAAAAGAATCATCAAAATCCGTTCACCCAGTCGAAAGTTCTGACGCAACAAACATAAAAAAAAACAGTCCAATTGAGAACCTCTCCCTTTTTGAAAGTCGGTTAAAAAGTCAAAATTAGTTGCACCGTTCCAAAAAGTGGGTCTTATGGAGAAGACCCGGCAAGAAACTCCATAAAAATAATATATTATTATGAATATCTGTTTTAAACACCAATTATTTTGGTCCTTTGTAATCACTTAATCAGTCACTGTAAAATAGACATAATCACATATTGAGATAGGATAGATTAAACTTGTCTTTAATACAATAATCATCAGTATAGTTTGTTCCGCATAGATAACTCACCCATTGCCTTCATAGGAGCCAGCTAGTAGCACTGGCAAGTCATCTATCGACATATATGTGTCTACTAAGTAGCAGTCGTCGCCTTTACTTCTCTGGAATTATAATGATAGAAGGATACAACTACTACACTACTTTGTTACTTACATAATTATACTACTCAAAATAATGGACTTTAGGAGTTAATCATTATCCAAGTTTATTTCGGCGTTTTTTGACCTGCCTAAGATATAAACTAGTGTCATGATTTTTGTTTTATTTTATTACTTTAGAAAACTTACAGCTAACACAACAAAATATAATAAAAATAGTTAAATATGGCCAATTACAAGTTTTCGCTAATATCACATTATGTAACAAGTAATAATATCAAGTAGACAGACAAACTAACAGCTAAAGATTGTTGAAAAATTGGTTACTTAAAATTTGTTTTAGCTTTTGAACACTTGTAGAAAATAAGTCAATATCAACACTTTGACACACTTCATTAAAATTCCTAGTAACCCTTGCTAAATAAGAATTTTGTTGATATATACATTGGTAAACAAAAAGTGAGGTTTTTGTAACAATGCAAATGGCACATAAAGTCAAATTTTGCTCGTAAGCTCAGGTCATTCAGGGTTGAACCACTCACTAAACTAAACAGGTATGCCAAACCAGCTATTTTCCTCTGCTCTAATAATGGAAGAATGTGATATTTCCTGCAATGGCTGAGATAATCAGGCAGGTTTTTGCCCTATATTGAATGTACTGTAGAAATCTTTTTTAATATTTTCAATATGATTGATTGACGTTAAGACATGGATATAATTAGCATTCCCAACAGGTGAACAATATTATAAATAAGTGACTACATACAAAGGAACAGTAAAGGAATATCACTTAACATCGGGCGAAGTGGCGGTCAAGAGTTTTTATATTCTAAATGTCAGCAGATATTATCAAAATAAACCCTAGTGCGTTCAAGGTTTTTTTAAATAATATTACATAAATATATATAGAACTCACCTTTATACTCCTAGATACTTTATCTCTACTGAAATTTTTCAACATGTCGCCACTGTCCGAGTCCCACAGCTGGAAGTCATTAGACTGTGTGATGCAGGCCACCTGGCTTTCATCCAGCCATGAGAGCTTCTCCACTGAATTCTCAACATTCAAGGAGTATGTGAGTGCATCATCTTCTACCTGCTCCATCACATTGAACACATTTAGGAGGCCATCCAGGGAACCTGTGGCGAGGATTTCTGTCTTTGCTGGGTGGAATTTAACCTGGAATAAATTGATAATTATGTTGTGCAGCTGACCAGTGCAAAATATAGGTTATTATTATTCCACCTTTACCACATAACAACAATAGAGTTATACACACATTTGCAGTATGCTACCTGTGTAATGTCATCAGTGTGAGAGTTCCAGTAGCCTCCCAGAGGTTTTGGCAGGCGGTTGTCCCAGAACACTAGGTAAGCATCATCCTCTACTAGCTGGCTGCCAGCACACAACACCCGACCATTACAGGAAACATCCATGCATTCATATGGCCTTACTAACTCTTCTTCCTTATCTGAGAAAACAGGATTTTAGAAAGAAATTAGAAAAAAATATTGTATAATTTTGTTGAGGATAGGAAGAAAAGTAGCCCTTTTGTGACAACTCATTTAGGTTTACGATTTGTTTTTAGGGAAACAATGGTATCCTGTCCAATGGGTTCTGAGCTAGTAGACACCTTATCAGCTGGGATAATTCACTAGGGTCCCATAAAATATTTTACCTTTATACTCCTGTGCACAGCTACCACTGGCCCTTGTATCCCACAGTTTGACCAGTCCATCCTGCCCAGCAGAATACACCAAATGGTCCTCTTTAGGATCACACACTACTTCACTGAGGGATTTCTCATGTCCACTGAGTCGGCAAACCTTTGTTAAAGAGGTATTATTCAGCTGGTACACTTCTATACTGTTGTCTGACAAACCTATGGCCAGTTTAAGTGACCTGAGAATAAAAAATATGTATGTACATAGTTTAGACATGATATTCATGAAAAAGACATACTGCACCAACCCCAAGTAACTTGTGATAAGGGCAGGAGGATGAGAATTCCTGTTTTTTTTATATAATCAAGTTATATGATATATAATTTATTTTGTATTTTATTTATTTAAATTTTATTACTATAAAATATACATCTTCTAAAAGTGTCTGTCTGTCTGTCTTGGCAGTGGGACAGTAAAAAGGGTGGGTTAAAAAGTTGATTTCAAATGAAAGTATTGACCAGTAGTAATTTCTATCAATTCAATTTCTTTCATTTAGAAAAAAAAGTAAGGCTATGTACGACTATTTGAAAACAAAGTGTTAGTTCTCATAGCTATACCTACACAAAAAATACAAATGTAACATAAACACAATAAAAATAATTATGTGGAATACTTACTTAGTCACGTCCAATTGATTTATGTAGGATTTTTTAAGTGATACTGCGATTTCTGCAAGTAACTTGTATTTATTTTGAAACTGTTGCTCTAGAACCTCAGGCTCTACGGTGTCTCTATCAACCTCTTCATTATCAATAATATCAGTCATTATTTTACTGATGATATTATTTGACTTTCTTGGTTTTCTTTTACACGATCACGATGTAAATAAACAAATTATTTTGAGTTTGAGGTTATGAGGCTAATCGAACAGCTGCATCTGCATGGTAGCCACAGACTACTAAGAGATACTAGTATATGGTAGCACGGACAACAGACTACTTAGAGAAATAATTGTATATTATATTAGTCTGTTCAGAAAGAGAACCGTGTGAATTATATTACCACTGAGTTTGTAATTAAAGAAGCTATGTCATAGTCAGCATCTCAAATATTTTTTAAACTTGATGACACCGGCATTTCCTAACTGGCGACCTCTGAGAAAAAACACTGAAACAAACTCAGAGAATCATGGTCTCTTTTAAAGTCCAGGCATAATATTTAATAGGAAATATGTGAATTCCAATGTAAGACAATGAAATGAAATGACCTTTAGAAGAAAGAGCCATTGCGGCTTTAAGTAGACCAGTCCCAACTGACGGCACGCATGCATCAGTCATGGATAGCTCGACCACAGCTCGACCATAATCTAGGGAGCTAAACAACACGTCGCACGTACTCTTGAACTCTATTCCGATACATCGACATTGGAATTGTGCCGTTTCGTCAAGTTTCATAACATACCATCAGGCCTGTATTTCCCGAAGGGTTAGGCAGAGGCGTACTTAATGTACACCCACAGTTCTCCTGGTATGTTTATAGTGGGCGAGCCTATAGCCATTAACCGGGCACTAATCCAGACTCCGAGCTGCTACTGAGAATTTCATAGAAAACTCAATAACACTTTGCTCGACCTGGGGATCGAACCCAGGACCTCTAGCGTAGCAGTCGCGCTTGGGACCAGTAGACTAATGAGGCAGTCGAGTGAATGAGGAGTCATTGGCCAATCAGGGATGCCGATACAGGGTATTTGCCTGCCTGCCTGCCAGCCTACTAGTCTACGCAAATGTTTCACTGATCTGCAGGCTTACTCTTGAAAACAATACAATACCAATCCAAACGTGATCCGATTCCAATGTCAATTTGGCTGTCGGGCGATTTCGTACTCTTGAGCACAAATCCGATAACCTTGTATCGGCATCCCTGATTGGCCAATGGTTGGGTCGTTTCCCAATCCTATTTAGTTCACTCAATCACCGCGCAATATTGAAACAATTTGGCGCTAGTCTCGGATTCAAGAGTACGAAACTTGATGAAACGGCACAATTCCAATGTCGATGTATTGCAATTGAGTTCAAGAGTAAGCCCCCAGATATATATCTCAAAGCCGCCAGACCGCTTAAATCTGTGTATATCTAATTATCTAGCTTACATAATACTCACATTTACATTTTCCTTTTAAATTAATAATTGAGTAGATACATTAAATTGAATGTCACAAAAAAAGTTTCTTAGAGTTTCTAAAAGTTTCGAATGGGCCGGCTCGACCGGAGTGATACCACGGCCTCACAGAAAACGGGCGCTACTATCAGGCGATCCGTCTGCTTGTTTGCCCTCCTATCCCATAAAAAAAGTTCAGTAATTAAATAAATATTATACTTATGCAGAGGGCAAATATTACACCATTGTCTGTTAATTGTTGGGATTTATTTGACAAAAAAATACACTTTCCAACAAGGCATAGAGTCAAAGTCAAAATGTTTTAGATAGACATAATAGAGATAGATACACACGGCTCAGTCGAAATTGACAAATGTTAGTCGGATAAATCCGATTTCGGTGGTTAAAGAGTTGAATGAAGCATTTTGTTTTTTTTTTCATTTGTAGGTAGTTCTGCGATGAGTGCCACGATATCTCGGACCAACCCGCTCTATATCTCCAGCGGCCAGTCTAGCAGTCAGTACTTTTAAAGATATCGGGGGAATCCTGTTTATATCAGATGTTGAGTCAGAAAACGCCCATCTGATGTAACGCTCCATTCGAATGTGATCTACAAAATAAAATTAGTAATTTGTGTAATGGGGTACTTTCGTCGATTCCTCGATTTAGTTCGAGTACTACCGTGCCCTGGCCTTACCAATGGCTGGATCGACGATGGCAAAGGCCCGCTTCACGTTTTCCACGGTAACACTCTTGTTAGCGGCATGCTTGCCGCCCAGTTCGGCAACTACCTCCCGTATGTACTTGTCCTGGGCCAACTGCCGCTGTCGGTACAATTCGCGAGCGAACTCCACGCGGTCGAAGCCCTCCTCGTTCTGAAAAGCGAAATACAATGCAAACAAATTTAATAATTTAAGGCGGATCGTTCAGCTGAGCCCGCGAAATTTAAATTTCAAGTGATTTTTCGCAGTTTGTAACATGAGCCATACAAGGTCCATTTTCGATTTAATACAGAAGCAGATGTCTATTTAGTTATTTTGGTATGTTTTTATTTTGAATTATTCAAATTGAATAGCTGTAGCTACCCACTTTTGTTTCCTGACAAAAGACATCGCACGGGGTGAAGGATAAAGAATGAATATATCTATTAACCCCTTTTTTGTGTAATCTAAATGACTTGTATAAATCCAGAAATAAAGAAAGAAAACTGAACATGAGTTCTGTTGTTAATGGTCAAACCTCTAGGAACAGTTTATCCAAGTTAATGTCGCTGCTGTTGATTTTCAGTTTCAGCTGTTTACGAACCACGTCCATCAGGTTCTTGATATCAACCTCACTCTTTAACGGAAACGTCGCTTTCGATATCTTCTCAAATTCGTCTATTGTAATGTTCTGTAAAGAAGGATTTTAAATTTCACTTAACAAAAAGAGCAGGTACCCTACCGTAAAGCAGTGACTGGGTTTATACTTCTGTAGGTATAGGGTAAATTACTTGTCAATGTTTTAGATCTTTAGATGGTGCTGGCGTATCCTAAAATCCTAACTGATGACGTCTGAGAAGAAACGCCGGAGCAAACTCTGTGAATCATGATCTCTTTTAATTTAGTCCAGAGGTTCGTAGAGGCAAGGCGCAAGGCCTAAGTAAAATTGGAACAAATGTCTACCTCGTTATCCTTGCTATGCTTGTAGAGGTTGTCCCGGAGAGCGTGCCAGTGCGCGCGGTGGCCCCAGTAGATGTGCTCGCTGAGGTGCGCGTGCAGCACGCCCCAGAACAGCTTCACCTGAGGCTCGTCCAGCATCTGCTCCGCACCCGCGCACAGGTTGTACGCCCACTCCGCGCGGACGGACGGCTGCTGGTATCTGGACGATGGCGATAAACAAAATACCTATGAACTTTCAACTTTCGACGTAAATACTAGAACTTAACAAGAGTTTTATTTAAAAAGAATGCCTGATGCCAGGTAACCTTTTTTTTATAGAATATGGAGGCAAGCCTTTAGATACGATAGATTTATACACACAAGTGAACTAGGTAATTATTTTATCATTCCTAGATAGGTAACTGAAATGTTGCTCAACAGAATTACCTGTCTTCAAAGTACTTGGTGACATAGTCCTGCATGGACATATCGAGGCTCCCCATTTTACCCAGCCAGATATCGTTGATGATGACGCTGATCTCTCGCCGCGACAGTCGCAGGTTGCGCACCTTACCCTCGTAGCGCAAGTATGGAGGTATCACTGGGTCTGTACCCTGGTAAAATCAAGAAACATACGAGTACTACTACTTAGTAATATTAGTAATGGAGTACCTACCTATGAGTCTTTATTATCTACTTATGTTCTAAGTTTTGC
Organism: Acronicta aceris; assembly: GCA_910591435.1. Classification (NCBI taxonomy): domain Eukaryota; kingdom Metazoa; phylum Arthropoda; class Insecta; order Lepidoptera; family Noctuidae; genus Acronicta; species Acronicta aceris. The sequence goes on along the minus strand of OU342774.1, from coordinate 14,210,786 downwards.
TGGCGGTACGAGGATGCGTAGCGATGCTGTGGGACGGTGTGTGTTACCACCAGAGATGTGCTAGGCGGCTGAGCGGTGCGAGAATGTGTAGCGACTCGTTTCAGATGCGAGCGGTGGGAGGTGTGGTGGGAGCGGAGCACACACACCCCTGCCCGTTGCTTTTTTCCACTGATCTTTGACAAACACCGTCTAGTGACTGCTATTTTTTCGCTGGAGTCCGTCTTTAGCACTCATCCTTTCCTTGTTTTGTATGTACAAAAACTCGTTCCGCTGAGCCGTTTCCACTAGAGCTGAGCGAGGTTAGGTAAATGAAGTGATTCTATGGGTTCTTGACAATCATACCCCTCGCTACGCATCCTTGCACATCTCTGGTGGAAACGCAGCTTTACACTAAGTCCGGCAAAACCCGTGAGAGCTAGTTTCTTTTCCTATTTCCTTATAGGATCCTGTTTTGCAACAATTAGGCTAACAAATTCAGTACCTAATTGATTTATTTGTTCTTACAAGTCCATCAAAATATTCCAGATGGTCGCTTTCAGCGGCTGGGCCTAGTTCTTTCAGTAACACTCTGAGGATGTTTTGCGAGGACAGCCCGCTCGCTAAGTGCCTCCACCTGGAAAGGATTCGTCCAGGATTATCTGATGTCAGATAATCCTAATGCAACTGCATTGGCGGATATAATCTTTTTCAATATTCTATGTTGAATACCTGTCTCGTCCTCCGCCAATGAAGTCAGCACACAGTTCCCACTGTGGCCTGGGAGTGCCCGAGCGTTCTAATTCGTTACAGCGCTCCTTTGTCTCGAACAATTCCTCTTCAATGGACGTTTTGCTTGCTATAGGTAAGGTAAGAAGAAGTTTTTAGGTCCATTGTAAAGACAAGCCTAATTAAAACTTCGTCTATTGAGAATCATTTAGTTCGTACATTTCCCAACCTAAGATATAAACCCAGGTCCACTATTTAATCTCTATTTTACCAGTCAAGCCTCTTTTGGGCTCTGTGGAAGAGTTAATTATTAGAAGATACCTACCCACTTTGGTAGCAACCAGGCACACAGTTTGTGAAATGACGAATTTATAAAGATAGTGAAGGAAAAATTCAATCGCGGGCATGATTTGAACCTGCGTCTTCTGGATGGCGTTGGATACACCAGACACTCTGACCTCTAAGCCACCGCGAACCCCACCCGCCTGATTGAATTTTGCCTTCACATTCTGAATTTACGTCATAAGGTGACGTTAGACGCAGGTTCGAATCCTGCCCGCTATTGAATTTTTCTTCCCTAAAATATCTTTATAATCTTAGCATAAAAAATGAAAAAAAAAACACAAAAAGATGATGAATTTATAGTTTTTGATATAGCCTAGGTACCAATCATCGTTCGTTAGTGTACTAATGAGAAGCTATCTTTGTGGGTACAGGCAGGTAGCTACTGACCTTTAAGCCGATTGTTAGCTGTCCGCAAAACTTTGAATTCTTCTTCCAGCTTATCTAGAGCTTTGTTGAGGTTGTGGTACTTCGCCTCCAGAGTGTCGTATTCCCGACGAGGGACGGTGTCCGCGTACTCGTCTGTCATTTTTTTCAGATCGGTTTGGGTTATGGACAGCTGTTCTCTAAAAATTAAGAGTAGGTATCTTTTTGTTTCGTCTTAAATATATGACCTAATTCCTGTTAGTAAATGGGTCAATATTAAATCCTCGCTATCAAAACATACGAAGACTAATTTAAAAATCTATATAATATATACACGTGGGATTTGGCAGATTTACCTACTCCCGGCCTACCACAGAATTCAATATCACCTGCATCTATCGAGTGCTATTCTCAAAACAACTGGGTCTCCGTATGACTCGTCCACCGGATAAGAGCTGCCGTCTAACTCTTTGAGCTTCACCTGCAGCCCCAAGTTCTCGAAGTACAACGTGTAGCGGGCGTCGCGTTCCCTCATCAGCGTTAGGTAGTCCGAGAACTTGTCGTCGTTCAGCTAATCACAATCGGTTATGTAATGTTAATATGATATGAATTAATGCAGTGAGTATTCCACAGATGCTGATCATGAATTCATGATTATATGTAGGTAAGTATTTGGAAAAAGTAAAACACGAGTAAGTATATAATTATAAAAAACAATATAATTATTGGAATTTCTATAACAACAGTTTTTGCACCCAAGATAAGAAAAACATGTAGAATCATAATAAGTATCTAAAACATTGCACAGATTTGACGTGAAAGCTGCACAAACAGAGCAGTGGCTTATACCTTAGGTATTATATTATACCTACATTAAAGCAGAAATGCAAGTTGAACATACATAGGTATATCTTTACAAGTCAGACCGAAACACGTAAGATTATATTCCTTAAGGCGGATCGTTCAGCTGAGCCCGCGAAATTCAAATTTCAAATGATTTTTCGCAGTTTGTAGTTGTATAACAAGTTCTAGATTCATGGCAGTTGCAATTGCGACATTAACTATACAACATTCACAACTGAGAACTAAAGCCTTTACTTATAAATCCTTATCAAGCCAAAAACTTGGCACAATCTGTGTAATTGGTCAAAATTAACATTTTACACTACTTTTAGCTACAATAATGATTTTTAAGCAATGGTTTTAGATACAAATTGTGAGTTTTGTATAGTTAATGTCGCAATTACCATTATCATGAATGCAGAACTTATTATAGACCTACAAACTGCGAAAAATCACTTGAAATTTGAATTTCGCGGGCTCAGCTGAACGATCCGCCTTAAATATTATATGTACAATCGACGAGTGACAGCCGGCTGTTCATTTTTCTCAACCCTTTTACTTTTTATTGAATAGGTATATTATGGCGAAAAGAGTCTTCCACCATACCTTAGGACTCAAAACAATTATCTCATGGGCATGGGACTAATCTCACCAACTGTAGGCAATAAATGACCACAACTAGCTGTGCTTCCGTGTTGCAATGCCTATTTTTCGATTTTTTTTTGTTATATACCTTCGCGAGCGTAAGCGTCTGAAACCACCAGTTTCATCAAAATCAGTCTAGTCATTTTCGAGTATCATGAGATTAACGCACAGCAGTTTTTTTTTTCAATACTCAATTTGTTTATTGCACTCCACAATGTTAACAGGTGTTAAAAAATAAATATAAAAGTACCCTTTTGTTCATTAGGTATAACTTTTCATTATAACATTAGAAATCTCAAAATAATATGATAGCCCAGGATATGTAACTGATCTCCAATATAAAAAAAAATAATGTATTTAGATCCAAAATTAAGTTATCTAAAATACACATTAATGATTGTCAATTTATTATATTCAATTAACCCTTCAGTACTTAACAAATTACAAAAACAATGAACATACAATAACACAACACAACACATTCTCCCACTACCCTTGTTACAAACCTTCCCTATCTCTTTCTTTAATTTGCAAATTTCAAATGTCAGTTTTAAGTTTTGCTCCTTCAGTTCTTCATTTTCTTTAGTTAACTTTTTGATTTCATTATTTCTTTGATTTTTTCTTAGAGATATCCCGAAAACTCTCTGTAATTGGAATTCAGTCTTGATATCTTTAGCCTTAAGTTTCCTTACAGAATAAATAACATTATCATATTAATTACTAACATTTTTGTAACAATAATATATCTATAATTAACACTGAAAGAGAATGCCGAGTATAATATTTTGAAAAAATACTTATTTCTTTATAGGGAAGGCAGTACCTACCCACTGCTACCATCAGAAACTATAATATACTTTACAGAATGGCAGATTTGTGTTTAAACAGCAGATCTATTAAAATATAAAATATTTGAGACTGCCTCATTAGTCTAGTGGTCCCAAGCGTGACTACTAAGGTAGAAGTCCTGGGTTCAATCCCCAGGTCGAGCAGTGTTATTGGGTTTTTCTATGAAATTACCATAGCAGCTTGCAGTCTGGATTTGTGCCCCTTTAATGGCAATAGGCTCAGCCCTTATTACACAGGACCTAAAACATACAGGTGAACTGAATACCTCTCCTTAAACCTTTGGGGAATACAGGTATGATGGTATATTTATTATTATTTTATATATGTATAAACTTATCACTATAATTTTATACATTTTATAGTTTTACAGTACTTTAAATTTTACAAATGCTTTGCCTCTTTTTAAACTCATTTTTTTAGATTTTAGTCAGACTTTGTGTGATTCTGTAGCCAAGTCTGAACTTGATTTTTTATGAGAGATATGTCTGTTGCATATGTCCTGCAGCAGCCTCCAACATACCTTACTCCAGCGTCCAGCCACTCGGGAACAAAGTTAGCGAGGGCCTCACACTTGTCCCTGTCAATCCAACCTATCTTAGGGTCGTACTTCTCTCCAGAATTGGGGTATGTGATAAATGGTATGGGAGTCTGTTTCCTATCTTCATTGATACCCATAAATAATTTTGAGACAATAGTTGGTGAGCAGCAGTTCACGCCTATGGCTACTAACTGGTTGGGGTTCAAATCCCAGCATTTCCTAACAGCAGCCTTGAAATCTTCTCCATGGGCTAATGAGTGCTCATCTTTACAACTAAAAGTCAACCAACCCTTCATTTTAGGGTACTCTTTTAGTATTTGCATAAGCATTTCAGCTTCTTTCAGGCATGGTATTGTTTCAAAAGCTAAAAAGTCGACTCCAGCTTCTACCAGTGCCTTGATCCTTGGAATGTGCCACTCTCTCATCGTCGTCACAGAAGTAACATCAGCATAGTCGCCACTATACTCAGAGCCGTCGTGTAGATGCGCACCATACGGTCCTATCGACCCAGCAATTAAGGGCTGAGAACTAATAGGATGACCAGTTTCTTTACACTCTTTTAAGTAAGTGTCGCGAGCACGCTTGGCAAGCCGCACTGCATGTTTGATGAGAGCATAGCTTTCTTCAGGAGTAAGTCCAAGATGTTTAATGAAGCCTCCGATAGACGCTTGGTAGGTATTTGTCATGATGACATCGGAACCCGCTCGTAAGAAGTCGAGATGCGTGTCAACCACGTCATCAGGGTGCGTTTGCAGGAAGCGCGCACTCCACAGCGGGTCGCCGTCCAAGGTAGTGCCGACATGGCACGAAAGCTGGGTAGAGAATCCTCCGTCCAGCACTAACACTGTTGGTGTTTTATCACCGGTTGCTGACATTCACACGAAATAGATAGCACTGAGAAAAAAAAACGTATACTACAACTGGTATTTTATAGATATTTGATGGATGATAAATAGAGGTCAGTAATGTATTTTATTATTATTTTTTCGCCAGATAAATTTATCAAATGTCAAAAAGATAGAAAGGAATTTGAATCATTTGGTGTCAAATTGTCAATGTGATTGTCAATAATGACAATTGTCAAGTCAATGCCAATTTTAATATCTTCAGAACTAGAACCCTGATCCTGCTGTTTCTTATGTATTATTATACTCTTTGCTGCTGTGCTTAGAAGAACTTGAGATCAGAACAAGTTCTTTTAATTAGTTTTTTTTGAGACCAGGACATACCAGATCGATAACCATTGAGATAAATATAGTTTCTTTATCAGAGATAGGTAATAAATAATACTATAATAATGTATGTAGTCATTATTCAAAGGCCTATACCCAACGGCTATACGGTCATTTTTTATTACTTAAATTTTGTAAAAAAATTTTCCTAATGCATGCTAAATATTCCCGAAGATATAAAAAGGGATTAACACATTGTTAAAAAAACCCTTGCACTTACATCCTGTGTAATAAATTGTGATATACGTTCATCGCGTATTCTGATTACATGATCATATGCTTGTTTTATTTCTTTCAAAATCCCAGAATATGTAATTGACCCTTCTATTAATTCTTTGAACGCTTCTTGATAAACCTGCAATGGGAGAATATTTTTACCCGAACAAACTAAAACACAATAAAAATTGGCCTTTTGGTGCATAGTTTGTGCGGCAAAAAGGCCGCTTCTATGACGATTTAACGATATATTTGTCTCACGTCTTTCCCAACAATGACGGGGTCGGCTTTGAATCCTTCGGACAGGTCAACACGCTCTAGTCATTGTTTTGAGGGTTAGACAAACCAGGTTTTGACTAAGAAAGCCACTCGAAAAGATAATTAAAACACACTGTGTATTCTTAATTATTATCCTTACCTCAAGAACTTCGTCGCTATATAATTGTTGAGCTTCTAATAATTCTCCATTACGATTTTTTAAATGTTTAAGTTTTTCAGCTACAGAAATTTCAATGACTTTTATATGTTTCGGCACGCTAATCATATTTTATCTTCTTATTATACGAGAAACTTATTTGATGAACGAATAATAAAACCAGTGATCTTCAATCGATTTGAGTCTGTTATCTTTGAAGTGGTTTGTTTAGGTAGCAACAATGGTAGCGATTATCTGTTACATATAGGTTAGGTAGTATATTCTGACATCAATGTGTTAAGTTACTTAACAACAAAACAGCATAATTTATCACATCATCACACCTGTATTCCCCAAAGGGTTAGGCAGAAGTTTACTGATGTACACACACTGTTCGCCGGTGTACTTAGGTGATAGGTCCCATGTAATAGGTAAGAATGATAGTAAAATTAAGTAAAATAATCTCCAAAACGAAAATGTTATAAATATTTATACCCGTCGTTCTAGGCTTTGTTAAATTTGGCGACACGTTTGGCGTAGCGGCTGAGCGATCGGCGTCTGCGCCACGTGCTGTGGGTTCGATCCCCACACGGAGAAAATATTTGTATTACCTACAGGTAGCTGTTCCAGGTCTGGGCGTAGAGTGTATGTGAGAATTTGTGTTTGTAAACGCACCCACGATACAGGAAAAAATTCTTGTGTGGGGCAACGTTTTTTTTTACAAAGGCCTTATCCTCGTAAGTCCCAACCTAAATTTAGGTCGTTAGTCGTTATACATTACAACCCAACGTAATAGATTAATGGAAGTAGTTGCGGCCCAGAATTTTGGTTTAGTAAAAAAATATTTAAATGTAATGCTTTTGGCTAAATTCTTTTAAGGGGTATTTACATAAACCAAAAGTTAACTATTTCAGGCAAAGAATGTTTTGAAATAATTTGTTCTTTTTTTAGGTCACTAAGTCATAGTTTTAAATATAATAATATTTTGAGTAAATCAAATCTATTTATTTATATAACATGGAATTACAAATTCTACCAGAAATAGAAAAAAAAACTTTGCGAAAACATTTAGGTTTATTACTTCTTTCATTATACATATACCTTATTTAATAAATATTTTACGTAACAAATTTATCTAAATCAGTCTCATTTTTAGGAAACAATGAATCGTTAGCATTACACTTATTAATCATACCTAATTTAAAAAATACTTACTAATCAATGGTATTGATTAATTTCAAATTATAATATTAGAAATAAAAAATAGGAATGTTAGAAAATGGTAAACTGGTCTAAAATCCTTAGGTTTGAATGCTTTATGTTATAATGTGATTCTTTAAAACATAAAGCAACCACAATAGTTATACGTTATGATAACATTGTGTTGTCTTCCTCTTCAAACTCGGGTATGTCTAGATTAAGCTGATTTTCTATATCTTCGTCGTCCATACCTTAAACAAAGAATATTAAAGTAAACACCCAATGTACTAAAATTATGACATAGAAGTTAGACTAACTTTCACAATAAAAACCCGAAGGCGAACTGACGGTCAAGCGTAAACCTATTAAGAATAAAAAAAATACTTGAGAGGTGTCAAGGGACACCCGGATGGAATGAAGTTCCTTTCGATTAATTAGTGAAGGAACTGTAATAAATTCCTTCACTAATTAATCGAAAGGAACTACTATCATAATAGAGAGAGAGAGAGACAGACAGAGAAACATGCGCACGCCGCACAGCTTACAATAGCTTACTATAGCAAAAAGTGTCGTGACAACTTTTCGTAAGAATTTTTTCCGTCTAGCCCCCTTTCACAACGCGCGACAAGGAACTTCGTTCCAAAAATAAAATAAAATTAGAATTTGGCGGGAACGCAGGCATTTTGAAATGTCCAGTATGCCATCGAACTAGTGCATGGGTTGCATGTATACAAGATATTCGATATGTATTGTATAGTAATTTATTAATTTTGTCGATATTATGGATAATTCTAAATACTGTACGTAGTATTCGTTAATTTGTGGTTATAGCTAACCCAAGCTAACCCTTACAGCTAACCATAAAGAAAACCGAAAACTACCGAAGAGTCTCTGAAAGCTCTAATAATAATACACGTGCTGCCATCTTTTGAAAGTACCGACATAACGTTTGCTGCTTGGGACGTCATTGACATCAAACATGACATACTGAAATTACGGAAATTAGAAATGGCTGCGATGGGTAGTGGACGGGGAACGATGGATTCCCAAAATCAAGTGCAAAGTGACACTGTAGATCGTTTAAAGTTGCTTTATCCCAATGTGAACGAGGAAGAAACCCCGTTACCAAGATCATGGAGTACTAAGGATAAATTCAGCTACATCGGGTTGTCGCAAAATAATCTTCGAGTCCATTACAAAGGTAAGAACTTTCAAGGTTTGTTTATGGATTAGTGATTCGCAAAACTCTCCGTCAATGCATTCTAAAGTAATTCCCATATGTTTGACTAGAGTTTTGTATAGTTTACTGTAATATATAAGGCGTCTGACGTGTCATAACAGCTTATAGTGTGGTGACTATCTCGCAGTAGTCAAACAAAGAAATCAGCTGATCGTATATTTTGTAACAACACGGGAATAAATGATGCCTGGTATTATGCATGTTAAAATAGTTTTATGATGGGGTTAGAAGTAACCTTCGCCGATTATCGTTAGTTCTCATAAATAAAACAAGCCATATTTTACAAGGTCTCCTCCTCTAAAATGGCAGACAATACTAGGTTTTAAATAGTAAGCATAAATTTTTTTTCTGATTACTAACAATTTACACTTACTTTTGTTAATTAAACTCCAACCAACATACACTGTAATATTATTTTCTTAAAAGTTTTTCTCATAATCATAGAAACTATTTGTAGGTAGGTTAAATGTTTTAAATTTATTTGTTAAATATATTATCAATATGTTTACTTGTACTTAATTGCTGCAAAGCTACAACAAAACATTAGATTCAAAATGCTGTTCTTATTTTAAATTGACCTTAAATTTTTAATCTATCAGACGAGCAGGGCAATATGGGAACAAGATACATAACATTATGCTTATATTCCCTGAAGGATTATACAGAGGAATACTAATGTACACCCATAGTTCGCCAGTAAATAATATTGGATTGTAAACATTGTATTATTCAAAATAACCTAAGAAGAAAGGCCAACCATGTTAGTTGTTTCCCATATCTGTTGATACTGAAACATGATGTATATGTATTCACCTGTCAGCTTGTCTAGCAAAAGCTCAGAGTCTAGGTATGAGGGGTTATCAGCATATCATTACATAAAGCAAGTAGGTACTTATTGAGATTTTTTTATAATGATCTTTATCGTCATAATATTGGATCTTCTGACAAATCCTCAATGAATAACTGGATGAATATCTTCTATATAAATAAAAATAAATTGCTGAATATATGTAAAATCATCACTTGAGAATGGATTGACTAATTTTATAACCGAATTTTACAAATATTCTTTGAATGTAGAGCTTGTAACATGTTAATGTTCATGTAATTTCTAATATTAAAACTACAAATTACATACCAGTATTCCATCTTATTTTGTCAACTGTGTGTTAAATATTCTGACTTGCACTTATGAGGGCCGCACAGTGGACTATAGCCTACTTCAGCCTGTGACTGTTGTATAGTCTCTTTTAACCCATACAAAATGCAGATAACTGTTTGTAGTGAAGAGTAAGAACCTTCTTCCGAAATGATTATACAAATTACGAAACACAAGTTTACAAAAAAACAACAAAGCAAGATGCTTTTTTTATGCAATAAAAATTAATGGTTGATTACTTCATAAACAAATAGGTATGACATGAAAATACCATAAAAATTATGTCAATAGTAGAAAATATTCATAAATTGCTACTTTTCATTTAAATAATTTAAAATAACTATGATACATTATTTTTCGAATTTTTCTATGTTTATCCATCTGTATGTTTATACATGTAGGTACTACGCTAATCTTCCGCACGAAATTAGATGTGGTTTTCATAGTGCATGTGCACCAGATTTTCAGTTAGACATCCAGTAATATAGACTTAATATCTGGTGCATGTTTCATCTTGTTATGCAGCCTAGGAGCAGAGTTATAGGAAGTAAATCCTTTTAGGACCCCAGTGAAACCACTAGTTACTGCTACACTTTATTAAAAGAAATAATGTCGTTAAATAATTTAAAGTAGTACATAGTTTAATAAACTTAATTAGATCCATGATACTTCAAGCTATGATTGATTTTCCATCTTGTACTTTAATTTATAGTGAACTGCTATTGTGCGTAATGGAAGTGCTTGTAAGCAATGACCTTACTTAACATCTATCATTACTCCATTACAATATTAAATGATAATTATAGTTGTGATTCTAGGAGGGTTAGTTTAAATAATTAAGACTATTATGTCGAAGTGGGCCACAAAAAAAGGTTAACTACTGGTTTTTTACCATGCAAGCATTTGTTACCTCCCAGTCCAAGAGGTTTTATAAAACTGATATTTCTTCAATTATACATACATACATAAATACATAAATACATACATAAATACATACATACACTCACGCCTTTCTCCCACAGGGGTAGGCAGAAACTATAGACTTCTTTAATTATATTTGTACAATTTATTGATTCAGTATAGCGGCATACTATACTTGATGAAACGCGCATAAATCGCGACGGTGACCTGCGGGTTTACCGCGATAAGTGTGTGTCGAACCCGCACCTTATCTAAATTCATTGGCACTATTATTTTCTTTGCTTAACAATAAAAATGTGCGATGCTTGTAAACAACGCTAACTGGGCTCCCAGATAAGATATGATATAGTTATTTAGTTAGTTTGATGATAGTGAGGATCAAAATAATGGCGCTGTGTATGTTTTTGCGGTTGGTCCTTTATCCTTATGTTTTTTTACCACAGAAGATGTATGTGTATTGCCTTGTACATCTGTTTCACCGTTTGGCGTCTTCCACGTGCCTACAGTCTTAATATTCTTCAATATAATAGCCTAGTTTGGGAATCAGTTCCAGTATGTAGTGTAAAAAAACAACGCATAGAAAACATATCAACATTTGTAAAATTATTTTTGTGATAAATAAACATTTTTCATTTTCATTTTTCATTTTCATATAATGATATTAAAGTAAAAAGCGATGATTCGAGATACCTAATTGACGTGTATTTATGAAATAGCAATATCAGCGCTGATGTGTAGATTATTAAAACTATCCAAAACAACGTGAGCACATTAAATTATATTGTTAAAACAGTATGGACTGATAAACGAATGTAGTCATACGTTTGGTCGTAAATAGCTCAACGCCACAAATAGCCGGAATGCGCGGACACTGTTAAAAAATAACTTGGACTGCTGAGATCTGGTCTTAGTGCCGTCCAGTGATGATTATACATACGTTCTTCCGAATCTTTTTTTTCTTACGTCTCGTTGCAATACTCTCAATGAATCCTGATATTCATAAGGAAAGCTTCTTATGAACATTAGGATTCGTTGACAACTTTTGGAGGATCTCCAAAAAACAAACTACAGATTTTAAACCTTGTGTTTATTTATTACTTACATAACATACCATCACGGCTATATCACTCGGAGAGTTATGCAAAAGTGTTGATACTTGTGTAGGTACAGTAACACCACAGTTCACCGGTATGTTAAAGTCTCATGTTATAGGAGGTAAGCCTATTGCCATTAAACGGGCACCAATCTAAACTCCGAATTGTTACTTATAATTTTGTAGAAAAACCCAATAACACTGCTCGACTTCGGAATCGAACGACCACTAGACTGATGAGGCAGCTTCTTTATTATTATAACCTTAAATAGATTATTTATACAGAAAGATAATAAATCAGTTTTATATCTATAACATTGTGACTAAAGCCTGGTTTTCACAGGCCCAGTTTCTGACCACCCAGTAGTCAGCAACTGTACATTCTGCTGCCTATAATATAGTACTGTCATTTTCCCGACGTGTTCTCACTACTGGGTCTGCATAGGAGACAGCAGTACACAGCTACTGTGTTATTAGTTCTGGCCTGGTGTTTCTGACGCACTAGTTGCGTTCGTATGGAGCGAGTGACGACCCAGTAGCTTCCTTCCTTCCCTTATGGGAGCCAGGGAAGGTCATTAGAAACAAAAAAAAAATTAAGTAAGTAGCTGTCCGACAGCAACTGACCAGTCAGTACTGGCTCAACTTTGTTTTCACGGACCCAGCTAGCTAGCTAGCTGCCAGACAGTAACTGTCCTTCACAGTGCGCCAGCTGCTGGGCCTGTGACTAGGCTTAACAAGCCGATGTCTGTACATTATAAACATTGAAGAAAAACTAATATCTCTTTATTAGATAAATATAAGCAGAAATTTTTAGAATTTTTGTCATTCTGTATGTTTGTACGCGTATCACGCGAAAACTACTGCATGAAATTGGATCAGGTTTTCACAGTCGTATTACTGCGGTCTAACTTAAAAACTGGTGAAACATATTTCATCTTGATACGGCGTCTAGAAGCCGGTAAATCCTTTTGGAAAGTGAAACCGCGGGCAGTAGTTAATAAAATACTTAATAGATTAATTTCACGTGAATAAATGTTTTTTGTCAATAGTTTGTATAAATAATGTGACCCAGATTTTAGTAAAAACATTGAAAGCATAATTATATAATTTTGCTTAACTATTGCTTAAAAGGTAAAGGAAAACACCGTGAGGAACCCACTATGGCTGTGAATTCTGCCAACCCACATTAGACCAGCGTGTTGAACTATAGCTTGACCCATCTTGAGAGATACGTGCCCAGCAGTGGGGCAGTGAATCGGTTGATGACGTATATTTTTCTATTTCAAGTAGATGTGGCTGAAAATATCTATTGTATGAATCTGCTATGTTTTGTTTATGGTTGAGTTTGGAGGAGATGTAGGCGGAGAACGCAATGTGTACTAGTATTTCTTTTGTAAAAAATATGGGATCGGAAATATATAATATACCCGTATTTGCGTCAGGACCTTGGTTAAGTTTTTGTCAATGTGAAGAATTTCGGAGCATAAGGTCGGGTTCGCTCGGGGCCCTTTATCGACCGGGGGCTGACGCGACGGTTGTTGACCGACGACTGCGCCTGCAGCGTGCCCGGCTCCGGTCCACGTCAGTGCACTCCGCCTAATTCCGCGTCTAGACTCGGGGCAAGGACCCTGGGGGTGCTGGGAATGCAATTTGTACCACCTTTTGTTGTCTGCTGTCTTTAATATTCCCCTAATGTTTCTCCACTCACTTGATTTTATTTAGATACTATTTGTGAGTTCTGGCAACCTTATTTTTGGCAACGGTTTCCGTTTTTTCAGTTGGTATACAATCAAATATTCGTTATCGTCAGCGCACTGCGACGTTACACTACGGAGCTGAATCAAATGTGTGTTGTTGTTTTAAGTGATCTCATACTGAGTGGTGATATGATACTGAGTGGTCTAGTCCGTTTCTTGCATCGTCTTCATAACACAAGCCTACTAGGCGGCTGACCGAAACAAATCTGATTCGAATTTGGTTGTTAAATACTAATGAGTTGATAATATCGGACTCGTACAGTAATAAACATAAATCGCAATTACTTCTGCGCATGTGTGTACCTTAACTTGGAAACTTTTAATAATACTGCAACATCAATAGACGTAAAATTACGATTTAGAGTATACTTGAAGGGTACTTGAAGGTGTTCCGTCTGACATTAGCTAATTTATCGTATATTTTAAGATATTCTTCAGGAATATTGTAAAAATAGAACTGGATCGAAGGACACACCGGTCAATAGGCCACCGGTGCTCAATTGATGAGTCCAATATAAACTAGGCTTAACTTAAGCACCTTACTATGGGTGGATGACTGATGAGACTGTGAGATGTTCAAGAACATGGATTTTGTATTAGAATGTAACATGTTACGTGAAAGGCCCGTCAAGGTGCCGACAACTTAGAAACTGTTTACTTTTAGCATTATAATTACACGACTCACGATTTTGGCTGAAGGTATTTTTGGTTTTCATTTCTATAATATTCAAATAAAAAGGTCGTTCGAACCCTGGAGTCAGTAGCTCGCGCAGGTCCTTGTTCCCCGGGCACAATGTGCGAGGCTAACGACCCACGAAACCTGTTAACGAACTAGTTGCTCTAGGTTGATCGCTCATGTTGCCCACCCTGCTTTTTGTATGTTTTTGAAGTATACTCCAAAGTATGTAGTGTGTTGAGAGCGAAGTTCCCCTATCAACAAGTTCCGTTAGATTAAGGAGAAAACTGCACAGTATTATTTACCCAAAAGTTTCAATATCTCAGTCGTATCTTGATCTAATGTTTTTTTTGACGACACGTTTGGCGTAACGGCTGAGCGATCGTCTTCTACGTCACGTGTTGTGGGTTCGATCCCCACACGGAGCAAATATTTGTATGATCTACAGGTAGTTGTTCCGGGTCTGGGCGTTTGTGTATGTGAGAATTTGTGTGTGTAAACGCACCCACGATACAGGAGAAAATCCTAGAGTGGGGCAACGATTCCTTTAAAAAATAAATGTTATGTTTTATCTTTTATATTGCCTACATCATGTGTAATGATTTATCATAAACGCTACAGTTGTTTCTATAATGTTAGGTCATTGGTGTTCTTAGTTCACAAATCTCATTAGAAGTTACATTTTGATGTAAAATAGTGTTAAAAAAATTTGGTGCTTTTACGGTTGGTTTCGGCGGGGAGTGCAAGGAATATTAATTATTTTTAAGTGTGCGTCGCGGTGTAACTGGTGTTTAGCATGAGCATGACTATTAGGAAGTGTATACCCAGGACGATCTGTGTAAGAGTGCCTATTCCATCCGATACTCTGTGTAGAGTACTTCTACTTACACACAGCTGTGTTTTACGCAGACTTCATATAAAGAAATGACAGCATATTGGATGGAGTCTCCATCCAATATTCTGAATTCCAAGGGAGACAAGTGAAGTTTAATTTAGGTATGAGATTCACAGCATATACAGCGGTTATAGAATTTGCTCTTTTGAAAAAGTTAGCCGTCGCCTGGAGTCGGTTTTCTATTGAATTCGGAGTGCTGGGAGTCTGGCTTAGATCTGAACTGAAATTACATCACATTTTATAGTAATGCTTATTCGATGATGGCTTTTGCGGCGCTGTCACATAGTACACAGTACTTACATTAAGATAATTCACTAAACTTATCAATTGAGCGTGTACAGGCTGGCGTCCAACAACGTGTTAAGTCTATTAATGCCTGTGCTATTAGAAAAATTGATGAGATTCGTTCTCCTGAACACGCTGAGTGGGGGTGATTTATTAAGCAACTTGTTAGCCAGTTTTCTAACTGCAGTTTAATCGGTCGAGCCGATTGCATTGCTTCGCGGTAGCCCTCTATTTGTAGAATCAATTTATATGCTGGAAATGGATAAAATCAATAGCATTCCGTGCGCGCGAATAATACGTGAGCGGCACCATGATTAAAGGGTTCGCGAAGCGTTGATTTTGTACGAGTCAAATCAGGCTCCGAAGTGAAATTGCTGGAGGCGGCTTTGGAGACAGTAAACGGCAGGCGGATTACGTCTAATAACAGTAAAATAGTAGTAATCTCTTTGAAAACACTGAGGATAACTATAATAACCTTTACTAGATAATGCGTCTGTTCTGTCTAACATAATTTATTGTTTTACCTTAGCGATATGAAATTTTAAACAGGCCAAACGCAGACAAGCTGATGTCTTTAGGCGAAAATTTCAAGTTTGTGATTTAGTTAAAAACATTCAAGAATTCGAATTTATCGCCCGATGGCTAGGAGCTAGAAATAATGGAATTTATAATATAAATAGCGTAGAAGTACCACATACTTTTACGTATAAGAAGGAATGGAAGTCCTTCCTTACATTCCTTTTAGATCCTTCCCTTCCTTTCCTCCATAGATCCTTCATCTTGAATCAGCAATGAACGCAATCATATTCCCAAAGCTTGCCTCCCCGGTAACGCTCGGGCGCGGTTGGATGCAGATACCGTATTATGACGCTATTATGCCAACCGGTTTACGAAGTTCTAACTGTACAGTACAATATAGAGATACTATACATGCGAAAAATGCCAAAAATATATTTATCGTCAATGTTACTGGAGTTGTATGATGTTACGTATGTATGAGAGATTAACATTGCACGTAACACATCGATAACAACTATCTATTGGAGATTGCTGTCTCAGCTTTTAGTTAGATTTCTAGTAGAAGATGTTATATCATAGTGATCAAGAATCCTCAAAACACATCTCATAGTTCTTTCAAAGGTTTGCCAAACGCGCCCAACCATCTTGATGAAAACAGGTTGTAATTTGAAATAAAACTACTTTTTACGGATTTTATCGTGTTGTATTGATATTAAAGTAAGTGTAAGTGTCAGAAACCAGTAGCTTGTAATTTTTTTATAATGTTTACTCGTGCGGCAAAAACATACTACATCCAAGGTTCCTGACAGCAATAGCAACCAACAAGTTTTTAATATTAAACTTTTATTTAATCTCAAGTTATCCATTCTCTAACGACGCAAAACGCACTGAATAATTCATGATTTAATTCAAAACAATATCAAGTCTGTTCTATTAAAATATTTTGTTCCTAATCTGTTCATACTCTAGTTTTAAAATTCTAAGTGGTAGCATAAATTTAAATATCTATATTTCAAAATAAAAATACCTTCTCATTAACGTCGACGGAAAGTTTTAAATGTTAGATGTCGTTAACGCGATAGTTCTTAATTAAAATATAAGTTGTATTACAGATAATTTTAGCTTTCCAATCTGTATAGCTGTATGGTGTATTATTATTATACTATGCGAGCTTAAGAATATACTATGGTAGCGTCTAATCTTTACAGTAACGAATTACTCAAAACTCTCCATGACAATAGAGTGGGTAATACAAAATAATAAAACTTGAGTAGGTATTATTTTATTTTAGAAATATGCAAAAAGATAGGTAGGTTAAAGTAAAGTTCTGCTACTTCCTTTCATGCACCCTTAAATAGGACAGCGCGTGCTACATAACATAAGATAATCCAAAGGTCGTTGCCCATTCCCTTTAGGGAGTCACTTCATTAAGTACAATATGTTTCAACGTCCCCTAGGTTCTTGTGTCGAGCATTGCCTTTTTGGCGTTCGCAACATCTATGTCTATTTGTTGCGGGATCTAGTGAACTGTTAGATCTTCGTTTACAATTCGTTTAATGCAACTTCCTTTTTGAGTTTAGCCTTTCCGAATCGCCGCAGGTAAAGTGAAGTCACATAGTTGTTAGGAAAATAATCACTAATGCGAAACAATTAAGACCCCAATTGCCGTCTTTAAAACCGAGTTATTACTTCTTCACTATAATTAAACACCATTATAGTTTATCTGTCTTTTACATACTTTCGCGTTCTTCACACACGTGTACTATTGTTATGTACTTTATCGAATTATGCTTGGAGCTAGACTTGCTTGAACTCTTGAAAGTTACTGTTAAACCAGGAGTTTATAATATGTAGTATATTCAAGCTCTCCATATAGAATTGCGGTGGACTCGCTTTGTGCACGTGCGGTGTATGCTCGTTGAGGGCTAAAGTCAATTAATTTGTTGGCCATGCGGACCATTATTATATTCCGTGCGGTATCCTCGGGAAAACCATACGAGGGTTTTCACTGGAAATGTTAATTCGTAACCCGTTTTCCTCTAACGGCCACCGTTAGCTTGAATGTCTGTAGGGAGCCGATTTTTTTTTATGTGATAGGAGGGCAAACAAGCAGATGGATCGCCTGATGGTAAGCGATTACCGCCGCCCATGGACACCCGCAACACCAGAGGAGTCACGAGCGCGTTGCCGACCTTTTAAAAGGGAATTGGGCCTCCGGTAGCCTCAATCACTCGGCGAAACACAACGTAAGCGTTGTTTAACGCCGGTTTTCTGTGAGGCCGTGTCATATCACTCCGGTCGAGCCGGCCCATTCGTGCCGAAGCTCTTCCACGTAAAAAAATGCCAATTTGATATTGGAAATGACTTAATTTCATCCATTATTATGCTGTGGGGAAACATTTACAACCATCCCGAGTATTAAAATGTTTCATAGAGTTTTTAGCTTTTCGAAAACTATTGACTGCATTTATTTATATTCTATTTCTTAAAATTGATATTCAAACTACAGAGCGTTCACCGTAATATGTCCCTTGCCGTGATGTTGGCACTATTGCTTGTCATTTTGTAAAGGCATGGCACCTTCAACAAAATCTCTCTTGCACTGCTTTTAAATGGCTTTGGCATGATTAATTCGACAAATATTAAATAATAACACAAAATCGAGCGGAACACTTCGCACTACGACAATCAATAGTGCCTTCACAAAATGACAAGTATTAGTGCGAACATTCACGGCAGGGGACATATTACGGTGAACGGTCTTTAGCTGCTGCAAGACTAAGGCCTGTGTTCTGAATGTCACTCAAACAAAATAGAATAATGCTTAGCACTATTTTTTATTTCGAGTCTAAGAATTTTATTTTTAATTTATTTTCCGAGTCTTTGAATTTAATTTTGAATTTAGTGACCTTGGTTTTCATAAATGTTTTTCAATTTATGATCATGATGTTATAAGTTTAGAATATTTGTGGATGATAGATGACGCTATTGCAAGTCAACACCAACTCTGCCAAAAAGATATTAAATTTCAGATCTGGCACTCGAACCACTTTAGTTATAAAATTTGTTACTGTTTGATGTGCAGCAATAACGTTACTATTTTATTGTTGTCTGCAATTACATGGTCAAAGATGGCGTAATGGTGTGGAGCGACGAGGTGTGTTTCCGAGTTGTGTATTAGAGGGTCCTCCGACGAAGGGCCCGACGGTCCAAGTTGCGTTGCAAACATCACTTGCTCGATTCAGGATTAGTTCCTCGTAGTCTGTATGTAGCGTGGTAGATGTCGTACATTGGTATTGAGAATTATTTGCTACGAACTATTTAGACAACTGATGACCCCAACATGAGGCCTTTTTTATGCCTGTACTATGTGGCTTTACACTGTTAACTGGAGACCTGGATAGTGTAGATTGAGACTCTTGAACCACTTAATTCAGTTTATGATGTAGCTAGGCAGGAGGCACTTTTATAAATTATATACTTGTCTTCGTCAAAGAAATTTAAGGGTGAGTTCTTCAATAGTCCCTTCTCATGGCAATGAAATAGATTCTGTTACCTCTGTCTATGGCTCAGTGACATGTAACTATTAGAAGACAAACATTAAGAGAGGTAGAGTATAGTGCAATTGAATAATTCCACTCATAATTGGAGCTGCTCGACTGGGGAAGTACGTCCACCTTGTAGAAAATCGTAGCCAAATAACATAGCTCCGTGCTATGTTGTGTTCCTAACGGTGGGCAAGGTCGCCAGAGCTCCGCGGAAGCGTTGTGTTGGCAGTGTGGGGGACAGGTGGTGTTTTGTTACCACCGCTGTCATGCATGGCAAAATGTATCCTATGCTGCCAACTATTCCTCCTTAATTTACAGGGTCGGCAAGCGTCCTTAGGCTACGGTAACCGCTTACCATCAGTCGGGCCGTATGCTTGTTTGCCACCTTAGTGGTGAAAAAAAGGAAAAAATGCAGGAATTAGTTATTTGTAATTAAGACTGAATTTTACATCAGTTCTAAATATTTGGTCATCAGAAAAATTGAAGCATGATTAATTTTTAATTAAGCCATTAAATATTTGGCAAGTATATCGAATTGTCTCAAACATTGAACGTAGCTAGTCACTGATCCAAATGGAATCTCTATCGTGCCGCACAATCTGCCTTTTACGATTCAGTTTTACAGTGGTCGAACTTAATGTTATCCTCGGTCCCGCCTCACAAATTGTAAAAAAGTTTTTCGGTGCTCAATAACGAGCAACTCAGACCTTGTTGAGATGTTTGTCATTCCTCTGGTCCAAGATTGAATATTTGTACTATACATATTTGTTCGTGGTTGAATTATCCTATTTCCGTGTCCCGGGCATTGACTGGTGCCGCAGGGGTCAAAGCTTTATGAACAAGGGGTCGGGAATATCGGTTTCTATTCTCCGCTCGCTTATTATCCTGTACTAATTCTATGCATACTCGTATGCGATGAATTAGACTTTTATTTAAGGTTTTGTTCTTCGGGAAATTACATATAATAATGAATTCCATGCGTCTACGAACCTAATTGATCTTATTGTATTTTTTGTCCATTTCTTTGTTATTATCATTACATGTTCATTATAAAGTCGGATAGCATCACGACGGCTATAAAAACACAATGAACAGTAGGAATATGTTTAAAATTAATTTATTATTACAATTTAATAATATGTTTAAATTAAAATCCCCCCAAGTATGGCTGCTACATGAAAATTTCATTTGTCGAAACTACATACTTCCATAAAAAATTCGCAGCTTATAGGTAGTGGTCGGTTGGAATATTGACTACTGATGGTTATAACGAGTCTCCGATTACAGGGGACAAGAGTGTGTTAGTAATGAGGTCACACTGGCTGAAGGGCATCTGCCAGATCTCTTACCGAACGGTGCGTTATACGTAGACAAGCCACATGAGTATCATGCATGATCCATGATAATATGAACGATTGCTCGCGATTTACATGACTGTTCTATCGTTCTATCGTTCTTCGTTGCTCGAGATTAAGATATAGGTGACGATGCTATTGAAGTTGTTCTCAATAGATAGTCGCACACTATCTCTCTTCGATGGAAAGCGGAGTTTCGCGTTATAGTACCTGTTGTGGTTCTTCGTAAAACACCTTGGATACTGATACAATTCTATTAGTGTATATGAAATGTTCAAAGCTCTGAATCTATTTATGTCAGCTGATTTGTCCTATCATTGAAAGTGTTACGCATCTGATATAAATTCGATATGAAATTAAACATGGATAAGCTTTTTGATAGATATTCGATGGATTTGATGTGGGATGTATTCCAGATACCTATTTTTTGTCATTTTGGTTCAGTCACTATTAATATCTAATGAATTCCACTGCAGTGCATGGATTTCCGGCTATGACGATATTTCTTGTGTAATTAAATACGCATCAGATCCAAGCCTTGGTCGTTATCAGACGGCGTCTCCAAGCTCATTGTGTGCAAGTCGATGAACCATGCCTTGAATATAATTTACTTCCACCCTGTACTGATCAGCAAATACCTCTGCGACGCATTGTTCTCCAGTCTTTGTTCCGACTGCTTCAACTGCGTACTGTTTGTCATTTATATAATTAGGCATTATTATTTAATTCACATTATCTTTACTAGAAAGAAAGAAAGAAAAACCGTTTCTTGCTAATGAAATAATGATGTAGTTCTTCGATTTGCTACAACTATGACCGTGTACTACGCAGTAGCCTTAACGACACGATTCTGCTGACTAAATACGTAAATTAAAATAGGTAGGTATCTCGGATATTTTATACATATAGTATACAGCCAATGATTAATATTTAGATGAGATATAGAGGAGAAGGAGCGACACCGCGTTCGTGTCACGGCACCTTGCCAAACAGTACAAGTTTAGATTCAAATCCACTGTTAAACTTACGTTGGTCTTATTGATGTTTATCGTGTCCACGCGTATTTTAATCAGCTTTCAGTGGATTCTGTCTAATTTTAATCGCGCTGAATATACACGAGTTGTGTTAGTACGTCATATTAAGACGCAGTACGTCGAACTTTATGAAACAAAGGAATCAGGGGAAGGCATAATCAGAGGTCCCAAACATAGAAACGACGGTAGGGCCGCCCTTGCTTTCAAAATGGGACCGAAATGGTGCATCTACTAACTGGGTCAAGCTCGCTTGCGTCGGGTCGCCCGCCACGTGCTCCCCCCCACTGACACTTCCCCTCTTGATACTTCCCATTCACAAATACACCCAAACTTGAGGTGATAACGTCTATTTTTCCTTGTGTCTGTTCCTAGTAACGGCCTTGTCGAAGCCCCGATATACGAACCTATCTAACTCGATACCATTTAAGACTTCTTTGTGTTAACATTTTGTTGTATACGTAACTTTAGTAATTATAACACTGGATTGGTCATAATTACTGTATAGTTTTTGAAGGAGTGGTGAGTGTTTGCATATCGAACTTTCGCGGACGGGAAGTTTTACTATAAGTATTGTCTTTTCCAATGCTCCACTGCTACAGTTAATTTGTACGAGTCTCGAAATTAAATAAGTAAATGAAGTTTTTGTTTAAGAAGGTTATATTGTTTTTGCGACTGAGTTATACACACTATAAACCCTCTCCAATCTGAAAGGAGCATATAGAGATATCCCAATCATATCACCAAATAAAATAAGAAACGTGAATATTCATGAAAGAATATTCACGATTGTTCTGCCCAAATTAGCCCTATCTAGTATTTTTTAAATGTGATTATAACATCCACCGTAAGTAGGTATTGCCATTTCAGTTTCCGCGTTTTAATGTCTTTTTCGGGGCATTTTATTACTTGGAAATTGAAAACGATTAAATAAATACGCAAGAATACGTTCACGGGTCGGAAAGAGTTTTCTTAACACATATATAGGCTGTTATATATATGCAGTCAGTCATTTAAACTTATTTCCTTTTACCAGTCATAGTTTATCACATAATAATTTCACTTTTCTGTTACACATACATAGGTAAAATTGCATGTTGCAAATTGCAACATTTCAGAAACTATATAGCTATGCACTGAGAATATCTTACAAACTTTGCGAAGAAGTTGATCCATACTCAGAAAAATAGACTCATATATGTCTTCATCATCATCGTCATCATCCACACCTGACTACCCATTTTCCGGTGCTGTGCTAATCTTGTCAACGTGGGACCATATTATGTAGATTTAACAAACGAATTAGCCACGCCTTTTGGAAGGTTGATAAACCGTCTACAATCATCATAATTATTTCTACAGGCGCGTAGTATGTGCAAATATGAATTATAATGGATAGGAACTAGTACGTTGGCTAAGCATAATTATGCAACGGCGGCAGGCTATGATAGTGAAAGTTAGCCCGTTCCTGACATACTTTTTGATTTACTACCGTTATTGACAGTCCCCATTTTTCTTGCGACAGTTTAATGGCCCAAACTATAGCCACGCTAGTAAAAACCCTTCACGTTGTAATAAATTAAGGGGCGGGGCGTTCCAAAAAACTCCTCTCTTATCTATAGTTTCCGCTTCCGCCCCAAAATTGGGATGTCTGGCTTTTTAGATTGCTGACTGAGCTTGTCTTTCCTTCTGATGTTATTGTTTTAGTTCAAACATTCGTTTCTATTTCTAATAACCTTATTATAAGCATTCTATTTGTGGTACCGATAAGTGTGTTGACATATTATTAGTATTCTGTTTACATTCATTCCGTCTGTGAAAGTGTTTCTACTTCAAATTAACGGGTATGAATAAATTGTGTGGTGCATAAGTTTGTTTTATGATTTATTATTATTTGCCCTTAATCATTTATGCAAACTGCAGCGAAAGAGTGGCTAGTCTCAGTGTGTATTGTGTTATGTTATTATCATAATTATCTGTGTGAAAGAGGTCAGACATGCTTATCGCTTTTTTATCAGTGCCAAATTACTCCTAAATTCCTTTTAGGGTTGGTAGACACAAGTGTGCCCTACTGACACTATCGTTTGATTCCTTTATTCTCTGAATATAATTGTATTTGTATTATAATTTAATATTTGATTGAGTTAAGGCAGCTCTTGCCCAGAAATGGGTACAAGACACAACTAATAATATAGATTTTATTAACCTAATAAGTAATAATTATTTGCTATTACAGAATCACTCCATTACTTAACATTGATAATATCCAATCTGTGTTTATAAAACTCTCTAGTATAAATACGTTCCCGAATGAATACAAAAGCGTGTTCTAAGTTGGAATACGGTTGGCTCGCAGCTTCTTTCTAGTTCTCTTAGTGATTTGTAAGATCCGTGGTAAAATTGGTAAAACTAAAATAAATTTATTCAATCGTTACTAGTGTCGTAAATCTATCTATATCTATACTTATAATAAATCTGTAGAGAGGTAAATTCTGTACATGAAATATATTTCCAAAATAACTATCAGCGGGTGATTAGTGATCGATACTGACGCCAAAAATGCAATCAGTAAAATTGTTGTCTGTCTGTCTGTCTGTCTGTATGTTCGTTATAGAAACAAAAACCACTCGACGGATTTCAACGAAACTTGGTACAATTGTTCTTCATACTCCTGGGCAGGTTATAGTATACTTTTCATCACGTTACGATCAATAGGAACAGAGCAGTGAAGGGAAATGTTAGGAAAATGAGTGATTCATGAGAAAGGTTTCAAGCTATAAAACATCACGCTACAACCCTTAGGAACGGGGCAACGCAGGTGAAACCGCGGGCGAAGAACTAGGGAACAAAGTAACTATTCCACGCGGACGAAGTCGCTGGCAAAAGCTAGTAATAAATAAAATTGAATATTTGTGGAAGTTCTAACGAGAGCGTTGACTGTTGTTTCAAACGAATGTGACAAAAAGGTCCTTTTCCTATACACGATGTCCTTTAATTTTATTGCTGTGTTAGAATACCAATATGAGACAGAACTTTGAATCCTGGACTGGTTGTATTTGGGAACAATAAACCCCATCTGGGTTGTATTTGGGAAAAAATCCCGGAGTGTGACTATATTCCAGGAAGAATGCTTCCTGGAATATAGTCACACTACGGGATTTTGAATATTGATATGAATATTGACAATAACTAATGACTTATTGTCAATATTCATATCGTTCTACATTTATTGATGAAAATGCAATTTGTTTGCCTGGTCTGTTTTATTTTTAGACTCGTGGCGTCTAATACTACTTGTTTTTTTCAACTTGATTCGTGCAATATTAAGTTGACAAACAAAGCATTATAATTTTAATGTTTTGTCATTAGAATTTTTTCTCACCTATTTTATCTGATATGTAACAGGTACATAAAAGCAAAGAATACAAGATCTGTTATTTTATTTTTGAGTAATTTAAATGTTAAGAATAATTAAAATTTCACAAAAAGATAAAAAAAAATCATAAAACCTCCTTGTTACAATCTGATTGCAGTATTATATTGTAGTACCTATTCTATGCAAATATGAAATATTTTCATCCTTTTGTTAGTAATTAAAAGGTAATTTAATTATTGTTTTTATTTGAATCTGACAACTAGAATTTTTAAATACAATGATTTGATGTATTTTGATGAATAGTACTACAAAAACTTTGGAAATAACGACATTTATATATTATAGACAACCCGCCCTCCAAAACGCCCGCTCTTCACCGACTCCTAGTGTTATAGCTTGTAAGAAGAAACAAATTCTCCAGCAAGTTTTTTAGAGGCAATTCGGGAGAACGTCTTTTTAGTCCCAGAAATCCCATGGTATCTCTTGGTGGCGATGTTAACTAAAAACGTGACTAATAACAGTTATTTAGCACATTTCTAAGTTATGTTCCAATAGCGGATAATGGTGTCCAAGTTACTTAATTATGAAATACACAATTACATATTATGATCGTATTGTAACCCGAGTCATCTCCTTGAGTGAGGTTGTGTATTGCGACACCGACATTGATTCTAATATTATATCGGAATGTGTTACCACGCGAATTAAACGTACTCTTACAAGCCTCATCAAATTCTCTTCGTGGAACAAACCTTCGATGCAGGATCTAGAGACCAATATAATTTTTTTAAATGACGTTTATGAGGTTTAATTATGTTTATGCATTTCCAACAGACACCTATTTATAAAGTCAAAATGTTTTATTTCAAATAGACCACTAAAATAATTATGTACTCTTGAAAAGTCAACGTAAATTCAGGTTTCATATGATAATACTTTTCATTTTTCCAATGCTGAAGGTTGAGTTGTTCCTATTGCATATTAAATGAGCTTTCAGCGTGCCGCTAGCAACAAACTTATGATTAGTGAGCGAGTAGTCGGAAAGCAATCAGCGGTTGGCACGCAAGACTCCAGGCGTTGTTCTAGCTTGTCTTGGTATTAAATTGACGTCGACAAGTTTGTCTTTGAAGTATGCGTGCATCGCAATCGCAATGCGTGACGTGAAAATAACCAAAAAAGACAAAACCAAACGTGTTTTGTTTCGTGTTTTTTTTATTAATTTCCATGTAAAAATAGTACCTTTTAGTTGGTTGCAAAAGATTATGTATGCACCAGCAGAAATCAAATTGTTGATTTTCAAGAAATTGTTTAGGAACTGACGAAACGTGAGTTATAAAAATATGGACACTGATAGTAAACTCACACTCCCTTGCAAATTAGGGAAGGATAAAATATTTGATTTCTTCATTTATACAATAATGTTAAGTATATCACTTTTATACACTTTGATCACGGACAATTACTCAGTAACTAATTTTAATATCTCAGAAATTACAGAATCAACAGAACATAAGCTACGTAAGCATTTAGGGACACTTCCAAAGGTCAACGAGGTCGATGCGGGTAACACCGCGGGACACAGCTTGTAGACATAATTAGTCTTCTTGAATATTGTGAAGGTACTCAAGAGCTCAACTTAATAATATACCACATAGACAAGTAACAACAGTGAAATATAACAAGTTTTTACGTGGGAGAGCCATGCTTCGGCATGAATGGGCCGGCTCGACCGGAGTGATATCACGGCCTCATAGAAAACCGGCGTTAAACTATGCTTACGTTGTGTTTCGCCGCTAAATAAATGTGGGAACTGAAGTAACTAGTGCGCTTGGCAGGCCGGCAGGTGACTGTAGTGATATTAGTATACAGGTGACTGGTGCTGACCAGGATGCGCTTAGCATTTCCTAATCGCCTTTAGTGGCTTATACCTCAATTTCCTGAGCAACATGTACACTGGCAATCTTTAATAACAATCTATAGTAGTGCTTTCGTTTAATTTGCTATAATTTTATTTAATTCCTCCCGCAGAGCTAAAGACTTGACTTGAAGGGCAAGTGGCTATTAGAAAACCTTGATAGCAGTATCAAGTAGTTCAAAATCGACTTTTCTATATAGTTTTCGGCTTCCGTCCCGCTTAGACTTTTAAACGGGAACGATTAGTACATAGACTCTTCTGTTCATGTGATATAAGTATGTGAGACTATGGAATGTATAAATGATTATCCGTCGCGCAGTTCTAAAATCAATTAAGGGAATCGGGTCACTGGGTCACTATAATGCTTGCGAACAGCATTTTTTTTCAATACAGCAATATTTTTTGGAATCTCCGATATGTTGGAAGATCTACTTTGAACATAGGTGCACTTGAATGCTAATTTTCTTGTGACATGTTTAGCTCTCATTTGTCCGATATTGACCTCGATTATCAATTTCGAACCACTCGTTAACCATGGTCTAATGAAATTCCTAATATTAATAAAAATAAATATAAGAGTGTCGTGCATTACATCATATAAGATTTGCGCGAGAACATTCATTGTTAATTCAGCGTCGGTGCGACACGATTGCTTTCACAACTGTTTCAAAACATATGCTGGGCGCGAATTTGATTTCCTCCTCCAGTTATATCGTAAATCTGGAAGCAAAACCTCTCCTTTATGAGTTGCTGATTCCTTTTTCCGTACTCTGGCTTGTTGATTTAATATAATTTATTACGAACAATATATGGTGCAATGAAACCAGTTCTGGAAATATGTTATCAGAAACGATGTGCTATTATATTAATCACTTTAATTACAGACAGTGATTTCTTTGGTAATTAGTCAGACACTAGAAAAATAATTCACATTATGCCTCGTTCTTGAAAATTTGCCCCTACGAGTAGTTTGTAGAAAGTAGAATTTGAACATAACATTAAACATATTATGAATGCTTACTTCAGATGATTTGGAGCTCATTTGCCAAATTGGCATGAAGAATGAATAGAGAGTAATAGTTCTGCACGTTGTTTCGATTATCCATAATAAGCTAGAATAATTAATGTATCCTACAAGCGGCACGATTGTCTTTATTGAAGTAAAATATTATTTGGTTTCAACTCCATCCTTCCAAAGTTATGGAAATTAATTCTGTCACGAAAATCCAGTTACCAAACATTCAAGGTTTAGGGGAGCCACCTATGCATCCGTCTTAGAAGTTAATCGTGAGATAAAAACGTTGACAACGCAAGCGTGTTTAAGACAGCGTGTAAGGGATCTGTGTCGAAACAAATATCGGAGTTAATTTAATTTGAAGTAATCGCTTGGATGTGGCGGGAACGAGCCCGCGCCCGCGACCGCGCCCGCATGGCAACCGCTACACGCGCTAATTGTTTCCACGAGCACGTCGGCCAATACCTTTACCGTGTACAATATGCAGTTTTATATTGTAATTTTTCGTCTACCTTTATCGACGTTTATGACTGAATGATTTGTTTTCTATAATAACTTTGCCTCTGTCACGCCGTTGACGTTGGACAGTGCTTTCATTCGGTTTCTTTTACGTTTGATCTTCTTATTAATAAATGTTTTCCTTTTAATTGCCAATTGTTTTTCAACCTAGACGGCAGGTTCGTGGGGTTTATCATCCGTTGAAATAGATGCTTTAACAGTATTTTTTTATTATTCGTGTCTTTCTTGTATATTGTTTGCCCGGCTACGCTAGATGGAGGGTTGTGTTTATTGTGTGAATGTATGTATGTCTGTACAATTCTTTAGCACGCACTGTAGCCTAAATGGCTTGATGGATTTTAGCTTGAGAGGTGTCGTTAGATTCGTCGCAATTGTGAGAGTGACATTGTGTATATCAATATTGTCTTTAATATTGTTTGTTTTTAGCAGTTCGCGTGCAATGTATTTCAATGTAAGTCAATGAATGAGGAAAATCTACTACTGTTTAGTTGTATGACGAGACTTCAAACATAAGACAAAAAGTCCCCGTTCTTAAGTTAACGGAGTTCTACTTTAATGATTACTTGTTCCCTCTGAAGACCAATAATTTGAACGGATGTACAACGTTAATTAAAAACACCATTTTATATCAATCTTTACCTAATGTGTATGCCTTCTGTAAGACCTATGCAGGCCTATCTTTCATATTATTGTGATAATTGTAACCTATTATGATTTTAATGTGAGGAGGGGGAGACCATCACTTTATGACGAACAATTTATCCTTCGCGAGCTTACACATTATAACGATAAACATTTTGATACAATCCCGGTACCTATAATTATTGTACATCGCGACGTAATTGCTGTTAAGTTTATGTTTTCAGAGTAGCCTACTCATTGATAAGAATTAGAATAATCGTAGTATTAACTTTAGAAGTAATCAATAGCATAGATATTATTCGGCTCCATAGCACCACTATGCTCTTAACGCTCGTGTGCGGGTAGTCAGGACATTGCATGGCGTGTTCCCGCGACGCATGCATGAATCCATTGCTGCCGCAGCTTACCATTCGAGGGAGCTTTGCTGGCGTTTGTGCGCAATGTAATGTAGAAAAACGGGATCATCGTAGCTGGCGCATTTCTGCCTCAGTTTATATAGCGGCATCTCGTCCGTCGTCTCGCCGAGCAGCCAGAAGCGTAAGTGGTGTGTATGGGGTCCGACTTTGGATCGTTTTAATGGACATGGATATTTTCTCTATTTGTTGTAAGGTGGGACGCAGGGCCCGGGCCGCCGACCCCACCTGCCCTACCTCCACTTACGCCTCTGGATGTATCGTACGTCAACATACAAACAAATATATTTATACCCACGCAATTTGCTAATAAACAGCGCTTTATTTCAATAATGTTGAGTAAGTACGTAGTTTGGCGTGAGTGTCAGATGGGCGTAAAATTAGACCTTAAAGTGGTGTTGGTACAAAGTGACGCGCGTAGTGTGGGACACAGACGGGCTCCGCGACTGTTTGTTAGCAACTGTGTGTCAAGCCATTGTGTGTTCTGTAACTTTCTCGGGAAACGTCTCGAGGGTCTTAATCCCTGTCTGCTTTTCTTCTAGTCTCGTCGACATGTTCTTTAGCTTTGTCAATCGTTCTAGATTACCTCAAAACTCGTTGCTGCGTCACGTTGCACTCGAGTGAATTTTTCGCCTCAGTGACACCTTTATTGAGCGGAGCACATGTCGACTTGTTTTATATTTCACGCTATTAGAAATCTTGCTAGTATCTATGTGTTACAATAAATTGTATTTACACATTGACGTTCATATTGTATCTGTTTCATTATTATGGATGTTTGTACCACTGACCCGATTACTTGCTATACATGCTGCTACTCATTAGTTTCGCCTGTAATTGTATCATTTGGATTGTAGTTAATTGTTTAATTAACCAAACGGTTGTGTGCATGATTGTGATTGATTTGCGAACAATAGTTTAGTTGTCAGCATACATATAACTCGTGTTGAGGGAATTGTTGAATATAATTATCAATGTTGTTTGTTCACTACATAGTTTCATGATTATGTTAGCGGTATTTACTGTTTCCTGCTTTTGATATTTGCATGTTGACTAACACGTGTTACATGCAGATTAATTAAAAGATTTAACTATATTTTTTTAATCTTTCGCACTTGCTAGTTGATGAAATGATGACTGAAACTACAGCAGATTCGGCTAGTTAAGTGGCTCGTAAATATTGATTATGGATAGTATTTTTACTTAAAGTAAATACTTCATCTTCGATGTACACTGCATTAATGTAGGGACTTGATTGGCTCATAAACATAGAGATAAGGTGGACTACGTTAAATACGAGTGAATACTCCAGCAATACTACGCAACGCTTCGGGAACTGAATGTCTTAATCGAAATGGATGATTCATCGTTGGGTAGTATGAAGGACTACGTATTGAGATCCTACATTTGCTTTCTGGCGCACACACGTGTTCTTATCAATTACGTGATGGTTCTGTATGAATAAACTCTTGAACCCCCGTTAAATGAGATGAAACCAGTGTTGGTGTTGTATGTGTGCGGTTCTGCTACGAATGTATGAAATCATTTATGCGTAACACGTGATCTCTGGTTGGGTATCAACATAATCTCGCACAAGCGTGTGAGTCAGTGCGTGTTGCAGCGTGAGCCACCTGCAGCCGGGGGCAATGGTCCGCTAACGATTGCGGCTAATTTTGTCCATACTCCATTCCCGCACACCGCAAACCGCCGCTATTTTCCCTAGTATCTTCATTGTTCTTGCCAAGTGACGGAGCGAGCCCGTTGCCTTGCACGTTTGGTCGGATTTACAACAAGGTGTGGCCTACATTGCTAAATAGAACGAGACAATTACTTGTCGGAAACATGACATTACCGTAATTGGTGTAGCGTAAAGGTGTAGCATTTCAAATCTTGGAGTCACAGAAAAGGGTGATAATCACTTTGTTAGTTTCAATTGCACGTGCAGGAAATCGCAGAAATATAAGCCTTCATTTTCATTGTTAAAAATGGGTAGCGGCAGCGCACGGCGGTACCACGCTTTTATGCGGACCAGCAACCTATCATTATCTCATGTATTATGGATGCACGACGCTCTACTATGTTAGTGGACAAGTACTTCACAGTAAATATATCGCAGAACGACGATATCGATACACAGTACTTTTTAAATATGTAGAAGCTTCACCTTTTGCAAGACATAGAGTTAATTAAATTCGTTTTCGCAATAATATTGTTAGTTATGTGACCCATTGGACCGGTACGTAATTGTTTTAAATACACTGCGTTATTTATATTGGGGCAAGCGTATTCGTTCGAATTCTTTGTTCGTAGGAAATGCGAGTGTGTCGACCTCGTATACGCCTTGACATTTGTTGAATGTTTGACGAGACCAGTTGGGCCGACGCGCCACCAACACACCAACCTTGTGAACAACAGCGCCAGCTGAGCCCTTGTACGC
The DNA here is from genome assembly GCA_910591435.1 of Acronicta aceris. Lineage (NCBI taxonomy): Eukaryota > Metazoa > Arthropoda > Insecta > Lepidoptera > Noctuidae > Acronicta > Acronicta aceris. The sequence goes on along the minus strand of OU342774.1, from coordinate 14,178,639 downwards.
GCCTTTTCATGGTGCGTTGTCATTCGTACTTAACTAATTCTTTAGTTGTTTGCATAAAATGTTGCGTGTAATGAATCTATTAGCGATAGTGTTACAGCTAACAGTTATCAAGTTATCGAAGGTCAAGACTGCGATTGACAGGAGTCAGTAGCGGCCGATGAACTGATCATTTACTCTTCAAGAGCTTGCCACTTGAGCTGTGTTTACTTTACTATTGATTCAAAATCAAAATATTATTCCATTGTTATTAGTTCTCGAACAAGTAAGTCTTCATGGATTTAAAACATCTGAGTCATGTTTGAGTTTCAGGTGTCAATCTTGCGCCATGTTCCCAAGTAAGGCCTCCTACTGTCATATCTATACTAAATCTAAAGAGCTGCGTACTGTGCGTAGGTAACTGCGCAATACGCAATAATACACGGCGTAGTATGATTTTTTTTTTGCTTTATTGGTAGGTATTATAATAAACACATCCGTTGCTGAGGTACAGGTATAACGCGATTTATTAAGTTTTTCTTTGTGTCATAAATCAAACCTTCTATGTAAGTCTGCAAGTAATGAGTCAGTCATTATGCCGTTTGATTTCATTATTTCATTGTAGCTTTGATGGCAACGCTCTATTGATTCCTTGAGCGCTTTGTGCATTTGTTTGTCAGTTGATGTATTGAACAACGTGAGTATTTCGGTAAATAGACTACATACATTCTTCCTCAAAGAACCGTTGATACCGCTAGTCAAGACAAGTTTTAGAAGAGGAATACATACATTAACTATGAAATTCTAATTAACTTATCGTGTTATAGTCGTATGTATAGTCGTGGATTTATAAAAGATATTAAATTGTGCCTTGAGACAGTTACCAGTTGGTTCGGTCCGAGAGCTTCCGTCAGATTCTTTTTTGATTTGAAATGTGTGTTTCTTTAAATACTTATAAACCGACGTAAATTGTCGGTGAATTTTTCGTCCCACACGTATCCAATGAGTTTATCTACGCGTTGTTGTGTAAACACGTGGCGGTTCGTTAACCTGTGTTGTTGTTCTCATGCGTATGCGCAGTTCGCTGTGTGCGTGCACGTGTTGTAATCCGCGGATCGATTGGTCGACATCGATCTCCCAACGAAGCAAGGAATGAAAGGGTTTGAGAGGAACAAAAAGTTTGAAATTGTTTTTTTGATTCCATTACTACACCTGCAGTCATTCAACTTAAGAAGTTTGTTCCAATTGCTGTTTATTATCGGTTTCCAATGTGGAAATGTTCCTTGAAACATAAATCTAAGATTAGTTAACCATCTATCGCTTGGGTCTACAATCGTAGCTGGTAGACCACAGCTCCGGTAGACCACAGCTAGTGCTCTTTGGTTTCACCGATATCTGGCCCTGGACAGAACAGCGTTCATAGTTCAGGTTTGATTACCGTTTAGATTCATTCGTATTCTTTGATTTGCTCATTAGTACCTATGAAAGGAAGGCGTGATATAAAACCAGCCCAGTCATCGACAATAATGCGGGCGTCCACTCGCCATTGTTCCACGTGTTTGTTACCATACGTTGGCGTGTTTGCGGCCAATGTCATGTTACGTAGATCGTTTCAAGTGTTTGGCCTTGTGATAAACTAATAGTTTTTTCACAATAAATGTCACATAAACAAATATGGACTGTAGTTTCTACGTTCTAAGCTTTCATTTCCCTATTGTCTCAAAAAGTATTCTCTGTGTTATTGTTCCTTTAACCACGGCACTTGCAGTTTGTGCGTCCTACAATTTATGGTATTTTATTTATACGTTGTTTACGTTTAGTTGGAGGTCGTGGCCTTGTTGGCTTTGTTTTTAAAATTGGTTATATGTATTTCGAATTTGAGTTACTTTCGGGGTGACATCGATAAATATGACCTGACCGGGAGAACAGGAGTTTTTTATTTTATGATTCTTGAATAATCTGGTCTTTGTTAAAAAATTGTAGACAGCAGTCCCGTAATACCAGGAATTGACCAGATATATTTACTTAGTAGCGGGACATTAATAACTGTCTATGCTAATAGCTTTCAGTGTAAAGGCTTCTGCCAAATTTAACGACGTGCACTTCTGCTCGTGTTAGCAGAATCAATTTACAGTTAAATGTTATTGTTCGTTATAGAATTGAGTGCTTTTCGTTTCACAAACTGTTAAACAACAGTTAACTCCTCTTCTCTTCCCTGCTCGCGCATCTTTCACACTTTCACAGTACTGCTACAGAGTCAGTGTGTTCACAGATAGATGAAAGTCTCCAATGCTGCGACATTTATTGGATGAAGCTTCACATCCAATAAAATAAATAATAATTCATGTACCTACCTTTATAATACTGACACTAGATATTAAGTTCAAACTGTTATTAACACTATGGGTTAACCGAAATAAATGCTTATTATTATTTCATTATAAATTATTAGCAAGTTATTGAATCTGGAATTTCTCGTAATCATTAAATATTGGACGCTTGATACTCTTTTAATGCTTGATCTCAATTAATGCGAGAAAGTGGTCTGTCGAATATTGTTGGCTTCTTACGACACTTGAAGAAAGTATAGATATCCTAGCCTGTAGTGCAAACCTACTTTTTTATTTTAATTAAGTATATTTGTAGAGTTTGTTTTGTTGGCAAATGCACAGTTAAACTAAAACTTCGCTTAACTTTGAAGCTGCTTAAAACCCTGCATATTTTTTCCACATTTGAACTTGTAGACGGAGTCACTTTCTACAAGCAAATATTCTTTTCTACAAGCATTTGTATTATATTGATACCAACATTTTTTAACGTTGTGCACTTATGGAAAGTGACTTTAATACTTCATCTTACCGTATATTGTGTTAATAAAGTATAGAAAAAGATTTATTTTAATGGTCGAATTCTGAAATGCTAAGGAATGTTTGCTTAAATTGATTAGCAGTTCAATATTCTACCACAACTGCGAGAGACGCATCTGTTAGTTCAAGTTAGTTTAAAGTTTAAGCTTTTAAAACAGATTAGGTACTTAGATACTTCTAGCTTATCGAACGCACACCATACACTTAAACCTCTATTGCCAAGCATATATCACAGATTAGATTGTCTAAGTCTATAGGACTTGTAACCATGGTACCTCGCTTCCAAGTGGTGTCAATATGGGTTGATGGCGTGTGCAGGTCATGGCAAAACACACAAGGACGCGGCGAGCGTGCGCGCGACGCACCCCATCCCGGCGGCGTGCGGTCTCTACTACTTCGAGGTGCGCATCGTGTCCAAGGGCCGCGATGGGTACATGGGCATCGGTCTGTCCGCACATGGAGTTAACATGAACAGATTACCTGGTAAGTTGAACGGAAGAGGCGAGAACAGACAGGGACTTTAGAGGGATGACATTTAGGGGTTCGTGTAACATCCTGGTGATCGGTTTTCTAGGTTTGACAAGAATTCATTGGTCATTTGAATTTATATTAACTGGCTGTATTATTTTTGCAGTAATTGATAAGCAACTTATTAAGAAAATAAATATTTTTTACTGATTTAATTTAATGCCTATTTTAAACGGGCTGATACCATAGATTAAAAATTAATAGCCTGATACGATGCCTCCGCGCGGATAGCCCAACCAATGCGTAATCTAAGTTATTTGATAATGCAGGTAGTTGAACAACAGTAGCTGAATCATCTTGGAACAGGTCGGACAGATCTGAACATTCTCCACTATAATTTATTAATAACGGATGTTTTTTCTTCTATTATTGTCTTTGGGATAATATTGTACTCCTGTTCAAACATAAAACACTATGAATATTCTCAGTGGCAAAGACTATCGTGTACAAGATTATGCTTTACTTCTTCAGAATTGAAATAAGCTGTTTTAACGTTTCCTAAGTTACATCAAAATTTTCCGCAACCCGCGCAGTTGGTCTCGCACTCAGGAATATTTTTAGAGTGCCTTCTGACGTATGTCGTATTTAGTGTAACAACGCTGTTGATATTTTAAGGAGATCTAAATACCCTACAGGCTGACTTGTAACCCATGTTATTAAAAACAAGTGGTCGTTATGGCGTTGCAGGTTGGGACAAACACTCGTACGGGTACCACGGCGACGACGGGCACTCGTTCTGCTCGTCGGGCACGGGCCAGCCGTACGGGCCCACGTTCACCACCGGCGATGTCATCGGCTGCGGAGTCAATCTCGTCGACAACTCCTGCTTCTACACTAAGAACGGACACCACCTCGGCGTCGCCTTCAGAGGACTGCCGGTACGTTTGATGAAGGGGAAATGTGATGTATAACACGAAATCTAAACACTTTTGCAGAAAGTTTTTTTATTTGGATTAGAAAGTGTAAAGATGTCTATTTTCTTGGCGGGTTTCGTCGAGCAGGGGGCTTGATAGGGATTGGGTAGATAAGCTTACTTGGGCTAAGATGATAGATAAACTGATTGACATCACTGCCTTTCCAAGGTAATCAAGGACCTTTAAATGTATTGTTATTGTGGGTCTGTCCTTGCAAACATTTTCTATAATAAAATCTAGTACAAGTGGCGACAGCTGTTCCGCTGCACCTACAGTTTATTATATCGGTCGTATCTCGCGTGGGACGCCAACATGACAACTAACTAGACTAGGTGTACTGTTTGTGTTCCACGTTAGATCAGCATTTGTCTTTCTAGTTTGTGATTTACTAATTTTTTTTTTGCGGATCTATACTACTACGGGGCACATCTAGGATCTTTTCTGGTACTCCTACTCTCAAATAAAAGCTTATAAGTACCCAGTTTCTTTTTAACGCGTATTATCCTTACTAATATTATTAACTTGAAATTTTGTGAGTATGGATGTATGAATGTTTTACTCTTTCACGCCAGAATGGCTAAACGGATTTGGATGAAATTTTGCATAGAGAAAGATTATAGTCTGAAATTATACATAGGCTTTTTATCAAAGTTGGACTCAATTCTGAAATCCACGCAGACAAAGTCGCGGGCAGCAGTCATAAAAATATGTTAGTATAGATCACGTACAAGATAGTCATAATGTTGTATTATATTTGGTGTTGCAGCCGAACCTGTACCCGACGGTGGGTCTGCAGACGCCGGGCGAGGTGGTGGACGCTAACTTCGGGCAGCAGCCCTTCGTGTTCGACATCGAGGACATGCTGCGCGAGCTGCGCGCGCGCACGCGCCTCGCCATCGACGAGTTCCCGCTGCCCGACGACCAGGGGCAGTGGCAGCAGGTGCTGCACAGGTCACACACATACACTTTACTTACCTACATATATCTACACACCTCATCCTGAGGTCCATGGCCCGACCTGTACTAGCAATGACTCGGTAGAACCCTCTCCTAGCTGTGCACTCAATTAGGTAGCGATCATTAATCATTAACCGACCGATTATATATAAGTATATTGTTCCACTGCTGGACACGAGACTCCTCTCAAAATTAGATTGATTAGGCCACACTATGCTGGTGGTCGAATGTGGGTTGGCAATACGGCTTCATTAATAGATCTTAGCATTAAAAGATGTCTAGCATTGAAGTATGACATCTTCTATATAAATAGGTTCATTTTATAATATTAAAGGAATCCCTGATACAGGATATAGAGTGGTGATGGCAGTGTATGTTACAGGATGGTGTCGACGTACCTGGTGCACCACGGCTACTGCAGCACGGCGCAGGCCTTCTCGCGCGCCACCGGACAACCCATCGACGAGGACATAGCCTCCATCAAAAATAGACAAAGTACACACACATCTTATACATACAAATATAATAAAGCTTGTTAGTTTGAACGCACTAATCTAATAATTAGTGTGTTTTACCAAAATAATAATAATAATTGAAAATGATAGGTACCACCCCTCACACATAACACTACACACCAAACGCTGCATTTACTTGGCTAGTCCCGTAAATGTGGTTAAAACCAGCCAAATGGCTAAGAAAAAAAAAAGCATTCCCAAAAATAATACTTTATATCCAGGTCGAATCCAATTCTGAAGTCCACGCAGACGAAGTCGCGGGCAGAAGTTAGTTTAGTATAAATGCGAAATTAAACCTTTGTATCTGTTACTTTTTTTACATCTAAACTGCTGAATAGATTCCAATAGGAAGGTATATAATTTGTTAAGGTTTTGTGTGAATTGGTTAAAAAGTGACGATAATTGTTGAAAATGTCAAGCCGCCTGGGTTCTTTCTTTCTCCCTTTGCATATCCGTGCGAAGCCGGGGCGGGTAGCTAGTTTAATATAAAATACATAATAATATGTGTATTGTTAATGGCAGAGGTGTCGAAGCTGGTGATATCGGGCCGCATCGGCGAGGCCATCGAGGCGACGCGGCTGCTGTACCCGGGCCTGCTCGAGCGCGACCTCGACCTGCTGTTCCTGCTCAAGTACCGACAGTTCGTCGAGATGGTCAACGGCTCCGACTCAGAGGTAGCTCCATTAACCTACTCATCATTACTATATAAAAACACATAATCAACCCATTATATCTCCTCATAGAATGAGAGGGATTAATTAGGCTATAGTCCACCATGCTAGCCTAATAGAAAGAAAGAAAAGAAAGAAAAAGAATTTATTGACACAGTCACGGACACTGCACACATAGCATAAAAAAAAACTAAACTAATTATCTTATAAATAAATATTGTGTGTCCCACGGCTGTGCCAAATAGGTCCATTTCAGCTAAATGCCAGACTGCCTGTGAGCTGCCTGGCGCTGGTTTTCAAGTGGACTTCAAAAAGTGAGAACCACGGATGCAAATCAGTCTTTCAACACAGAGATTAAAGTTAATTAAAAGTATAAATAAAAAAAATAAAAAAAAATAAATAAATAAAGAAAAACAATACAAAAATAATATATAGGTAGTACCACAGGCTGATAAATATTAATAAATTGAATAAATATTGATACATAGGGTAGTAGGTATATGGTATGTGTAGTTATAAACTAGGCGATTAAGTTGACGGCTCGGTTTGCTTCTCAAAAAAAACCTGTTTGTGATATGTTTGTGATAATACGGGTTGGTAGACTTCACACGCCGTCGAGAGAATCAGGCAAGCAGGTTTCCTCTCGATGTTTTCCTTCACCGTTTAAGCGCGCGATAATATACTGTTAATACGCACACGACTTCCACAAGTCAGAGATGCGTGCCTTGGATTCGAACTCGAGACCTTTGACGTAGCAGTCTTATGGCCATATCACTAGGCTATCCCTGCTCGCTTATTATTGAATATAATAAAAACCACATCAGCTTATTATTGGCGAAGTCTAGTGGTTACTGACAGTAAGATTAGTATGTATAAATAAACCATTGACAAATCCAATGAAACAGGAAATCCATAATAACAATTTAGTTGGGATTTGTGTCTGATCAATGGCAACATATTTGGCTTCTGTTATAAGAGATCTTAAATTTATCGGCGAACCATGGGTGTATATTACAGCTATGGAAAATGTATGTTATTATACTGTGATTCAGAATCAGATGATCAGATTATGAATGAATCATACAGCGTAGTCGTGAATTCGTTAGAATACTGTTCCGCACTGTCTTTCAGATTGGCATCCCGTAAGAGGCGTGAAAATATCTGACTTGCTCGGTGGTAGGACTTCTCGGACTCTCGGAGTGGCTAGCGACCACCCTTACGTCGGAGTCTGTCGTAAAGCACCTTGATGTGTGTTTCGACTTTTGCGCGTAAGAGCCAGTTCCTATCGGTTGCTGTGGCTCTGGCAGTCTGCAGTCCGTAGGGGCTCTTAAGGGTCGGCAACGCATTAGCAACTCCTCTGGTGTAGGTGTGTAGGTGTCCATGGACGACGATGACTACTTACCACCAGATGGATCGTTAGTTCGTTTGCCGACTTAATCCATTAAAAAAAGGAAGCTGTTTAGTCCTCACGAGTCTAATATACCACCTTGCAACCTCCCCAGATGGGGAAAAAAGATATCGCTTGCAGATATCTTATCAAGTTAACTCACTGATGACGGTTGAATAATATTTTAACTGCATTGGGCAACTGCTACGCTAATAAAGGTCCTGGGTTCAGTTTCCAGGTCGACCAAAATGTTATTGGATTTTTTATGAAATTTTTAGTAATAAATCTAAGTTTGTATTTGTGTCCGGTTTATAGCAATAGGCTCGCTCCCTATTACATGAGGCTTAAACATACTGGTAAATTGTGGGGGTACATTATCTAACCCTTCAGGGAATACGGATATCATGGTATGTTTTATATATATTTTTGTATAACTGTATTGTGTAAGTATTTGTTTAAATATAAAGTATGTGTGTTTGTGTGGTCAGGTGTGCGGCGAGAAGGGCGGCGCCAGCAACGGCGTGGCCACCTCCGTCATCTCGCACACCAACACGGCCGCACATCCCGCACATCCCGCACACCCCGCACATCCCGCACATGACAACCACACCAACGGTAACGTAAAACTAGCTTCTAGTTACCTTGTTTAATTTCTTTGAATAATTTTCATTAGAAAGTTATTGAATTTTGAATTTTTTATTTTGTGGAATAAGCAAAAGAAGTATGCTAGAATTGTAGCAAGTTGCGGTCTATAGTTTCTGCCCACCTGTGTGGGAGAAAGGTGTGAATGTATGTGTGTCATTTTCGTTAGAAAGACTAACCTATATTGTGAATCATACGAGTTGGTGAGATCCCCATCGAATGTCCATCTATGTAGTACCTAAAAAGGGTTCCAGTCGTTCAGTGCGCGGTCCCCGTTCGAGAAGTATAATGAGTAACGTGTGAGATGTACACGATGCGGTGTGTGCAGGGCAGTGCGCGGCGGAGAGCTGCGGCGAGGGCGGCGAGGGCGGCGAGGCCGGCGCCGACGTGGACATGTCGCCGCCGCACGCGCCGCACTCCAACGGCGCCCGAGCCGGTACGTACACCACTGCCATTACTCCTACATTACTGTGTCTCCACACGATCTCCACATATACAGCCTCCCGCTACATGCTGCATAGCCGCCTGATTTGTACACATACCGAATACTTAAATGTTACTTAATAGCCTAGTTGACTGGAGTTAAATTTACTCAAAATAAAACGTTTAGTGATAACATTTTAATGAAAGAAAAATTCAATCGCGGGCAGAATTCGAACCTGCGTCTTCTAGTTGGTCAGAACGTCTGGTGTATCCAACCAGAAAACGCAGATTCGAATCCTGCCCACGATTGAGATTTTCCTTCACTAAAATAACTTTATAATCTTAGCATAGAAAATACAAAAAAAAACATCACAAAAAAATAATGAAAAAATAATTTGAATCGGCTCAACTTCAAAGATATAAGCTTTTAAAGTTTTTGGTGGGAATTAAGAGGAGATGCTCCGTCTCTTTTCCACACAACGAGTGTTAGAATAGAATTCGTATGACTCACAGAATGACGTTACAGGTTCCTATATTGCTATCTCTATCTCGCATAAAATTAAAATGCTTATAAACTTCTTATTTTTAAACCGATTTTAATTTTGATTTTTGTTGATCGACTCTATTTATGTTCAACTTAGTCGTAAGGCAGTAAAAAATAACCAGCCAACTAGCCTATTATATATAAGATACCTCGTGCTGTCACTGTCAATTTGACTTGAAGATAAAGAGACGTCACGAGACGTCACAGCGTCTTTTGAGTAGCGTTCGTTTGAGTTATTGGCTACGATGAGAAAATATAATTCTTATTAGTTAAAATTAGCTCATGAAATCAGGTTTCTGTGCAGTATGTACTCTAGGACAAGGATCTCGCATAAGTATTTTAAATAAGTCTCAATTAGCAATTATCTCCAGCCATGTATGTGTGCGTGAGGTAATTATTGTGCATTTCCTGAAGGGAACTCCTGAATATGTGAAAAAAATCGACTTTAGTAATCTACAAAAGTTAAGTTTAGAACCTTCATGAGAGTTCGGCAAAATATTAAAACAACTTAGAGAAACTGTGTCTAAGTTTTGACTTCGACTTTGCAAGTAAGCAATATACTGGCCCCTTCTGATTTCATTGTAAAATGAATACTGTAAAAATAATTATAGCAGCTTTTGGGTTCGATCCCCTTCGACAAGATTTTATATTATTTTAATTGAAGTACCAACATAATATTACAGAATTATTAATAAAGGATGATGATCCCCCATTATTTTACTCCACCAGGGCTCAAAAATAATATGTACCCATTTTAATTATTTTATTAATTGGCAATTCATAAAAAATATTTTATCGTAATATGTACAATAAACACATATCACAAAATGTGAAATATTATTAATTTTATGTAATGATAATGATAATTATGTTTTTTTTTCTTTATTTATATTTATTTATTATTTGCACACCATACTCATTCATATTCTTTTATTTAGTCACATTTATCATTTTTATTATTATTCGCTCCTTTATTTAAGTTTTGCATGCATATGTAATTATAATGAGCTAGTTCAGGCAAAATGTTATCTATTTAAATTGTCCTTGTCTATGAATATAAAGATAGTTTGACACTGACAAACGCTATGCGTTTTAATAAGAGTGTGTGCCGCTACTATTTGCGGATATTGTCCGCAATCATCATCCCATCTCGATAACTGGTTTAACCCATAAAAATACTTATAGTGCACCTAGCTAATATTAGCTTTTGTCATAATTTTGTGCTAATGTAAGTTGTAGTCTGGTAACAGGTATGCAGAGGCCAAGTGCGAGTTTCATTTCACCGACTCGCTTTTATGCATCGACCGCGATTTGGCGTGAACTTCACCGCTCTCCACCAATCAGAGAGCCAAACGCAGTCGATGCTTAAAATAAAGTCGGTGAAATAAAACTCACACAGGCCCTCAGTTCTAGGGGTAAATGGAAACACAATTTAATCCAAGCATCTTAGCACCACTAATGGTTGTTCTGTTTGCGTCTATACATTATAACAGTTCGGCTGATTTATAAACGAAAAAGAGCGGAATATCATTTTATGATGGTAAAATTGAATGGCAGGTATAGGTAATTCGTGTTTTTGAGGAGGATGTGCAAACAATACGATTATTATCCCGCTCGTTCTGCGTAGCGAGCGTCGAGACACCTATAGCAGAATTGTATGTAATATTGAAAAGTAATATTATACAAATTATGCAACATAAAATACTGCATGATCATCAAGCGTCACCTGGCAGGCGTTGCTTTACACAAAATTTAATTGTTTTTTATTTTTATTTAAGAACATTTCTGCTTGTAAAACAAGTAAAATTAATTAGAAATTCTTCCCCCGGGTAAAGCTAAATTTGTGTACAATTAGTAAGGTACTACACAGGTTTAGTACTCGAGCATGTGTCTAGTCGATTTAAATGGCTTCTTAACTAACAGCTCATGTAACATTGCATTAGAATCGAGATCACTCATCGGCACTTAATGCATATTATTTTGTTTTTTTTTATTGTTAAGTTCAATTTAGTTCGCGTGAGTCGTCGCTTACGCATGTCAGGGTAACGAATGAGGTGCAAGTTATTATACCAAAAAAAAAAACGGATCTTATTAATGAAGTTTGTTTATGTATGTCGAGTTACACAGTGCTTGGTCTGGTTCGTTCAAATACTAAATGAAAGTTGAACGAAAGAGATAAAACTGTGTATCAAACTATTGTGGTAATTCGATATGTTGCGGTAGCTTTGCATTTCAATGATAACTTGCATCTCAAGCACGCTAACGCTCAATATAAGGTGCTGTCACAGCGACCGCAAACTCGAAGTACGAGCTATAAATTGGTATAACAGTTAAACCATCATATAAGCGTACCTTTCGTCCTAGTGGGGTTAATTGGATTGAATTTTAAAAATATCTCGGTACTCGACGAACGTAGTAGTTTGATACAACGGTCGGCGAGGTACAGTGAGTGGGTCGTCGCTGTGTCGGCGCGGGCGGGGGCGGGCGCGGGGGCGGGGCGGGGTGTGGGGGGCGGGGCTCAGAGCGCGTGGCGGCTGCTTGTAGGTGCGCGGGCGCTGCCGCTCGTCAAGGGCATGCCGGGAGTCACGGCCAGCATCGCCGCGCTCATGCCCGACTTCCACGCGGGTGGGTAAACCAACCACTTATCTGTTCAATATACTATCATGCTCTGGTTCCAAAACAACACCATTAAGATTCGCGAATGAAGAACTTTGTCGTTTATTATTATTGAATTTGAAACTCAATAAGATTATCTCTAAGGTCTTGTTATAAACTACTTCGCATATTTCTTAATATGTATTATTTTTCTTGTGTCTATGTCTCGGTAATCTTAGTCTTACACTTACAAAAAAGTCGAACATATTTGCACTTTTTAAATTAACAAAAACTATGTTACCCTAAAATAGTGCAACTGTTTTCCATTTAAAGTAATACATTTCCTCTGGGATGCACTAAAGTAAGGAAGAAAAAGGAGTCGCAAGTTTCAATTGCTGATTTAGCACTCTTTTAACCATAGTGGAACAATGTAGTGCATTAGTTTACTATTTAAGACACAGCTAAAGTAAAGGAACCAGAAGCAACTCATTGTTTCATCGCTTCGTCTGTAGACATGTTCATTTGCCAGTTCTCGTCTACTGTTCTCATCCTTCTGGCAGTGTTACAAATTCATTTTGTTTCCTTACTGGATCCAGAAAACCTCAATGCGCTTGTCAATGGCCTGAAATCCTTATTTTATTTATTCCTAAGTCGTAGCTGAAATGATTAGATATATGTATAGTCTATCGTGCTTGTAATATAGAGCTAACTTCACGGACTGTGCTTCTTTGCACTGATACAGGGCTATTTAGGCTTATGTGTAATATTAAGGGGTTGCTGGTCAGTACTTGGTAGCCTTTCAGGCTCAACAAAGATATTCTTCAGTGGGTATACTGATATTTTGGAGATTCTTGCCAGATTCTTTTCCATAGGATCAACTTTTTGGAACCGTGCAACTACTAGACTCAATAATGTTTCATGAACGCTTGTAAAGCTTAGAAGCTTGTGAAAACATTTGAACTTGAACATATTTATACTAGGAACCCATGGAAAGATCAGTATTTTAAATAAAACATGTTTCTCGTCCTATCACCATCACATTTCTACCCGGGTAGTCGTACACAACTGGATGTTTTTCGCCCCATATCAACTCGATATATAGGCAAAGGTAAATTTCTTTTTGCTATTTCAATAAGTTGTGCAACAAAACTTAAAGAATAATATCATGGATACAGTGAGATTGATAAAATAAATTCTTGAAACTAAATGCCGTTGACGTACCATCTGACTTTTTGTTTAGTTTAAATGTGTAGTCAAATCCTTAGATATAAAGTAACAAAAGGATAGTACTACAACTTCATTAATAAAATTATAAAGTGTCATTGTGTACGAGAGCCTCCAAATAGCCCTGTAAACATTAATCTTTATATTGTACTGTACGTCTGTTGTGGTGTGATGTTTATATTATTTTATGTCTAGAGGTATGAAAACAAACAGTAAGTACTGACATTTTAGCAGATCTTGCTATTTTAATAATTTTCAACTTAATTTGCAAAAAGGACGTGGTTTTATGAAACATTTCCATTTTTTAAAATACGTTTTGAGAAAATGCTAACCTAACGATTTTGGTGGTAGAAAAGTGTTTTGTACACTTGCATTCATTTAATATCTGGTTTTGGGACATATTTGTAATGTTAACAATCATTCGAGAACAACATTCTCTGCCGTTTTTGTAGAAACAGACATTATTTTTTGTAAATTAAGTTGAGATAATGTATAGCTTGTGCTACACCTGTTTTGTAAGTAATTAGCAGTGAATGTTGCATGGTTTGTGTGTATGTAGTGTGGCCTATCCACGGGATGGTCACGAGTCCTCGATGGCATGACAGACGTAACGCTTCTTATTATATACCCAAGTATATTATTATATTTAATCTATTATAAGTATAATATACCAACACAGGGGTTAACTAAATGCATGGCGGTCCATTATACCGCTCAGCAAACGTTTGTATCACAACACGGTGTTAATTTGCTCTCCATCGCACTGAGTTTTTAATAATTTGTTTCGCTCTCAAACTTGATATTTACAAGATCCCCAAGATACTTACAATATTTTTAGTTTCTAGTGTAATTTACTAATTTGTACATTCGTGTTGGTAAAAAGATCCAGGAATATTAGAATCTCAAATGTATGTTTACAAAATTATCGTTCATTTTAAACTGAAACTGCTTATCTCTAAATATTTTGTTTATTTTTTGAGAAAAAGATATTATAATGACTAAAAAAGGATCTGGATTGTTTTGCTGACACTATGCGGTGGTAGTATGTGTCGCGGCGTGCGGTGCGCTATCAGCGCTATCAGCGCTATCAGCGCTAACAGCGCTAATAGCGCTAACAGCGCTAACAGCGCTAACAGCGCTAACAGGTCGGTGCGTGTGCGCAGAGGCCGAGGGCGGCGGCGCGCGCGCCTCGGTGGAGCGCATGCTGGCGTTCGGCCGCGACCTGTACGCCATGAGCCAGAAGCTGCAGCAGGACCAGTTCGTCAAGTCCATGCTCGAGGTAACCTCCTCTTATATCTATCGACTTATTTTTAAAGGAAGGAGGTAAAGATGATTTTTTTGTCATTTGTTATTTAATTTTGATTTATTTAGGTATTATTTTTCAAAATAAAATTGTAATGTTGCAGGATGCGTTCAGTCTACTAGCGTATAGTAATCCCTGGGACAGTCCGGTGGGCTGGCAGCTGGAGCCCGTGCGGCGCGAGGCCGTCTGCGAAGCGCTCAACTCCGCCATACTGGGTACGTACATACTGGGAATTTTTTAATGCTGGTTACATTTTAATTATATAAAAAAAATGTTTTGTATTAGAAGTTGCCTCGTAACTTGTCGAGTGGCGATTATAATCAGATGCTATCTATAGTCATCAATAAACAATAAAAATATGTTCGGCGGTAGCATCTCTTGAGGTCTGACTGACTGGTGACCACCATTACGTCGGAGTCTGTCGTAAAACACCTTGGTGTGTTTCGATTTTTGCACGGAAGAGTCAATTCCTTGTCGGTCGTTCCAGAGGCGCAGGGCATGAAGTGGATCTCGCCGGTGGAGGCGTGCGTGTCGCACTCGCGCGAGCTGCTGCGCCGCATGGCCCGCGCCGGCCTCGGCGCCTGCGCCTTCGCTGACCTCGCCGCGCTGCTGCGCCGCTGACCGCCGCCGCGCGCGCCCCGCGCCCCCGCCCCCGCCCCCGCCGCCCCCGCCCCCGCCGGCCCCGCGCGCGCGCCCCGCCCCCGGCCCCGCCCGCGCCGCGCGCGCCGCCCGCGCCGCACCTAGCCGCCTACTTGACGCTGAACACACCTGCGAACCTATGCTCTCGAACTTCTTATTGCAGTAACTAATGAGCGAGGAATAATTCAATGCGAAAAACGGTAAGAGCAATCCTGTTCAAAAAAAATAATTATTATGTATCATTGCGAGGACGGGTGACTTCGACGGCGAAAAATGCACTCCATTAATTATCAAAATTTTTCTTCATAATATGACCCGGCCGACTGATTAAACGTAAATTACTTAGCGAAGAGCTATGGACTGATCGAGCTGTAAGCGTCGACCGACCACCCCCGGTGGCGGAGCGGGGCGGAGAGGACGCGTAGACCGAAGTGGATCGTATTACAATTGTACATAAAGATCAATTTCCAATGCAACGATCTGCAGCCCGTCGAAAAAACGCACATTGAATGCCTTAGTGACGATTCATTTAGTTATGAGTATTATCACGAGGCGCGTGAGACGTTCAGACGCCAAATATATGTGTTATATAGACGTGATTACCGCTTAGCAAACGGTTGCTTAAGCTTTACTATGGGTGATAAGCCGCTACAGGGGCGCCGAGCGGCGTGACGTCACACGCCACGGTGCAGCTTGTAATCGTGCTCCAACTAATTTGGCACAAGTTTGAAAGAGGCATTATTTGTAGCAATTAATTGCAATAATTCGTATCTATAAAAATGAGGGAACTGACTGCTTTTAAAACTGCCAATCTATAAAATATCGGGCTTTTAATATTTAGTTAATAGTAAGTAAGGAGTCCGCCTGGTCGGCCGCGCCCCGGCGTCCCTGCGAGCATTTTTATATTTATGAAGTGAGAAATATAAACGTGTAATAAAAAGTAAATATTTAACTGTGTGCTCCGTAATGACCTCAACGATATCGGACGTTGTGAAATATGAGTTTAAATTCGAATGTAGATGTAATATGTGTCGGAAATGCGCTGTATATTGTCTCTAGCGTATATTATAGATTATATCGTTATAGAAATTAAACAAGGTAATTGTATCGCTCGCGGCGGGACACTGTTGTCGTAAGTTACTTTTTTAATACTTTATTTTCATGAATATATTTTATCGATACACAAACTATCGAGGTCTCTACGCTCACGATCCGGAACTACACTTGAAAGTTCTCGATAAGTTTGCGTGTATACAAAAGTCGATTATTATTCGATTATTATGATAATTATCAACAAAATATTTTTATATCGATTTTGTTTATAACACATCGAATATCGTTTCGGTGCGGCACTGTACAGATAATTGTAGTAGCAGGTAATTTTTAGTCAAAAATCGACTAACCAAGAAATGGTTTTGAAAGACTCGACTATACCGCAACAGTGTTACCGCTAAATCTAATATAGAGATATATAACGTGAGAAAAGTGTAGAGATACTAAGATTTACGAATTTGATTAGTTGTTATTGCATTTAGGCTATTTATCTGACGTCATCATACAAGACAGTCTCGAGTTTGTTGGGAATACCCGAAATATCGTATTCTTGGGATGTTCCACTCGAATTTAAATAGTTCTAAATGCAATAATGATAGTATCGGGAGTCGAGGCTGACGGCGAAGCAATACGACACACAAAGTTATACAGACAGTTATTGAAATGTTTATTGGAACTAAACGAGGTGGTACCTACTTACAACGCAATAATCAGTAAGTACCGCCACCACGTCGCTAGTTCTAACTTTATGTTCAAACGTCAATTTTTAATAAGCACTTTTTTGTAGATTTATTTCATGAAACAAGATTTACTGAAATATTAAGATTACAAATACCGAAATTTCGTTGCAATTTATTAGAAAGAAATATGTGAACTTGAAAACTCAATAACTTGGCTATTTGAGTAAAGGAAAAAATCGACTGCGGGCAGGATTAGAAACTGCGTCTTCTGATTGAATACACCAGACGATGTGACCACGAAGCCACCAATTTCAATAACATGGCTTTAGCTACAGTTAATAGTTTGTATAAGTTTGTGTTTCAATCTACTCAGGTATTAATAAGGCTGTAAGTAATGCTGTAATTTCGGCCTCATTAATATTGGTATGTACAGATAGCGCAGATGCGACGTCGCCGATCGCCAAACCCTCATGTAATTTGTTCTGTAAAGATCAGTCTACAATATTGTTCTTATATTGTATTGTTTTCTTTTTTAATAATATATTATGTTTAAACCGCTCAACTGAGTTTCAATTTTACCTTTCAATCAACCACCGTCTGCGATCCTGAAGCCAGCATTAGGTTGAATATTCAAACATTATTTAACAAATCATTCTTCTCATCATAGTAGATCTCTCTTTCATAGTTCAGATTATTTTAAATTCTTGTCTTATTGCTTGACGGCAGTGGTGTAGTTTAAGTTTTTATTATCACAATTGTAGTTTTAAACATCTGCATTCTTAAGCTTAGGTTTCCTAGGATAGCGGTGCCGTCATATAGCGGCCGCAATACAGCGGTGCCGTCATATAGCGGCCGCAATACAGCGGTGCATGACGTCACTAGAACGTTGTCTATGTAAACAAAATGGCGCGATTTCCTAGAGAGAGAGCGGTAACTGACACCGTAACGTCAAAAAGTGGTGCCGCCATTTGCATGACGGCCGTCTTGTCGGTGTCAGATGGTTTCGTGAACGTTTCATTGATAGCGGTGAAGATGTTTCTAATACGTATTTTTTTTACCGGCACAACGTACATACGACTATTTTCCTCTTCTGATGATAATTTATCCTCCAAGTAAATTACTAAAGCTAAATCAAGGTCGTCCATGTTCTATCTTGGATACTTTTCGTTTGACGTTTGTTTTAAAAAATGACTGACGGTGTGTTAAAACGGCCGTGGAACTTTCCACATGTCGTCACCGTAAAGCCGCCTTTTTGCGTCCGTAATATTACGGCCGCTATATGACGGCACCGCTTTCCTAGGAAACCAAAGCTTTAACTTTGGGATGAAGTTAATGACGTTCTAATATTTTTAAAGTAGAAGTTGGGAAGAAGCGTTCTACTAAACAAGATGAAGGTAACGAAGCGGAGAGGTAAGGGTCCATAGCGCTTTCTCAATCTGCAGGTAGTAGACGGCGATTAATTAATACTTATACCAACTTATATATGTATAGAAGTGTCTGCCGTCTGAACCAGATGCTTTATAGCCTACGAAAGCGGCGAGTAGGAAAAGTCTGTTGATAGGGTTTGGCGAATGTGTTAACCTAGCCCATGGCTCTACAATAGGTTTGGGATTGGAAGTGATTTTAAGCGGTACCTACGAGTTCAATACAACCCAAAGTCCATTCAAAATGATTTTTAAAACCATAAAAAGGAACGCTGAGGCGGAGAACTGCTTGATTAAAATTTATTTAAATATACATACATACCTACACTCACGCCTTTCTCCCACAGGGGTAGGCAGAAACTATAGACTGCCACTTGCTACGATTCTTGCATACTTCTTTTGCTTTTTCCACATTCATACATCTTCTCATACATACACGCCGTTTGCGAGTGCTACGCACCTGACCTTTTTGAAGGATTTCGCCAATAAGATCGGCGTATGTCTTGGGCGACCTCTATCGTTAATGAAAAAATCAAGTAGGACTGAAAACTGGTTGATTTTTTTTATTGAACGATGAAATGTAGTTCTTACGTTCTAGTAGCCCTTCCGATACCAGCCCGAGCACTGAGCAGATCATTAAGTACTCGACTCGAGTAGGTACTATTTTTAATAAAATAAATAGGTAGATAAGTAGGTACTTACATAATTGTTACTAATGACAGCCAATCAAGTACCTAATGGTATTAATAATAGCGATTATGAGACAGAGTTCAGTTCAAGTTCAAATGTTTTTATTTCAAACTAGTTCTTCGCCCGCGGTTTCACCTGCGTTGCCCCGTTCCTAAGGGTTGTAGCGTGATGTTTTATAGCTTGAAACCTTTCTCATGAATCACTCATTTTCCCAACATTTTCCTTCACTGCTCTGCTCCTATTGATCGTAGCGTGATGAAAAGTATACTATAACCTGCCCAGGAGTATGAAGAACAATTGTACCAAGTTTCGTTGAAATCCGTCGAGTGGTTTTTGTTTCTATAACGAACATACAGACAGACAGACAAAAATTTTACTGATTGCATTTTTGGCGTCAGTATCGATCACTAATCACCCGCTGATAGTTATTTTGGAAATATATTTCATGTACAGAATTGACCTCTCTACAGATTTATTATAAGTATAGATAGAAGAAGATAGAAGATAAGCTTTTACAAGCGTTTATGAAACGTTAATGAAACTAGGTGCCCAGTTCCAAAAAAGTTTATCATATGGAGAAGAATCTGGCAAGAAACTCCATGGACACCCTTTTTAAAATAATTTGTATTACAATCTTCAAGTAAGTACAATAGTGCAATAACAGGATGTGCATGTGACATTGATTTAATGTGCAAGTTGGACCGAAGTCGATATTAGAAACAGAAAGTTCTCGGCATTCGAGAACTGAATGTCATTATGTATTAAAAATTAATAAACTAAGTGAAAAAACACGTATCATCAAAGTATAAAAAATTTGATGTCTACTTAGACATACTACAATGTACTCACATTTACAAGTCCTAATAAATATAGGTACGTAGTAGATGTAAACAATAATAACCACGAAAAAATTTGACAGTAGGTATAAGTCCCTATTATCAACAACCTTGTTGATCTTATCTTATAAGATAAGATAAGATCAACAACCTCAGGTTGCCAGGGAGGCCACAGGTGCATCCGTATTTAGTTTAACTGCTAACCGCTACGCAGTTTAACACCCTCATGTATGACCTATACAGAGAACGATCTGACGTTTCGTGATTATTGTAAACCTTGGTAAGTATATAATACTGGCTTATACTGGTTTGCTCATTAGTTTTAATTTAGGTACATAATACCTTACCTTACAATGTTGATTACTCAGAATCTAGATATACATAACTTAAAGGCCAAAGGCCTTGCCGTCTGCACATTTAGGTACCTAGGTACGTGTTCATAAACGCGTGACCGCCAGGAGCTCAGGAAAAGGGTTAGGTACCTACCACAATACCTTAGTTTTATAGTACAAGTACCTACTTGCTGCATCATCATAATTCGGATATGATGGATTGTAAAATCTTAACATGATAAGTCATTAAAGGATTTTCCTAAACGTACAAATTGATCTACATCTGTACGTCGCAAGAGCGACAACTTGGATACATAATAAAAGGTAGGTAATAAAATTTAAATATGCAGTGTAAGCAATACGACAGAGGTAGTCAATTCATTGAATATCACGTTATCTCTGTTCCAACAGCTCCTGGATCTGAGGTCCAGTGTGGACGGCGGGTGGAGGGTGTTGGAGGAGGTCGCGAGAAATTGAATGAAAACATTGAATATTTATTCTGAGACGATGCCAGTGCACCGCTGCGGGCCCGGCGCAAACACTAAGTGGAGCTGCAGATGTGGCAGACGACCCACGTCTTTGAAATATTTTTTTTCAATTAGTCATATCAGGACATCGTATTTTTGTATGTAACGAATAAACTTAAAAATGACTGGACCCATTTAACAAATTCTTTTGCCGTTAGAAAGCTACATTACCACTGAGTAACATAGGCTATATTTATTACTGAAATATTAGCGATCCCGACTAAAACTTCAATAATGTCCACTCGTGCGAAGCCGTGACAGGCCGCTAGTTATGTAATAAAATTAGGTACTTAATTTTTGATCAAAGTTCCCTATAAATAAATGAAGTGTGGATGCTTCAGCTTCATCATGTAAAGTCTGCCACCCCGTTAGCATTTGGCGTAAACAATAGCTTGGTACTTAACCTTATCTGCGTTGATAGCCCACTACCACCGCGTACATTCGCGCTATGTCCAATTGTCCATGCGTTGCCTAAATAATTAGGTAACTACATAACTTTCGGTTAAGTTTACTTAGTAGTCAATTAATATTTATTTTTAATGTTATGTTTTTTCTTTAGAATTATGTGATCGCCAAATATCACGTCCTCGAGTATCGTTAGTGTCTCATCAATATGTATAAGTTTTTTTTTTATGGGATAGGAGGGCAAACGAGCAGACGGATCACCTGATGGTAAGCGATTACCGCCGCCCATGGACACCCGCAACACCAAAAGAGGAGTCACAAGTGCGTTGCCGACCTTTAAAAGAGGATTGGGCCTCCGGTAACCTGACTCACTCGGCGAAACACAACGTGAGCGTTGTTTAACGCCGGTTTTCTGTGAGGCCGTAGTATCACTCCGGTCGAGCCGGCCCATTCGTGCCGAAGCATGGCTCTCCCACGTGTAAAATAAAATAGGTATTTTAACTGTCTCAGTTAAAGCTGAAATCGGTCAATTTCATCAAAATTGTACTTAAGTATATCCTTACCAATATTATAATCGTGAAAGTTTGTGAGTATGGATGTATGGATGTTTGTTACTCTTTGACGCCAGAAAGGCTAAACGGATCTGGATGAAATTTGGTACAGAGTTAGATTATAGTTTGGAATAACACATAGGCTACTTTTTATTCAGGTCGGATCCAATTCTGAAGTCCACGCAGACAGTCGCGGCCCGAAGCTAGTATTTTATAGATTGTGATGGGACTGCACCATGAAGAAGATATAAAGGATCAGCTTATAAACTAAATGTGAAAACTCACGATCTATTTAGCACCCTGACTGACGAGTAGATGAAGAGTGTCCAGTCTGTGAGCGCACTTCTTTGTCGTACCGGGATGATCTTGTGGCTCTCCTTTTAATATTTGATCTGCATATTTATAAATCGTGCACGGACTGTTTGCGCCGCCCCTCGAGCGTGTTTGCAGATTTATAGTTTATTTCATTTCGTGTGAGGACCCCTTCTCCTGACATCAGCCCTCGCGCATTGTTTGCACTAGATTCTCCAGGAAACGTATGGAGTGGAATATTTTATATTATCAATGCTTGTATTTGCTTGTAGTGCTCAACCGTAGTTTGGATGAATTTAGAATTTATAGCACAATAACAATATAATGTAAGTGGACGCAATACTATAACCGTGTCCCAGTAATGTCGTTCTGCGAAGTGAAGTTATGCTCTAAGATGTCATGCAGCTTTTGTGAATAAACAGTTGGTTTGCGTGTAAAATTTCGAATACAATGTAGTTGGATTTTATTTATTTGCTAAGTGCTTTTACAAATGGACGCAGTTGACCTAGTTCAATAAATTAAATTGACGTATTAACAACTGTAATCCCATCCTTGGTCGTGGTTCATAATGGCAATACCAACTCCTTTATGACTAACACCCAAAAATAGAAATACGATATCGTAGTAAAATGTACTTTTGTACCAAGAACTGAATTTTTCAATGTCATCATAGCAGGTTGCACCGCTCGGCGCTGACACATGGCACGTAACCCTTCAGTCCATGTTGACAGAGCAGTTCCCGCAGGAGCCCGCCCTGGTGGCTCGCCGGAGTGGTCGTCACTGACAGCTGCCGGTCTATGCGCATCACTTGCGACTTGTTTGCCGTGGTGGCCGGCCAGTGGAGCGGCATCAGTCTGCTTGTGTGCGAGGCCGGCTCCCTGGATCAATAAATAAAATACTTAATATAATTTTAATAAAATTAGCACGGTTCTTTTCCCAGTAGTCGTTATTTTTCTACTAAGGAATATTTTTAGTAAAATAAACTGTCATACTGTCATCACCATCGAATGCACAGATAATTTCTATATGTATGGCAATACATATATTGTTTTATAATATGTATTTATTAAATACAATATAATTTTACCATATTTTATGGTGAAATAAAAACTGTTGTGAGTTTCTCTGAAAAGAGTAAAATATTTTTATTTAACATAAACATAACATAAGTTTAGTATTTACTAATCCCTTTAACAAACATAAACCTTACTTACCTGAAAAGAGAAACAACATTAATAGCTAATATTTCACAAATACATTAATTTTCTATGATCGTCTTGTCATAGAGACGTGAGCAAAGAATAGTCACATTGACAAAGGGAACGAAGTGTAAGGACCTCTTCGTTTATATCTATTTAATGCCATACATATAAAAATTATCTGTGCATTCGATAGTGTAATACTTCCGTGGGCGGAATGTCGTTATTTACATCATTTGTACTTAAAAATTGTATAAAAAACGTGCTATTGCTCAACATCATCAAGCGTTCACTTTTATCGACGAGCTTTGAACATCTGGGTCTATAGAAGGGTTGACACAAATAATTTAAGAGTCCGGCGGACCTTTTCGGAATTTCTCATAAACGTAATACCGAAATAAATCGTAATTCAAACATAATTTAATTAAATTCTGTTATTATTCTACCATTTCGTCCAAAATACTTAACTGGAAATAAATTTTCCGGTCTTTTATTTCCAGCGAAGTGGTAGTAGACGAAATAGTACTGTAGGAACCTAGATTAACGGTATCCCAATCCGAATAATAACATAATTTGATAGAAAATTGTCAGGATTAAGATTTATATCGGTATTACGTTTTTGCGGGCAATCCAAGCTCCGCCGGACCCTTAAATAAAAATCTACTTGTGTGCAAAATAAGTAAGTATGATGGATATTTAATTACGTAAACGATTAGTGTAATACTCACCCAAATTTCATGAAGTTGGTGAGCATAGTGGTAATTCTCTCGACAATCAGTTTGTCATCCTCACTCAATTTGAAGGTGAAACCACCAGGCTTGAATATGTAAAAAATGTCATCCGAATGAGTGGCTCCTACTATTCCAAGTCCTTGACCGAAGATTATTTTGGGGAAATTTCTATCTCCTTCATAGGCAAACATGTAATTATATACTGGTTTATCAGAATATTTGGCCATGAGAGCTGAAAATGCGTCAAACGCTGAGTTGGCTATCCAATCCGAGTAAAAGTCGACACCACCTTTGATGGATGCTCTAAAATTGATTCTTTTTTGTCCAAAGTAATGTGTACGAATTTGTTTGGCTATTTGCCTTTTATCTTTCTCGGAACACCAGGAGAATACCGATGGCAGCCGATCTACAAAATTATTATCTAAATATTCTAATGATCTTTGGTTATTGAGCCCGTAAAAGAGGATACCTTCCTTCTCTGTTGAACCCAGCAACATCGGGACTTTGTTGAAGTGTCCTGATGTGATGATATTGTACGGCGTGTCGTGGAAAAACGGCTCGGTGAAATTTGTGTCAACACATGGCGAGTACTTGAAGTATCTGGGATCTATCGACGAACCATAAGTTGCTGACAATACATCACTTACGGGTGCCTTTAGGAAAGTATTGTAAACATCGAGTTCGTTCCGAACTGCAGCTATCTTCATGGAGTCTTTGAATGCTGCAGTGAGAGGTTCTGGGTTGAACGCCCACGGAGACAAAGGTACTCCGCTCATCAGAATAGCTTTGTGGAACAATCCTGTGCTGCGTTTCGACAGAATGTGCATTCCCACAGAGGTAGCTCCCGCACTGTGTCCAGAAATTGTCACATTGTCCGGATCACCGCCAAATGCAGCTATATTCTCTTGTATCCATTTCAAGGCTGCTAGTTGGTCTTTTAGCCCAAGGTTTGCGACGTTATTAAGGCATAAGAACCCAAACACACCTAATCTATAATTTACTATCACGACTATTACATTCGTTTTGACTAGGAATTCAGGGTCGTAATGCCATTTGCTGCCGTAATAATAAGCTCCACCATGGAAGTAGACCAGGACGGGTAATCTATGTCTTCTTGGAGCTTGTTCTGGCGCATAAACATCAAGGTGATGGCAGTTCTCTGCGCCCAATTGGAAGGTGGCAATGGTTTGAGCACAGGAATCTAACTGGGATACTGCTTGGAAAATACCGTCCCATCTTTTAGGTGGTTGCGGTGGCTGAAATGATTTGAAATAATATTGAAATAAGGTATGAATTAGAATTAATATAAATAATATTTTGATAATATTTTACTTCCACGGTCTTGTGATCGCAAGCGCAGCTGCTGAGGTCAATTTAATTCAATTCGAAGTGTTATTAGTTTTTAATGAAATTCTCAATAGCAGTTTGCACTCCTTTTTGGGTCTAGTTATGGATTATAGAGACTATTGGCTCACCCCTATTACATGGGACCATTCATTTTCTCAAGTAAGACCACGACTCTTCGTACCACCTCTGAATTTTCTTAATCATGTGCGTATTGATAATAAAAATTAATGATAGCTCGTTTTAGTGAACCTAGAGGTTTCTAGAGGAATGCAGACATAATATGTGTATATAATAAATATGTAATCCTAAATTTATTTCCACAGTAGATACTGGGGTGTCAGTGCGTGCGTCAGAACATTCTAGAACCTAGGAACAAAAGATTAAAATATAAAAACTGCTTAGGGAGAATTTTTCAGTTGTTCAGTGCTTCAAAGCGAACGGCCGGTCACGGTTCGCGCTCCCTCGCTGCTATCGGCTGGCATCTGTGTTTCCTTTGGGGTTCCCTTTACCCTGGCACCAACATTCTGGTCCTTCGAGCCGGATCTGGGAACATTATCTCACTTCGCGTCACCTATTTCGCACGTCGCCGCTGCCCTTTGTAAATAAAATATGGTGGTGGGCATTCGTAGCGCCTTCAGACGCGAATGTGAACAGGAAACTCAACTAGCAAGCACCAGTGAACTACGGGAAGCCATAGAAGTAGACCCCCCGCCTACTGAATGTTCCGGGCGCAGCAAGAACTTAAGGTATGCTCGTCCTGCTGCGACGACGTTAAAGGCGAGGAGGGCGCGGCTTCAACTAGAAGCTGCTCGGAAGATAGCGGATCTAGAAATGCTCCAAGGGGAATTTGACCTACAGTTATTCTCGCATGAATGCTTGCAGTAGTATTACAAATCGTATACTTACTCGGAATCGCTCGCTGATGGCATACGGGATCCCGTAGTACCGGTTCTGCCCGGACAAGTTCCTTACCCCTCTTAATTTACCCTGACTCACTTCTACTACGGGCGTGTACAAGAATATACCGCACACATGCGTAACCCACGACAAACACAAAATATACAACACTAGTTTGCGTCTCATATTTTCGTCTTAAGTCATTAAATTGTGTCATTAGATATTGTTGTCATGTCGAAAAAAATTGTATATTTAATACTTGTAGCTATAAACACACCCCAACAAATATTTCAGAATTTATTTGCTTTTGTTTTTTGTAAAACAAGAAAATATTTTCTTTCTTTTTCGAACACTGTTTAATCATGAGATCACGTCCTAATTCAAGTACTTTTCAACTATTTAATAGAAAGTTCCTATTCCAACTTTGTAGGTCACTTGTTCAAGTTCACAGATCAAGTTCATCTGGAGTTGAGCTGACATGCTGTGTGTAAGGTAGCCTAGTGCACACTGCCAGGGAAAGGCGGCTATCTCAGGCAGTGTCCCAATGTGCTTGCGCAAGTTAAGCGTAATGTTTGCGAATACTTCGTAAACTGTTATAAACATTATTTGCTGATCGCTGGTGACAGGTGTGTCTGTTGATTTTTCCTCAATTATTTTTGCAACAATTCTTTATGTAAAAGGTACCTATTTACTTAAAACAGTGACGTAACAGTGGTTACAATTGTAAAATTGGTTACGTGAAAACTAATAACTAACTATTTTTTATTTAAGGAAAAAAATAGTTATAGTTAAAAAAATCGGATAAGTGCGAATCGGACTTGTCCAATGAGGGTTCCGTATATTTTTTTTTTTTATTCGTGATAGGCTTACGCTTGACCGCTAGTTCGCCTGATGTTATGCGATACCGCGATCTATCCATCTCTATCTGGAGCGCGCTTGCCTATAAGAAACCGATTCACTCGTGATTTAAAGATATCCAGATTATATCTATCAGGGAAGACTTACTCAGGAAGTGCATTCCATATTTCAGCAGTACGCATGATAAAAGTGGACCTAAAGCGTTTCGTTCGGGTTTTAATTAATTACAAATATATAGTTTTCAGATTTTCCTTGTTTCCCCTATACTTGGAGTAAATTTCACAGTTCTAGGTCAACGGAATATACCTTATAAATTTTGATTCCCTTGAGTGTCGAAATATACGTTCTACATAACATACCATCACGCCTGTATTCCCCGAAGCGTTAGGTAGAGGCGTACTAAAGTACACCCACAGTTCGCCGGTATGTTTCAGTCCCATGCAATAGGGGGCGAGCCTATTGCCATTAACTGGGCACAAATCCAGACTCCGAGCTGCTACTGAGAATTTCATAGAAAAACCCAATAACACTTTGCACGACCTGGGGATCGAAATCTGGGGATCGAAACCTGGGGATCGTATTTTTCAAAATAGGTATGTGATACAATGAGTTTTTCAGCGGCCGCAGCACTAAGCTCAAGGCTTGTATCGCTGAAGCCACCGGTTTTTGCGGCATAAATGACCGTATCTTTTTTACGTTAACTTAGAAGTTTGATGTTATCATAGTTTCAAGGGACCGTAGACTTGAGTATATGGTTTTAATTTCAACTCGTTACGTCCACGCGTTAAGATAAAGGGTCTTGACAGACGGACGGACGGACAACAAAGTGATCCTATAAGGTTTCCGTTTTTTTTTTTTGAGATACGGAACCCTAAAAAGGCACTTGCATTTATAATATACTAGCTGTCCCCTGTACCTTCCCAGGCACGCACACAACTACTAACCAAAGTTCCATCGCAATAGGATGAATGGTTTAGCAATGCATAGAAGACAAACAAACAAACATTCATTTTTATTTATATAGATAGAAGATGGATATAATATCTTGATGTGTCGTGTGCGTACCCTCCACACGCCAAAAAATACCTGGTTATAGGTATAGCTAAGCTGCGCCTGACCGTGTTACAAATGATATATGACAGGCGACGGCGCAGGAGAGCGAAGCGAGAGTGACCGAACACACACGCGCACAATAAGTAACCCTTGGACTCTGAGGGGCTCGTGGTTATGTTATAACTACGCTGATAACCGATCTACAAGGTGTGCTTGCTGCGGTCGGTCTCTATATGGGTGATCATTCTTAACACATTGACATCCTTTGTGCTTCGGAGAGCATGTAAAGTCGTTGGACCCGAATATCATTCGGAGACGTAGTTATGACATTCGGTGTATGTTTCGTATTCTGTGGATGGGTGACTAAGGAAAGGTCACCTGTGCCACCTCCGGAAATTCTTCGGTCCGTTCCGGGACTTGTCGCAGCCTCGATTCTCGGTCCCTTATTATATCTAGTACAAGCTTCTGCCCGCGACTTTGCCTGCGTGGACTTCAGAATTGGTTCCGACCTGGATAAAAAGTAGCCTATGCGTTATTCCAAACTCTTTGCCATATTTCATCCTGATCCGTTCAGCCGTTCTGGCGTGAAAGAGTAACATCCATACATCCATACTCACAAACTTTCACGTATATAATATTAGTAAGTAAGGATGGTGAGAGGTCCTAAGGTTAGTTTTATACCTATACATATTTACATCTTAGGATATAGGTATTGCCCGGTAGCTGAGTCCAACAGACCAAGGTCAGTTGCTGTGTAAAATAGTGAGTGCCATATCCTGGTAGGTACACGTTTGACACCATTGCATCGAGTGGTATCATTCGTCTTCTTGCAAAGATAATAAAAACCCTGTTTACTGACATAAAAAATAATGAAATCCTTAATTAGACACGAAATTGAATAGTTAAAATTCAAGTCAGCTTGTTAAAAGTAAGATGTTAAAATAAGATAAAAAGGATTTATATGAAATGGACATAAGTATTAAGATAAATGATCGGCCTCCGCGAGCCAAGAGACCAATGCTGATATTGCGAACAGGGTTATAAACTTATTACGCTGGAGTTGCGATAGGTACCTACCTACTAAAATCAAAGTCATGCACTTACTCACCGAGGGTCTGCATTGAGGATTTCGTCACGAGATGACGTTTTCATATAATTTCACTTCAGTTTTCAAAACACAATACCTTCACACATTTCGATACCATGACACAGAACTTAATCCAATTCCTCCTTTGTAAGTCTATCTCATGGACACCCGGAGGCACACTTGACCGGCTGTACAACATGGTCAAAATAACTGCGTGTCTGAAGATAACCGTTTCTTACGTCCGCGCAAGTAAAACCACTTAAATACTTAAGTGTCTTGCAAAAATATCGAAATTAGTAGCGACAATAATCAGCAATGCGAAACTTTTACGACTACAATTATCTATACACCGAGTTTTTATACTGGACATCTACCCACAGTTATTTCGACCGAATCAAAACTCTCTATTCTACTGTATTTATTATTGTCGACATAATTTTAAAACTACCTTCTATTTCCCTAAAATAAGCGCGTTCGGAAATTTTCCCAGAGTCAGTTCTCCTTTTATCTACACAATTTAATTTTTAGTCACGATCAATTAAAAAATTCTATATTGGTATCGAAACTGTCAATTAAAAGCAAGTGACGTCGCTGCGAGCCATGGCGGAAGAGAATACCTGTTGTCCTTTTACCATAGTTCGAAATTATCTTTGTTGTTTATGGATAGATTTTAGTGATTCTTTTTTTAAAACAGTATCTTCCCAAAACGATTATTTGCAAATAGTTTGGAAGTCATAGTTATACTCATTTATGTAACCCGGCTCAATCTATCTAACTTGTCGTAATAGTGTTATTATTGAAGCAAACTGATAGATTGCGTCCATAATATTTACAGTCAAACAATGAAATTTACGTTGTTTTACGTAATATTTGTTCTGCAATAATAACTCTTATATTCAGCAATTGATAAATGTTGATTGGCAAACTAAAATGAAAAGATAATTTTGAAAAACATCAAGACTTGTATGAGACAGATTAAAAAAAAATACTATTCTTAGGAAAATAGATTCTTCACAAATGAGAAGTCGCAAACAATGATATTAAATGCATTAAAAATAAACACCATAATTATAACGAGGCTCAACTTGCTTGCTGTAATGCCGTTTCATACGGGATTCATATCTAAATATATATAAAACTCAAAGGTGACTGACTGACATAGTGATCTATCAACGCACAGCCGAAACCACTGGAGGGATCGGGCTGAAATTTGGCATGCATATAGTTACTATGACGTAGGCATCCCCTAAGAAAGGATTTTGATAAATTCCACCCCTAAGGGGATAAAATAGGGGATGAAATTTCATATGGAACAAAGTAACTATTCCGTCGCGGGCAAAAAGCTAGTTTTATAATAAATGTACCTAGATAGGTACCTACTGTGGAATGTAGGGTTCTGTATCTTTTTTACATTACAAGATGTATGGCAAACTAAGAAATATTTACTACGTTTTTGTAATTTTGCACGATGGTTCACGTTATTCATGTCTAAAGTTTACGATATTATCAGAATTATCCAGCCAATTGATACAGTTTAACTAAATTGTTGTTTAATCAATCAAAACCTTCTTCCGGCGAGCGATAAATTGATTCGCTGCTAGAAAATAATAGCTTTCCGCGGACGAAGTTGTGAGCTGAGGGTCAGGCCTCGCGCGTCGCGTATCGCTCTTTGCCGGTGTGGAGCCCGTCCAACGAGATAACTTTTGAATTAAAACGCCGAGGAAGTCCTTTCCTCGTCCAATTTGCATGTTTGCCCAGTTTATAACAATTAGCCGCCGCTTCCCGGGTATTTTTCTTTATTACCGGGATTAGCGCGGGCCGGTCGTCGCGCGGGTACCGACTTGCGCTTAATTATGCTTTATATATGAATGCTGCGCGATTGCTCAGTTTATTGCGCAGTTAAATAGCTCTCATTGTTCTTTGCATAGTTTTATGAGGAAAACTATTCTTAGAAATGCTTCATTCAAGCGGATTACAACAATATACCTAATTTAGGTATATATTGATATTGGACCACATTTATATATTTATATTTATTAAGATTCATCATTATAAAAGCATTTTACCACGCGACTATTAGTGAAGGTAAAATCCGAGCAAAAAATTAAAATATTAAGTACATAAAAGAAGAAATTCGGAAAAATGAAATATATCGATATTTTTATAACCTGCATATCACTCGGTCGAAATTGCAACATCTTAATTTTAACATGTGTGTGGTGCTGGTTGCTGCTCCCTTCTTTAAGTGCCAAAAATTCTTATGGATACCTACTCTCTTCTTCCAGCTGAGGTGCGGGGTATATCAGATATGTATCCATTAAATACCATACATGCCTTCACTTGCTCTATGGTGTGGCTATTGGACTTGTGGTAACATCCTCCTTGATTCTGAATGTTGCTACCTTTAAGCTGTAAAGGAAAAATTAGCACACACCATAGAAAAACAAGTGTTAACCGCTCTGGACTATCATCGTTCTTTAATGAATTAATATAATTTCTACTGAAATGTCTATGCTTAACACTTCGACACATACCTATGTGACTATTTCTACGTAAGTGTAGTTACAAAGCTACAAGTTGTCACTAACAGTGATAACACTTAGCCTCACATCTACCTACAACTTATATAGATGACACAAGTTGAAAGTTTCCCAAACATGATCATCCAAGTTCAGCAAGGTACTGGCAGCATAAAAAGTGTAGGCTGCGGTAACCGTTTAAATACCATTAGGCCGAATAGGCGGGTCGTATGCTCGAGCGCCGTTAGGACTAATCTCCTAATACATTTTTTTTTTAAAAGCTTACTAGCTATGTGGGTCGCACATTACTAGTATTCTTGTTAACCCCTCGTGCTAAGCCGAACGTACCGACGTGAACCCACTCGTAACACAAGCATTTAGCTTGTGTTACGAGTGGGTTCACGTCGGTAGTGCAATGGGTGGGGTTCGAACCGGCAACCACATGATTGCAAGTCCGACGCCCTAACCATTAGGCTACCGCCGCTTCAAATTATTTATTAACTTAAAAGGGTTCCTACATTATGTTTGTTTATTATGTTGTTGTTGTCTATCTTTGAGTACCTATTGTAAGAATAATATTGTAATTATGATAAATAATAATAAATAACCTAATTAATAAAAACGAACTATGATAGTAATTTATATATATTTGCATGCCTTTAAAGGTAAAACATAGTGATACTGATAACTTTTCATATTCCACCAAGTTTGTAACTTTTCACCTACGTTTAACAAATAAATGATTTTGATTTTTACAATACATGTGAATCCTTTGGTCCCCAAATTAGAGGATTCACATGTATTGACAGAGGATTGTAGGAACCCTTTTTTAGGACTAAGGCTAGGTATACATATACACGGATTGTTTTTAAATTAGCCTCCGTTATTGTTTATCATTTCTGAACAGAACCAGAGTGACTGTGGAATCTCTCAGATACTTCCGCAGACATCTTTTACTTATGACGACTGGACTGTGTCTAATTGTACATGTAAATTTTTAATTTAAGTTAGCTAAACAATTGTGTAACGAGTTGCGAAGGAGACGGATGGAGGCGGATGCAGTACGGGGGCTGGTAACTGCTGTAAACTGGATCAGGACAAGTTGGTTCAGCTCTAGCGACTCCCGTCTGCGACAGAATGCCAATGTATACGTATATCTAAATACAATTTCAACGACGACTTACTTCATTGAATCGCGTCAGGCCCCCGGGGCACAAGAACAATTGTTTATGCATCGTGTCTCGTCGTTTGTTACTGGACAGGTTGTAATTGTTACTGTTATGTCTGTCTGTAGAAGCTTGTTGCTGACAATATTATGCGGCGGTTTCGGACATGCGATCATGTGGTTGCCGGTCCGAAACCCACCCATTGCACTACCGACGTGAACCCACTCGTAACACAAGCATTTAGCTTAGCACGAGGGGTTAACAAGAATACTAGTAAGGAGATTTAAAAAAAAAACATTGCGTGGGACTCTTCTGCCAAGCAGACCACTTATCTATCGTATGTGGGGCCGAGGCAGCAAGGCCTCAGTGCACTACGACCCAATGGGATCTTTTGTGATTCCCCTAGATAACTATCCCACATCCTCACCCAGATCTTCAAACAGCTCTTCCATGAGCTTTGTAATGAGGTCTGGGGGAATGAGTTTGTAGTTCTCTGGTCTTGAATAACCTGCCCCAAGAGGCACATTCGCTTTCTAGCCATTGCATCACATGTACACAGAAGGTGTTCCATACTCTAAGCAGACCACTGGGGCTGGCTTTATTGATTTCCGGGTTGAATGAAGCTGGTGAAAATGTATGAGAAAATGTTAATTTAACACAATGGGTGACAAAAGTACTACTTATAAGCAACATTTTTGGTAGTGATTAGTGAATATGTAGGAACTCGTTTCAGAAGGAAGGCGTTCAGGAAGGAAAGGGAAGGAAAGCTATGATTGAAAGATAATATACAAAAAAAGTTACAATAAGTCTAAATACTATTACCTATCTAAATCTGGAATGTGCACCATTATTCGCTTGTGTATTGTAGAATATTTTACCTGCATTGAAATGAATGAGTTCCCCGGGGAACTAGATGCGAGACGCGAGTGCATCGAACGTGCGGTGTACTAACGTTAGGCTCAAGCTTATGTTACTATAGTAAGAGCTACCTTCAGAAATCCGTGAGTATTGTAACTATAGTAAGATTAGTAAAAAATAAGTTAGAAAAATACGTTAATTAACGTGTAAGTCCGTAGTTATTTGAAGTGTTTAAGTACATAAATAATCTTTTATGCACATCGTGGGTATTCAGCCTGGCTGGTGATTGTCTGATCTTAATAACAGGGTTTGTTTTGACGAGAAAAGAGATTACAAAATACTAAGTGATAATGGGATGTCTTTATGTTGGCTCTGTCTCGTGCATGGGACAAGCATTATGCTGAGCGATGGCCGTTTTTGCGTGGGTGTGACACATGTTTTCCATAGATTTATTTTATTTTCATTTTGTTGTTATTTTAATT
Source organism: Acronicta aceris (assembly GCA_910591435.1). NCBI lineage: Eukaryota > Metazoa > Arthropoda > Insecta > Lepidoptera > Noctuidae > Acronicta > Acronicta aceris. Next base: position 14,144,447 of record OU342774.1, on the reverse strand, counting down.
TTCCGTGCGTTATGCCAAAAATAAAAGTATTTTCTTTCTTTCTTTATAATTTTAAACAATTTCGTAGACATCTCTCCACCCTGTATAGTCTATATTAGGTCATTGCGATGAATTATAGCTCGGATGGCTAAGAATATAAAAATTACTGTCAACACGTTGGGCAGAAACTGTTGGAGTCGGACTTGATATCTATGGTCTGTCAGTTAAGTCAGGTCATACAAGGTGCCCCGTCGCCTCCCCGGGCGGCGGATGTCCATGAGGATTTTCCACACGAAACCAAAAAAAAAAAAAAGGTCATACAAGGTGGATATGTATCTAATATACGACACTGAACACGGCCTTGCACAGGGCATTTACAAACTGCTTGTTTACGTTTATTGCTGATTTCAAATGGTTAAAACAACTATGTAAGTGTTATCTTTATTACATCCCAGGGCAGCCATTTCAAGGATTTTGTTGGACTTGTCTGTTGTTTGTCTACGAGTTTGCTTGCAGTTTTTATTGCTCTCGATACAATTGATAGTTTGAAAGGAAAGGTTACTAAGTAGGTTGGTTTTGCTAAAGCATGACAATGTTAAGTGACGGTATTTTTATGTGTACTGATAGCAGTTACAAATTTTCTTTGAATTGTTTATCGTATCATTATCTTCTGTTGTAGGATGGCAGTTACAATGAAATAAAGTTGGAATAAAATTAAAAAGTGACTTATTGACAAAGGAAATAGTTTGTTTTGTGAATTCATTCATCGATATTTTATACGTCACAAATGTTATATACACAAATTCAAAGAACTTTCAACATACCATAAAAATAACCATTGGTAGGAATCGAATCGAAACAAGAGATCATAGTGTAGATAAAACATCATGGAGTGCTTCGTTCAAATTATTACAGTAAACCATAACGGGCTGTATCTCTGTCTACCTCCTGCAAAACAGTTGTGATATATCATTACGTTGAGATCAAACAATCTGAGGTCAACCAGAGCGCTGTTAGGCCGACATTGGCTCAATTAGGGCCGCGGGCCCTTTGCAAATATCTGAGGGTCAGTCCTACGCTGCAACGCCGCCGACCTATTTGCCTTTCATTAAATCATGAATGTAGAACTAAGAAAGTGTAGAGAAGTCTGTAGATTGGAAATGCAGGGTCACAAACATATTACTTTTCTATGGTCATAAAGGACATTTATCTCGGAGTTTATTTATTTTAAACTAGCTTTTTGCCAGCGACTTCGTCCACGTGGAATAGTTACATTGTTCCATATGAACTTTCATCCTCTATTTCACCCCTACATAGGTCGAAATTTATCAAAATCCTTTCTTAGGGGATGCCTACGTCATAGTAGCTATATGCATGCAAAGTCTCAGCCCGATCGGTTTAAAATTGACAAAGTTTCATACAAACTTTTTTTCCCCTATTTTAACCCCCTGGGGGTAGAATTTATCAAAATCCTTTCTTAGCGAATGCCTACGTCATAACATCTACCTGTATGCCAAATTTCAGCCCGATCCCTCCAGTGGTTTGGGCTGTGCGTTGATAGATCACTATGTCAGTCAGTCAGTCACCTAACGTAAGAGTAGACAAATATAATCAGAAAGCTCCGAACTGCTAAGCTATCGGGAGTTACACGTGTTATTGTGAGTCAACCATAAAAGATAGACATTTGCTGTCGTGGAATATTTTTTATATAATTTTAAGGAGAACATTTCCGTCATACATGATTTCTGTGTAGCTTTAACCATTAAGGCTGCACACGCGACGGAAGCTTAAAAAATGGAGTAAGTTCTCCTGTTTTCCCAACATTTCCCTTCACTGCTCTGCTCCTATTGATCGTAGCGTGATGAAAAGTATACTATAACCTGCCCAGGAGTATGAAGAACAATTGTACCAAGTTTCGTTGAAATCCGTCGAGTGGTTTTTGTTTCTATAACGAACATACAGACAGACAGACAGACAGACAAAAATTTTACTGATTGCATTTTTGGCGTCAGTATCGATCACTAATCACCCGCTGACAGTTATTTTGGAAATATATTTCATGTACAGAATTGACCTCTCTACAGATTTATTATAAGTATAGATAGATGACCTGGCGAGCCACCTGGTGGTAAATAGTCATCATCGCACATGGACACCTGCAATATCAGGGGAGTTGTTGCTGACCCAGAGTTCAGAGCCCCTATGGACTGCAAATTTAGTTTTATGGGTTTTTAAATATTTAATATTCGTTTTATTTGACCCGTATATAGTTTGGTAAAAATATTGTTAAAGTTAAAGGTACTTACAAATTCTATGCTTTTAAAAACGAAAATACACATTTCTGAACTTAATTTTTGTTAGTATCCTTATGCTGTGATTGAGAAAGACCACACTATCCTGTCGCGTCTATATATTCTTAGCTCTGTGTCGTGTAACTTCAGCCAGTAGGGTTGCTACCATTTAGATGAATCGTAGACAAACAGCGGCAGTATAGGATAGCACACCATTTGCTTTTACACGCATAGCATATGAGCGGATGAGAGCTGTTGGGGAGCGTGCGGTCTTCTTCTCTTGTAAGTAATAAAAGATACTCGGTTGAACAAATACTGAATTTGAACGTTTTTCTCTCGATTAAAATAAGAATAGGAATTAACTGTTTCGCTGGTAGTCACTACAATATAATCATAATATAATTTATTATATATTTATATATGAATCTAAAAAAAATATGTTTTAGAAGTTCCCCAAGGAAAAAAAGTATGTAACATACTTTCACAATATGTCGATACAAATAAAAGTAACATTATCTTAATAATATTGTAATTATCACCGCTATGTTTATTATTATTTTAATATCACACCCAAAATCACAATAACATTATGATCTAAAACGGTACAAAATATCGAATGCCAGGTACAACGTGCTAGGTACTACGCAAGGCTGCATAACAAACTATGCTTTCCAGTGTAAGCTGACTTGTTGAATTCTAGGCTTTTTCTACAGCTTACAATTGATAATTATATGTAATGTATATAGCTTCATTGCAGCCGTGTGTACGTAACTACCAATTAAATAATTTAGGACATAATTTTATTATGGCGATTATTTTCGCTAGTCAACTTTTTAACATAGGTAATGAGACTAGATTTTTATCACCACACACAATATCAATAAACTTAAACTATTAACAAACTTAAAAATACAATGAAAGAATGTTTTAATATCCAGATGACTTATTGCTACGCCACATGCGATGACTGTCGTCGTTCAACCAAACCATACTAATATTATAAATGCGAAAATAACTCTCTCTATCTGTTTGTTTGTGACGTTTTCACGCCTAAATTGCTGATCACATCTTGATATATTTTGGTACTTACAGATTATTAAATTGGTCATTGGACAATGGGCAAGCTACTTTTTGTCTCAAAACCTCCTTTAGGATTCGAGTAAAGGGTCTTCCATTACCTTCCATCATCTCCAAGGAAAAGACTGATTATCCATTAAAAATGATACTGTACTATGGAAGGTCTACGTTGAAAACATGGAGAGAAAACTTCTCGGTTTTTGAAATCTATCAGGTGACGTTATTCTACTCAAACGCCAAATAACAATGCGTTCACATTGCGTGATACGTATCTACGCGTGCCGGCAATAAAAGGAGAAACCAGCTGAGATTTACAATAACATAACTATTTGGAACGGAATGCGAGTATTGCGTCGGTATTCATTGGAGGTGGTAAGCTCACATTATATTACGATTCACCAGTGCTTTTTTGTGAATTTTCTTTCATTCTTTCTCTCTTGTTTTGACGGTGAAAACGTCTGATGACCGGTATAAATCGATGTCAATAAAGTATGGGTTTATCAAGCAACTGCAAATCTTGTGTCCTCTCTTTCGCACAGTATTGTTCTGTGTAATATGCGAGGGAGATGTCACGACATGAGCAGGTAACATCTTCTTCAAACAATTGCAATACTTCGTCGTACATCCACTTCGGAATGTTAGAAATTGCATTTAGAAATCATGCGTAAGCGCTTCAAGTGTGATCTAAGATCATTAGCTGCATGGCTGGTACGGTGTTAGTCGTGCCAAACAGCTAGTCGAGTTTCGCGTATAATATTGGTAACTCGTGCTACACTAAAAACCTTTTAATATGTATAAAGGTCTCAGTATCCTAGTGCTGGAACTGCTTGAACCCGTATTGTTTCCTCCTGTACTTGTTGTAAGTGTCGTTCCATAGTCTGACGGACGCCTCCTCCCACAGCGGCGCCGTGGACACCTTGGAGTCGATGATCAGTGCCATGGGGTTCAGCCGCCGAGAGGGACGCCAGCGGAACGGTGTCAGACGAGTCGGGTGGGGGGTTGGATCACTGGAAAGACAAAGAAAAATGATTGTTATTTTACGTTGAAATAAAGTAAAAGCATCAACAGAGAACACAGCCAACGCCTATTCATGTTATCTGGGGGGGCTAAAATCACTCCTTTTGATGATTCATAATGTGGTCCAGATAGAAAAAAAATACCAGCTTCATCATTAAAGGAGCAAATGCATTAATTTTGTTTCAATTTTTCATCTCCTAGGTTATCAATAAAAATCTAGATAGATAATTAAATAATTATAGAATAGAACAAGAAACGAATATCAAGAACTTAAGATACTTAATTTAATAAAAAAATTAAAGTACAGTAATGATTTTTACTATAATTTGAATGTTGTGTGGATATTACTATTGCACAGTAATGCACGGCTTTGCATACAAATTAAAATATTAACTGAACGGTTTATTATGATGTAGACGTGATGAGAATGGACACAGTTGAAACTAGATAGTTATAAACAATCCTTGTCTAAGCTAGGATGACGCTCGAGTTAACACAGGTTTCAAAGTTAGGGTAAAATCGAGAGATAGTAGAAAGATAACAGGATAAATTAACATTTAAGAAAACCGCCTTCAAATACAATAAAAATAATCTTATGTGCCAAACAGTTTCGGAAGTCGGTGCCTTTGATTTGATCGGATTTTTTTATTTCACCACCGACTCCCGAAACTGTTTTTGAAGTCGGTTGGAAACGTTAAATACGGCCACAGATCAGGTAATGATGACGGAATGAGAAAATACACGAGTTATTTACTTTATTTCTGGAACACATTGCGCAACTGTTAATTTAACTTGCTTTAGAGGTTAATCTCTTCAACGATTATCAACCTATTATTAAATAATCGTTTCGATTGTCAGACTTAACAAGGTTGTTGAAATAACAACCATACTAATATAAGCTATCTGATTATGTAGTAACAAAAGGTAAGGAAACATTTTACAAAAGGTTAGTCAAAAAATTCTACCAAGTTAAAATAATAATAATAATGTAGTAGGTTTTGGAATTGTAAATCTTTTGGCAATAAAAGATTATCTTATTTTCTGTAGCTATTTCCAACATCCTAAAATAGTTAAAGAAGTATGCATCCAAATAACTTACGTGTATTTAGCGAAGTTCGTCCACATGGTTACCATTCTGCTTATCATGACCTTCTCCGGCAAATGCAGCAAAGGGAATGCATGTGGCTTAAAGAGGTAGAAAAGTTCATCAGCGTGTGAAGCCCCTTCCATTACGGAAAAAAATCCTGATATAATTTTCGGCATGTTCCTCAACCCATCGTACCTGAAGAGGTAGTAATAGATCGGCTGGTCTGTTGTCCTCGTGTATAATTCAGACTCCAATACCACAGGAAACTTAATGTGAACATCAGAGTACAAATCTACCATGTCTGAAATCATTTCGTCTTTATACGACGAAAAGTAGTGACGTTTAATCATCTCCGCTGTGCAGTTCTTTTCAAATTCACTGGGGAACTCCAGATCCCGCTGCAAGGCATTCAAAGGATCTATAGGCTCCGAGCCGTTTTTTATACTGATACCATAATCAGCCGCTACAAAGTATATGCCCTCTTTATCCGTGTATCCAATTATCATCGGTACTTTGGTGTAATTCCCTGATTTAATTATTTCAGCTGGGTATTCTGTTATGACAGGTTCTGCTCCTTCGATAGGTTTTTCAACACATGGTACGAATAGGTCTTTTTCAGCTAAGCAGTATTTATCTTCATAGTTGCTTATAACTGTCAGGATTTCTGCAGCTGTCTTTTGTGACAAAATATTGTAGATTTCTTTTGGATCGTTAGTGTCGTAACCCAGTTTCTTGACTAGAGTACTAGCTGTGCCTATAGGGTCGTGCTGTAGCGCCCAGGGTGCTAATGACGATCCGCTTTGAAGAATAGCTTTGTGGAATAGTCCTTTAGCTGCAGAAGAAAGCATCATAAAAGAGGTAGACACAGCACCAGCACTCTCACCGAAAAGAGTCACATCGTTAGGATCTCCACCAAACGCTGCAATATTTTCCTGGATCCACTTCAGACCTGCTATTTGATCTTTGAGTCCAGCATTACCTGGAGCTTCTTTTATTCCTAAACACAGGAATCCTTCAACGCTAAGTCGGTAATTAATGCCAACGAATACAACCTCTTGTTCTGCGAAAAAATCGCCTCCGTATAGGAATGGGGAGCCAGTGCCACTGAAAAAGCATCCCCCATGTATGTAGACCATGACAGGTAGAGGTTTGGTGATTCGGACGGGAGTGTAGACATTTAGTTTCAGGCAGTTCGGTTCTCCTATGATAATACCTCCAGATTTTTGAGGACACCAAGTATTTTCGTTGACAGCCTCGAATATTCCATTCCATGACGGAGGCGGGAGCGGTGGCTGGAAATATTTAAAAATTATGTTAATTTTATCGTCAAAAAGTTTTAGAGCATTGAAAATAATGCTTAGAAAGTTGTGGAGGCATTGAAAAGTTCGGAGTTTGTGGTAGGAGACATTAATTTAGTACTTATTCAAATATATTATATATATTTGTTCTCGCGACGACGACGGTGAAAAAGTAGCGAATTATGTAGCAAAAAGACTTGACCTTGACATTCCAAGTGTTCTCAGTGGTTGCGCTATAAACACCAATAGAATAATGAGTGACTGTGTTCAAGCTTAATGACTAGTAAATCAAGGCATTCCATTATTTAATAATTAAATAGAGCGAATATTTTAAATAATAATATGAATATGGCATTTGTATTGTTAATTGTTACATTTATAAATACTTCAAGGAAATTGCGAATTGTTTGTTGCTCATTTAATTATTTGCCAAACTGTTTGTGACTGATTTTCTCTATAATTATGATGATTATTAAGTACCTAGTAAATGTCATATTAGGTGGAATGTGAGATATGGACGCAATGATAGTCTAATGTAATCGCTATCACCCGCTTATACGGTGGATGAAAACATCGTGAGGGGACCGGTATGCCTTTGACGTTCTCAATGGTCTGTGGTGTTTACAACACGTACTAGACTAGGTAGTATTATTTCAAAAATTCATGGCAATAAAACATCTAATATTGAACCCGGATACTACCACGATGATACTTTCAATATCAACACCAATAAAACAGACAAGACAAACTCGTCAGATGGTAAAATAAATATTTAGATACCGCTAACAGTTTACATATCTATATTGTAATGACATAATCAGACGATATATTGTTTTGATTATAATAACGTCTGCATCTCTATTATTTCTGATGGTAATATTGTTACGATCGACCAGTGGATGAAGGTTTCCATCAGCGGACGACGGAACGAGATCAGCCTTGGCTTTGATTGGAATCGTGTGATGTCACATGCATAACTTATAGATTGACTTATGACATTATTATGTATATTCATTCGTGCATTGATAATAACCCGGACATGAGACAGTTTTAAATGGCTTTATACTTTTCATGGTTTTGGTGCTATTTTTAATTTAATATTTTTATTTTATTCACTGACTCGTTATAGCAGATCCGGGTTCCCCAAACTACATATATTTGAGCTACAACATGACATGATGCATGCATGCCTTCACTTGGTAGTTTCTTCGAATGGACATTTCAGTTACTGCCATACAATGTAACTCACATATTTGATACTTTTCTGTAATTTAAGGGATGAACCACCCCTTAAGGTGTGGTTCTCTAAGTTTGTTTAGGTATTTTTTCTCAGGGGTGTATGCCATCTAGTTAAAATATAAATGACTTGGTAAGTGTCTTGAAATGATATAATATAATTTATATTAATAAAATCATTTATCATTTACTACAAATAAAAATATTTGGACAAAGTCTCTTTGTGACCTTTGACAATTTATTTTCTATCAAACCATTATTAGGTACATAATGGATTAGGTAGAATAGGTTTTTGCTTTCAATTGTTGTTAAAATAGCTGCTCATAGTTGTCTATAATGAAATCTTTTTCCTGTCACCTTGACCGGTTGATTCGCGAGCACCGGCTCACCCTGACTAACATGACGCAGCAATTACGATTCCAATGCAGTTTTACTATTCTAACTTGTATGGATAATTATAACTTGTAATGTGTTTGAAGCTATCTTAGAACCATTTATAGCCATTCGATCGAGAATCCTTTATATATTTGCGTAAGTTTTTTTTATACCTACATATATTATCGTAAATTTTGATCGGTTGAATTTGTTCGATTTATTCACATACTTATATAATTTATAACTATTAGGTTAGTTAGGTAGGAGGTAAGGTTTGTGTTCAAACGTATAAGAAGGTGAGCTATGGATGATCATATGTCTACCACCTACACTCAAGTAATTTAGACGTTAACAGGACACGATGGACACACCATTAACCTCACAATGCCGAAGATACGTTTTTCGGACCGAAACCGAAAGTACTAGGTACAACAATTTATACCTACTGCAAGTCCGAGAATTTGTATTTGCAGAAACAAAATATAGGTTCCTTACGAGGACTGAATCAGTGACCCGAGGTAACATGCTAAAGACAACCAGCCCCAGATATGACGTATCGGTACGTACGGGTCGGAAAATAGACTGTCCCGGCAGAGGAAAATGGTTCACCATTCAAATCAAAATCGTTGATTTTTTATTACGGAAGTCCAATATTAAGATTCTATGCAAGTGATGCCTTTGTACCCTTCAGTTACAAGTCCAACATCTTTCAGTCCCTAAACTTGTTCAACATTGTTTTTCCTGAACTTCTGAACATACCAATACAAAAGCGAGCGCAGGGACTTGCCAGCTAACAACTAGTTGTTGGCAAGTTCGTGGAACTATGCCTGAACTGATCTATAACGATGTGAACTCTGAACTAGCTCTTAAGTACGTTGTTCAATATGTGTTATTAAATTTAGACTAGGCTTTATTGGAGGAGCCGCTTTCTGTTGTGTAACTTGTGTATTAATTTAAAACTTTGTTTTTAAATCAATAAAATGTTTATTGCTTTTTGAGGTTCCATACCGAACTATGTCTGATGGCTGATTGGCTACAATATATCGCCAAAAAATCATCTTTGAAAGAATGTGAAATAGCTGATATCTATGGAAGACCGTAAAAAGATAATCTATTAGAAAATTCCTAGAAAGAGTAACAGTCTCACCTGGAAGCGGTTGCTCTCGTCAACAGTAGCGTACGGTATGCCGAAGTACTGGAAGAACTTGCCGTTTCGGCTGACGGTGCCGCGCACGAGGCCGCTGCGCGTGCGCACCGGCGTGGTCGGCTGCTGCACCATGCGCGCCGCTATCAGCGACACCAGCACCAACCACTTCATCGCTGTGGAAAGACAGTAACTAACGTAAATTAACTTGATGAATGGATTGATTGATGAATTGAAAGGTCGGCATCGGACTTGTGACTCCTATGGTGTTGCGGATGTCCATGGCCGGCGGTAATCGCTTACCATCAGGCGATCCGTCTGCTCGTTTGCCCTGCTATCCCATAAAATAAAACCCAATGCCATTATTCGGACACAAATCCAAACTCCGAACTGCTATTTTTTTTAACCCAATAACACTTTAGTTGAATAAATCTCAGGACCTTGCAGAAGCTTCTCGTTCAGCCAATACACCATTCGGTCCTTTATGCATCAGTCAGAATTATTTCTTAACTTTTTTTAAATTTATATGTAGGTCCCAGTTGGAAAAACAACGAAACCGGTTATTTATTTGCGTGCGACCGGCGAATACTCTGGAAAAACTGCGTTGTAAGTTTTGTTTACACTGTCAATGAAGTCGTAATGATAATCATCTTTAGCGCGAGGTCAGTGAAGAGCGGTCCACGACTCCAGGTTAGTTTCCGCGCACGAAGTTATCTTATAGGTAACTCACATAGAGATGTATTACGAGTAAAATCGGCTCTACAGCAGTTAATCATTATAAAAGTGAGGTTTTTTTTTATTCTTGATAGGTTTTGAATTAATTGTTTTTAAGAATACCTGAACCTGAAGAACTACCTTATTTAGTTAACTAAATAAATAATTAACTATAATAATTATATATAATTATGACTGCTTCATTAGTCTAGTGACTCTAAGTGCGACTGCTACGCTAGAAGTCCTAGGTTCGATCTAATGAATCCGGGTCGATCAAAGGGTTATAGGATTTTCAGAGTTCCAGCTCGGAGTTTGGATTTATGCCCGGTTAGGTTATGGTAATAGGTTCGCCCCCTATTACTTGGGACTTAAACATATGGGTGAACTGAAAAACCTTTGCGTGTGGAAATCCTCATGGACTTCCGTCGCCCGGGGAAGGCGACGGCCGTGTCGGACTCCTACACCTACCGACTAAAACCACACGGGTGTTTCGCCTAACCACTTTTTGCTGGGGTTACGGGAGCGAGAATCATTCCTCCGCGACGAACTGAAAAACCTAACCTTACTTAACCTAACCCTTTGGGGAATATAGGCGTGATGGTATGTTATGTTCTTAGAATAAAGTTTCTTAAATCTTCTCGTCTAGAAGATTCAAGAAAAAACTTTATTCTCGGTTCTCAGTATCAATTCGGACGGGCTAATCTATTTACTATAGCATGAATTCTGACTACTTAAGTATTTCGTGCCTAGAATCTTGACCTGTTTCATTGACACTGATATTTATTTTTCAAAATTAATATAAAAAAAATTGTGTACTTTTAAAAATTTTGGTCTCGATAAATTAAAATAATGACATTGGCTACTGGCTAAATTTAATTATTTGTAAACGTTAATATTTTCGTTATTCAAATAACATTTATTTATTAATATCATCTCTCTCTCTCTCTCTCATAGTGATCAAGTGGCATGTATTTTAAGTAGGTATTAAGTATTTTTAAGTTGCAAAATTGTATTCAATATTCCACACGATGTAAAATTTGTGCTGAATATATAAAATAAATACATATAATGTTGACCTTTACGAATTGCTTAATGGCAATTGTTAATGTCAATAAACTGATTTAAATACAACAAAATTAAATACAGTAACGTAAGTAAAATTAATTAGTAGGTAATTTAGTATTCTTGAATATAAAACCGTCAATGGTTTGAAAATATGTACCTATGGTTTTTAAAACTAAAATTGTTTTGAAGAGAAGGCACTATTATTAAAATATTTTGTAATATCTTTATATATATAATTCTTCTGTGAGTGTGTATGTGACTGAACTTCTCTCAAACGACTGGACCGATTTTGATGAAATTTTGTGTGTGTGTTCAAGGGGATCTGGGAATGGTTTAGATTCACAATTGGACCCGGTAGGTGGCGCTGCAATCGAGTTTTGGGTTATTTTCAGGGCAGGACAACGTCTGATGGGTCTACTAGTTATAAATAAGAATAGAATTAAGATGTTGAGATCATTTGCAGATATAGATTTAACTATTAAACTATTTATGTATTGAAGTAATATAATTTAGGCTTATATTTTTCTTTGTTTATTTTTTGTAATAATGTTATGTATTATAATATAATTATGTACCACTTACCTCTTAAATTATATTACCTTAAAAACATGTAATTACTTTTCCACTTATTGTATTTAACTATTGACGCGTTACCTGCGCGCGCGCACGTCTCATACTATTATTTTGGACCTTGTTGAAGGTACATGTTCTACGTCATTGAGTACTGTACGGGATGATAATAATAATCATAATATTTATGCTAAATTTGGTATGTATTTTTGAGTTTCAAAGGTATGGGTAGGTATCGGAAATATTACCTGAGACCACGATATAAAATAACTTCGCGTATTTGATGGTCTGAAAATCGAGGATTTTATCTATTTTTAATATATTTCATTTTATTTTTTGTTATCGAATAGTGGGGTTTTTATATCACTTAAAATTTAAAAATATTAATTTTCTGTTTTTACCGCGGACACGACATCAGCTATAGAAAAATGAATAAACCTAAACCAGTGTTCTACATAATCAACCCATTATACTGTCCCACTGCTGGGCACGGGTCTCCTCTCGGAATGAGAGGGATTAAGCTACAGTCCACCACGCTGGCCTAGTGCGGGTTGGCAGACTTCACACGCCGTCGAAAAAATCTGTCAGGCATGCAGGTTTCCTCTCGATGTTTTCCTTCACCGTTTAAGCGCGTAATAATTAACACCCAAATAATAATACCCACAAAAATATTAATACCCACATGACTTCTAAAAGTCAGAGATGCGTGCCTTGGATTCGAACTCGGGACCTTTGACTAGGCAGTCCAATGGTAATACCACTAGGCTATCCCTGCTCGCTTATTATTGAATATAATAAAAAACACATCAGCTTATTATTGGCGAAGTCTAGTGGTTACTGACAGTAAGATTAGTATGTATAAATAAACCATTGACAAATCCAATGAAACAGTTCAGTTGGGATTTTTATCAAACTTAAAATTTGTACGCTATCCCCCTCCGCTCCCTATTACATGGGACTTAAACATACCGGCGAACTCTGCAACAAGTCTTAGCTATGAAAGAGTTATGGGAATTTCCTACAAGATCGGGAAATATCAAAACACGGGACCACTGCAGGACACAGTAATTTTTTAACCGACTCGAAAAAGGAGGTACTATGTTCATCTGTTTTTTTATGTAGGTATTCATCGATATTTTTAGGGTTCCGTACCCAAAGGGTAAAACGGGACCCTATTACAAAGACTCCGCTGTCCGTCCGTCCGTCTGTCACTAGGCTGTATCTCATGAACCGTGATAGTTAGACGGTTGAAATTTTTACAGATGATTTATTTCTGTTGCCGCTATAACAAAAAATACATATACAATACAGGCGGATGGCCTGGCCTCTCCTGTCCGGTGGCGGATTTATGTTTTAAAAGAATAAGAATAAGAATAAGAATAATTTATTGTTAATAAATTACATTCACTGCATTGATTCCTGAAACTCACACTAGGATTCCCTGTGTCGTGAGTTCCAGGCACCTTCGTTCCGCTAACATTTATATTTTACACAGATATATCCGTTACAATAAATTTCTGAAACTAATCTAATCTATTCGTAATCTAGATAACAAGGAATACACAGAGAAAATAGTAGGCTACCTATGATATGTATATGTATGAATGTGAATGTGTGTGTTGGGCGAGGTAATTAAGACAGTCGTGTTGGTGTTGTGAGAGTGTGGCTGATTGTATATCTGTTGTATAATTATGTAAGTTTGTGATGTATATTGGTAATAAATAATTATATAATATAAATGTATATGCACCTATCGAGGTGAGCTACGTGCGTTTTTTTTTTTAGGATAATATGCTTTCAGTCAGGTCATAGTCTAATGAAAGAAGCCATTTTGTGATCGTAATTTTACATTTATTTTGTGTTAGTTGCCAAATTTTGAGTCGATCATTGACTTTCATATAAATATGCGGTCCCATAAAACTGTACGACCTTCTATCGATTGTTTTACGCCATCGAACCCTTTCTCAATGTACCCTTCGACTTGACAGGATACAAGTGCTCAGGGAAGTTTTGTGAAATCTTAGAGTGATAGACAGGATGTAAAGCTGTCTGACTCTAAGAACTCCCACTTCGGTGTATAGTGTGTCAGTGGGGTACCGAAATGGTTGTCTGTAGGCAACTTTGAGCAGAGCTCGCTGAGCTCTTTCTACCTTTATTAATGAGGTTTTACCAGCCGCGCCCCAAGCTATTATACAATAGTTGAGGACTGATTGACACAGGGAGTAGTAAATCATCTTTAGAACTGAGCCATCTGCAATCTTACCCAGTTGCTTAAAGATACGGAGTAACTTTCGGACCCTACCCCCTAAAGCACTCAGATGTGCGGACCATGACAAACGGTTATCTACAAAGACTCCAAGGTATTTAATCGTATCTGTTTGTTCGATACATGGGCAAGTACAATTTTCTGGGCTTGAACAGGAGTGAAGCTTTAGACAAGCAATACTGCTAGGGGACGTGCGTTTCGAGATGGAGAAGTTTATTGCCTTCGTTTTGTCTACATTAAGCGTCAGAAGATTATGTTGCAGCCAGTTCGCAGCAGCCTTAATCCCGGTTTCAACTGCAGCCTGAACGTCATCCCAAGTTTTCCCATAAAATACGATTGCAGTGTCGTCCGCATATGTAAATATCCTGGCTTGGGGGAACAAAAAAGCTAATGAAACAAAAACTTACATGCTTATGGCTTTATTAATTAACTCAATAAATGTAGGGATAATGCGGCTTTTACTTTTTAAAAATGATTTCATCCAAATGCTGTCCATTTAGACGCACACATTGTTGAAACCGATCCACTGAATTACGTGCCACGCGCTGCAACAGGCTCGGTTGGATTTGCTTAATTTCAATGCGGATATTTTCCTTCAACTGCACAACGGACCGAGGGTTATTGGCATAAACTTTGCTTTTAAGATAGCCTCTTAAAAGCAAAGATTGTTTCATTAGCTTTTAAAAACATAAATCCGCCACCGGACACCCTGTATATATAAAACAGAATAAAATAAATATGCGCGAGTCCAACTCGCACTTGGCCTGTTTTTTATATGATGCATATCTTACATGCAAACCCGTAGCCACTCACTAGCTGCACTAAAATGACAAAAGAAGTTCTTTTTGCATTTACTGCAACTAGGTACCCAATTAATTGGCCGAGGAAAAATACTGAGCTGGTACGAACGTCCGCTGGCAAGGTAATAATTAATTCATTGTTTTAATATTCCTGCAGAGAGGTGACTGGAAACTTAATATAGAAACGGTTGAAATAGTTTGTATTTCTCATTTAAAATCTACCTACATAGTCGAGACCTTCATTGATCTTGTGCGGCAAACGCAGCTGCGGAGCGACCACTGACTCTTTTGGTTTGGATTTTTTCTCTTTTAGTTTGAGTTTGGATTTGATTTGGATTCCAATGACAAGAACGATTTCAGGTTTTCTGTTATTAAATAGCCAGGAGTTTGTATCTGTGAATGGTCATTACCCTGTATTTTTTAGACCTGCTCCGGCCGCTGCTGTTCCGATTTCAGCCCGCGACTCTTATTACTCTTACTCTACTTTGATTTCCTGGTGGAATGTTTATGCATTTGATTCAGCGACGTCCGTAATGCTCTCCGGAGACAATCTCCGGGGAGATCTATATTCGGCACTTGATGTGTTAAACCGGATTTTTAGTACTTTATTTATTCTATGTGATGTGACTTGATATTATGCTAATGTCTTACACACGTGTCTACGTGACGTCAATTAGTTATGTTATGAGCGATTCAATTCTCGATCATGCATACTAAGTATATATATTTATATTATATTTGACATTCAATGTTCACACTTCCTGATATCGCAATCATCGCAATATTGTAGTATTTTAAAAGAGTATCCATTGAGTTTCTTGCTGGATCTTCTCCATAGGATCAACCTTTTGGAACCGTGCAACTAGAATTACAACGTTTTATAAACGCTTGTAAAAGCTTATTTGAAATTAAAACATTTGAACGTGAACTTGAATATACGTCTGTATTCCCCGACCAGTTACAGAACAGAGCAGAGGTGTACTAAAGTAATGCATAATAATGTAATTAGTTATATTTTTTTTTAAAAGAGTACTATGGAGTTTCTTGCAGGCTCTTCTCCATATTTTTGGAACCGTGCAAGTAGTTTTCACTTTTCAAAAGTACCAATTTTACTTCAGTTTACGTTTATGTTTTAGGCCCCATGTAATAGTGTACCATGCTATCGTGAATAGCAATAGATATTTGACCTTTTTGAATAAATATGATGATTTAATATACCAAAATCAAAGTCAAATATTTATTTGCACACTTAAGTGTATACACCGTGAAATGTAAATGGTTGTTATCCCGCAGTAAAACGAACGTAGTAATGAATACGAACAACTTTTACAATGGGACCGACCCTGAAATATGAAAATAAAAAACTGCCTGACTGCCTCATTAGTCTAGTGGTCCCAAACGCGACTACTAAATTAGAGGTCCTGGGTTCGATCCCCAGGTCGAGCAGTGTTATTGGGTTTTTCTATGAAACTCTCAGTAGCAGCTCGGAGTCTGGATTTGTGCCCGGTTAATGGCTATAGGCTCGCTATAACATGGGACCTAAACATACCGGCGAACTGTGGGTGTACATTAAGTACCCCTCTACCTAACCCTTCGGGGAATACAGGCGTGATGATATGTTATGTTAATTCAGTATAAAGGGATATTATCTTTTAATTTTACCCACATGGAAGATACCCAGCAACCTAATCTGTTATCAATTCGTGACCACAACACTGACACATTTAGAGATCACAGCCTCTTCTGGTCTCTATCTGGTGTCCTTGTGACCTCAATGTGAATCCGCAATGAACTTTGAACTGGCATTATTTTGGGTCATTCACTAAACATACGAGTATAAATGCTTTAACCCGTTGCTGCTAGTGCTGACCGTATAATGGTTTTTGACGGATTCTTTCATGCATTGCTGATTGCAGTAGTACTAGACCGTAAAGTTTTTTGGTAAATCAATGTTATCTTTAAGTAGATATATATGTTTTAGTCATTTTTTAGTTTAATTCAATGATATTGATTTCTGTTTTTTTTAGTTTTACTCAGATTTTAGTTTTAGTTGAAGTTTTTAGTTTTAGTCTATGTTAATGGTTTCTGAAACTTAAGCGAATGTTAGAAATTTATATAAACCTTTTTTTAAATAATCTTAATATAACATTTTTAGTTTTAATCTAAGTTTTTAGTTTTGTGACAAACTGTTGAGACACAGGAAGAATTTATCGAACAATTCAGTTTAGGGTCGATTCAGATCAGGCGGAAAAATGCTCGAGCACTTTTTAAGTGGTAAGTAATTAAATATGAATCTTATTCCATTTAGCCAAAGCTGAAAATAGTATGCAACATTAAAATCTTACCCAATAAGACAGTAGTGCGTATTCGAACATCGTAACGAGCATGAAAGAATGCGCACGTGACGGCGCGGCGCGAGTATGTTCGAGCAGATGCGCTCGAATCCCGTGCTGATCGAACATCCGCGAGACGGTTCGAATATCCGCGAGACTGTTCGATTATCCGTGAGCTATTTGCGCTAAGTGTGAATGGCGGCCAAGAACAAGCTTAAACATACGCGAGCATTTTTCCGCTTGATCTGAATTGACCCTTACAGTACATATTAATAAAGCGAACGGTCACTCACTATACAATATCATCATACTACCATTAGTGTAGTAATTGGCTCACTACGTTGTATTATTACAGGATATTGAGACACACTGTATTTGATTGGCATTGTATGGATACTTTCTTGTAAATAAACACATAGGTTGAATTATTCACGTTATTAAGTCGAGAAGCACGTGTAAACTAAACGTGTGTTAACGATATTGGTTTATTCGAATAGATAACATAAAACGGAACTAGGCTGTGACTGCAGTTGTAATACAAACAGTGCAAGTAAAAAATAAAAGTGTTATGATAATTAACAACGTGTATATATGAATAATGTATTTGTATCTACAGTTTAGCGGTGCATTGCAGTTATCTACTTCTCTAATACTAGCTGTGCTCCGCACTGTTACTCGTGTCGCTCTCGTATTTTCCTAATCCTGTCGGAAATTCCCAAAATCCTTTCTCAGCTGATGTATTTTTTTTTAAATGTGGGTCGCACGTTACTAGTATTCTTGTTAACCCCTCGTGCTAAGCTAAATGCTTGCGTTACGAGTGGGTTCACGTCGGTAGTGCAATGGGTGGGGTTCGAACCGGCAACCACATGATTGCAAGTCTGACGCCCTAGCCATTAAGCTACCGCCGCCGCTTCGAAAAAACATTCGAATTCAAGTTCAAATGTTTTATTGTTTATTTTATGTTTATTTAATCTTTAAGGTGTACATAAAGGCTATATGTATAACACTAGTTTGACTCCTACCAAAAGGAGTGACCCTCATTAGCAGAGGATAGAGATGTGTGGAAAAAGGAGACTATGTCCGCGCAGTGGGACGTTAAATAAATAGTTAAAATATGTAAGTAACGCAAAACTAGAGCTGGACTTAGCAATTTACTCAAACGATCAAAACTCGTAGGTCTTCTGTATAGAGGCTTGTCTAGGAGTGGGTCACATCAAGTTTATCAGTTGTAAGTACGTCCATAATTTAATTAGTCAAGGATGTGTTGAGACCCTAGTAGGTGAAGATTTTCGCTGTACAAATGTAAGTTTAGGGCTACTGACAAATATAAAAACCTGTTCAAGCTTAAAATAGAACCCAAATCCTCACAGACTTTCAGATCAATGTGCCAGTACTTACAATACTACTACATTTATTGAATTCGATAACACAAAATATTCACTCAAAGTGATATTCAATTAACCCAATGGTTGATACATTACATAAACCGAACACCAAAACACACCTTTATAGTATCAACAAAAAATGTTCAACACAATATTTTTGAAGACATCACTAGTAATATTTATCTTCTTCGATATATTTCTTTGAACATACAATAACAGTGTTAGATCCGCGAGTGCGCAAGTGTTATCACTCGCGCGCGAGTCCCGCGACTTTGGCCGTAGGGTGATACCGTGGCGAGACGAACCTTTCACAACGAAGGTCTTCTGACAATAGAGTCACAATTGCCCTGGTGGGGTTATCAGCCATTACGTAAACCCACGTGCACTTGGGGACGAGCGTGTACGCGACATTGGCCCATATTGCTGTGTATGTTGTCAATTTTAAAAGAATGCGTAAATAATTTGTGGTGTTTATAATGTAAATCGATGTAAACGTGAACCTACTTGCTTAATTGATTAGCTTGCTTTTTTATGCTGGCAATCTGTGACACTAAGAGGAACGTTAACTATTATTCAGAAATATCAAAAAAATGACAAGTACGTCAACATAAATAAATACATGCTCGTGAACGGGTGCTGTCTGTCGGGGCTGGTCAGCTCTTACTTGCTGTGGCAATCCCTAATTCCTTTTGTATATTGAATAAATCTTATACATCAAACTGCAGAATTCTCAGCAACTAGTTGGAACAAAGTTGTAAAACATAATATTGTAATCAAGTTTTTTATTTTTTTAAAAGAGTATCTATGGAGTTTCTTTCCGGCTCTTCTCCATACGACCCACTTTTTGGAACCGTGCAAATAGTTTTGACTTTTCAAAAGTACCTATATAATGGTCTAATTGAAATAAAACATTTTGACTTTGACTTTGACCTACCTAAATAAACGTTTAGGCTTTAAGAACATAATTTGTTATTATCTCTTTTTACGTTTATTATATATACATTTTCTGATGATAGCGTGTGCTTGAAGCTTCGTTTGCTTTGTCATATATACGGAAACGTATTCATCAGAGAAGGCGTTTCAAAATTGGATCATCATCATATTAGCCAAAAGAGACCCATTCCCATTGAACAAAAGACCGGAGAGGACCGGTTAGGTACCTATATGCCGCCTGCATCCAACGCCTCTCAGCGACCATTACTAGGTCGTCTGTCAATCTTGTTACAAGTCGTCCCACACTGCATTTCCTGGCGTGGCCAGGTATTGGATCAGTATCTATCAATCAATTAAAATAGTTTTACTTCATATAATTTAATAAGTCCGTAGAAAAGTCGCGTCCGTAATTGCAAAATAATTGGAAAAAATAAGTGGAGGAGACTAATTGAACGACACTAAAGCTGTATTAATGATTTTTAGAATAGTTGTTTGTCTGTATGTCCGCTTATAACTCAAGATCTATTTGACAGATTTCTATGAAAACTGGTGTAGGTACCGTTAGATTATAAGCCTGGTCAACATTTAGGGTATATTTAATTATAGTAACCGTTAGGTAGTGTCCTAGGTGAGCGAAGCCGCTGGCAGAATTAGGTTTCTTTTAAAACATGTAGGTCCAGACACTTAGGAAATGTCGAGTTTAGGTGCATTGTTCCAAAGTAGTCGTTTCCTACGTAGGTAGAAGAACAGGTAAGAAAGTCTATGGTTAGGTACTCTTCCAAATTGGACATTCATGTTTGATATAATATCGAATAACTGAGATCCTTCTAGTAATTATCGACTTTGGTCCAACTTTGACATTCAATGTTCACACATCCTCATATCGCAATTTTGTACCAGTGAAGATTGTAACACCATTTATTTTAAAAGAGTGTCCATGGAGTTTCTTGCCGGATTTTTCTTCATTGGACCAACCTTTTGGATCCGTGAAACTAGAATCATAACGTTTCTTATAGGCTTTTAAAAGTTTATTTGAAATAAAAACATTTGAACTTGAACTTGCAATACTTACTACATCATTATATTAAATAGTCTCAAAGGTTTACAAACGTTTCGTCTTTCTACTATTAGTGCAAATTCCTTCGTTACAATGCGCGATATAATTAAGACTAATGCTGATTAAAATTAAAATTTACACATTAAAATCTTCATTTCAAGTCATTGGTCAAGGTCAACTTGTTTCTATATATGGTACCTACTTACATAATTATATATTTACACAGAAGTACTATGCATTGGTCAGAGGCGCGAAAAAGTAATGCCGCTGTGACTCAGGGTTGTTGTGTTTTGTGTTTTTGAGTGTGGTAATACGGAATCACGCACATGAAAGGGGCAAAAAGTAAGAGTATTCATTGGAGGTAACAGAAATTATCTCCAGAAATTACCTACCCTCCACATATACATAAACAGCAGTTGATAATGTGTCGGTAAACATTGTTAATCGGTTCTGACAGCGGAGATCAGTATCTAGAAAATGTGGTGCTGGTACCAGTTAGTCTTAATAAATTAAGAACCTTCGAACCCTTCGAACCCCGTGCCTCGGAAAGCACGTAAAGCCGTTAGTCCCGGTTGTTATAATATGAACGTCTATGACAATCGGTTAATCTGACAACTATCCAGATATCGGTATTGCCCACAAATTGGTGCACATTCCAAAAAACCCGAACGAAACGCTTTAAGTCCACTTTTATCATGCGTACCGCTGAAATGTGGAATGCGCTTCCCGAGTGGGTCTTGCCCGAAATATATAATCTGGGTGTCTTTAAATCAGGAGTGAATCGGTTTCTTCTAGGCAAGCGCGTTCCATCGTAGATCGCAGTATCGCATCACGAATCATTATTCGTATCACGAATAAATAATTATAGTAGTGCCTTGTCAGAACCACGCGTTGTTCCTTATTCCTGTCTTTTTTTTTCGTGATAGGCTTACGCTTGACCGCCGGTTCGCCTGATGTTAAGCAATACTGCGATCTACGATTGAGCGCGCTTGCCTAGAAGAAACTGATTCTCTCGTGATTTAAAGACGCCCAGATTATATCTATCAGGGAAGACCCACTCCGAAAGAGCATTCCACATTTCAGCGGTACGCATGATAAAAGTGGACTTGAAGCGTTTCGATCGGGTCTTTATCTAAGGATTCCCGACCCTCTTACTCACATTCTCCTCAACACGTTACACCTATACACAACACAATCCTCCGCGACTCTGTCTAACAGGTAATTAACACCACCTGGGGCATATGCCGCCTTGTAGGTCAGGGGCCTGCAATAAGCAGACAATGTTGTACGTGACTTCGTCAATTTATAGTGTTGCCTGGAAGTTTGCTCGCGTCCCAAAGTTTTCGAGACAAAATCTTTTTAAACTTAACATAACATATCATACCATCACGCCTGTATTCCCCGAAGGGTTAGGCAGAGGCGTATTAATGTACACCCACAGTTCGCCGGTATGTTTAGGTCCCATGTAGGGGGCGAGCGAATATTTCATAGAAAAACCCAATATCACTGCTCGATCTGGGGATCGAACCCAGGACCTCTAGTGTAGCAGTCGCGCTTGGGACCACTAGACTAATGAGGCAGTCATTAGTCTTTTTAAACTTGTCTTTCTTTATGTCTATTCCAAACTTGGTTCAGCGGTTTTAGCGTAAAAACGTTGTAATTGTTACATTGGCAACCCTAAACCGCTGGCAAACAGACAGAGGTCATTTTGCATTTATACTAATAGTTAGGATATATGGACTATATGGTATTTATTGACGACATGTACGGTGTTGCGGCTGAGCTGATCTCCAGGTAGTTGTTCCGGGTGTGGGCGTTTGTGTATGTGAGAATTTGTGTTTGTGTGTGTGCGAATAAACGCACCCACGATACAGAAGAAAATCCTAGTGTGGGGCAACGTTTTTTTTAAAAAACAAATAAATGACGAACAAAACAAATCAAATATAGACAGTCTGTCTAGACTTTTCGTATACTTTGAGGTGAGTTAGATACTTATGGCATACTGTGCAACCGTGTTTCCGTAAATAATATATTGATTTTAGTCCCCCTGATCTTACCAATATTCCATATCTCACAAAAATATATAAGATATACTATCAAAACCTAACCGATGAGCTCAAGACTAGCACTCGCAGCTGAGTGTTACTTTTGCTCGTTCGTATCTAGTGGTGTGGTCCAACTCATCGGTACCTTTATTTGCGTGTATTGAAAAAAAAATATTCAGGCAGGCTCGGCAAAAAAGGACAACCATACCATATGTTTAGGTCCCATATAATAGGGGGCGAGACTATAATAACGGGGCACAGATCCAAACTCCGAACTGCTACTGATTTCATAGAAAATTACAATTACACTTTGCTTAACCTGAGATTCGAACTCAGGACCGTAGTGGTCGTACTTGGGATTACTAGACTAATGAGAAAAAAGGACAAAACGTAAATAAATAACAAAAATTATTTGTTCATGAATTCATATAAATATTTATCAAGTCTTTTATACGTATCACAAATGTTTTATTACAATTATTTCATTATTTATTATATCCTTACAATAACTCTAAGAACCCAAACATCCACTCCCTTATAGAAACCCGTATTATAAATCGGTCAAACCGTTTTGAAGATAAAATATGGGAACATTCGTTTGTACAAATAAACAAACAACCTCTCACCTTAAAAACGCATACACCTTCTCCGTTCTGGTAATAAAATTAAATAGAAACCAACGTAACTATAGGTACAAAATGTGGCCCAGCTGATGTAAGATTTAGTAATTACCTTTTTTAAACCGACATTAAGCATTTTGTGGTGTACCTTTAGCACCTATATTAGAAACTAAAGTTGAAATCAAAGTTGGATAAGATATCGCACAAAACATTTATCGAATATATCTCCTATTTTTTTTAAAATCGTTTAATTAAATAACCTTGCAGTGGGTACTTAAAATGAGTATACAAGTACTAGTTACAATGCCAATACATATAAGTAAAGTAAACTTATTGCATTCAACAAGTCATGGTTAAGTTACCCAACACTTGACTGGATGCGTCGTCGATGACAAGAGTGAACTTTATTTACTTGCCAATATGAAGTGCAAACACTTGATTTTCCAGTGAATTTATTACTGACGCAACTAATGCTCTTAATAAAACTAGAATAAAGTTTATTTCACATATAACACAACCTAAAGTAGATTTGGGCAAGCTACGCTAAGAGTATAAATTCGAGTATTTTTACAGATTTTAGTAATTGATTTAATGATTATTCGTTATATATTAGTGTGTATGATATTGTAAACTTTTGCTTTTACATAAAGATCTACAAATATATAATTTAAATATGGTCATTATTATCTATCTGTTTTATCACAATCATTTGCGATCAATATTTATGCTTCCTTCATTCCCTCTCCTATATTATAATTATGTAAGCATGAAAACTTAATTATATATACATTTTTTTTTGTCAATTAAATTCATCCACAATACTTTCAGACAGCTTAATTAAAACTAAATGTAAAATATTCTTAATGCCTTCTCCTATATTTAGAATATGTTATGTTCCAGAACCGGAAGATGTCATCACTCCAAACAGATGACATTGAGTATTCCTTGTCTAAGACTAGTAAGCGAGGATCCTTGGGCTCTGCTCGCTCCCATTTTGGCAAGATTGAAGATGACGGTGGTGTAGGGTCACTGGAAGAAGACATTTCTAATATAGTAAATGTTGGACAAAATAAAGAAAATTATAAAAAACTAGATACATACGGAAAGTGAAAATTAAAATTTCTAATGACAGAAACACCCTATCTAAAACACATTTTCTTCGTTTTCGCTAAACTATTATAATTATCTTAATTTTTATCAAAATGCATTAAACAATTTTGGATCACAATCTGGTTAAGCACCCATTCCCACAGACAAAAAGATCTTAGTTACTACTATAAAAAGATATTACTGTACTATGATTTAGAGTAGAATTTTTGAATTCACAGAGAAACTGTTAAATACCCTCCTCAGATTTTGTTAATTATTTCATTGACCTCAACATATTTTATTGCACATATTGACACAACAACGCCACATTGTAAAAAAAACAATACTATACATCCGTTCTAACCGTATGTACAGTTATGTAGGTCTCGGCCAACGTCCAATCATCTTAAAACATTCTTTCATACAATGTTTGCTTGCATTACCAACATTCGTTGCAAAATATACATGCTTGAACGAAGTCATTCATTCGGCAGCTGCAACGTAATTCATTTGCTGCTTCAATTTGAGAATAGTTTAAGACATAAACAAATGTTTTATGCACAGATGAATGTAGTTCATCTTGGTCTTACTGAATTAAATTTTGTCTTAAGGCCCTGGGAGACGGTCCATTGATCTACATACATGCTGAAAGCTGCATAAAGGCTCGTTTTACATTTTATGTATATTTCCTGCGAAATGGAATGCATTTGTTTTTTTTGTGGGTGCGGAGAATCCTGTCAATCTGCGACCTGGGTTGGCAGGGCACTTTATTCAGACCCGTACCGACTAAAACCCTTGCCCGATAGTCACCGCCATGGGATTTGACCATGACAGGTTATGCAAACTCCCTATCCCCGTGTCTATTATGTTCCACTGGCACTTTCGTTATTAACTTATCCTTGACACTATCGTCTGGTGGCAATATTTTTGTTATTTAATGCACGTCATGCTCCAGTAAAGAGCACGCTCCATCAGAGCAACTTATATTTCGCAAAGTCCGACCATGCATTGCTGCACGTGTGTTGAGACTTTTACGTCTCTTATAAAGGCAGATGAGGTTGAAGATTAATTAATATTCTGTTTATTTTTTAATGAATACAAGGACAAGTGATATATATTAAATTTTTAAAATCTTTAAATTTTCAAATATGTTAGCTTTAGGTCATTGGGTTAAGTTTACTAAAGGTCCGTATGATGGAGAAATGGATAGAGGTCGTCATCTGTTACACGGCACTATAAGAGTCTAATTAAATTATATTCATCGGTGTACTGCGTTAATAGTCTGGACTGTTCTAAACTTCCAAGGCTCAAAAGTATCGGAATTAAATACCCTACTTTATTGAATCACATTAGGGCCTCCAGGCAGAAGAACGGTTAACGCCACATTTCTTTGATGAAAAAGCTTAATAATTAGTGGATGGTATACTAATACTGTTTGGTAATTCATATGGAATACTTTTAGGTCCTAATAATTATAATAGATTGGTGCACTATTTAACACTCACCCATATTTCGCAAAGTTCGTCCACAAAGTAGTAATTTTATTAATGAATTCCTCTTCTAGAAACATAGGTACTTTTAAACTGAACAGGTAGAAAATTTCATCGGCGTGAGTAGCTCCTGGTGACTTCCGAAATCCATACGTCATCTTGGCAAAATTGAAAAAGCCATCATAACTGAATTTATATACATAGACAGGCTCATTTAAGGTTTTTAGAAATAAATCTATCGTAGCCAGAGTAGGATACGTGATACTTGAATCTCCCTCAAATCTTGAAAACTTTTCTAAAGAAGATTTCTCTTTACTAATTTTCTCCTCACCCATATACAATTCATTTAATTTCTTTGCGGTTTTTACCTTTTCATTTTCAGAAGGGAACACTAGATCTCTCGGTAATGCGTCATAGAAGTTCATTTTAGATAATGTAGTATCATTTTCTTTACCAGTAAACATATAACCCTCAGCGCTATTAAAACCTATAATTATGGGGACCTTGTTAAATTGGCCCTTTGAAATCAAATTGTAAGGACTGTCAAGCAAGAATGGTTTTACATCCGGAATTTTCTTTTCAATACACGGCACGAAAATATTTTCTGATAGTACAATGTCACCCTGTTTTCTGGGAACGCGATGCTTCAATAGTTCCTCAGCTGTCATATTTTTGAATAAATTGTAGATTTCATGTGGGTTCTCGGTTTTGTGGCCCATTTGTTGGGCAAGTAGACTGGCTGTCTTCAAGGGTTCAAATTGTAAGCTCCAGGGAGATATGGCTGAACCACTCTGCATAATAGCTCTTTTAAACATTCCTTTAGACATGGGGGATACTAAATGGTATACGACTGATGCGGATCCTGCGCTCTCTCCAAAAATAGTAACATTGTCAGCATCACCTCCAAATGCTTTTATATTTTTCTTGACCCACTTTAGTGCTTCCACTTGGTCTTTTAAGCCGACATTGCCAGGTGCTTCCTTTATACCTAAACATAGGAATCCTAAAATTTCCAGTCTGTAGTTGAAGGTGACTAAAATTACGTCATGTTTTACTAAAAACTTTGGGCCATAAATGAAGGGAGTGCCGGACCCGTCTCTAAACCCTCCTCCGTGTATATACACCATAACTGGGAGGAGTTTGTCAGTCTTTTGAAGGGGAGTGTAGATATTGACAGTTAGGCAGTCTTCTTCTCCAAGCACTTTGGTGCTGGTGAATCGTTGCTTACACCTGACGTGTTCATCGTAAGCTTTGTAAACGCCTTTCCATTTTGGATTTGGATTTGCGGCCTGGAATTTAGAAATGAGTTTCTTTTTATTTTAAAGCATCCACTATCCAGAAAGAGTTAAGATGTCAATCAGAAAGTTATTGTATCGCTATGGTGGTACCAGAAATAGGTGATGGGGCTTAGTAGTATGTACTCAGTTCTTCGATGATAAATCAATAAGACTATTATTTCCAGTATCCTTACAATAACATGACTTTTGTAAGGTCTACATTGATTAAGCAACTTATGAATTAAAATGCAGATTGGAATAGAAGCGCAATTTCGCGTTGAAATTGCTTGGAGGTTAGAAATAACTGCAATTATCAAAACGACTGGTTGTGGACGTTTGATTAAAAGTGTATTGCGACAATTAGTCAATACATAGCGTCAAGGTATGATTAGATGGGTGGCAATCAGAAGTAGATTAGTGCTGTTACGTGCAGTGTTACGTACATCATTAACGGCTGCTATTAGCCCGCCGTTCACAGAAACTATTATACTATAATTGTTTCTGAATACAAGTCAAGTCGCTAACAGTCAGATTAATATCTACGGTATATTATTTGTTTGAGTAATAACTTTCTTGAATAAATAACGTTAAAAATATTGCTATTTCAAATCAGAACTTTCACCTGTCCGGTTAAAGTTCACATATTGCTGGTCAAGTTCTTTGTAATCTGTTTGAAAGCGGGCTACTGGGTTATGGTTTCCAGTTTCAAGAAATTCAGCTGAATCGACGAAGAATTAAGAAGGTTACTTAATACTTAATTCACTGAGTTGTAGTCTCGGCATACATTTCATTTTCTATTGTCTTTGTTATTAGTGACGGAAAAAAAGTGAGTCTTACCTGAAATCTATGTGTAACAGTAGCATATGGTATGGCGAGATACTGCAGGTGGGAGCCGTCTGGGGCCACTAGGCCTTGCACCCGCCCGCTGCTCAGCTGGACCGGGCCTGTCGGCTGTGGCACTAACCGGGCGACCCACAGCGACCACAGCACCAACCACTTGACGCTCCACAATGACTTTATGTAGTCCTTCATTTTACTAAATTCTATCGTCACACAGAACTGTACAGTATCCAATCACGATCTATGCGCACCGGGTTGGGCTATCGTCACTTTAAGCACTTTTAACGGACATTAATTGTATGATATGAATATTCAATGAACACGAATTAAATTGAGTATTGAGGCACATTTTAACAATGTCATTGTTGTATTATAATGCACATTGTAAGCATGGTACACTCATTCATTTGGTGATATTGAAGACTCATGGTTTTGACGTATTTGTCTAGTTAGAATTTTACTCTTGTTGTTTATTTTGAACTCGTCGACTTTATAGTCACTTAATTCCTCCGGTTAATCTTTCAACGCCTTTCTGCAATAAAGAGAAATGATTACATAAGTTTATTAAAAAAATAAACGATCAAAAATAACATAACATATCTACTATTATCTATTTATACGTTCTAGCACGTACGACATCACGCCATCATCACGCTTGTATTCCCCGAAGGGTTACGCAGAGGTGTAGGTACTAGTTTATTTTTTTAAAAACGTTGCCCCACACTAAGATTTTCTCCTGTATCGTGGGTACGTTTACAAACACATATTCTCACATACACAAACAACCAGTCCCGGAATAACTACCTGTAGATCACACAAATATTTGCTCCGTGTGGGGATCGAACCCACAAAGCGTGGCGCAGAAGCCGATCGCTCAGCCGCTACGCGAAACGTGTTGTCAAATACAATAATGTACACCAACAGTAGCCGTTATGTTTGAGTCCCATGTAATAGGGGGTGAGCCTATTGCCATTAACAAATCCAAACTTCGACGTGCTACTGAAAATTTCATAGAAAAACCCAATAACATTTTGCTTGATCTGGGAATCGAACCTCTAGTGTAGCAGTCGGTCTCAGGACTATTAGGCTAATGAGATAGTAGGACTTAACACCATATATCATCCTCTACCAGACAACCATTATGCCTGTATTTTCCGAAGGGTTGGGCGTTAGAGGTGTATATGGGTGCGGTATGTTTAGGTCCCATGTAATAAGGCACGAGATCGTTGCTATTAACGGGGTACATGTTCAAACTCCCGAGCTTTTATTAACAATTGAAAAACCCAATAACACTACTCGACCTGGAAATCAAACCTAGGATGTCTAGCGTACGTACGTAAGTGTTTAGGAAGTGTAATGAGGTAATGGTAACAAAAACTTCAAGAGAGAAGTCATTATAATGTATGTGTTAGTCTATAAGGTATGTAAGGTATGGATAATAAAGATTTAAAGAAATAAACTAAACATCCCTACATAGTATAAAACATAATCTCTGCGCGTCTATCTGTTCGTGTGCTTAGTTCTAGTAAACTATGCTAACTACGCTATGAATTACCGAAGCCCGGGCATTAGTCTAATCACAAAGTGAAAGTGCTAGGCAACAAGTAGATATATGCTAACATCATTAATTGGGTACGTCGATTGTCAGCAGCACTTAATTTCAGCGAAATAAAATACGTATAATTGGTATATTTTGCGTGTGCGCATGAATAACTGGAATATGAACTTTACCCCTGTATTCTTAAAAGTCACATAAGGTGCACCCATAAAATGGTACTAGATTGTTAATAGGTATAATTATTAGTCCGTACGACGAAAAAATACATTAATAACGGGTTAAAATGAACGGAACCAGTGAACAGTGCATGCTGTAATACATTACGATTACATACATCATGTTCCAGTGAACAGGTTCTATACACGATAACACGATTAGCTGGAACCATGTCGAGTTTTTTTTTAAAGAAAGTATGTTAGGGCACCAGCATTAGTTATAAATTATTTGGAATTTTCTTGTAGTGAATGTAGTTTGGAGAGAAAAATAAGTTCATCGCGGATAACATAGTATCTATAATAATTTGAAATGCCACGAATTAATTTAATGATCAAGGCTTCATAGAAAACGTGGAATAGGTACTTGGTATTTTAGCAAAATACCAAGTGTAATGAACTCATGAACCGTCTAAAATAAACTTATTTGGAAAATTACTGGGTACAAGATGTCTGAGTACTCTGTGAAATATTTATTTTTCGTTCAACAGAAATAGATAATCTGATTACCTTTAACAAGCTCATTGAGAATGTTTTGATAATAATTATTTAGGTTATTTGGAGTAAATCACCTTAGAGACGCTGAAGAGGAAGTGCGTCTGCAGACGGACAGATGATCGATGGAGCAGACAAGTGTTAGTCGAGACCGCGCTTGTTAATAATAACAATCAATATTTGACGGTACGTTTGACGTAGCGGCTGAGTTGGCTTCTGCACCACGTGTTGTGGGTTCGATCATCACACGCACCAATTATTTATATGGTGCGTGTGGGAATCGTGGGATAACAAACAATCGTAAATTGTATATTATATCTAAATACACAGTGGACTATAAGTAACCGTACAATCGACTAGGTACGTGTCCACAGGTTACTAGCTTAGGTATATTAGATACGGTTTTGGTAAAATTTAATAAAACCAATAAAGACATAACAACAATTCATTTTTTTTCCTTTTCGTTATCTTAAAATCTGTTCCGGGTCTGGACGTTTGTGTACAAGAGATTTTGTGGTTGTAAACGCACCCACGATACAGAAGGAAAGCCTAGTGTGGGGCAATGTTTTTTAAAAAGAAATGAAGAAGAAAGAATATAATAAAAGACTAAAATAAAATCATCAGTAAAAGTTGTTTGCCTCCAATATTGTAATTATTCCAAGACAGTTACAGTTCATTCGGTTAGAGCTTACAGTGAATTCATCCACAAAACAGTTTGTAGAAACTAGTTTTGGCATCTCAACAATATTAAAGCTGTTTCTATATTTGGGTATTATATTATATCTACTAGTATATTTTCCTGTAGTTTCCCTCTCATTCTCATTCAGTATAGGTCATTTTTATCTTCTTCTCTATCTCTTCTGATATATTTGTTTGTTTAATATTCTAACAACTTAAATTATTTAAATGTTAGGTAGGTACTTATACCTACATGATGGTGCTGATGATTCACTTCTTAAGGTCAACTAGACATGTATTTGGATAATACATTTTGGGGTCAACGATCTGCGTAAGATGATCGATATACTTTTTTATTATACTAACGCATAATGTTATTAATACTGAAAGTCTTCTTACGTGGGACAGCCTTGCTTCGACCGGAGTGATACCACGGCCTCACAGAAAACCGGCGTTAAACAACGCAACCATATGATTTGCAAGCAAACAAAGTAATCAATTGATAACCAACCTTACTGCGCACGAATTAAGGTGCAAATTAAATTGCTCAATAATCTCAACTATGACATTGTCATTCAAACCGCGTGGCGTTGCTATTTAGCCTACTTACTAACGGTTTTCCACAGCAGTGTTCACAACTCGGATACATCACACAAACTTTTGAGTTGTTGCACTTTTCCATATAACTTTGCACACTGAAAATTCACATTAGTGTCTACGTGGTTAGAGTATATTGTTGATCGTTATGGAGGAAAATGTGATAGGTAACTTTCACAGATGCAGCGACGCGTTTGTCCACGCGTCGGATCGCTGTTCGAATGCGTGTGCGCAGGCCAACCGGTCGTCTTATGTTATGTCAAACTTTACATGAATGTACCGCTTTTAGTTTATTATGGCGTTATCTACTAAATAACCACAGGATCCGCTGGTTAATAGCTGGTATTCCCCAGTACTTTATATATAAAAAAGTTGCCCAAGTAAAATAAGCCGGAATATGTGGGAGAATAGCCTTATTAGCTTAGTGGTCTTGAGCGCGACTGCTACACTAGAGGTCCTGAATTTGAATCCCAGGTCGAGCAATGTGTTATTGGGTTTTTCTATGAAATTCTCAGTAGTTGCCCGAAGTTTTTTTTTTAAAAAAAGGTCACTAGCAATGTGGGTCGCACATTACTAGTATTCTTGTTAACCCCTCGTGCTAAGCTAAATGCTTGTGATACGAGTGGGTTCACGTCGGTAGTGCAATGGGTGGGTTCCGAACCGGCAACAACATGATCGCAAGTCCGACGACCTAGCCATTAGGCTACCGCAACTTTCTAATTAGTTCACATTACGCCTCTGCTTAACCCTCCGGGGAATACAGGCTGGATAAGCCTGAACAAGTACCGAACAGCACCTTATTCATATTTTGATCCATACTTGTGTTTTCTTCAAACAAACTCTCCCACACAATCTTTTTGTATTTTTTTTTTGCATTTTCCATGTAAGATTATAAAGTTATTTTAGTGAAGGAAACAAATCGACTACGGGTAGGATTCGAACAATTCAACCTGTGAGACTCGCGGTTGCTTCGTTGGTCATAGTGTCTGGTGTATTTAACCAGAACACGCAGTTTCGAATTTTGCCCGCAGTCGAATTTTTCCCTTCACGAAAATAACACACTTTGAAAATTTGAGACAGCATAAAAATATCATTCCTATAGGAATAATGATGTCAATGCATTCTGTCATCTTCGAATACCTATATATTTTAGTGAAAGATAAATTCAAACTCAGGCAAGATTCGAACCTATAAAGTTAGGCAGGTACACCGGATACTTAGCTAACTAATTTATCAAGACGGTCACCAGAGGATGCCGTGTTTTTTCTTACATTAATATCTTTGAAAATATACACATAAAAAAACCTGTCATCAGACAACAACTGATGATTAAACGATGTTACCATTACTCTAAACCAGGGGTCCACAAACTTTTTTATCTTGTCGACGACTTCGCATGTTTTTCGGTTTTGGGTAGACTTCTTGTTTGCCTCATTTTAAATTTTTGCAAATTAATGACCATACCATTTACATCTCATGGATCCCTATTTTTTCCCGTTGACATGGACCCCTTGTAGGTCGTCGTCGACCCAAATCAATCACTGCTATAAACCAATAAACTGGCAACACAGTCATACTACGTAAACGGGATTCCCGAATGACACGGATATGTTTTATCTCTCCGGACACATGTATCCGGTAGGTATACTCCAAATATGAGGTTTCTATACATTTTAAATTCCACGTTTCTATGGCATGACTATTTATCAAGCTATACATTTCCAGTAGAACAATAATAATAAATATTAACTATAGTGTTTTTTTAATAGCATAGGCGGGCAAACGAGCAGGCGGGTCGCCTGATGGTAAGCGATTACCGCCACCCATGGAAACCCGCAACATCAGCGAGAGAGAGGTCTCTTGTCGAATCCGACTCGGCTGGGCAGCGCAACAGTGCCGCAGTACTTTAAGACAAGTTAAAGTCTTTAACCAGAGTGTGTAACGATTAATATCAATATATAGAGACGAGGTCCTTGCTATGGGTCTCATAAGAAATCTCAAGATCACTAAGCAAGCTATGGAGAGACTGGTATTTCTCTAAGCGACCGAATCAAATATGAGAAGTCCGTAAATGAAGCAAAGTTGCCGACATAGCTAAAAGGATTAGCAAGCTCAAATTATGGCCGCTGGGTATAAAGGTTCTCGAGTGGAGACCATTTACTGGAAACCGCAGCGTAGGAAGATTTTCAACAAGATGGACAGATGACCTGATAAAGGTGGCTGAGAGGCTTTGGAGGCAGGCCGGATATAACCGGTCCTTGTGAGAGTCTATGGGGAAGGTTCTTGTTCAGCAGTAGACCTCTATTGGCTGAATTGATGATTACAGTGTTCAGTGATCAACTGTGACATTGTCTAAGTGTGCAGTCGTATCAATTGAGCCAGCATCGAGCAATCCAATTGCTTAAACAATACATTAATTTAACAAGATGTGGAAGCTGGCGCAAGTTGGCATGACAACCATCAACCCTCGCATAGGCAAACATCCCTGCGGTACGGAGAATGATCTCCTCTCATTACTAACTACTTCTTTAACTATGATCTCAAATGCGTTTGCTGACCTTGGCAATATTTCTGACTGTTTAATTTTATGTGGGCGTTTACAGAAATTTGACAACTACATCTTAGGTCTAAACATGTACTTACATAGTAAGATTATTATGCTAAATAAAAAAAAATGGAAGACTTGGAAGGGGCCGACCTCGGCGAACGTACCACAATCAAATTGCGGACGTTCTCAAAAAAGGTCAGGTTAAAAGCACCTTAAACTGACGATCATGCATGAGGAGATTAATGAACGTGGATGAAGCGAAAGGGGTGTGCCAGGATCGTAGCAAGTGGAAATCTATAGTCTCTGCCTACCCCAACGGGAGACAGGCGTGAAAATATGTATGTATGTAAATCATAATCAAAATGTTTTATTTCATTTAGCCCACTAAAATTGGTACTTTTGAAAAGTCAAAACTAGTTGCACGGTTCCAAAAACTAGGTCATATAGAAAAGAGCCGGCAAGAAACTCCATAGATACTCTTATGATTACAATATTAAGCTTTACAACTTTGTTCCAAATAGTTGCTGAGAATTCTGCAGTTTGATGTATAAGATTTATTCATTATACAAAAAAAATAGGGATTGTCACAGCAAGTTAGAGCTGACCAGCCCCGACAGACAGCACCCGTTCACGAGCAATGACGTGCGTATCGGCGTGGTTCAACTCAACCATATTGTAAGGAATAAAACACTCGACACACAACGCCACCATCAGCAGGACATTTAAGTGAGCTAATGGTAAGCTCCACTTGTTAATACTTATATGTTTTTTTCTCGAAAGCCAGAGAAACTATCAATTTAAAACATAAGACATTATTTGGTCACTATAAACATATCATAAACGGAACTAGTTTGGTACTTTAGTGCCTGTAGTGGCAACACGGTCGTTTTCCAACGCGACCATGTTGCTGTAAGTCATAAATTTTCGCCATTACTGCAAATATTCTAGTTTATTACGTTTTCGACATGAGCGAAGACTTGACAGTTTGTTTTATTCATTGTTTGTGACAATTTTCCTTTAGTGTACCAAATATAGTCAGGGTTTCTTTGGTAAGCGTGCATTAATATAAAATAAGTATTTATTACTACAGGTTCAGTCTTGATAGCCTAGTGGTATGACCGTTGGACTGCCAAGTCAAAGGTCTCGAGTTCGAACCCAAGGCACGCACCTCTGACTTTTCGAAGTCATGTGCGTATTAAATAGTTAATTATCACGCGCTTAAACGGTGAAGGAAAACATCGTGAGGAAACCTGCATGACTGAGAGAATTTCTCGATGGCGTGTGAAGTCTGCCAACCCGCACTAGGCTAGCGTGGTGGACTATAGCCTAATCCCTCTCATTCTGAGAGGAGACCCGTGCCCAGCAGTGGGACAGTATAATGGGTTGATTATGTTCAGTCTTTAAGCTTTAAAAATTAAATTAAAAAAAAAATCCACAACGAAAGCACACCAGGACGATTAGTACTCGTCAAAGTTTTCGCCGTCAGTCATCCACAAGATGGACGCGCCCCAAAAACATGCTGTATCACAAATATATAAAGTCGAAGAAGCCATAACCAATAAAATATAGAAGAAGACAACCCATGACCACAGTCACTCTGTGTACTGTGTAGAATGTACGATTTTCTTAGTTGCACAACAGTTTAATAGTCTTGTGTAGGTCCTGAACGAACGACCTAAAAGACACGGTTCCGACCAGTGAACTAGAAGAGACGTTTTCTAACCAATAATGCTAATCGGTCCTTCGCTCCTAATAGTTCTTCGTACGTTACTGTACGGTACTCTTAATGTTTATGAACGACCGAGATCAAATAAAAGAGCTTGCGCTATTTTATTTTATGTCCTAATAGTACAGTACCGAGTACAGTAAAAGTATGAAAGAAAATTAAATTATGTAGACATAGAGATTAATTTTATCATAAAATCGTGTTTAATATTTAACAAATATTTTTTTTATCATGCAGCTCAACGAATCAGTTGGACATTTCTATTCTTTTGACTGTCGAATTATTGTAATGGAAGCGAACGATGAACTAATAAGCAATTCGGTCTGATGTCCTAAAAGAACTAATAAGGTGAACTAGTTCATTTACCGGATTGTACTAGTTCGGAGCGATCTCTTTACTGACCGACTAGGCACCAGACTACAGTTTAATTTCATAGTAGGTACCTACTTCAAATAAGCAAGTACCGCTCGCACCCAACATGACCTTTGCGTTTAGTTAAATCTATCTTCGTAAATTATCACGTAAGCAAGCATTTAATGTTCACAAGTTCACAACAGCAAGCCTTTGAATAGGATTGAAAAGGATGAGTGGCCAAAAACAATTTTTCTAAGATAATATAGCATACCATTTATGGCTGTATTCACCGAAGTGTTAGGCAGAGGTGTACTAAATGTATACCCACAGTTCGGGGGTATGTTAAGGTCCCATTGGGGGCGAGCCTATAGCCATTTAATCGGGCACAAATCCAAACTGCAATCTGTTACTGAGAATTTCACAGCAAAACCCAAAAACAGTTTTCTATGATAACATCGCAAATTCGTTTGGCACTCTCTTTGCTTTAATAGAATGAATACTGCATCGTTAGTCTAGTGGTCCCAAGCGCGACTGCTACGCTAGAGGTCCTGGGTTCGATTCCCAGGTCGAGCAGCGTTATTGGGTTTTTCTATGAAATTCTCAGTAGCAGCTCGGAGTTTGGTATTTGTGCCCAGTTAATGGCTAAACATACTGGCGAACTGCGGGATTAGCATTTTCTGTTGAGGTATTAAGATAAAGATTTGATTTGCTTAATAAAAAAAAACCAAAATATTTGTACTAGCGTTTTTGAAATTTCGATCTGTGTGGGATGAAATAGGGGATGAAAGTCCAAACACATCTGTCTATTATTACTATACATATATTTTTCGGAAACATTTGTATGATTAGTAAAAATACCGACCATGAAAATATATACAAGTCTCGCGAGCGTTAACAAAACACGTAGAACTTTATAATAAGCTACTATTTACTAAGCTATTTACAGTAAACTACATGTGTATTATTTGCAAAATAAGTATAGGTACAAAAAATTCAAAATGCCGCCCATAAGTAACTATTCCAGGCGGACGAAGTCGCGGGCAAAAGCTAGTTATAATTAGGACATTGATAAATATTATCTAATCCATTTGATATGTATAATCTTATATGTATAATGTAAGTATACGTGTATATGTGTGTGTAGTGAATAGATAGTGTTGTGTGTCGCGGATAGATTGTGAATGTAGGCCATTGTAGACATTCAGCCACATACATTAGGGTATCTATCTTTTAGTGGAGACGACCGAATGTATATACCTGACCTGTATATACCACAGACAGACAATGATATCGAGACAACGACCCTCGTCGTTGATATGATTTTAGGTATATTGTACGTACCTAGTATTATAATAATATTATCTTTGTACTTGGCTCTGCCGTATCTACTCCTAGAAGATAGTAAGAGTAAGTTAGACAAAAATAAATATTACTATAAACTTGGATTGCAAAATAATCGGAAATATTTCAAATTGTCTTTATTTGCAAACTAGTTAAGGCGTTAACGTTGCAGGACAAAATGATTATGACTTTTTGTATATTCACTTTCCTAAATTATGTTCCAATTATAATGCCGAAGAATTACTCAATTTGTTTATCATACGACCATTGTCTTGGCTAATTGACGTAATATTTAAAACCGGTATAAAGGTACCCATTTAGTTCCGTAATAAAAATAAAAACCTTCAGGTTAAGACTGCTTTTTACGGTTTAACAGTAACATATAGAATCAAGGATGACAACAAGTGTGTTCGCAGACCGTGCGCTGTATAGACGTACGCTATTGAACAGCAATAGTTTGTGTTTAAAATAAACTTTAAAAAAAATACGTTTGTGGATAGTATAATGTGTTTAACGTGTTGTGGGTTCGATCCCCACGCGGAGCAAATATTTATTTGTATGATCAGGTAGTTATTCCGGGTCTGGGTGTTTGTGTATGTGAGAATTTATGTTTGTAAACGCACCCACGATACAGGAGAAAATCATAGTGGGACGTTTTTTGTTAAAAAAAATGTAATTAAGAAAAAGATAGCTATACGTGTCATACTTTTTTATCTTTACCTCGAAGGGTATTAGGGCAGCGTTGTGGACTTTGGCTAGATTCTTTTCATTGTGACTAGATGACGAGATTCAACACTAGGCTCACGGGAGATAGAAGGCTGTTTCCCGGGCCACTGTGAGCCGCAAATCGGTGACTAATCGGTGCGGTGCACGTTTGTGATTGTGGCGTACATACATAACTTGAAAAAGTACAATCGTATACGTTATTTGCTTTGCTAATTATTGCTACCGTTGTGTATTATTATGTCATCCATCAATGATCAGTATAAAAGTGCGCGTGTGTTGTTTTAATTGTGTGTTTATCTTTTTCCATTGAAAAATTACATGGTATAAGGGTCCGGCGGAGCGTGAATTGCCCACAAAAACGTAATACCGAAATAAATTGTAATCCAGATAATATTCTATCAAATTATGTCACTATTCGGATTTAGATACTGTTAATCTAGGTTCCTACGGTCCTATTTCATCTGCTAAGTACTACTGGTTGAGGATGAACTCAAATCGCAAGAAGTAAAACCAAATCTACCGTTGAACTAATGGTTTATTGGAACTTGACCTTCTTTTACAGTTTTAGTTCATTTTAGTTCAATATATAAATTTTGTACTGCGGGGGTCATTGAACGGCGGAGAATCTTAACACCGCCGTTCAGATTATGACGTCAGACGACAGTACAGTGCCATCTGTTAGTCAAAATGCGTACTAATTCTAACAACTACTTCACTGAATATAAAAGACCGGAAAATCGTTGCAACCTTGGTAAAGTTATCAAAAATTGCAGTCGCTTACAATTATTTTCAATGAACCACTTTGGACGAAATGGTACAGTAGGAACCTAGATTAACATTATCGGAATCCGAATAATAACATATTTTGATGAAATTGTGTTTGAATTACGATTATATTTCGGTATTACGTTTGTACGAGTAAGAGAAATTCGGTCCGCCGGACTCACATTTTACTGTAGGTAATAGATATGTGTACAAGTATTGTACATAAATATTTTAGTTTAGTCATATTGGGTTTAAACTCACGATTACTTGCGTCTTATACAAAAATTCTTGAGCTGGTTTTATATTCATTTCTGTTTTAAAATTTGTGTGTTATCTTATGTTCTTTTTCTTGACAGTCACAATTGTCATAGCATATATACGGATAGTGTAATCATTTACGAACAGTTCCCTTGAAGTATCGATCCCCCGCGATTTATTATTAAAGTGATTAGTACGAGTAGCGAGGATGTCCCTCGTGTGGTCGATAGAAGTCGTAGCCATAATGTGTTTAAATATGTAGCATGCCTGCCTCATTAGTCTAGTGGTCCCAAGTGCGACTGCTACGCTAGAGATCCTGGGTTCGATTTCCAGGTCGAGCGAATTGTTTTTGGGTTTTTCTATGAAATTCTCAGTTCAGAGCCGAGATTTGTGCCTGGTTAATGGTAATGGCGCACCCCATCATCCATGGAACCTAAAACATACTGGCGAATTGTGGGTGTAAATTAGTATACCCAAGCATAACCAGGGGAATAGAGGCGTGATGGTATGTTATGTTACTGTCACCACACGGATCTCCACAGAATCGATGACTGTACTACTGATCTGTACATAGTGCAACATGGAGATAGTCTAATTT
This sequence comes from Acronicta aceris, assembly GCA_910591435.1. NCBI lineage: Eukaryota > Metazoa > Arthropoda > Insecta > Lepidoptera > Noctuidae > Acronicta > Acronicta aceris. Next base: position 14,104,603 of record OU342774.1, on the reverse strand, counting down.
TATTGATTGCGGAAATATGTACATTCCACAGAATATAATAATAATTACGTTATCACAGACAATATAAAAATTTACATTAACTAAGGTTAATGTCAATTTTATACTAAAAAATTAATCGTCTACTAAAAATATAAGCCTTGTTTATGAGAAGGTCAGTCTCTTCTGTCGTCCCGTTGTATTTAATAAAGCTAAGCTATTTATTTATACATACATTTTCAAAACATTATTAGACTCCTTTCTGACATATATTAATATAAGAAATAAAACTACGTTTTACTGTGAGTTAAATTGATATTATTTAATTCCCGAGTTTTCGGATCTTTTGCAGCATCTATGGTCACGAGTAGGCTGAGGCGTTGAACATCTTAAAGTTAAAATAACTAAGAGTCACCTTACAATACCCTTGATGAATTAAATAATATTAATATAACGCGATAAAATCCGTAAAAAGTAGTTTTATTTCAATATTATTTTTTATCTAGTTTTTAGATAACGCAAACTGTGTTCAATCGAAGAATTTGTTTGTATTAGACAGTGATATCGTGTCGCTTACAATGAGCAAAGGTCGCATCTTATAGTGAATACAAAAAAACTTAGGAAATAATTAAAAAATGTGCACTTCGTGATCTGGAAGTTAAATGTCTATTTGCGTGGACAAGACTAGTGTTGTGATGTCACTGTGGAATGTAAAATGGTTGGTGCTGTGGACGCTGTGGGCTGGTCGCTTGGTCCGGCAGCCGACCACAGTCCTACATCTGAGCAATGGTCCTGTCAGAGGCTCCATCGCTCCAGACGGTTCCCACGCCAATTACCTGGCTATACCTTATGCCAGTGTTCCACAGAGGTTTCAGGTAAGAGTAACTTCCATCATCTATTCTCATGATCTTGGCTTTTCCCCCCACTATGTGGGGATCGGCTTTCACTTTAACAAGATGCAGAATATTAATATTACTTATAGGCCACTGACATTAGACCTCAGCAACCCATTTTGGGCAATACTATATATTCTAAGGATGGACAGAATTTTTTGGCATTGTACTTATTACTTAGCTACGAGCCCCTTTTCCACCATACTAGTGTTTATTGTGTATAATTGCCGTATTATCTTCGGCACATGTTTATTGTTCAGGTAAGTTCCAGGAAAAGTAAGTCCATAATGTAAAGGAGGACTTAAAATAAACTAATGTTATAAAAATACGTTGCCTTAAAATTAGGAATTCAAACTTTGAAACAATATACAACTTTATTTAATCAACCACGCGGACGACTGATATCTATCGCGTCTTATCGAGTAACATTACTGTCTCCGGTTTGATAAGGCTTAGCAATATCACTGATTTTGTTGTACAACATAAATGTAACGCAACTGTGCATATAAAGTACAAACCTTTCTTTTCCAGGATCCAGGTCCTGAACCAAATTGGGAGAGTACATTTGAAGCAGTCAACGAAAACGTGAGATGTCGGCAGAGCCTCAGAGACACGTGGCCTATTGGCCAAACCGATTGCCTAACCCTCAATGTCTATAAACCCTTGGACGCCACCCTCGACTCCCAACTACCAGTCATGGCCTTCATCCATGGAGGAGCATACTTTAAAGGCTCAGCTAGCATGTTCTTCTATGGACCAAAGTATTTAGTGCCAAAAGGAGTCATCCTGGTAACCATGAACTATAGACTTAATATACAGGGTTTTCTCTGCCTTGGCATCAAAGAAAACCCTGGTAATGCAGCGATGAAAGATCAGGTTGCTGCGCTTAGATGGATTCAAAGGAACATAAGGAAGTTTGGTGGAGATCCAGATAACGTGACTTTGTTTGGAGAAAGTGCTGGCGGGGCGTCTGTTTCGTTCCACATCTACTCTCCTATGTCAAAAGGTCTCTTCCACAAGGCTATAACTCAGAGTGGCTCGGCTACTGCGGCATGGACATTCCAGTTCAGACCTGTATTTCTGACAAGTTTGTTGGCCAAGGTTATGTTGTATGAATCACAGGACCCACATGATTTGTATAAGTACTTAATGACGAAGTCTGACGAAGAGCTAATACTGACCAGGGTGCCGAGGATAGAGGGTAACGTTATTATTTCTGAAATACTTTATACGCCATGCGTCGAGAAGCGAATAGAAGGTGTGGAACCATTCCTTACAGAACTACCATACAACCTCTTGTCAAAGGGAGAATACAATAAAGTTCCAATGATCATAGGAACTAACAAAGAGGAAGGACTATTAATAATAGCGATGGATAACGATACGATGATACCTCACATAAAGTTCGAGAAATCTTTACCGAAGAATTTGGAAATACTTGACCAGAAAGCCAAAAAAGAAATAGCGAAAGAGTTTGAAAGACTGTATATGAAAGGGGAAGAAATTTCTGTGGACTCTGTAGAGAAAATGTCTAGGTGGCTCGGTGAGGTACACTTGAACTTCCCTTCATTGGCTGAAACGGAGTTGCTTCTGAAGACTTCGGACCAGCCGATTTACAACTACATGTTCCAGTATTCTGGCTGGAGGAATCTTCCCAGGCTCATGATGTCCAGCAAGTTTAGGCAGGTGCCGGGGGCCACGCATGCTGACGAGCTGTTCTACCTCTTTTCACAGCATGTCATATCATCGAACTTCGAAATGGAAATGATAGAGAAGATGACGACGATGTGGACCAACTTTGCTAAATATGGGTATGTATACAGAGTGAATGTTAGACATTGAAATAAAACCACGTTTTAAGGATATTGTATTGCGTTCGATTTCAAATCTTATATTTCTTCAATTCATTAGCCGTGGTCGCAGGCGCAATTGCTAAGCTAGAGGTCCTGGGTTCGAGCAGTGTTATTGGGTTTTTGCATTAAATTTTTAGTAGCAGCTCGGAGTTTGGGGTTTGTGCCCGGTTAATGGTAATAGGCTCGACCTCTATTGGACCTAAACATCGGCGAACTGTGGGTGTACATAAGTACGCCTCTACCTAACCATTCGGGGAATACAGGCGTGATGGTATGTATGTTATACGCACTACCAAAAATTTACATTATCTCAGAGATAATTATATTTTTTTCAAAGCTAGGTATATAATTGCGTACTAAATTATTATCTATACCTATAATAAAATTGTAACAGGCCGATGCTTGTACATTATAAATATTAAAAAAGACTAATATGGGGGGTTTTTATTAGAGCAACAGAAGCCAAAAAAACATTTTTTGAATTTTTGTCTATATGTATGTACGCATTGGATGGCGATTGGCGAAATCCTTCAAAAAGGTCAGGTGCGTAGCACTCGCAACCGGCGTGTATGTATGAGAAGATGTATGAATGTGGAAGAAGCAAAAGAAGTATGCAAGTGGCAGTCTATAGTTTCTGCCTACCCCTGTGGGAGAAAAGCGTGAGTGTATGTATGTATGTATGTATGTATGTACGCGCATCACGCATAAACTACTGCATGGAATTGAATGCAGTTTTCACCGATGTATTGCTAGAGGTCTAACTTAAGATCCATCTCCGTTAACGTGTCGCGGACACGATACCTTTACATCACGAATTTGATAGATGTTCGTGCTAGGGCTAGTTTCATCTTGATACGCCGCCTAGAATGAGACTTATAGTATGTTAATCTTTTTGGGACGTGAGTGACACTGCGGGCAACAGCAACTAGTATATGATATAATAGATTCTGGAGAATACAATAGACGAGAATCTTATAACAAAAGAACTCCCAAAATAAACCAATAAAAAATAATAATAATCTAAGTAATTATGTTAGTTAATCACCACATCTGGTTTTTGTTACAATGGAATATTTATATCGGGCTTAACGTAGGCATACATAAAATTAAAATAATTGATTGTATTTATAGTTGAAATTTATTTCTAAGTTACATTGAATTTACATTCTCACAATGTTGTTTTTATTGTTCTCATCTATTTAAGTGACCTTTTGCTAGAGTAGTATTATAGCCAGCCTAATGTGCGCTTATAATTATTACTAGCCCCCCACCGCGGTTTCACCTGCGCTGCTCAGTTCCTAAGAGGCGCAGCGTGATGTTATATGGCCTATAACCATCCTCGATATATGGGCTATCCAACACAAAAAGAATTTTCAAAATCGGTTCAGTAGGTCCAGAGAGTATCCCCTACAACCTCACAAACTTTACCTCTGTAATATTAATATAGATTAAAAATTATACACGAACGAAAATTCGTTTTATCTGGATTCCAGGGATCCAACACCAGAGGGCACCAGCTTGCAGGTGAAGTGGAACAGAACCAACAGCTCTTCACCGACGTCGCTGGTGATTGACTCCGAGTTCCACACAAGTCCGTTGTGGTACAATGAGAGGCTGAAGTACTTAAGAGACGTCTACTCCAAGTATAGGAGAAAGAGATGATGAGGAACCACAACCTGTATTCTAGAGTGAGAACAGAGAAAGACATTAACTCGAAGAAAGTCAAAAAAACGTCATTGAAATGGCGTTGAGTGGCGGAGTATATTTTAGGATACCATTGTAGGATACGGGTTCATCAATTTAATTTAGCTCAATTTACAAATTTAATTTTAATAAAATGCAGGGAGTCACGCTCAAAGATATGCTATATAATCAATTCACATTTATAACCTGTTAAAATCCTTCGCAATTTTGTATATGAATCATCATTCATCAAAAGTGGTCATTTTAACTCCCTATATAATAATAATTACATAACATTATTGTTCCACTGTTGGGTGAAGGTGGCCTAATAGCCGGACAAGGATATTTTTTTTTTTTAAAAAAACGTTGCCCCACACTAGGATTTCTCCTGTACCGTGGGTGCATTTACAAACACAAATTCTCACATACACAAACGCCCAGACCCAGAACAACTACCTGTAGATCATACAAATATTTGTTCCGTGTGGGGATCGAACCCACAACACGTGGCGCAGAAGCCGATCGCTCAACCGCAACGCCAATCGTGTCGTCATTATCATTATAATATGTTTTCCTTCGGGGCTTCACAAAACTTCTATAACTTGGAGTCGTGCAGATTTTATCTATCAATTGAGATGAAATATCTTAGTGCTTTTATCTCCCTTACAGTAATTGATAAAATTCATATGTTGAAGTGTGAAGTCTTGGTTAGTGATAGAGGCACCAGATGTACTTAATTTCCAAAATAATTCTTGTACATAGAGGTATAGGGTTCGATTTCCAGGTCAAGCAAATTGTTATTGGCGTTTTCTATGAAATTCTCAGTAGCGATACTAAAATTACATAAAAATTAATGTTATGTAGTTTTATTTTAGTAAAAAATACATATCTACTACTTATGTATAATTAAAATAATTTAGTGTAGGTATGGTATACATAGGTACATTTAAAGAAATTATTGTGATAATTAGTTGAATGTTCGGGTTTGATAGGTAGGTTCTTTGTTGTTGTTCTCAATATTTTTGACCAGGGATTATTTGTTGGCTAGTCAGTTCAAACTAGTTTTGTGTCGGTGGATTTAAATCTTGTTAAATAGGGTAATGGTTATCTATCTGTGTTTTTTTTTGCATTTTCCATGCTAAGAAAATAAAGTTTTTTTAGTGAAGGAAAAATTCAATCGCGGGCAGGATTCGAACCCTCCGACCTTTAAGCCACCGCGAGTCCCACCCCTTATGATGTTAATTCAGAATCAAATTCCGGCAGGTGGGACTCGCGGTGGCTTAGAGCGTCCGGTGTATCTAACCAGAAGACGCAGATTCGAATAATGCCAGCAATTGAATTTTTCCTTAAAAAAAATAACTAGGGTAATGGTTTTTAAAGGGGTGTTTTTCTTTGTGGTATTATTAAGTTTAAACTGCAAATAATTGAAGTGGTTCTCTAATTGTCTGTTTTTTAATAAGTATTTGATTATCACCTGTATATTAAGAGTGTTTGGCGTTGTGGCTCAGCTATCGGCTTCCGCGCCACGAGGTACGGATTCGATTACTGTATGGAACAAACAAAAGTTCGCTTGGAATCAATAAAATAAAGCAACACAATTGCTTAAATAATATGCAAAATCTATTGTTACCTAGCGCCAGGACTATTTCTTGGAAAAAGGAAATAAAGTGCATTTTAAACATTATTGTCAAATTAACACAATCTAATAGTAACAACATTACGAATTTGTTGTCGTCTCCGTGCGCTGTCAAACTTATGTATAGACGTTTGCTATCTAGGTTATTGAACTGTGTCTTGGTAACTATATCCACGCGTTCTGTAATTAAGAGGAGGACAGGAATAAAATCATGTGCTCTTTTTATTTTATAACTCTTTTATTTCGTAGGTCGAAAATATTATCGATTCTAAACAGCCTCTGTAAAATTGGCTGGTCATTGAAAAACAACCCTGTATATTTCTTACTATGTCTGTGTTCCTGCCAGAGTAGCACACACAAACAAAAGAAACACAGAAGATGATTAGTTGGAGCCATAGTGTTGAATAGCTCGCACCAAACGAGCCAAACTACCGTCATTTGGCACAACTACGCCGCCTTTATCTATTGACCTCTGCTCGTAAACCGGAGGGACACTCGAGTGCATTTCCTAATTAGGACCGCCAGGACCCCCGGGCTCGACCAAGTGGAACTTGGAACATTCTCCGACCAGGAATTATTTATTTTATTGCGGGTTTCAAGGCCCACCGATGCGTTGAAAATTTCTTCTGCGAACATCTTAGGCCCCCATTAATTTTGGAAGTCGAGTGTTGGGACGCATGAAGTTTGCTTGGCAGAAAATCCTGTGAACTTGTGTAGCTAATGCGATCCTTAATTGTTGCGTGTAATGAGAGTAAATGATTGTGGTTTTAAATAATACAAAAACATTGAAATCTCTAGAGGAATAGTGTTATTTACGTACTCGATACCGTTACTTTTAAATACTATCTCTGTATTTAAGAACAATGAAGTCCATTCACATTTTTCATACGTTTCCATTGTTCGGGAAAGTGGCATTAAAATTAAAATCGTTTGCCGATAAACTGTGTTTTAATACTCCCTTTGTTTCTGCATTAATCCGCACTGAAAGCGATTCAGAGCTCCCTTTAAAAGCAAAACATAAAACGTGGAGCATTTGAGACTCGTAATCGTCAATCTTAAAACCGTAGGTACCAACGGAAACTAAATTTCCGGTATTTGAGAAAGTAAGCCGCTTACCGTGTCGGTCTCTTATTAAAGCTCGCCTGAATGGGGATGGCCGAATGAATGAATGTTTGTGAAACTATCCGGCTTAATCTTGGGCCCTTTCGCTCGTCCGCGGTAAGCTGCTCTGTAAATAGGCGAAAATCGCTCCGCAGACACATCGGAGCGTTTGCTATTGTTTGCAGTTTAATGAGAAACCTTTTTAAAAAAGTTAATGGGAATTCGCGGGCTTTGTCACCCGTAATCTCGGAATGCCTTGAGATCTCGGAGATTTCGTAGTATTCTGTTCATACGTTGGAGATTACGACGTGGCCTCAGGGAACTTAAGGATCCGGCGGAGCTTGAATTGCTCACAAAAATCGAAATCCAAACAAATTTTATCAAATTTTGTTACTATTCGGATTCGGATACCGTTACTCTAGGTTCCTACCATACCATTTTGTCTACTACTTTATTGGAAATAAACGACCGAAAAATCGTTTCAAACTTGGTAAAGTTATCAAAAATTGCATTTGCTTAAATTTATTTCCAGTGAAGTAATTTGGATGAAATGGTAGAATAGGAACCTAGATTGACCGTATCGGAACCCAAATAATAACAGAATTTGATGAAATTGTATTTGAATTAGAATTTATTTCTGTATTACGTTTGTGTGGGAAATTCGGTCCGCTGGACTTCTCAGAGGCATTTTATTTAATCGATCATTGTACACGCGTGGAGGCCCGGAGATGAGCATGCGACAGAAAGAATAGTTTATGTTGCTATATTTTTTTAAGGTAAGTATATCAACTGTGCGACAAAACTTCCTCTAGGCCCTCCACTTCCTCGTTTTACCGGTGAAGGAAAGGGCGGGGATCGAGTCGTATCAAGAGGTAAAACGGAAAGCAGAACATAGAGAACAGTGGCGATTGCTCCACCGACAAGAGCGGAACTCTAAGAAAAGTATATCACAATGTTGTCTATTTAGTACAGAAATAAGTAACCTATGCGTTCATTGGTTGGGTTAGAAGGATCTCACTATCACCTAACCTTTGCGTTAATCACCACTAACATACAAATCACCAGTATAATTCAAACGCACCACATTTCCCGACCCACATGGAAACGTCCTTCCGGCCCACGTAATAAAATAAAAACCCGCAGTGACTAGCCGGAAAAAATCCCTAAAATACAGTGAATCCCCGAAAATACCCGTAATCCCCACACCGAGTACTATTTACCATAATCCTGTGTTATCGGGCGAACGCACACGGACATATTTCGCTGGCTGCCACCAAACTACCCACTAATGGTGTATCGGCGATTCGTTCTATATGCATCGAGCTTTATTTCAGTCATGACAGGACCTAGTCGTGGAGCAAAACTGAAGCATTTAGGAATTGCATAAGGCAGCAAATATTCAGGGGCAAATCCTAGCAGAAATGCTAAGATAATTGTGTTTTTTAATTGTGTTGCTGGCGTCTATAGCAAGGCCTACAAGACTTACAAGCATGCAGACCGCCTAATGGTTTTCCCGCTTACTATTAGGTGGCCTGAAGGCTTGTTTATCATCTTCTATCAATAAAAAAATTAACCAATTAAATATCGAAATAAAAAGCTGAATCACATACTTCTGCGCCAATATAACACTGCTAAATAATTATTTAAAGACTACACGGTTTACTCACGCGCATTCTCGGGATCGCCCGACTAGTTTCAGACTCAATAGGAGTCCTTAATCATGAGCTGACGCGGCGGCGGTGGTGTCGCGAGTCGAACTCGAGGAGTTCGACTCGCAGTCTTTAAATAATTATGAATACGCCTCACGAAAGTTATTATAAAAACACTGCTAAATGTTGTAGTTGTGATGTAGTAAACAAAGAGTGGAGCTGCCCTTATCCCAAAGAAGGTATTTGCGGTCAGCGTCGGTGCAGTAGGTACTTATTTTTCTTCCACACATCTGTATCAGACGTCATCTCCTTTTTCACTTCCTTTGTAGCCATATCATCTTTCATACAGTCGATCCACATTGAGTAAGTACTCAAAAAAATAAAAAATAAAACTTAACAATAAGCCAATTTAAAAAGTACACACTGATATTATTTGGGGACCTCCTTTCCATTCAGTTCGTAAAAATACACATACTAAAACGGACATTCACCATCCCAGTTTTTCCTAAAAGCGTGTTTATTTTAAACCTGATTTACCTACTTTTACATACAATAATAAGATATCGGGCTCGTTCTAAGCAGCCCCTGCCTTTTGCCTCGAGGCGAGGCGCAGACAATTTCACCATAGGACTACGTGATGTCCACGCAAAACAATGGGGAAACCATGTATTTCGTAAAATTTTGCTAGGTATAAGAGTTTGTATAATTGAAAGGAAGTATTTTCTTACAGAAACTGCTTATTACGGATTGTACCTATTACGAGATTGATCTTATTTAATTGCGAATGTCTTAGATTAAACCCTTTACAGCTTCTATAATCACGGGTAGACAGAAGATGCTCAATGTGTTTATGTTCACATTTCAAAATAGTCAAATAAAATACTATTTAAAAAAATGTCTATACTGATTCCATGAATTATCTACTCAAGATGTTTCTCACCCGAATTTGACATCCCCAAAAGGTCGGAAACTGGAAGTTTAAATATGATTACTTACATATGCCCATAGATTTGAAGTAGGTCCTAATATTTCATTTTGTCATAATATCCATATTCCTCACCAATCTTTTATCAACATTCGACTCAAAAAACGGAGCTGCCATCACCCACCGAAATGGCGAAACATTAAAATCGATTTACGGACTTTTTTTCATGACACCATGACTAACCGGCGACTTGTCCTATCGGATTCAATTCCCCACATTATCTTGACAATAAATTTCGTGCGACTATGCACGTAGGTTTAAAACGAAACGTTTGCAGTTATCGTTTCGTGTTCCTACCATTTATCTCTGCGTTAATTGTTAAACCCGAGATGGGACATTAATAGGAGTACGGACTTAGCGGTAACGTCGGCCGAAATTTGCGAAAGATAAACTAAAAACGGAGGCACTGTCATACGACAATAACCTCGGCGCGGCGGTCGGCTACAAATCTGGTGAAATAACCGAACGGGGAGGAGGGAGCAAGGCATAAGGGAATGGCGATTTCAAACCGAAGTTTCAAGTGACCGGTAATTGGACTATTCGTGATTGTGAGCTGTCAGAATAAGGAAGGAGGAACATTCCCGATTATTATTTTCTCCATCCGAGAAAGCGAACAAGCTAACTCTTTGCAAAGTAATTTTGGATGTAAGAATGCGAAATAGATTTTTTTTCAAACATTAATCGACCACACTCTTTGGTCGGTGTCTTGTACTTCTTATACATCGCAAAACTAAATAACATACTCTCACGCCTGTATTTCCCGAAGGGTTAGGCAGAGGTGTACTAACGTACACCCACAGTTCGCCAGTATGTTTAGTTCCCATGTAAAAGGTTTATCGCCATTAACCGGGCACAAATCCAGACTCCGAGCTGCTACTGAGAATTTCGTAGGTAAACCCAATAACATTGCTCGACCTGGGAATCGAACCGAGGACTTTTAGCGTAGCAGTCGCGCTTAGGACCACTTGACCAATGAGGCAGTAAAACTAAATAATTTATAGAAAAAATGCAAAACCCGCGACATCCCCTACCTTGCACCCCATATTTACAGGCCACGTGCAAAAATGTCCCCTATTCGACCGGCATTACTCAACCTATCTACCTGCTAATGCCTCTATAAATATCGCATATGATAGCTATAGCGGCTCGGTTTAACTGTGCCCTATCTCACAGGGATGAGCAACCCTGCGTGAATGTTTGTATTAATTGTTATTGGAGGACATGGGTATATATATTTTGTGCGTGGAAACTAAAAAGGTTTGAATAATATTTTTAGCAGATTATGTAAGTACTCTCGAAGTCTGATTTTGGTGGTTTTTTTTATGGGATAGGTACGAGCAGACGAATCGCCTGATGGGAAGCGATTACCGCCACCCATGGACACCCGCAACACCAGAGGAGTCACAAGTGCGTTGCCGGCCTTTTAAAAGGCAATTGGGCCTCCGCTAACCTCACTCACTCGGCGAAATACAACGTAAGCGTTGTTTGATGCCGGTTTTCTGTGAGGCCGTGGTATCACTTCGGTCGAGCCGGCCCATTCTTGCCGAAGCATGGCTCTCTCACGAATACGGTGCAGTAGAAGGTAGTAGTAGTAATAATTTATTTCTTAATTTGACAAAAAAATACATTTAGATCGTTACAAAACAAGATATTTAGTATATACGATAAACTCTGGTACCCAGATTAATATTCGACTTGTGTTTAAGGTCGTTCAACTAACTAGATTAACATTTCTGAACTGCGTTTCATTAAGCAATAACTAGAAACGTACTATCATGCCTATATTTCTCGAAGGGTTAGCCAAATAGCCAGAGGCGTACTAATGTACACCCACAGTTCGTCGGTATGTTTAGATCCCATATAACAGGGGATACTAAGGGGGTGGGGCTGCACAGATCCCAAACTCCGAGCTGCTACTGAGAATTTCATAGAAAACCCTACAACACTTTGCTCTAACCAGGAACCCAGAACCTCTTGCGTAGCAGTCGCGCTTGAGACTACTAGACTAATGGGGTAGTTAGCAGACTAAGAGGTAATGACTAGATGCATTCCTTATTATTAGTCTGCCTATGGTAGTTGGTAGTTGTAAGCGCGACTGCGAGGTCCTGACATCAATTCGCAGGTCGAGCAGTGTTATATTATTATAATACCAATATCAATGGTACCTACCAAAGTGCTAACCAGTATACAGTATCTACTGTCTAATAAACTCATCGTCTATTCAATACCTATCGGCTTGATTGAAAATAGTTTTAGAATTACGTAGAATAATATTTTTATACCGTTACGGTTACCTATAGTTAAGAATGTAGGTACTATGTACCTATGTGTCGCGCAAGTACGTAGTACTGCGTAGCAGCATCAGAAAGCGGACCTAGTAGGCACAAATGGAGATTTTAGTGGATGCGAGCCCCACATAGGGTTGCCATTCGTCTGGGATTTCCCGGATTTGTTTTATTTTAGAGGGCATCCGGAGAGCGACCGGCTTTTTTAGGTTTTTGAATCTCCTCTCACAGCCACACCACCAGGCCGCCATGCGCCCCGTACATGTCCGGGTTCTAAGCTCCAAAATCCAGGGTTTTCACGCTTCATGTCCTAGTTACCAGTTTTTAGAGGTAGCCTACATAACTTCACCTTTCCCCGAAGTTGTCGTATGCGCAGGCATTTTTTCTCACCAAAAAAAGATACTAGTTATGTGTCAGTACCTATGTACTTGCTTCAATACAAATATAAGTTATTCACAACTGGTTCAACCGTACCATATAATCTTACTCAACGCATGACATGTAATTTCAATGTCTATGAGTTGACATGCAATGTTATGTACGTTGTACAAGTCTGCATTCGACATAAAGTACATAGGTACATAAGTGTAACTAGGTAGCAAGCTAGACATGCACTAGAATGATTGACACTCGATTATCTCTTCTACCTACACTATGGTAACATAAAATTTACTCATGAGTAATCATGAGATAATCTCATATTTTATTGTGTATCTACCGTTACGCCAGTATTCCCCGTAGGGTTAGGCAGAGGTGTATCTACTAATGTACACCCACAGTTCGCTGCTCCATATATAGGATCTAAACATACCGGCGAACTGTGTGTACATTACTACTCCTCTGCCTAACCCTTTGGGGAATACAAGCGTGTTAGTCTCCATGTGTTAGGTAAACTGAAAACAATTTCTGCTTTTCCCCAAAATGAAATGTATTTACTGACCCTCTATTTAGATTTCGGCCCATGTCAAACCAAGGTCTTAACAGTACCTACCTACGTTTAGTTACGTTATAACGGTACCTATGTCATCCAGTTACTAAGCGCCTGACATTTTTGTGTTAGCAAATACTTTTATTGTGACTCTCCACACAGAGACAAACTTAAGGAGCAAGTTCCGTGGAGCATCTACCCCATCTACCCAACAGTTACCCATCGTTATTTGTTTAATACTGAACATTAAAATTTGCGTTTTACTAGATTTTTTATTGCTTAAGTCGGCAAACGAGATGACGAGCCACCTGGTGGTAAGTTACTGATGCATTGCTGAGGCTTAAGAGCCCCTACAGTCTACACAATGCTAGAACCGCAGCAACCGAGGGGAACTGCGTCTTATGCGTAATAGTCGAAACACATAAATCGAGGTGCTTTATGACAGAATCCGACGGTCGCCAGACAAGCCAGCTTCAAGGGACTGTAGACCTGAGTATATGGTTTTCATTTTAACTCGATACCTTCATGTGTTCCCATGATAAAGGGTCTTGACAGACGAGCTGGCGGACGGACGGATAGACGGACCGACGCGGCGACGGACCGACGGACGGACAATAAAGTGATCCTATAAGGGTTACGTTTTTCCCTTTTAGGTACGGTACCCTAAAAACAACGTCAAATGCGAACAAGTCAGATTAATTGAGATCGAAAATCAACCCAAAGGTGATATTAATTATGAGACTGAAATTGGACAGAAATTATATTTTGAATATTTTGAACTATTTCAAGTACAATTTATCCTTCTGATGTTAGCTGGGTTTGTAAATTCTGTGTATATAAATAGGTCTCTAATTTAGTCTGTTTCCATGTTATTATAAATAAAATTGTCTCGATTCAAAATAATAAACAACCTGTAAATGTATGATTACCATTTCAGTTGAAATTATTTTAGCAGAAATAATTTAATGTCTGATTGCAGATTATTTCGACTCGAATAGCTAATGATCGATATTATTCTCCAAATTAGCAATTTACGTCGAAATAAGCTCTCATTGAGAGTTTCATTAGCTCCAATATTGAGTAGAGTACCTATAATTATTTACAAAATAACAAGATAATTCTTAATGAGAATCATACGCTTGTTTTGAGTAAGGATCATGACCTCGTTGCTAATTTGTCCATCGATAGGTACTTTCGTGCTTTTGAACATTACTTTATAATATATCCATATCCCTTATTATTAGTTAAGAACTCTTTTCTGAAACATAGACTAGACTAAGAGATAATTAAAATGATTTAACAAAGAATATAAAAAAGAACTACCAAACTGTCATAAATTATAACATACCATCACGCCTGTATTCCCCGAAGGGTTAAGCAGAGGCGTACTAATGTAGGTACACCCACAGTTGGCCGATATATTTAGGTCCCATGTAATAGGGGGCGAGCCTGTTGCCATTGACCGAGCACAAATCCAGACTCCAGGTGCTACCGCGAATTTCATAGAAAGACAAAATAACACTTTGCTTGACCTGGGGATCGAACCTCTAGTGTAGCAGTCGAGCTTAGGACCCGTCTTAATCCCGTTTTAAAAGGCCGGCAAGGCACTTGCGAGTCCTCTGGTGTTGCAGGTGTCCATAGGCGGCAGTGATCGGTTATCATCAGGCGATCCGCCTGCCCGCTTGCCCCCTATCCCATAAAAAAAACGTACCGGTGAATTGTTGGCACACACCAGTTTATCTCTTAGGCAGAGATCCCCCTTTTGGGGAATACAGGCGTAATGGTATGTTATGTTGATAACAATGATTTATTTGTCCGTCTATGTATTACATGAGGGTCTATCATCTACTTACATATGTATGCTCGCTACGTTAATTGAGAGGTGATTGATTAGAGCTAATTAGTAATTGCGAGTGACTGTAGATCAGCGAGATAGCGAATGTGTGTGATGTGTTATGATTTACTGATTCTGTAATTACCTATTATGCGAGATGTTACATTTACAACTGCTTCTTTAGCCTAGTTTTTTTTATGGGATAGTAGGGCAAATGAGCAGACGGATCGCTTGATAGTAAGCGATTACCGCCGCCCATGGACACCCGCAACACCAGAGGAGTCTCCAGTAACCTCACTCACTTGGCGAAACACAACGTAAGTGTTGTTTAACGTCGGTTTTCTGTGAGGCCGGCTCGTCCGGAGTGATACCACTATCAATCCGGTCGAGCCGGCCCATTCATGCCAAAGCATGTCTCTCCTACGTAGTGATCGTGAGTACGACTGCTACGCTAGAGGTCCTCAGGTTGAGCCTAGTGTTATTGGGTTTTTCTACGAAAATCTTAGTAGCAGCTCGGAGTCTGTATTTGTGCCCGGTTGGCAATAGGCTCGCCCCCTGTTACATGGGACCTAAACATACCTGCGAACTGTAGGTGTACATTAGTACACCTCTGCCTAACCCTTCGGGGAATACAGGCGTGATAGTATGGTATGGGAATTTTAATTCATTGGCGAAACTTCGTAACCTTGATAGGTATTGACTAATATCTAGTTATAATTTTTTATGTAGTAATGTGTAGACCATAATGATGCAGAGCGTACGTACATCATCTGGTTTTCACGACTAAACCTCTGAACCTATTTTGATAAGAGATAGATTAGGCCTTATAGAAGGACATAAGCTACGTTTTGTGTCAAAAAATACTCGTAATGTGAGAGAAATTGCGGGCAAAAGCTAGTCTTAAATAACTCTGACACTATTTAAGTATCTTTTTGTGATTTTTTGCATTTTTAACGTCACCTTATGACATAAATTCAGCAAATTTCTTGCTTAAATTTCTTGCTTAAAAAATGTGGCTTAGCGTCTGGTGTATCTAACCAGAAGACGCAGGTTGAAGTGGTAGTCCTGCACTTGAACGAAC
Source organism: Acronicta aceris (assembly GCA_910591435.1). NCBI lineage: Eukaryota > Metazoa > Arthropoda > Insecta > Lepidoptera > Noctuidae > Acronicta > Acronicta aceris. The sequence goes on along the minus strand of OU342774.1, from coordinate 14,088,699 downwards.
TTTTCCTTCACTAAAATAACTTTATAATCGGACTTTTTGAAAATGGTATTAATTCCACCGTTTACACAATGATCGAGGTTCAAATTATTCGTTGTTGCTATTTGAATATCGCATTACTTGCACAAGTGCACTAGTGAAGCTCTACACTAGCCGTTTATTCAACATAATGACGATCGGAATCAGTTTCAATCGTCATTTGACACAAAGCGGGCGCGTTCAATGACGCTGCGTCAATGGTCATCAAGGTACAAGAGATCGGTAGACGAGATGTGATGAACAATGATCGTGCGTGTCGGGTTGTCATGTAAAGTAGATAGTTTATTGTTGAAAATGTAACTACAATGATATCGTTACAAGTTAGATACGATGTTACCTATATAACTAAAAACTAAAACCTCTATTATTTATAGTTTAGTTTTGTGTAGTTTTATGTTTTTAGAATTATTATAAAATAAGATCTGCCTCGTTAGCCTAGTGGTCCTGAGTGTGACTGCTACGCAAGAGGTCCTAGGTTCGATTCCGAGGTCGAGCAAATTATTTTTGGGTTTTTCTATAAAATTCTCAGTAGCAGCTCTGAGATTGGGATTTGTGCCCGGTTAATGGCAATAGGCTCGCCTCTATTACATAGGACCTAAACATGACGGCGAACTGTGGGTGTACATTAGTACTCCTCTGCCTATCTCTTCGGGGAATACAGGCGTGATGACGATAGATAATAATATCTATATTACTTACAGCTATAAATCCTCTTCGCTACAAACTAGTCAATACGATCATTCGATTCATTGATCCATGCATTTACCTAGCATGCATGTTTATATGGTGACACGCAAAATATCAAAAAACATATGAAAAAGAAATTAGCTGTACTATACTAAAGTGTAATATCTACACGATCAAAATGTATGGAACAACTGATTTTGTTTTTATATCTCAGGGTCGGTCCCATAGTAAAAGTTCTATTCATTACTACGTTTGTTTTGCTGTGAGATAACAACCATTTAATTTTCACGGTGTGTATATATATATTTCAGTGATATCTGCTAGTAATACATAATACCTATATAATCCACAAACATTAAACCGGGCCCCAATGCTAAGGTCATCGCAGTGGTTAATACGCCGTGTCGTGATTTATGGCCCCGGGTTCGATGCTGCCCGGATATGATTATTGTACGTCACAAATCATTACTGCCTATCCATTTATGTTGCGTTATGGTATGTTTGCTTTATGTATTGCGAAATATGCGCTGTATATCAATGTCGGATTTTGTAATGATTTCGGAAAAAGGAAACAACGTTAATTCAAGCTTACGGTATTTTTGTTACGAATATTGTAAGTACGTATATTAATGAAGTCGTTTGTGCGTACTTTAATTAAGAGAAAATATCACGCCTGTCTACTCTGAAGGTAAAGGCTGTTTCGCCAGTTACGTAAGTTATGAAGCCTGTCTAATTATACCTAAATCAGTAAACTTAAAACACTTTCCTTTACCTTTGAGACTAGAAGATCTTAATAGTACTACTTTTAACTTTACGCCTGAAAGGTTTACATTAATAGTCTCAAGCACAGCCCAAATTCGCTTTTCAGCGTTTTGCTCCTAAAATATTAGTAGGCGTTACGGTTCATTCAAAACTTTGTAAAAAATAGAGGGTTCGTGAAAGCTGTGTAGAGAGCAAGTTGGTATATTTTCATGTTTGTACATCAGCCTGGGGTGTGTAATGTGTAATTAAGTTAATTAGCGGGCGTCATGTACAGTTTAGTTAGGCTAAATGTTGTGCCTAAGGGTCGGGGAGACGGCGCTAGATGTGGGTAAATATTATGGCGGGAGATGCGGGGTGAGTGCGATAATCATGCTTGAAAATATTTTACATCTCTGCATTAGACTAAAGAAATATGTAATCTTGTACGCTTTTTTAGGACTCTCATCAACAGCTGCTAAGTAACGTTATAGGTGAGGAATTTTTGTTTTTGTTTCAGAGAATTTAGCCGCGGCCGCACAAAAACGATAATTTTTCGACACATTTTGTTGCGTGAGAAGTGTGATAAATTATCTCATATTAAAGTTCTTATAAGTGACTTTAAAATTTAAATTGGTATCTTTTTCAGTATTTACCACTTAAGCCCCGTCCACAACTTTCAAATATAAACTAGCCTAGTTTGCACATTTAAGCGGTTTTATTAATTCACTCAATATTATTTCGGCTGAGCCCTCGATTAGTGGGTTCTGTTGTAACTTATTTGATATGGCCGCGGGCGGTGCCGCCGCGCAACATTTGCGGAATCCTAATTAAACTTAATTACGTAATAGGCTGGCGCGTCACTATAAACGTAATGTATGCTAGGTAAATGCATGGATCAATGAATCGTATTGACTAGTTTGTAGCGAACAGGATTTATAACTGTAAGTAATATAATATATATAATATAGAGACTGCCTCATTAGTCTAGTAGTCCCAAGCGTGACTGCTACGCTAGAGGTCCTGGATTCGATCCCCAGGTCAAGCAAAGTGTTATTGAGTTTTTCTATGAAATTCTCAGTAGCAGCTCGGAGTCTGGATTTGTGCCCGGTTAATGACAATAGGCTCGCCCCCTATTACATGGGACCTAAATGGGCGAACTGTGGGTGTACATTAGTACGCCTCTGCCTAACCCTTCGGGAATACAGGCGTGATGGTATGTATGTAATATAGATATTATTATGTACCTATCCGAGGTTAAGCTCTAGGTACGTTTGCCGTAGTTATTCGAAGATAGGCATATAATTATCATTATGACTACTACTGACACGTATCAGTTTTTTTGAGGTGCAACAACCCGGACGTAGGTATCTACTCAGAAGTAGAGTTCATCCGGGTCGGTACCATATTACCGCTGACCTATGTAGGTATAATGTGTTAACATATTGTGTCCGATTTGAAGGGTAATGTAGCCAATGAATGAAATTACTGTGCAAAGGTTTCAGGTGCGAGTGATACTACTTGTGTGGCTGCGGTTGTCGCTTGCTTTGTTTGACATCTTAAGGGTATTACATTGCCCAATGACCTTGAATGTTTAGTCTTTGTGCTAGTATTTGTTAGTCACAGGCATTGCAGGGGTGCTTCACGCCGGGTGCTAGTGAGGTTTCGGGTATTTCTTTATTATTTCAAAATATTCAAAGAAATAAGAAAATAAAAACAATACAAATTGTTAATGACAACATTGCAATTTTTTTGGTATAAAATTCATGACTAACTATTAAGCCGTTATAGAGAAAAAATACAAATTAGGTTAAAAAAGGCCTATTTTTTTCAATTATATCCAAAATTGAGGCAAATTTATAAAAATTTTAACCTATACAATTTGTTTGTGATGACCTTATATTTTTTATATGGCAAACGCACATAAGGATTCCACTAAAAACTTCTATAAAACTAGGGTGTTTTTTTGGATTTGAGCGATGTAATGCCCTTAATACAGTAAAAGGGCAATTAGTTATGAATTTTTAAAAGTACTTATTTTAGTTTTTCTAATTTAATTTGACTTTTTTTCTTTGACTTTGAGCCAACAAACTCGGAAATAAGCGACATATTTGAGACATGGTCATGGGACATGGCCCAGTTCCTGGCTCATAGTGATCTGTCTCCTAGTAGTGGACAGTTAGACATTAAGCTAATGTAAACCAATGTCCTCTTACTCCTACAATAATAAACATAAGCATCATTAATCAAAAACAAAGTCTTTAGCAGACTCCACAGTGGCGACAGTACCTTAAAACAAACAATGGTAGCAGCCAGACGACTTTTTGTTCCTCAGGTCACAGACCTCAGGAACAACACGGCTTCTAAGAAATCTAGATTTATTTTAATGTCTACCTTTTTGTGGGAATCCGAAGCATGCGTAGACATTTAGAAAGTTCTGAATGTTTTGCGGAACTGGCTCCGAGATTGTGTCGAATGGAATACGGTTTTGTTGAGATATGTGTCCGCATTTTGAAGTTTTGTCTTTGTTGTATACTTTGTGTTTATGATTGCTGTTTCCGAGAGTGACTGCATGGAAGTCGAAACCTAAATCTTAGTTCTTAGAATGTTTTATAAATATCGCGTAAGAGGTCATAGAAATTTGCAAGAACTTAATCTGTTATGATCTTTTTGTGATTTTTTTGCATTTTCCATGCTTAGATTATAAAGTTATTTTAGTAAAGGAAAAATTAAATCGCGGGTAGAATGCGAACCTGCGTCTACTGGTTGGATACACCAGACGCTCTGACCTTTAAGCCACCGCGAACCCCACCCGTCTGATTGAAATTTTGCCTTCACATTCTAAATTTACGTTATGACGTTGGCACCTATGAAAAGCAAGTTACCTTGATTCCAACTAGGAGACGAAGGCTCGAATCCTGCCCACGATTGAATTTTTCCTTTACTAAAATAACTTTATCTGTTATTGTTTTTCGTTACTGGATTTTCGGTACAGAGAAATACCTCTATTCACTCTTTCCAAGCGAACCTTTGACTATATTCTGTAATGAACATCTTGCTGGCAAAACATCGGGTTATCGAGTTATGGTGCGCTTTTAATGACCTCGTAGCTTCATTCCAAGGGGTGAGTACTGCCATCGTTTGGTTTAGTCGGTAATAGTCCAAATAATTATACTCTTACGCTTCCTCACACATTATCCCCCCCTTCTAGCTATTGCAGTTTTAAATAACCGCATGTTAGTGGATATGACATATATAGCAGATCTGATTCAAAGATAATCGTAGGTTTAGCGCATACAGATTCACACACTCACACACATTCAAACACACATACACATATTCAAAACACGTCTTATGCAGATATCTTTTTTGTCGAGAAATGTAACTTTATACATATAGGTATAGCGTAAGGTACCTACGGAAGAGCGGTTACTCCTGGCACAGGCATCTTACATGCTTAAAAGGAGTCCCCAACATGGGAAAACACCTGTTTATGAAATAACTAGCTTTTTGCCCGCGGCTTCGTCCGCGTGGAATAGTTACTTTATTCCATATTAACTTTCATCCCTTATTTCACCCCTACATAGGTCGAAATTTATCAAAATCCTATCTTAGGGGACGCCTACGTCATAGTAGCTATATGCATGCAAAGTCTCAGCCCGATCGGTTTAAAATTGACAAAATTTCATACAAACTTTCATCCCCTAGTTTATCCCCTTGGGGGTAGAATTTATCAAAATCCTTTCTTAGCAGATGCATACGTCATAACATCTACCTGCATGCCAAATTTCAGCCCGATCCCTCCAGTGGTTTGGGCTGTGCGTTGATTGATCACTATGTCAGTCAGTCAGTCACCTTTGAGTTTTATATATATTTAGAAGATAAAGACATTTTGTATTTGTATTTTGTAAGTACGCAAACGCTGCTGGTTGTTGGCACTGCAAGCTGCCATTACGTGGTACAGTAAAAATATTGAAACTCAAACTTCTCCAATCCATTATGGAACTCTTTGTAAAGGGTAGCCAAGCAACGATACAAGTGGAAGTACTCCGTCAGGAGTGAGCTGCTATTTTTCATAGAACACTACGTACCTGCACAAGAAGGGGTATAAATTAATTAAGAGCCAACATGGACGTCGAACTGTGTGTACCATGAGGTAATAAACTGGATGGTGGATGTGGCAATTTAAGCGAATTAGTTGAGCGTTAGAACTGTCTTACATCCTCGTCTGTGAGGTTGTACTTATAGCCTTTCAGCTCATTGTCCAAACAGAAGACCGGGGAACTGTCTGAGTACTTAGGGAACAGACGCAGTTGAGGCCTAATTCATTAGTAAGGCAATAAATAGTTTACAAGCAATCATTAAGTAAATGCCTCATTAGTGTAGTGGTTCCTAGCGCGACTGCTACGCTAGAGGTCCTGGGTTCGATTCCCAGGTCGAGCAAAGTGTTATTGGGTTTTTCTATGAAATTCTCAGTAGCAGCTCGCAGTCTGGATTTGTGCCCCGGTTTATGGCAATAGGCTCGCCCCCTATTACATGGAACCTAAACATACCGGCGAATTGTCGGTGTACGTTAGTACACCTCTGCCTAACCCTTCGTGGAATATAGGCGTGATGGTATGTTATTAAGTAAATATTTCCCGCAATTTTTGAGAAGTAAAGTTTTAACAAATCGCCGCATCCTCTCCTTCGCGTTCCGTGCGCGCAATCAACTAACAAAGTGAAGTAATTTGATTGGTTTGCAGTGGACGGTGCAAGAACAAGAATTTATTTATACAAATCATTGCATTTGTTTAATTAGCGCCGGTCGGAGCCGGGCCGCGGTCACCAGTCTCACACAATCACATCACTAATTAACTGCATGTGCAATTTCGTCACTTTAGCTCTGTTTAGACAGCGTTTTTGTGGGATCGGCGAAGTGGTGGAATTCGTTGGCTTTAAAATGAAGTGTTGATTTTATTTCTTTATTTAGTGTATATTTTGTTGGTTAGAAATGCCTGAGGTGTTTGCGATTGTTGAGGTATACATACATATACAACAGTTAGGTGGCTCCGCAGTCATGGTCCTGTTTTTTATTCGTCAAAGAATATGGACAAAGAAAAGCAATGAGACAACGAATCACTTGTTAAATTGTTTACGTGGTTGTAGTCATCAGATTTAATTATTCAGATAGATAAGTTTTGATCTGTAAAAATAGGTGAAGTTCAATTTCATCATCTTCTACTTTAGCATTGTATGGATTCATGGCTACTTAGGTGTATGCATACTCTCTTTTGTATAATCCTGCCTCCATACACGAGTGATATTCTGTAGTGTTAGCACGTAACTAAAATCATAAATTGTATGAGTCTGACACTTATCTCTTGGTCCAATATTGTATACAGTTATCAATTGCATTTTTCCTGATTTTTATAACAGCAATATACCTAGTATCGCTTATGCTGGTTTAATATCTAAAGAAAAAACTATACATACAACGTACGCAAAAAATAATATAAGAAAATGTTAATGGTCCGGCGGAGTTTGAATTGCCCACAAAAACGTAATACCGAAATAAATCGTAATCTAGATAATATTCTATTAAATTATGTTATTATTCGGACTCGGATACCGTTAATCTAGGTTCCTACTGTACTATTTCGTCTGCTACTACTTCACTGGTAGTAAAAGACCGGAAAATCGTTTCAAATTTGGTAAAGTTATCAAAAATTGCATTCGCTTATATTTATTTTCAGTGAAGTATTTTGGACGAAATGGTAGAATTACCACCAATTGGCACCTAGATTAATGGTATCGGAATCCGAATAATAACAGAATTTGATTAAATTGTGTTTGAATTAAGTTTTTTTTTTAAAGCTTACTAGTAATGTGGTTCGCACATTACTAGTATTCTTGTTAACCCCTCGTTCTAAGCTAAATGCTTGTGTTACGAGTGGGTTCACGGCAGTAGTAGTAGTAGTAGTAGTAGTAATGGGTGGGTTTCGAACCGGCAACCACATGAACGCCAGTCCGTCGCCCTAGCCATTAGGCTACCGCCGCTTCAGATTTTAAGAATTAAGATTTATTTCGGTATTACGTTTGGAAGACAAATTCGGTCCGCCGGACTCTTAACATTAATCTGTTTAATACCGGCAAATAACATGTCCTTACGTACGTAATATTTTAAGTATCTTGCAATTGATCATACAAAAAATGTTGACCTTACGATGGAATATCATCACACAATTTCAACCCTATAGTCCCTTTGAAAGGCAGCGTGTAAAGAGATAAAAACCTTCATAAATAGGCGCTTGTCCGTGATCAATATATCAAGTGAAAGGTTATCGGTGGCAGGACGTCGCCTCTAAATCATGCTGTACGCCCAATACTCAGAATATACATTAGAATCCGCCATGTTGGCTAATTCTACGCCACAACCCTCGCGGGGGTCGAAACTGAATTATAAGAATGTTATTTCAATTTTTTATAATGTGGTGAAAGTTGTTGGTAATATCACAAAGTTGGTCGGCATTATGAATTCAGAGGATATATCATTTTTTTATGATGTTTGGATATTGTACAGATTTAATAATAATATGACATGACTGCCTCATTAGTCTAGTGGTCGGAAGCGCGACTGCTACGCTAGAGGCCCTGGGTTCGATCCCCAAGTCGAGAAAAGTGTTATTGGGGTTTTCTATGAAATTCTCAGTAGCAGCTCGGTGTCTGGATTTGTGCCCTGTTAATGACAATAGGCTCGCCCCCTATTACATGGGACCTAAACATACACGCAAACTGTGGGTGTACATTAGTACGCCTCTGCCTAACTCTTCGGGGAATACAGGCGTGATGGTATAATGGCATGTTAATAATAACATTAAATTAAAAATAAAAAGAAACTCGCAGCTTCAAGACATGCTTACTATCTATTTCAAATCGATCAGACGTGTGGAAGTTGCTCACGGATGTGAGATCTGGCGGATGGGGATTATCAGCTCTTTTTTTCTGGTTCGTGAAGATCTCTTCCACAGTTCCACCAGAAAAGAACTGATAATCTTCAAACGGCTGCCCAGTTTTTTTTTATCATAGCTATGAACACTCTCGGTCAAGTCTCCATTCAAACAAAAAAACTAAATCAAAATCGGTCTATTCGTTTGGGTGCTACGATGCAACAGACAGACACACAGATACACAGACATATACGTGAAATTAATACACTTTAAGCCGTCAAGTAATCTTAGAAGTCTAAGAATAATTTACATTGTAGGTTTACTAAAAATGGAATAATTTACTTGTAGCTAATATTCTTTCTAATAGAAAAATCTATCGCTCGAGGTCCGGGATCCTTAATGTGATTTGGAACCCGGAAGTGTACGATCAGTGGTGGTTTGATGCTTAAAAATCAATATTACTAGCGAATACGTGACAAGATTTTTTTAAAATTAATAAAGTACCATAAACTAACCTAGGTAATTCTAGGCAGAAGACTTGAATTTCAGGGAAAAAAATGTGTATTCATTTTAGGCCAAAAAACAGAAGGTCTCACTTCCTGACAATAAAGGGTATTCAGAGATATGAGCATAAATTTACGTTTTTACACAGACAACAAAACAGTACTTAATACCCCCAAAACCGACATAATGAACTGGAGCGATTACACACAGTTCAAATACTTTTACTATTTGCGCGAGGTGCGCTGGCGCGTAAGTAATCGTCGGCAATGTTCGGCAATATTCGGTAATGTTCGTGAAAAAAATGTTCCTTCTTTATTAGGGCGGTGGCTCGCGGTCGAGTGCGATAGTTCGCAACTACTATCAAACTGGACATAGATTAGGAAATATATTTCACCGAAGAGGCGACACAAATCCAATGGCACAAAAGTCAAAGAGCTGTTTACTTTCTTGACTTTGACAAAACAAAAAGGCATTAAAAAGAAAGAAAGCAAATCTTGCCGAAAGAATGATGTAGGTGACTGCGGTTTTATCATGCGTACCGCTGAAATGTGGAATGCGCTTCCCGAATTGGTCTTTCCCGATAGATATAATCTGAGCATGCGCACTCCTTTGTAGATTACAGTGTCTCTTAACATAAGGCGAACTGGCGGTCAAGGTAAAATAAAAATGATGGTAAGTGATTTCGAAACCCTACAGATACGCCAGCAACACTGCGGATATCACTCGTGCCTTGTCATCCTAAGGTGTCACTTGATAAGTCACAATAAATATGTTTTCTTTCTTCTTTCTTATTACTATAGTACGTTCACTGCCTATATAGGTACGCATAACTAACAGTAACTAAAACAATTCAGTAATTGTGGAACCGACCCCGATCTCTTGCAGCAGAGATCTACCACCAGTAAAGAATACCTTGTAATTCTTTGGATACGAAACATTCCAGAGACACTCGTTACTCTGTAGCATTATGTAGCATTCTCTGAATAGGCACAATATACTCTTAAATAAGCTTTGTATCCTGTCTTCTCTGCAGTATTTAGCATCCTTAGCGTTTGGCCGTCCAAAACATGCCCGGAGCAAATGAGTCGCGGCCCATTAGCCTCAAATTGTCCGTGGCAGACAACAGCCCGTCTATTTATGTAGCCAGCTGACCTCCTGCTTACCCTGGGATTGGCCTTTACTTATGACATACTGGATTGACTTCTGTTTACACGGCGGAGTATTGGCAAGCGAATAAAGTTTTGTATGAAGAGATACAGCGTGACCACCTTCCTTAGATAAACAATAAAATATTTAATAGGGTTTCCAAACTGTCAATAAAGAGGTCATAACATACTGTCAGGTCTGTATTCCCCGCAGGGTTAGGCAGAGGTATAATACTAATGTACACCCAGAATTGAAGAGGTCATCTTCAACCTTATATTGTCCCACTGTTGGACATCATTCATATTGAGAGTGTAGGCAGTACATCACACTAGCCTAGTGCGGATTGGCAGACTTCAATGGAACAAAACTAACTTATACAAATATTTATATAACCTAGAGGGTATTTGTGGTCTGGGTGTTTGTGTATGTGAGAATTTGTGTTTGTATACATACCCACGATACAGGAGGAAATAATATTATAAACGTGAAAGTTTGTGAGTATGGATGTTTGTTACTCTTTCACGCCAGAACGGCTGAACGGATCTGGCACAGAGATAGATTATAGTCTGGAATAACACATAGGCTACTTTTTATCCAGGTTGCACCCAATTCTGAAGTCCACGCAGACAAAGTCGCAGGAAGAAGCTAGTAAACACTAAAATAAATAAAATGACATTCAATCAGCTGCGACTTAAATGCATCACTATTATAAAATATAGCTACCACACTATCAGAGTATTCACTGTCACCGTGGTGGTGCTGTGGGCAGCGCATGAATTAATAACCATTGCAATTAATATAACAACGGTCGATGGTGGCGCCACTCCACGTATTTATTAAGAAACCTATAAATCATAACAATGCGTAGGGCTGGCCCGCTCTGCTCACTTTATGATGAAAAAATCAACATAACTCTTTTGTAAAGACGATTAAGGTAATCCGAAATGTCTTTTTTTACACCACTGAGGTGGCAAATAAGTTTACGGCCCGCCTGATGGTAAGCAGTTACCGTAGCCTATGGAAGTTTGCAACGCCGGAGGTGTCGCTCGCGCGTTGCCGACCCTGTAAAAACCTTTTCACTCCTTTTTTGAAGGAACCCGTGCTGTAGTCTTTTAAGAAAACCTCGGCTGGTGGCTCATTCCACAGCCTGATTGTACAAGAGATGAAGTTCCTCTGGAACCGTACAGTACGCGATGATAGTGGCTCCAAGGTGTGGGAATGAATTCGCTGCCGTTGGCGAGAGGTGCGATGATAAAATGTGGCCGTGGGCACCATATTAAACAATTCCTCGGAACACAGGTCTAAGGAAGGACGAAGTCTCTCCTCAGGCTTAAGGGTTCGATACCAGCTGTAATCACGAGGTCGTCGACTATCCTCTTAGCGTGTCTTTGGACCGAGTCAAATGGGGTCAAGTCAAGTTTAGTCTCTAATTTTAGGGCTGTATTAAGAAATCAACAAAATCTCACTCTAAAGTTTATACTATAGTAGGTTCGGGTGGAGACCATAGAATGGAAAACCGAAGTCGACATTCAGAAGGACTGAGATACAGGCGACCTGGTGCTGGGAGTCGTTGGATGCTGCAGACAGCCTGTAGTCGGTTGTTATACAAATACAATTATGAGCAGGCCTTATTCTGCAGTAGACGAGTGGTGACTAGCTCGTGCTCGTAGTTTCACTCGCATTTCAAAGGACATTTCGAGTCAAAGTCAAAGTTAGCCTATATATTTTTCTACCGTTCAATCTATCTTTAGATTAAAAATTCATCAAAAATCATTGGTTTAGATGTGAAAACGAAACAAACAAACAGACAGACAGAGTTACTTTCACATATTATTAAGAAACTAAGATACCTTAAAATATTATAGAAAGATACTCGTAGAATTAAAATGTCCGAAAGATACTTTTAATAACAGGTCACTTTTTGAGTATTTTTTATGTGAAAAAGTAAATCAGATGAGTATGATATTCGACAACCCTGCTCATAGCTGGGCTGGCGGGACGTACCCCCCATTACGGGGGTATTCCGCAGAAATTACTGGCAATACATCATTGAGATGTTTTTAATAAGTGCCAGTGTTGGCAGCCTCTGACAGACTACCTTGTTCAGTGGATTGCTCCAGTCTTCTGGGTGAAGTATTGGCGTAACGTATCGCGTATCTATATTTTATTGTTCACAGGTTATTGATAAATTACTTTTATTTTTCTATATTTTACGAAAATAATAAATAAAGTTGTTTAGATTGGTACTTTAACTTTGACTAAAATGGCTGCATGCATATTCGTCTAACTTAGTTCGTAATTATGTATTTAAAAATTTATAGCAGATCCTGGTAATTTCTATTGGAAATTTTAATATAAAGCCTTTTTAGTCCTGCTGTCCTTGATTTATATAAATATTTTATTTCTCATCGTTCGGCACATAATTTGCGCAAACTATTATAATTTCAATGTAAACAGTAATATTGACAGAGAAAACTGTTGAGCTTTCCGTTTAATTGTTTTATTATCAAAATGCTGATTCAAGGAAGACAAAGCCACATTATTTCACCAGATAAAGCCTCGCGTCCATCTATCTGTAACGCATCAACACACGCGATCAATGCGACGTCACATAAAGGCCATAGTCCATCGGTGTTCACAACGACAGCATTCGCAAAAAGTACCGATTTAATTGCGGACGCTTCTTTGTCCCATTGTGCTCCGTTCTCACTTAAATATACCAGCACAACCCTAGACTTACAGACGATTCTCTTACTACAAACCTTATTGTAAAGAATTAAGGTTGGGGGTTATATGACATGGGTGAAAGGTTAGGGCTGTCTCACATTAAAATTACAATGAAACATGGTTGGACGATTCGATAGTCGACGGCAGCGAAGTGGTCGATTATGTAAATGTAATGAATTCGTAACGCATCGCCCTGATTTATATCCAGCGATTCCTTTTCTAAAAAGTTTCGTATAATTTTAATTGACCGTTATTGGTTTCTTCCGTTATTTGGAAATCAATTGAGACGTTATAAGAATGTTCGATAAAATATTCTTGGTTTAGTCGAGTGATTTAAATGTGACTTGAATTGGAATTTGACAATAAGGCCCATAATTTAAGCATGAAAGATTTGTAACGCCTTTAAGTAATTTATAAAGATTTATGTGTGTAGATGTAGGTGTTATTTATTGGTTATTTCCTTTATTTTTGTTTGATATGCTGTTATTAATTATAGCTGATTGTATTATGGCAGTAATGGCTCATTTAAATTTTGTAGAAATCATTTGAGAAGTAACAATCTAATAATTAACTTTTTTTTTCATTGTGTGTGGGAATTAAAGTAAGTGCCGTAAGTCAAACACCTAGCCAATCACGCCATAGGACCTTACTCTCTTACTAATGAATGTTTTATACTTAAGCTTTATTTTCGATTTTTGAAGAAGCGAGAAAAAGCAATGCGTTTAAAATATTATAAACAGATTTACAAGTACTAGAGTTATTGTGTGTAAAAGTTAATTTACTACCATCACTAGAGGAATTGCAGTCGCCTACATAATTAATATAATTATTGCATACCTCAAAGCGATTACCTCAGAATCACCGCTCACATTAATCACTACAAACATAAGATCGCCATCATCATTCCATCCAAAAAGACAAAATACGCTGATCCGTTGATTAGCGACAGCGCAACAACGATACAATATTCGTATTGAGATTTTATACCTCAATGTAACATCTACTATATATAAGTGTAGTAGAAAATGTGACTTACTCATTGAACATCGTTATTAGCGAAGTGGTTGGCGCTTGAGGATCACAAACATTATAATTCTCGTGTGAGAAACATACTTATTTATTTCGATTGTTTTACAAAAAGTTTACAGACTAATAATAAATGTTAAATAACAAATATAGACTTGATAATTGCCAATTACAAGCTTCCTGCTTTGGCTCGTATTAATACGGAGATGTGGTCCTCACTCTACAACGTACGCGGCAACAATTCGCGTCGTAGTGCCGTCTAAACATAATAACTCAGTGGTGTTACAGTTTCTGCGAACTCATTGATAAGTGATGAATGCAGCCGGTGCGCCGGCGATGGTTTTTTGACGAGCGTTGGTTGTGAACTTAATAGTCGAGGAGACTGCAAATATTGTAGAAGCTTTGTTTGTCTGACCTTATTATTCTTTCACATCAGATCAGAATATTGATCAGACAAAAGTTTATTTGTACCTAAAATCAAATGAAACGTTTTCCTATGGGTTTTTAACAACTTATGCCAATAAAATGATGAACTTTAAGTGGCCGTCTTTTATTATCGACATCCAGAAAGTTCTTTTGTCACTATCATACCAAATATTCCCCCTGTATTTCCCAAAGGCTTTGGCAGAGGTGTACTACTTACTGTACATGCACCAGTTCACCGGTATTTTTGAGGTCCCATAGAAAAGGGGGCGAGCCATTAATCGGGCACAAATACAAACTTTGTCACTGATTACTAAAGATAAAAAGTGTGACCTCTAATATCAAGAATGGAAGACAGTTAATAATAATGTTAATTATTAAACAATTTATAAAATGTTTAGCATCTACAGTCCGACGACAGCAAAATTTTCGCGGGTTGCGCTTGCGCATCCGTCAATTACTAGTAGTAATTATAACAACGATTATCATTGTTGTCTCGGACGCATCCAGGTGACCGGTAATTGCCGCTTAACACCGCTCGGCGTCCACAAAGCAAACATGGTAATTAGAACCCAATTTATTGCTTCCGACGCCATTAAATCTACCTTTTTTATAATATTCGGCTTTGAAATGTTAATTTGTTAAGGTTATGTAAAATGAGAAACTTTTATTGTTTTGTTGTTCCTCACTTTTTTGTATAAAAATCATAATTGGAAAGTTTTTGTAAAAACAAGAATAAGTGTATTACTATTTAGGTTTGGGATATTTAAGTTGTAAGGCGCCGTCATGAAAAGTGCAAGATATTATTATTATATTTATTTTAAGTAAATGAGTTCTGGATTTATTATACGAGACCCGGTATGCGATGTCCGGCTCACACTTGACAGGTTGGTCAATTAGCCATAATTAGGTATGATGGCTAACATAACTTAGCCGCTATTGAACAATTTGGGTGCTTCGACAGTTTTTGTGTAAATTAAGCAATTGATAAACACTTTTATTTCGGAATGTTAATATTGCAGATGTTTTTTGAAAATTAATTTTATTGTCTACAGGCATTATAATTATTTTGATGTTAATTGGAGAAGCGTATCTCAGACTATATCGTTAGTGGAATTGTCGCTATGACTGTCTCTGTCTTAAAAAGAAATCAACATAGAGACGTGCTTAAGGAAGACCCTAATAATGTAATATGCATAACATACCAAATTATTTCTGTTTTGCCTTTTTTATTTAGACGTGTATTGAGGGGAAAAACTCCAAAGGATTATACGAATAAAAAATACTTATTTTGTGTTGCAGAAGATCTTCATGGATCATCTGCCACCTAGAGAGGCGCCAATTTATGCGAGACTCGTACCGAATAAAAACGGACATGGGATTAGGACCGGATAAGATGTGGTCCAGACTTCTCAGGACTCCTAAGGGCAGTGAAAAATACCTATCCCCAAACTAGAACAACTCCTGTTACAGAATCTTCTGCAGTGACTATTCCTATATTCTTATCTATCATATAGATATGAAATAGGGATTGCAAAACTTGCAACTGCAATCTACTTACTTAACATTGTGGAGTGCAATAAACGAATTGAGTATTGAGTACTTTGTATACATATCAATAAACTGTAACTTTACTCGTTGTACCTCGCGGTGTTGCCTGCATTGAGCTCGTTTTTCTTAGCATGTCTACATTTTATACATAATTAACCCTTACATTGTACCACAGCTGGGCACGGGGCTCCTCTCAGAATGAGAGGGATTAGGCTATAGTCCACACTTTATAAGCAACCTATACGCCACAAGATTTGGTTAATTTTTGAAATTTTGGGATTTATCAGTGATAAGATAACAGGATATTATTATAAATGTATAGATGTTCATGCTTTCATTCAAGCTTTAAGAACACAGAACCCGATCCGCTCACCCACTGCACCGACCGGCCCAACAATTTTAAACGGAACCCGCTAAGACAACAGAATCCTAAACAAATACTTGTGCTGTAATTGAAATCCATCAACAGTATGCGCAGGATGTTCTGGCAATCAATCAGAGTTGGCTAAGACGGGAGGCAATCGGATCGCTATTACTTCCCCGGCAAGCTTGGGGAACACAACGAGTAAATATAGTTGCGTGTGATTGTTTCCAACCATATAAAGATACAATAAATAATCTGACACATTAGCCTAGTGATCCTAAGCGCAACTATTACGCCGCCATTCTCAGTTTGGGTTCGATTTCCAGGCCGAGAAAAATGTAATTGGGTCTTTCTATACAATTTATAGTAGCAGCTCGGAGTTTGGTTGTGTGCCCAGCTCGGCTCCATATTAAATGACAACTAAATGTACCGGTGAACGCTCGGTGTACTTTAGTACAGTTCTGCCTAATTCTTCGAGGAATACAGGCGTGATACTATGTTTTTAATTTAGGTAAAAATGTATCCCAAACATGTTCGTATTTGTATGATTTTGATCTGCGACTGTGGTTTCTGATTAAGTTTTGGCCAAATACTCAATTTAAAGACGCTGTGACGTCTCGTGAAAACTGACTGTGTCAGCTCAAGACTCGACGGCATCTTAAAATTGAGTAACGGTTGAGTATTTCGCAATTAGTTACATCTTATAATTTTCAACCCGTTCGACGGTTTAAGCTGTAGTAGGTATTTAAAAAGTACAACACCCCTACTCCAATTCTCACGGTATCGCACATTACGTCCAGTCACCCATAACTCATAGTATCACAATCCACCATGAAATTGGTGCGATTTATACTTTTAAGAGGCCGACACCGCACAGCCTTAAGGTACTTACGCGAATTACAATTCAGAATATTGATCAGAGATGTGAGAACAAATCAGGTTTACGTCCCCTTTAGGCAACATTGAAATATAACGACTACATAAAATCTGTTGTTTTTTAGATGGGTTCCCGTTACTTGTTCTTTAATACTAATTTTATATCATCAAGAGCCGCAGAGTCTGCAAAACTGTGGAGTCCACAATACGAAGTATTCGCAGTAAGACTTGCGATCATGTGGTTGTCGGTTCGCAACCCACCCATTGCTAGCTTATTTTAAGATGAAAATGCTGGATTTATAATGAAATTATTATGATGACAGTTTTATATTTTATGTAAGCGCTACATTTATAATTGGTAAATATATAATTATTATGTAAATGTTCACTCATTTGTTTTTGTAAAAAGATCTTTAAAGATATTTTTACAAGTCAGTACTTTAGATTTTTGGTATTAGGTAGATGGCGCTGGCGTGTTTTAGCTGATGGCCAAAACACAAGACAGGTTGAACCAAACACCGGGAATCATGGCCTCTAACAGGTATAATAATTAATTTCACAATGTAAAGCAATATCTAATATGACATCTCATAAATTTATACGACGCCACCCGTCCTTAATGAGTATACTTAATTACATCATTATTTTGTTCTTGGTAGTAGTAGATAAATTTTATTGATGTGTGTAAAATGTTGTGTTTAATAAATAGATTTCTTTCTTTCTTTTCAACATAATTTGTCCCGTCATTGCTGAGAAAGTGCGATATAGATTATATCAGTACTCATGACGTCATAGCTGACGTCACGACCGTGAGTAAAGCACTGCGGAATTACGTGACCTATTTCAAGTACGTATATACCGACCGTGTGGCCTAATGGATAAGGCGTCGGACTTCGGATCCGAAGATTGCAGGTTCGAGTCCTGTCACGGTCGAATATATTTATTTATTTTGTTATTTTTTTTTATTTAATCTATTTTGTGTTTACTTACTAAGTTTGGCATAACTTAGAGAACACTGTTTCCAATAAGAAGTAACTATCTATTTCTAATAAGGCTGAGTGCAATCATAAAGACGAAAAACAATGTTGTTTTATGTAATTGAGGTGAACTAGCAATATTCTTTGCTTATAAAATTGTACTAGAATATTAGACAATAGTTTAACTTTCAATAGGGATATCCGAGAGGCAACCCAGAAATGCTAAAAGCTAAATTACATCCTTTGTTTAGTATAGTATAGCGGAAGCTACCAGTTTTTATGCAAATATTTCTGACTGTGATGTTGATTGGTCGCTTGTGGCTCGTGGCTTGAAAAATGATGGCTAATTTTGCATAGAAATTAAAAAGGAAATTTTGTTGCGGTTTAATAATTATTTTTTTGAGGAAAATTAATATTGATGTTAATGGATTAGGTTTGTTATTTATTAACCTGATATATTCCAATATTTGTTGGGGTAATATTTTACTCAAATAAAACGTCTTTTAAAAAGCTGTGTTACCCTAGCGGTATGACCGTTGGACTGCCAAGTCGGTCTCGAGTTCGAACCCAAGGCACGCACCTCTGACTTTTCGAAGTCATGTGCGTATTAAATAGTTAATTATCACGCGCTTAAACGGTGAAGGAAAACATCGTGAGGAAGCCTGCATGCCAGAGAGATTTTTCGATGGCGTGTGAAATCTGCTACAGTCTACTATAGCCTAATCCCTTACATTCTGAGAGGAGACCCGTGCCCAGCAGTGGGACAGTATAATGGGTTGATTATGTTATGTATGTATGTTATGTAAAACTCTTTTGACCCTATAAGTACAGACTGTAAGGTTTGTAGTTTACTTTATTATTACAAATATCGTTTGTTTTTATCGTTAATCGTCGGTTGTTATCATTAGGTAGCACATGACATGTTGTGGAGACTGGAGCCGGCACTAGGTTACCCTGTGTTACAAGTCTCTAGGCCTCCTACTCGGATAGGTGAAAATATTTTAGATAAAGTCCGTTATTTTAGATAAAACAAACAATTCAGGACGGGATTTATTTCAGACCAATTGGATAATTTTTTAGATTTTTAAAATAAATACATACACACAATTGATTATATTTTACGTTACTGTGTTTGCGAGATTTGTATTTGTAAGCGTATCCAGTATACAACAGGTTTTGGCCGAATGGGTCTGTATAATTAGTAGCTACGTGGAAGTATCTAGAGTCTATGTTAGGGTATAAATATTTGAGCTGAGCATCGGTTGAAACTCAAAAAAGTTTACATTTCGTTCATCGTTCGTCGGACATTGGCCCAAAAGCTAGACAGTTTTGTTGCACACACGCGCACACACACACACACACAACGACACTATTGTTTCTCAGCTTGCATTAGCATGCTTATTAAGAAGTCGCCAACGGAAACCGGGGCTGCATTATTCATAGTTCAAATCATTGCAATTATATTTTTAGAAAGGTATCGGTTCTCGTTTCAAATTTTTTAAGTTTGTCTGGGGGCTTACTCTTGAACTCAATTCCGATACATCGACATTGGAATTGTGCTGTTTCGTTCGTACTCTTGAATCCGAGACTAGCGCCAAATTGTTTCAATATTGCGCAGTGATTAAGTGAACTAAATAGGATTGGGAAACGACCCAACCATTGGCCAATCAGGATGCCGATACAAGGTTAACAGATTTGTGCTCAAGAGTACGAAATCACCTGACAGCCAAATTGACATTGGAATCGGATCACGTTTGGATTGGTATTGTATTGTTTTCAAGAGTAAGCCTGTTGGTCTGGTAGCACCGCAATAATTTGCTTACATTTTTGTGTTCCAGTTTAAAGGGTAATTAATGTAGCTAGAAAAATTACTGAGCTCATGTGATTTAACAACTCAGCATTCGAGAACTGAATGTCATTATGTATAAAAAATTAATAAACTAAGTGGAAAAACACACATAACCAAAGTATATAAAATTAGATGTCCACTTAGACATACTACAATGTACTCACATTTACAAGTCCTGCTAAAGATACGTAATAGAGGTAAACAATATTAACCACGAAAAAACGACGTGCTTTTTAAATTTCTTACCAGTGAGATCGGTGATAGATTTTGGTATTTCACAATTTCCCAGAAAAGATTGGTTTGTTTTAGATAGTCTAAATTTAGGTACCACTATTTTATGTTTATTCCTAGTGTTAATGTTGTGAAAGTCACTATTGATGCTGAATGTTTGCAGGTTTTTTCGGACGTACATGATGTTTTCAATAATATAGAGTGACGGCAGTGTAAGTATTTTGATGTTCTTGAAAACTTCTCATAAGGATTCACGAAGGCCCATATCGTAGATTGCGCGGATGGCCCTTATCTGTAAGATAAAAGCGGAGTCAACGTCTGCAGCTGATCCCCACAGCAGAATCCCGTAGGACATAATGCTGTAAAAGTAAGCGAAGTATACTAGTCTGGCCGTAGCTACATCAGTAATCTATCTTATTTTTCTCACTGCATATGCAGCGGGCTGAAATGTGTGCGCCCCACTGCAACTTACTATCAACCATAATACCTAAGAAAACAGTTTCATTGTTTAGCTGGAGTTTGCTGCCTTCAAGAATTAAATTAGTTTCAACTTGTGGTACATTTGGTAACGAAAATTTTAAACATTTATTAGCTGCTTAGTACAGACTAACAAAAAACAACAAACTTAAAACAAGATTATAATAAAATGACAATAAGTATATATATATGTTTACATACCATCACGCCTGTATTCCCCGAAGGGTTAGGCAGAGGCGTACTTAATGTACACCCACAGTTCGCCGGTATGTTTAGGTCCCATGTTATAGGGGGCGAGCCTATTAACCGGGCACAAATCCAAGACTCCGAGCTGCTACTGAGAATTTCATAGAAAAACCCAATAACACTTTGCTCGACCTGGGGATCGAACCCAGGACCTCTAGTGTAGCAGTCGCGCTTGGGACCACTACTGTATGATATATATGTTTATGATTTAATATTAGATAAATTATCCATAGGTGGTGGTGTAACTATGTAACTACAATGATAATAATAAAAAATGACAATCGCCTTTTCCCCACAGGGGTAGGGAGTAAGTTACTACAGACGGCCATTTTTTTATGGGATAGTGGGGCAAACGAGCAGACGGATCGCCTGATGGTAAGCGATTACCGCCGCACATGGACACTCGCAACACCAGAGGAGTCAAAAGTGCGATGCTAGCCTTTTAAAAGAGAATTGGGCCTCCGGTAACATCACTCACTCGGCGAAACACAACGTAAGTGTTGTTTAACGCCGGTTTTCTGTGAGGTTACTCCGGTCGAGCGGGCCCATTCGTGCCGAAGCATGGCTCTCCCACGTAAAACGATTGCTACGACTCTTACACACTTACTTCTTTCACATTCATACATTTTGTCATACACACGCACCGGTGCGTGTGTACCACGCAATACGCGTAATACGCACACAGTACGCGTGTGTGTGCGTGTAACCAGATCTTTTAGAGTTTTAGTGTTATTGTAAAAAAAAAGAAATAAAAAAATTAGGTTTGGACATGTTGAGAAAATGGATGAAAGTTGGTTAACGAAAGGAATTTATAAAGCGAATGTCAGCGGCAGCGTCGGAAGAGGTCGCCCTAGAAGGACGTATGTCGATCTCATTGGTGAGGTCCTTCAAAAAGGTCAGGTGCGTAGCACTAGCAATCGGCATGTATGTATGAGAAGATGTATGAATGTCGAAGAAGCAAAAGAAGTATGCAAGAATCGTAGGAAGAGACGGTCTATAGTTTCTGCCTACCCTACTATAGTATAATACTATATACCTACTATAGTAATAATCCGTAGGTGACATACCGAAAATTTAGTAGGTATTTATTATTATGTAGGTATGAAGTTAGCATACAAAAGGTAGCATACAAAATTGTTGTAGATTCTATTGACCTCAGAGATACATTGTGGTATTTGATAGGTATCCTTTGATAAATTTAATTGATTGTCTTCTGTTTTCGGGACCCTGACCAGATAACGGCATGTTCAGGGTCCTGAGAGGTCACTGACACTTAAAATATTTGGGCATTGTCTTTGTCTAGACGTTTTGGTCGACATTTTGAATCCTTCTTTTTGGTTTCGGTTTTTGCTTTATCAACATTTGCACATTTGCACACTCAAGTGTTTGAGTGTTAGCTATTTATAAGGTTTAATACGAGTTCATCTCAGCTTGAATAACATAATATCACGTCCGTATCCATGAAGATTTAGGCAGAGTATATATTGTAATAAAGGGCGAGCCTATTGTTATTAACCGGGTATAAATCCAAACTCCGAGCTGCTACTGAGAATTTCACAGAAAAACCCAGTTACACATGGGAATCCTCTCGAAGGTGCGTCGTTACTTCACGCCGGAACAATTGCTCACATTGTATCAAGCACAAGTTCGGTCATGCATGGAGTACTGTTCGCATCTTTGGGATGGATCGGCTAAGTACCAGCTGGAGGCGTTGCAATTAGTTATAGAAATTGTAGATTGCGTTAGAGAAACGCGCCAAGAAGCTCATTGGCAACGACTCCCTTGTCCGGGGTAAACTCCAAAGTCTGGAACATCGCCTCAAAGTTGCTAGCTTTTCGGTTTTAGATAACCACGATCTTATTCCCCCTAGTCTTTTCTACTATCGGTCGACCAGAAGCACGAAAAAGCGACGTCGATTCATGGTGGACATTCCAAAAACCCGAACGAAACGCTTTAAGTCCACTATGTGTACCGGCATGTGTATGTGTGTGCTGCCGCGAAATGTGGAATGCGCTTCCCGAGTGGGTCTTCCCCGATAGATATAATCTGGGTGTCTTTAAATCATGAGTGAATCGGTTTCTTCTAGGCAAGCGCGCTCCATCGTAGATCGCAGTATCGCGGTAAAAAAGCACTGCTCGACGGGAGAATCCAACCTAGAACTTTTGCGTAGCAGTCGCCCTTAGAACGATTAGACTAATGAGGCAGTTCAAATACCAACCTAATACTGCTACTATGTACTATACCAACTAAATATATGTAGATGTCATTTATAAAACAAGTGTTCAGTAAGCCCCTCCATCCCTTCCCTGTCCCGGGCAAGTTCTAAGCCAAAATAAAACCTCGTAGGTAAGTAATCCGTGAAGTAGCGCTGACCCGCCGATAAATTAGCATGCATAATGTATGTGCACCACCTCACTGGCCCTTCAGACTTACGAAAAAGGTGGACGAGCTTATTATTAAAAACAATGTAATTTTTTATATAAGTAGGTACATAAAACTTATGTACATATATTAATTTACTGACATGAAGGCCCCCAACCTTTATAATGTTCTAAAGATATCATATAATTGTGGGTGTACATTAGTACCTACATTTCTGCCATTCGGGGAATACAGGTACATATACAGAATGATGATATGATAAGAACTGTAACATAACATACCATCACGCCTCTATTCCCCGAAGGGTTAGGCAGAGGCGTACTAATGTACACCCACAGTTCGCCGGTATGTTTAGGTGCCATGTAATAGGGGGCAAGCTTATTGCCATTATCTGGGCACAAATCCAGACTCCGAGCTGCTACTGAGAATTTCATAGAAAAACCCAATAACGCTGCTCGACCTAGGGATCGAACCCAGGACCTCTAGCGTAGCAGTCGTGTTTGGGACCACTAGATTAATGAGGCAGTCTAAGATCTAAGATAAGAAATGTATTTTTTATTTTGACATGCTGATAATTAATATCATTATTTGCCAAATTTTAGTAGTTTTAGTTTTTAAATTGCCATGTACTATAAACATGGATACATTGTCGTCTGGTGCATTTCGAACTATTACTGGCCCATGTTTCCAAGAGGGAGGTATCATGCTATACTTTAAAGAGCAGGGCCGAATTTGCTACTAAGGCAAGTACTTGTTTTTTTTTTATGGGATAGGAGGGCAAACGAGCAGACGGATCGCCTGATCCATCATTCGCATCACCATAGGAGACACAAGTGCATTGCCGACCTTTTAAAAGGGGATTGGGCCTCCGATAACCCCCCTCACTCGGCGAAACACAACGTAAGCGTTGTTTAACGCTGGTTTAGTGCCGAAGCATGTCTCTCTCACGTAAACTAAAAATCTTTTATGACTCCGAATCCCAAATGGACCTGACTTCTATGCGCCCTGTAGGTTACACAGCTAGTGAGGAATGCCTTCTCCATCATGTAATATGTCATACATGATGGCTGTCATAAAATATTCGTGTTCCGTGTGTCCAGGAATGCGGAACAAACACTTGACGGTTTCATACGTAACTGTTGAACACAGAAGGTACACAACTATACACACACACACACAAACATGCAGTTAAATCACACATACATACACATCGTTAAATATATTTTTTTACTTTATTTTTTTATTTGATTTTTTTATCTTATTTTGGCTCTTGGCCTTAAGCGACGTGATTATGGCTATAATCAATAGGTCTTTGTTTAATCCTGGATATAATTCAGTTACTGAAGAGTGGGCTGTCTTAACTGTAAAACTAAAGTTCAACTTCTACCTAGATTACCTTGAATAAACAATGTTGACTCATTTTATGTGAAAAACCTTAAAAATAACCAAATGGCTTATATGGCAATAGGTTTTTTTTCATACCACTAGGGTGACTTATCGACTCGCCTGATGGTAAGCAGTTACCGTAGCCTATGGACGTCTTCAACACCAGAGGTATCGCTCGCTGTACAGTTTCACTCCTTTTTTAAAGAAACCCATGCCATTTCATCATCGTCTTTGAAAGATGATGATGAAAGATGTCAGGTTTTACATAATGGAGCATTAGTCTTTTAACTTTATATAAATAGGTGACCCTTCTGTACTTTTTTGCCTCGTAATGTATTCGTCTCCTACCCCAATTCATTCGCGTGATATAATTAATTTATTAATATGTACTTTAAAACATTCTTGTGAACAACAAATTGGGGTTGAAAAGGTTTTTTTTGGGTAATTACCCGACTGAGTTAAGTAAGGGGAGGTTGTGTGTATTGATACTGGATTATAATCAACAGAATCGGCCCATCCGAAGACTGACCGCAGTAAGAGCAGCTTGTTATCATTGATATTGTAACGCATTCAAGTCAACGCTTAGAAATCACTATCCAGACTATATTAAAGCAAAAGTAACTCTATTCGTGTGTAACTTTTTTCGCCTAAACTGCTGAACAGATTTAGATAAAATTTGGCGAGGAGATAGATTGCATCCTGAGAATAGACATACGCTTCTTTCTCATGAAGTTATTTTGAGATGCAAATGAAAGCAGCAGCTGTTTATGAGTTTCTGTACTATTAACTCCTGATACTAAGCTGCAACATGGTACCATCAAACATTCACGCTTCGATTGTAATTGCCATCCAAATATAGATGAACAATACTCAAACGATTGTTCAAACTTATTTTAGTTACAATAGCATTAAATCAAATTTAATATCCCACACTAAAACTAAAAGTACTATCATAAGTGTCCAAAATTTTTTTCAGCGCCACTAAAAGGTGCCACGAAGTGCTTTGTCTCTGTTAGTCCACACCTAATCAAAGAAAATACCACAAATCTATGAACATAGCCATCAAAACAATATACCTAATTTCCATTACCTGTTGATTTAGCTTTAAAAAAGATTATCCAATATTATGCGCGCAATGGAGGTTGAACTAAGCCAAATGTTTGTCTTCGTTGGTTTTGTAATAGTGGGAGTGCCGTGTACAGTCGTCAACATAAATACGCGGGTATAATCGCGCCAATAACTCAGTCGTGACAATGCTACCAGTGATTTCGAGATGTCACATATGGCGGTTAGGGTGGTAAGACACCGGGCGCAAAGTTTGCCACTTAACATTGAGATAGTTTATGTGACGGTTGATTTTATTTGGTTGTTAAAACTTTCAGTACTATTCTATCATAAAAAGTGACTAAATTATGGGTAGTTATGCGTCTTGGTTTGACACGAATCGCTTTTCAAAATGTTTAAGGACATAAAAATATTTAATGGTAACTAACTAACCAGATTCTAGTATATATCTGGGAATCTGTTGGAAAAAAAATCTCATTCTTATAAATAAAAAAATCCAAGTGATTTTTATAAACTAGGCAAATAAAATTGTTTGTTTTAATGACCTTTTATTTGTATAAACCTAAGAGGCAAAGATATCGACTTCAATCTTTTAGCTTCTTGGCATTATTATGGCATACTGGTTTCTGACACTTACGCGAATATTAGACATTGAAATAAAACTACTTTTTACGGATTTTATCGCGTTGTATTGATATTATTTGATTCCCGACGTTTCGGACCCTTTACAGCATCCATGGTCACGGGTAGACTAAGTTGTTGGACGTCTTAATGTTACAATTACTAACAGCTACCTTACATTTTTGTTAATTATTGGCGATCCGATTCACGCAGAACGAGCTCACCGTATCCTTCGGTCTTGCAGTTTTGGACTTGGATTTTGATTTTATGGAATCTATAATGGGGTTCCAAGCAGGTGGTAAGACAAAGAAGTCAGCAGTTTGTGAACATACTCTAGACAAGGCCCAGCACTACATCAGATTTGATAAACCACAAGTCCTCGCAAAAGAAAACCGATTCCTTCCCAGGATGATCCGTGAGGCTATTGAAATTAAAAAACATCCAAATTTCAATAGAGAAGATGGCTGGGTCTTACCACCTGCTTGGAACCCCATTATAGATTCCATAAAATCAAAATCCAAGTCCAAAACTGCAAGACCGAAGGATACGGTGAGCTCGTTCTGCGTGAATCGGATCGCCAATAATTAACAAAAATGTAAGGTAGCTGTTAGTAATTGTAACATTAAGACGTCCAACAACTTAGTCTACCCGTGACCATGGATGCTGTAAAGGGTCCGAAACGTCGGGAATCAAATAATATCAATACAACGCGATAAAATCCGTAAAAAGTAGTTTTATTTCAATTATTATGGCATTTTAAATTTATTCGTCATACAATAGTAATTTCAGGAGAAATCATAGCTATCGCAATACTTTACCCTAAACGTATTTTCAGCTGAGATTTGAAAGAGACTGATATCCAGATACAAACTAGACAATCTCTTACTGTACCACCGCCAACACGTCATGTCTCCGCCACATAATGTATCGCGACACGACAAACAAGTAATAACAGCGACTAATTGTCGCAGAGACGCGCGACTGCGACGACGACGGAATATCCGGCGCTGCCGGCGACTGTACGTGCAGATGGATTGATGTATAGACTAACTAGAAGAGATGTAAGTAGTGTGAGGAAAATAAAATAATCGACTGCTACGGTTAGAGGTCCTGGGTTTGACTTCCAGGTCGAGCAGTGTGATTGGGTTTTTCTATGAAATTCTTAGTAGCAGTTCGGAGTTTTAGCCCATACCGGTGTACATTACTAAACCTCTGCCTAATCCTTTGCCGAATAAAGTCGTGATGGTATATTGTTCTAGAAAAATATACCTACATCTATTTTAAAATACCATACTTACATGTATTTTTTTTTTTTATATAAGCTTACTAGCAATGTGGGTCGTACATTACTAGTATTCTTGTTAACCCCTCGTGCTAAGCTAAATGCTTGTGTTACGAGTGGGTTCACGTCGGTAGTGCAATGGGTGGGGTTCGAACCGGCAACCACATGATCGCAAGTCCAACGCCCTAGCCATTAGGCTACCGCCGCTTTGTGGTGATCATTAAATATATACATTTTAAAATAGAGTGGAAACAATAAAAGGCTTAATACTGAAAATTTGTTTGGATTACTGTCTGAAATTGCTGAAACTATATTAATAAAATAACTGATAATGGGATTAAAACATAAATAATGCAGGTATCTATTTTCCTATCCGATAATGTCGTTCTAGTGTGTTGTTCATAGCTTATTTTTACTGGCTGAATATACATATGTACATGACTCAATACATACCATCACGCCTGAATTCCAAGAGGTGTTAGGCAAAAGTGTACTGATGTCGAAATCTTATCTTCTCCAAAATGAGATATCAAAGTTTTCCAACCAAAATGACCATACGAATAAGCGGCGATTTCTCCATCACGGTCACTTTTAACTGAGGAATAAAATTGAAGTTTGACAGATTGTGTATGGAAAAACTGTATTTGTTTCGATAAAGTTATCTGGCGATGGAAAAGACGGCCCTAAGTGATTTGCAGAGTATTTTCACGCAATTAAAAACACGTTCTACATTAGAAGGAACACCAAGCAATATGAAATTCTCAATAGTTTGGATTTGTGACGGGTTACTGGCAATCGGCCCCTATTAAGTAGTAGTAGTATTATTAAGTGTACATTAGTACACCTCTGCCTAACCCTTCGGGGAATACTGCCGTGATAGTATGTTATATTTTTATGTCACTTTCTGTTTAGACATAGTAAGCTACTCGTATCTATTAAAAAACAACATGTGTTATATTTTTTGTCGACGTAGGCATGTGACGTAGCAATAAATCCCGCAGTGTAATTATTAATATTGCCACATGCGCCGCTAATGGAGTGGACTGCCGACATGTGCCTATTGTTCCTAAGATAATTATGTATTAACGTTATTTATGTTTGGGAATAGATGGGCACATTCATCACTATCACCACGGAAATGCTTGCGACTACCTAATGTTAGGTGTATCTTGATTATTTATTATGGTGAATCAATCTGTAGTAGGAATGCGTGTTAAGAGATATAAACATTTAAAGGGTCCAGCGGAGCTTCAATTGCCCACAAAAACGTAATACCAAAATAAATCGTAATCCAGACAACATTCTAACAAATTATGTTATTATTCGGATTTGGATACCGTTAATCGAGATTCCTACGGTACTATTTCGTCTACTACTACTTCACTGCAAATAAAAGACCGGAAAATCGTTCCATACTTGTATTGCATTCGCATCAAAGATTGCATTCGCTTACATTTATTTCTAGTGAAGTATTTTGAAGAAAATTTGATTAAATTGCGGTTGAATTACGATTTATTTCAGTATTATGTTTGTAAGAGAAATTCGGTCCGCCGGACTCATAAGTCCCCAAATCTAAGACGCAGTAAAAAGCTTCATTGTAAAAATGAAAGTCACCGTGACGTTCACCTTTATCTAAATCATATTCTGCTATGATCTGATCTGAAGTAGGTTTTTATTCGAAGTATCTAATAGGTTAGGTTTTGTAGACATCGTATTTTTTGTTATCTTTTATTGATTAATTAATTTGAATATTATAAACACAAACATCACATACATCCGACGTTTGGAAACTATTCATTTTCTATTGAGTGTGTAATTGTTGACTTACATAATATAAATCATTGGTTGTCCATACTGAAATGTGTTAAAACAAGGTACTTAAAGGATGAAATAAAATTATTTAATATTGCAAAATATCTTACTGTGATTCAACAATATATTATTCTCACAGAAAATCCTAAAATCAGTCTTAAAACGGGTCATAGAAAAACCATAATTATTCTAAAGACAGCTACAATATTGAAGGCTTTAAAACTATTAGCTTAGCAAGTACATTAACCAGTAGCCACTTCTCAGCTAGTACTAACTACAAACCCACTGCGAGTATAATTGCATCTTCCAGTTACAATGTTAGTATTACGGCGACACATCTTGCCATAACGTCCACACTTAGCATCAACCGGCATACACAGTACACAAATAGTACACAACACAAACGTACACGAGATGTGTACCGTTGTACATATGGGTATTATGTGTAGTGTGTGATCTCCGGCATCTGGACAACGAGAGGCCCTCGGGCGACACGTTCGTTTGTAGTTGAGGAGTGAGCAGTAAGGCAAGTGTACAGTGTGTTTGAATTTTTCTAATGTTCTTGATAAAACCAAGCATAATATAGATGATTACAAAGTATTTAATTTCTATAAAACAGCTGTACAGATACATTATAGTACGCATGATGAAGGTTCAATTTTGTTAAGAATACCGAAGCAAAAAATGCTTACTTTTTACTTTCTATTTGGTAATAATAGACGGTAACAGTGACAGCCTTCATCAGTAATAGTTAAGAATATGCTTTAAGGAGAGCCACAAGAGTGAATAGTTATGACAATTATATGCACTTCTGCACCGTGTCAAATTGTGATAAATTTTGCTTGTAACAGATTTATTTTTCATAACTTTAAATATACTGTAGTGAGATAACTTTTTGATACATATTTTGTTTTTAGAATACAGTCGAAAATTATTAGTAGACTACTATGTACTCCTAATTCTTAGTAAAGGCCTGTTTTTAGCGGTGAGTTCAATATTATGTATATGGATTGATTATCTGTGTACTCTGTACTATGTGCACGAGCTGGCCGTCTCGCGTGACGACCGCCCACACCTTGTGCTTATTGCCCACGCTCCTGTCCAGACGATATCATTTTTTTCTGCAATCCGTATCGGTAACGCCAGACTGTACCGATAACATGCAAGGAGCAATGCGCGATAATAGTGATATTAATTTATTTGCTATTGAATATGAATCATTTAACGTTCACCAGGAGAGTCGCGAAGAGATAAGGGATCCATCGAGCTACTGGTTGTGCAGGGCAGGGTTGACGGTAGACCTTGAATGTACCAGGATGACGGTCAACAGAGAGAGATGTTGGGACATCATGAGGCGAATAACATCTGCTCCCAACTGATACCACACCACGGCCACGACCGCTCTGCCAAGAGCGAATCGGCTGAGAAGATCTTTTATTAATCTGTGTCCAGGGCTCTCTATAACCTATGGGAGGCCTTGGGCATTTTACGATAATGGGGCCCCAGTGACATTGATATGTCAGGGGAAGATTATTATAAAAAAATGCAAAAAAAGTAGTGGGACTCTGGGCATATGCCCGTGGTGGCCAATGGAAAAAGAAGGGTCTGTCTGTGTCGTAAATATTTATAATTATATAGTGACAGCTATGAACATCAAAGTATAAATAAAGCTTTTGTAACTCTGCTGTATCATCTAGGTTCGTAACTACCGCACCGCTAAATATTTTTACATTATGTAATAGTGCATGCATAGCCTAATATTATTTGTGCTCCGGTTTGAAGGGTATTGTACCCGGTTTAATTACTGGGTAGGTGAGACTGCCTCAAGATGATATCGCGTGAGCGATACGACTCGGGTTGTTGTGTGGTATTAGGTCAATGAAGGAGTTTGCACTCGTGCGCAAGCGTGACTACTGAGCGTGAAGTTCTGTGTTCGATTGCCTCAAGCACTGTTATTGGTTTTTTATTATTATGAAACAGTCTGTAGCAGTTCGGAATCTGATTTTGTGTCTAGCAAATTAATTGCAATAGGCTTGCTTATGCATGCCCTTAACATACCAGTGATGGATGGGTGTACAACATCACTGGCGTGATTGTGTTTAGTTTGTTTTGTTAATCGGTGATAATATCTCCAATTATTTTCGGTTCTATCCGTACTCAGTTATTACATCAATAAAGTAAAACTATAAAGGCAGTTAATAGCTTCATAATTCGTAGCAACCACTTCTCGTTATGTAACGTTGTCACGGCATTCACCAGTTTGAGGTATAAACGATTATATATATTATGATCTGCGGCCGTATTACAATGTGTTAACGCGATAATTTTTAAGTTGCGAGAAAAGGATGGCGCTATTTAATGCGTAGAGTGGCAACCTTCTCTATCAATCAGAAAACGATCGCAATGACACAGTATCATTTAAAAGTATCTTACAGAGAAATGAAAGCAGATTATAATATCATACTGTTGGACTAAGTAAGCTGATCAACTGATCTGCACGGTTAAGCTGAGGTCAGTCTGTGGATTGGATTCACAGATTCTTAACACATCAAGACCACTCCGTGCCACTCCGAGAGCACGTAAAGCTGTCGGTCCCGGTTGTCATACGAGGAACTGTGACAATTGTTATTCGTAGTCAGAAGCCCAAAACAGTCTACCAGTCTACCCTCTGGATATCGATATTGCGCAAAAATTGGGTTTCGGAGGCTTACTCTTGAACTCAATTCCGATACATCGACATTGGAATTGTGCCGTTTCGCCAAGTTTCGTACTCTTGAATCCGAGATTAGCGCCAAATTGTTTCAATATTGCGCGGTGATTGAGTGAACTAAATAGGATTGGGAAACGACCCAACCATTGGCCAATCAGGATGCCGATACAAGGTTAACGGATTTGTGCTCAAGAGTACGAAATCGCCCGACAGCCAAATTGACATTGGAATCGGATCACGTTTGGATTGGTATTGTATTGTTTTCAAGAGTAAGCCTGCTGATGGCAGTCGCTTCGTATAAAATATTGATATTCAGCCGCATCTGGTTAGACTGGAAGTCCATCCATCATAGTTGGGAAAAGGCTCGAAGGATGAGGATGATGATTGACAGTTGGAGTAATCCGTCCATTAAAAAAAAAGTGTTTTTTTTAGACATAAGGGCTACTAACGATAAAAAGATAAAGAATGTGAGTGACTAAGCAATATGCTAAATTTGAAAGAAAAAGACACTCAAAAGTACTAGTTAGATTAAACGAAAAAAACGGCCAATGACTTAATAGCCTAGTGGCTGCAAGTGCTTTATAATTGAGGGTGGATCGTGGCCCATTCTTGTCGACCAAGGAAAACTTATTACTACAGGATAAGACATTTTATGCTTCTACGCTTTGCTCGTATTTTACTACGACGAGTTTTAACCCGTTTTGTCTGCCCGACGTGTCGGCTTAAAGGACGTTTAGGACCCTTATCTAGGATCTAGGTAACCAGGTTAGGTATGTGTTTAGTACCTGCGATCTAACCTACCATTCAGTGAACATTTACAAGTATTTTGTTTTGTAACCATTAGTAAAACGAAGTACACCTACATGCCAAGACTTTATTCTTATTTAATATCAAGACTTTAATATTTTTTATGTTAGTAAGAAACTCCACGGTTACTTAGACTCAGATTCAGTTATAAACCTAAGCATAGGTTTAAGTTTAAATTTGTGACTGAACTTAGTAGTTAACTTCTAGTTTACTGACAAGTTTTCTCGTAGTATAATACTCAACAAAAACTGATTTATTTTAAATAAATCAGGATTACCTAAACAGCGGTTGTTATCTGCATTAAACTAGGTAAGAGATAACGAGCCTGGTTCAAATGAGCTCAGTTACTGGCATGTAGAGAAGTGGTGTACTGTAGCACTGCTGCCAATGTCTCTTCAGGGAAACATTATACAACCGCGCTGGGCGGGGTGCCGGTGACGGCGGGCGACAGAGCGATCGGCTATCAGTGTGGAATAGAAAATGGAGTCATTTTATCATGAGCAGAGCAAGGTGAACTCGGTAGCTTAATTGTGACTGCTGTACTGAACTGCTGTGCTGAGAGAGGTTGGGTAGGTGTCACACTTGAATGTCAATTTTTCTTTTACAAAAAGGCATGATATGACAAAAAATTCCAATGTAAAACTCATATACACACAAAACCCATAAAACAAACAATATATAGTATTTCGCCACACTAAAATGATGGCATTTAAATTAAAGTAAAGGTTTATTAAAATGTTCGACAAAATTTCATCTACTTGGCTAAACTTTGCCGATACAATAAAGCTCGGTTTGTCCCAGAAAAAAAAAATCAGACGGTTTTAGAATTCGTAACGATATTAATAAAAGCTATTCAAGGAGTAGAAATTCGTAGGTTTATTGACCCGTTTAAAACGAGTAGGTATCTATGGCTCTTCTCCATATGACCCACCATTTTGGAACCGTGCTATTAGTTTTGACTTTTCAAAATTACCTATTTTAGTGGTCTAATTGAAATAAAACATTTTGACTTTGTTTAAGAATCCGCTATCCTAAGAATTCACAAAGCTTATGAATTCCGCTAACACTGAAGCCTTGGAACTGTTAGGAATACTTTACAACAAGTCCGCCCACTCGGATGGCGAGGATTGGCCTGAAGACAGCGTTATTGGCAATATTGCCTTCGGCTGACTTAATTTTAACGACGGCAAAATTAATATGCAGTTCATAACAAAGGCTAAAGTAAATTCACAGTTTTAAAAGTTTCACTTAATTCTTAGATTAGTCTTTTCGCTTCTTGGATAACTTTAAAGTTATAATGTTTGTAAAAGAAAAACCGAGCGTAGGCAAAAATCGAATCTGCGTCCTCTGTTCTATATACCACTGTGCTATAATTTTTTATCCAATAATCAAAGTCAAAGTCAAAATGTTTTATTTCAATTAGACTATTAAAAAAGGTACTTTAAAAAAGTCAGATCTAGTTGCTATTCTTGATAAAGAAGTAGAAATTTATGTTAAGTTGAGCTTCTTTGAATTGGTGACTATTTTAAAGTTTTTAGGAAGTCATTAATGAGAATTTAAAATACAGATTAAGTATACAAGTGACGACACGATTGGCGTAGCGGTTGAGCGATCGGCTTCTGCGCCACGTGTTGTGGGTTCGATCCCCACACGGGGCAAATATTTGTATGATCTACAGATAGTTGTTCCGGGTCTGGGCGTTTGTGTATGTGAGAATTTGTGTTTGTAAACGCACCCACGATACAGGAGAGAAAATCCTAGTGTGGGGCAACGTTAAAAAAAAAAAAAATATTTGTGTCCTTAGACAGAAGAATACCTATTTATATAAATCTTACTTTTATGTGGCATACAATATAAAGAAGTCCTTTGGAATAATCGTGCCTTTTTACTGGCAAGGTAACATCTTCAGCGGTTAAAGAATCTGTTGTAATTTCCGCAGGAAACAATTGTTTGCATAGCTTCTATTCTTGGTACTTGATTCTTGTCTGCCTGTGTGTGCCATGCAAGAAATGGGCACGTGCAGGAAAGATTTTTCGAAAGACATTCTTATTCAAACAATTTGGACATTTCCCCACCCTCGGGGCAAACAAGTACAAAGTTAGATAAGAAAATGGCCTCGTCCAAGTCCAAGTTAACATTTGTTCAATTTCCATCTTCATTACTAAAGTATCACGTACAAACTACCCTACTTTTGTGCCTCGAAAAAGTGTCAAAACTCCATTCGTCAGGTCGAAGTTAATATCCCTCAGGGGCCCGGAGGAAATACAAGACGAGCGCCTTAATAAGTGGGCCGAGTTCTCTCGGAAAAATTGAAATTAATAATTCAGATATGGCCGAGCTCCGGCGACTTAATATTGAACGTAATTGGGATATTAAAATACGTATAATATATATTAAGTTTCTGGCCCGCCAAAGTGGCTTGTACGAGATCTGTTAAGTGGATATTTAGGTACTTACGTATACTGATATTTTAATGTTGGCGAAGTTTAGGCAAGTAATTATAGCACATACAATTTAAGGATAGATGGCAGAACAAATCCTTCTTTGGGATATTTAAAAAAATAATTATGTATATTGAAAATATATTTATATTGACCAATGGGCCGACTCGCACGGAGTGATACTACGGCCTCACAGAAAACTGGCGTGAAACAACGCTTACGTTGTGTTTCGCCGAGTGAGTTAGGCTACCGGAGGCCCAATCCCCTTTTAAAAGGCCGGCAACGCACTTGTGACTCCTCTCCTCTGGGTGTTGTGGGTGTCCATGGGCGGCGGTAATCGTTTACCATCAAGCGATCAGTCTGCTCGTTTGCCCCCCGAAAAAAATATTACGTCTAAATATATTAGTGATAGTGACAAGACAAGTAAAAAAAAAACTTTGTAAATTTCTAAACGAGAAACTGTATGTAACGAACCACCCAGACTTAAAATCTTTTAAAAGTTAAACCTTTGGTAAAAAATTTACCGCTCACCCAACTCACAAAGCGACTACCAGTGCGGACACAGGATAAACTTGTTCATCGACAATTCATTACAGTCTCCACTCAACTTTGACAATTAAAACAACTGAACGACGAAAAAAAAAGAAATAATGACACGTCGGTGTGGGTAAGTTGTAAGTTTAAAAAAAAAACGAAGAATTTGCGTAGAATACTTAGAAGTAACTGTATTTTAAAGGGCTCATAGCTAAGTAAATAACTATACAGATTAATCGATTTGTAAGGTTAAACTACTTACTATCTATGGATGGGTGGCCATTCTTAGTACCTATATGGATAAACCACGTAAAATTACCTTAAATTAGAATTAAGTATATGTAGCAACTTTATATAGTACAATGAAAACGTCATCATTTAAGGAGACAACTACTCTATTTTTAAAATAGGATAGTGTTGTCCCCTTAACTACCGTGTTTTCGGCTCTCAAAGGAGCATAGCGAGCAACCAACAAATATGTAGTTGTTAAACATTAACTGAATAGTATGTTTTAATTCTCTATTAAATCTTGAATAGTTAATGCATAGCTATCTTAAAGGTTATAGGCGCTAGTGACTGATGATACATATAGCAAAGACATTAGAAGTGAGAGAGTTGTTACGTGTGGCTCCAAAAGTAGAATAGCAAAATGTATAGAACGCATGAAGGGCCCAGAGGTGGCAAACCAGGCTTACACGGTCGGGAAGGGGGTTGCTGTCTATATTAAACTTTGTGTGTGACGTGACAACCCATTATATTGTCCCACTGTTGGGCACGGGTCTCCTCTTAAATGAGAGGGATTAGGCTATAGTCCACCACGCTCACCATCACGGATTGGTAGACTTCACACGCCGTCGAGAAAATCTCTCAGGCGTGCAGGTTTCCTCACGATGTTTTCCTTCACCGTTTAAGTGTATGATAATTAACTATTAATAAGCACATGACTTCGAAAAGTCAGAGGTGCGTGCCTTGGGTTCGAACTCGAGTCCTTTGACTAGGCAGTCCAACGGTCTATCACGGACCTATATTTATTCAACCTATATTTTTTATTTCGCTTACCTTTACTTCCCTTCAAAAAATATCTGCCAAAATTGTTAGGAGGTATTTTAATGTCGACCCAAACCCAAACCCTATAATTATAGACAAACAAACAAATAACTCACAACATGTCCAACAGATAGCGCTCTTAAATAATTTTCACTAAATCACTGTAATCTGAACGTAAAGCACTCAGTGAATTTTGCGGATAAAAAGCGATAATTAATGAAAACTAGTTATACACCCGAATTCACCTCACTACGGAAAACAAAATTTTCTTACGAAATATAAACTGTAGAACTTTTCAAATGTTTTGAAAGGCCAAATGCTGTTGAAACTATGAATACATTTTAGACCCATCTTTATTTTTTTAAGTACATTATTAGTGTTTATGGGTCTGGTTATTTAGACCATGATATTGGTAACCATCTCCTTAAAACAATGCCATACTTACCTCAGTGGAAAAGATATACGTATTCTTCGTACCATAAAATTCCATAAAAATAAATTCCTTATATGTAATTCCATTTTTCTGAGTAACGGCAAAACAATACATCAGTACAAAAAATAAATAAAATTAAAACAACTTTTTAACAAAAATAAACGAAAGAAAAATGTCCTCACTGAAAAGTGGGTCGAAAAAGGGTAATTCCCTAAAATGCAAACAGACAAACAAAATTTGGGCCCTTCAATAAATATTGAACCGCAATTAAGTTGATACTGATACCGCATCAGTCATGAATCTGCGCCTAGGTCATTAGGCAAAGGAAAACAGCCATTAGGCGGTCGGCACAGAGTTGATTAATTGTCGAAGGCCAAAGGCCGGCGGGCCGGGCCATAAATAAAAATAAAATACGGCCTCAAGTCGATACCAGGGATAGTAGATAGGTATACGGCATTAAAGAAAACCGCAACGGACATATCCGAAAAGGAAAATTGAAATCACTATTTTTTTCTAATGAAATTGAACTGATTTTTTTTGTGGATTTTATAAAATGATTTTATTTCATTATGTGGTTCACTATAATTTGTCTTTTCATTTATTATAAAATCTTTTAATCAAATCTGATTTTTTCTAATTATTTATTTAAATCATCAAATACAATTACCTACGGCAATAATTTTGTGCCTAAAACTTTGCCGTTTATCGACTGAAAGTCATATGAAGTTGGAGGATTCAAGAGAAAATTATACATTTTCGCGAAGTTACGCGCAGTCATATGTTTCTGTAATAAAGTTTAATTAGATATGTGTAATTGAGGGTGTACATTAAGTACGCCTCTGCCTAACCCTTCGGGGAATACAGGCGTGATGGTATGTATGTATGTAGATATGTGTAATTGAAGTAGAAGTGAAACATACGTAGGTACGCGAGGTCCGGATTTTTTAACGTATGAAACGTCATTTTTTCATGTATAAATCAGTGCAAGTTTATAATTTAAATAATTTACGTATTTATACTTTATGTTACTCATAACAATTTTCAAGTTTTGACCTACATAATCACTTAAGTACCTTCTGTTGTATTTATTTGATTATCCGCAATGTCGGATATTTATAATCTATTTTCCATCCCTATACGATTTTAGCACGATGTTACCGAATCTCCGGTTAAATTCCTTGTGAAAATGTTTCATTCATTGGAGACTTCGAGGTAACTAAAGAAGAAAAAATGTCTCATATTTTTCAAAGTTAGGTCATTTATTCTACTTTGATATCTAAGTTGCTTTTATTTTTATTTTATTTGTATTGTGGCTTCTACTACTACTATTTATGTTTTTTAGTGTCGCTTATTGCTACAGCTCTGTCTATTTTGATAAAAAGTAGCGGTCAGACAGCCATCCAGCCAGTGGAATTCATGTTAGGATCAATTAATACATTATCCTTTGAGATTCGAGTATACAGCTCTATCTTTATCCTGTAGGATCTAGAATTATCTGATGCTATCTTACATGTACCTACACAAACAAAGTGGAAATGGTTTTCTATTTAGTCTGGTATTCATGAAATTACTTTTCCAGATTATAATTTGTTAGACGACCTCCTTTTTTAATGAAGTGTCAAAAAAGAAATATGTCTTTTTAGGTCGGTTCCAAATGACACCATAAAACTACTTTGCTTACACGAGTGAATCAGTTTCTTCTAGGCAAGCGCGCTCCATCGTAGATCGCAGTATTGCTTAACATCAGGCGAACTGGCGGTCAAGCGTAAGCCTATTACGAATAAAAAAGGTTCTAGTGGTAATGATAGCTAACCGTTAACATAATTTATTATATATTTTCAATTTATTAATTGTACGTTGTAATGATTACGGCTCCTGTTATACTGGACGTTTACGTACGGTAAAAGAACTCCGCAAAAAATCAACAAGAATATTATCATCCTCGAAACTTAATATCTCTTAATATCATCTCCAACAACATCGAAAAATATAATTACTCACAAAAAATATTTGTGCGAACAATCCTTGGTATGTTTTCCCGAAACTAGGGACCAATAAATTATGTAAAAACTTTGTTTTACTGTGTCATGAAGGTAAACACCAATAAAAAGTGTACGAACCAACTTGTCGTAAACTACGTTTATGTATGTTGGGGTCGAACTTGTCACGATACAGAATAGAGGCAGAAGGTTCAATCTGTACTGTACAAAAATAGTGTAGTTAGACCGATAGTAGAAGTGTGGAACACACGACGAAACATGGCTTAATGTTGTTGAAAAAAATGATGTTGATGAAATGAAATGTAAAATGTTATAATATAATGGTATTTAATGGAGACTTCCACTGTTGTGACGGAATACGGGCGATGTCCAAAGGGATAACGGTAAAGCTTGATGTGCCGCTGTGTGTACTACAGATACACAACACGAATTTGTATCTTTAATTTTATGTTTAGGCTTTTTCATGGGGTTTTGCAGATACTTTAACTGTACGTAAAGAACTGGTCATATTTTTCTAACTTTTAGCAAAGCCTAAAAAACCATGTAATTATTATTATAAATTACTTTAGTACCTATTAATAAACATCCTATTTTTACTAGGGTCCTTAACATTTTTTTTGGTTATTTCGTTTTTGTTCGTTCCAGGGCCTGTATACACAATATTTGCTTTTTTTATTTTGAGATCGTAACCAGGAGTTGTTCAGAGTACGACTTCTTTTAATTTTATTTTGTACCAACACGGTTTTGTTTCTATCAATTGCAATTGTTGTTTTTGTTTTTTTAGGTGTTTTCGATAAGTATTACCTACCTAACATTGGTTTGTGTACAAACATTGTTGGTTTCCTATTCTGGATTCTTGTGTATTTTGTGTAGTTTCTCATAATAATATAACATACTATCACGCCTGTATTTTCCAAAGGGTTAGGCTGTAGGTGTACTAATGTACATCCACAGTTCGCCGGTATGTTTTACGTGCCATGTCACAAATCCAGACTCCGAGCTGCTACTGAGAATTTAATAGCAAAACCCAATAACACTTTGCTCGACCTAGGAATCGAATCCAGGACCTCTAATGTAGCAGTCGCGCTTGGGACCACTAGACTAATGAGGCAGTCATATTCTCATAATAACATACACGTTTGCATCTCCAAAATGTTCGGCAGAGGTGTACCTACTTATGCATGTACCTACACCCACTATATTTTAGGTTCCATGTTTTGGGTTCAAGCCTCTTCCCTTTAATTATAAATTCAAAGTCTGAGAATTAAACTCGGGACGTTATACTCGATGACCGCGCTTGAGATGAGTAAACCAGTTAGCAGTTTAATAATATTAAGATTCTACTAAACTCGACAACCTACCTATTTCTGTATGTCATTTGCATTCTTCGTTTTTCTTTTTGGCAACATTAAGTGTTTTCTATTTTGGTGGTTCACGACAGCGTACTTTTAATAATCCATTTTTTTTTCACCATTCCACAAGTTTAACAGGAACGTGATATCCTCATTGTGGTAGGATTTAGTATAATTGGGGCAGTATGTATAGTTTCGGCGGTTAATCAATTGTCACCTGTATTATTATGTTCATAAAGACTTCAAGAGTTCGGTTGGTACCTATTACTTTTCTTAGGGTTTATTCACGGCAATTCATGTGGCTTAGTGAGCATTTTTGTGCGATTTGTACAGGATTATGAAGCTACAGAAAAATGTAACACCCATCCCTAACTTAATCTCCGGTAGGACCAGTATTGTTCTGTGAACTTATACGAACTATCGATCTAGAAATGTCTGGTTTAATACCCACTTGTTTAAAAATTAAGCAAGTTTCTTAATTGCTATAAAAGTAACCAACTTTTTTAATTGCTAACACAGTAAAAGCTAAGCCAGACGAACCCAGTCAGAGTAACGCTGATATGACCAAAAATACTGAGCAGTTATTACTAGTTACATTTTCGAGCCTAGATCAGCAAACGTGAACACTAGTCTCATGTAAAAGTGTCATAACCAGGCAATTTGTAGGTATCGCCCGCAAAAGTTCAGCAAATATGTCAGAATACAAGTGGAAATAGGAACAGGAATTTCCCAAAAAGTAGTGTGTTCAATTTAATAGCAATAAGTCAGTGGAGGCGCGTGTCGTTCGCTTGACGCAGCGATTTCACACTTTAGTGTTAAACTCCTTTACACCGTCCGATATTTTTTACGCTCGGCTAGTAATAATTTTAATAAAGACTCAGTTTAATTTTGTTCTGAGAAATAGTCATGAATTTTGTATCTGTAATATTAAGCTCTTTTCTGGGAATCGGAATAAAATAGTAAATGAAAAATTGCCGGGGTTTATTTAAACAAAACATTTCATAACTGTAATTTTAATTTTACACAAAGAAGTAATTTTTACAATTAGTTCAGTCTGAATATTAAACAAACCTTTTTTATAGATTTGAATCTGTGTGACCTTTCTCCTTGTAAAAATCCTTCTGGGTTCTAGCTTTGACTTTCGCATACGAGTATACACGATAAAACTTAATAAAGAAACTGAAACTAAAATGAGACAAGAACTGCAAGTGAAACAGAATCTGGAAGTTAAACTAGAATAAGGACAACAACTAGAACAAGAATTGGTACTGGAAATCAAGCAGGAAATGGACCGAAAACCGGGTCAAGAACTGGAACAGGGACAATAATTGGAACAGAAACAGGGTCAAGAACTGGAACAGGGACAATAATTGGAACTGGAACAGGGACAAAAACTGGAAAAGGGACAATAACTGGAACTAGAATAGGGATACAAACTGGAACAGGAACAATAATTGGATCTAGGTTGGATTGGTTGTAACTTCTCAAAAGAGGACAGAAAAATGGGAGACGACACGGATCCGACCCGTGCTTTGTATCAAAAATACATTAGAAGTCGTACGCTATAAAAGTTCTTGGTCACGTACAGTCAGCGTTTCTTTTACAACTGAGTGTTTATTTTTACCGTCCACCCCGTCGAACGTAGCCCACTAGTGGGATCACTTTGTAAACGAAATCGGGAATCAATTTCATATCACTTTAAATCTTGAGGCTAGTGGTAGAGAGTACAGTATTTATTTGACATAGATAATTTGCCAAGCATATAATAGTTGGAGTATTGGTGAAATTACAGATTGCATACTGTGTTTATGTTGATTTCAAGGAGTGTTATTGAGTTTTCTATGATATTCTCAGTAGCAAGCAGCTTAATGAACATAGGCTTGCCCCCTATTACCTACAAAGGAACTATAAACATACCGGAGAACTGTGGGTGCACATTTCTACACCTCTGCCTTAATTCTAAGTCCGCCTTATATACTACTTTTGTGCATAGAAGTATAAATAAATAAATAAATTCTTCGAGAAATACAGGTCTGATGTTATGTTATTGTTTCTGCGTAACATATGTTTTAAGGACTAACAATCTGTTTTAGTCACTGTGTTTAAAGTATTTATGTTATGTTTAATGACACACAATATGTCTACATGACTACAAGGGAGGAGACCAGCGAGGAGAATTGCAAAAGTGAATCCAATAGAATAACCCAACGAAATTTACGACCAGTGCTTTCAATAATAGGTAAATTAAAAGCGAACAAAAATCACGATTCGCAATGACGTCTACATAAAAAGAATAAAGCCAATGAAGTCACGAAATGTTGAAGTGTCTGAATTTTAATTAAGTTTTCAACTTCTAAAAATACTCGAAACATAATTCAGTCCATCTTGAAGTGTTCTCGCGAAATGTTTAAGGTATCTCAAGCGGTGCGAGTTTCGTGCGAAATTCGTCCGACCAAGATATGTTCGCAGTTAAGGAAATTGATAAAGTTTCTAACGGAACCGTTGGAATTATTGAAAGTCGTGAACACAACAAAATTCAATAAGTGACTGTCACTGATTGGGAAACTCGGGGGAGGGTGTATCAGGAGAGGGGAGGTACAAGCTGGGAGAAATAGCGGTTTCCAGTATAAAACAATAAATGTTGTAATTTGTAACAAAATTTC
This sequence comes from Acronicta aceris, assembly GCA_910591435.1. Taxonomy (NCBI): domain Eukaryota; kingdom Metazoa; phylum Arthropoda; class Insecta; order Lepidoptera; family Noctuidae; genus Acronicta; species Acronicta aceris. The sequence goes on along the minus strand of OU342774.1, from coordinate 14,045,377 downwards.
TATTAGTTTTGCCGATTATTGTGAAAGTATAGCATTGGTAGGTCCAGCTTTAAGGATTTTTTAAAATAATTTTGTATGTCAGTCATACCTATAAGGGTTTGAGCTTTAAGAAAACGCGATTTGCAGCGCAAAAGTTAATCGCTGAGTCAGAATCTGGATATCTCAGTTCTTTCTGTATAAATAAAATGTGTATTAAGTATGTTTCTTTAACTTTAATTTACATTTTAAGTTTCCTTTTTAAGTGTCAGATTCAGTAGTTTACTTGCCTTTTAATGTTATCACTAGGGATACATACATAAACATTTACGGAGGAATTTTCCATAGTTCCATAATCTTTGAAAATAGCTTCAGTTTATGACTGATACCAAGCTCTTATACTTACTAGACTTGTAAACGTTTACGATGTTTTCTTTCAACTACAAGCCAGTGTGTTTATGTCCTGTACTCAACGAGTTTTTTACTTTATCACCGGCTTTATTGCTACTTTGTGCTATTACTGCTACTGCTACAACTTAGCTAGCCAGGTTTACAGGACAATTAGTGATGTTAGTAAAAGTAAATAAGATAAAATTGTAAATAAAGTTGGGGTAAACAGGTTTATTGGGCCATAAAAAGTAATTTGTAAATGTACTTAGTCTATATCTTTGAGAAGTATTCTGTTATACTGTATGCCCTGAAGGACGATTCTGCTAATTTTGAAATATTAGGCAGTTCCAATCAAAACTCAAATTCGAATGCGTCTGTTGACCCCGTGGTTGACAGCCGGTATCCGTGTTGTCGATATTCAACAAAAACACAAAATTTATGACTTCACAAACACTTGGCACATCAGTAAGGTTGTATTTATCACATAAATCTATCAATATATATATAATACACAGTATTTTAATTAAATTTTAAAATAATTTGCAGAGCAGATGTTTTTTACAACTGGCTATCAGTGTTGCCAGAACAAAAAATCTCTGATTAATTTGTTGGCATATGCTTACGCTCGTTAAATCTGATGCTCTTTCTCTTGTTATCAGCACAAGTTGGGCATTGCAGCCTCATCCGAGCACGATTTGGGTATTCCCATCCAAAATATAAACCGTTGATGAGAACTGCCCCAACAGAAGAATCTCAGGAAGACTGGAGAGTCTGAACCGATTCGCTCCAGTAGCTGTGGACTAGCCGACGCCATCCAACTATATCCCATCCAGCAGTAGAGTCACGATACTTTTATCTAGCTATTCATATACATTCTACAGAGGGATTTTCTAGATACTCACCCATTAAATAATCCCCATAAATACAGATAACAAAATAGCAATAACACCTGCTTTACTCATAGGCTAACGAATATGCCGTTATCAACGCTACGGTATAATTCCGTAAGGGATGTTTTTATCGCGGGGCTGCATTATGCGGGTGCACGTTTGTCCCCCGTACCCCGGAGCTCATAAACATACATAAATGCAGGATTAATGAAAGGTCGACCATTGCTACAGCCTTTTAGCGGGCTCGTTTTTTTGCTGTACTTTATGTGAAGGCACGGATTACTTGTGCCAATGAGCGCGTGAGGCTTTGGCTGAGAATGTGGTGATGCTGATTGATGTGGTTTGGTATTTATTCATTGCTATTTTGATCTTCATAGAATAATAAAAGTATGGAACGATCTGTGAAATTAATGCACTTACCAAAATGTTACCTAGTCAATGTGTATGAGCTAACTATTCTTTACGTCATTTTGAAAAATTCCTCCCGCTTAATTAATCTTCATATAATGATCCATTGTATCATCATACCATCACGCCTGTATACTCTAAAGGGTTAGGCAGAGGCGCACTAATGTACTCTCATAGTACCTTAGTACGCCGGTATGTGTTTAGGTAGCATGTAATAAGGAGTGAGCCTATTCCCATTAACCGGGCACAAATTCCAAACTCTGAGCTGCTACTGGGAATATCATAGAAAAACCCAATAACACTTTGTTCGACCTGGGAATCGAACCCAGGTCCAATCCAACCTCTAGCGTAGCAGTCGCGCTCGAGACCACTAGGCTAATGAGACAGTTTCGATGGTATCAGTGTACATTAGAATGATATAATGGAAAAATATTTGTTCAAACTCGTACAATCACAGTGAGATTTGAAGTTTTTACTTCCAATTTGCTTAAAATAATATCTTCAATTCTTATTTATGACATTTTGATTGTTATCACATTTTCATTGTTATGACATTTTAATTGTTGACATTTTAATTACTCTTTTATTATTGACATCCATGAATTTGTTACTATTTTGCCGCGATATTCAAGAGATTTCATAAAAAGAAATATATAATTTGTAAATGTGAGTACCATGTAGGCTTTTGATACATGATAATTAAACAAGCTTATTATAGTCTGGAGGCTTTGGGAACTTCATTAGACCTACACGAATGTCCTGCTGATCTGGTATGGTCGTGCGACAGGTCGTTGAGCTCCCTAAATTATGGTTGAGCTACACGATGACTGATGCATGCGTGCCGTCAGTTGGGACTGGTCTACTCAAAGCTGCAATGGTTCTTTCCTCAAAAGGCCATTTCAGACATTACCCTACATCGTACCACTCACATATAAGTGTTCTTCCATGTCTGGACTTTAAAAGAGACCATGATTCTCTGAGTTTGTTTCGGTGTTTCTTCTCAGAGGTCGTCAGTTAGGAAATGCCGAAGCCATCTAGCTAAAAAAAAAACCCCAAACCATTGACATGTAAAAGTATCTCTAAAGATCTACTTGCAGAATAAATAATTTCATTTCAATTTCATTTCATTTCATTTAAAGTGGCCTCTAAACTAAAAACGAACTTTATACCTACTTGTGATAAAAATTATGCAGAGACTGAATACCCAGTCATATTAAAATTAATAAAGTAGTTATTTTTATTTAAATAATTAAGCTAAAGTACTTGCTCTGGACTGAAATTAAAAAAGCAGCTAAATAGCACATAACGAAGTCAAGTTAGTGAATTAGTATAATATGAACGTGCTTATATCAAAAGCGCTAAGTTAAAAACTAAGCTAAATACACTTAGAGAGAGTCCTTAACGCGGTGCTCGGTATAAGGGATAAGCGGAAGCGGGAGCGAATATTTATTATTTACCGGACGACCGGAGTGTTAGCACGGCCTCACAGAAAACCGGCGTTAAACAACGCTTACTGTTGTGTTTCGCCGAGTGAGTTACGTTACCGGTGGCCCAATCCCCTTTTAAAAGGTCGGCAACGCACTTCTGACTCCCCTGGTGTTGCGAGTGTCCGTGGGTGGCAGTAATCGCTCACCAACAGGCGACCCATCTGCTCGTTTGCCCCCTTATCCCAAAAAAATATGTAAAAACGGTTAAGTTAAATTCAATTTATCTTTTTTAAAGTGAGAATCTGCATTTATCTTTTTTTAATGATTTTTTAGAATAATGAAACATTATATTATAAATTATATTTTAAGTAACACTGCAATGCACAGTGTAGCTAAGAGTAGTGATGCTACAAAATTTTTAAAAAATAACTGCGTCCATGCATATATATATATATATTCCAATAACTGGCAAAGAGTTGATAATAGTGTAATCTTGCTGCGTTTAGATTTGGTTAGATCGAAGTCAAAGTCAAAGTCAAATCTTTTATTTCAAATAAACCAATAATACAGGTAGGTTATTTTGAATTGTTAAAACTAGGTGCTAGATGCTAGGTGCTCGAGATAGAGATTAGAGCTAAAATAAATAAATTAAAACAAACTGTTTGCTCTAATACAGATAAAATACTCCAGATCGTCTCGCTGATTGCGACCCTGACTAAATATTTGCCAGATATCTATTATCTGGCTATTGTATATAGTCGTGTATCTTATAAGTTGATCGATTTCTAGCTTATGCTGTAGTATTTAAAAGAGAAATAATAACTAATCATATTCTTTGAAAACAGTCCCGTTCTTTCAGTCATATACAATAATTATATAATGTCATTGGTCATAATTATGTCATTATTGTATTAGAAATATCATTTGCAGGCCATGTAGACAGATTGTAGATACTTATTTAGCTAGCAGAAGGCTTAGAAAAATCATTTTTTTTTCTGAATAGTAAGTAGTAATACAAGGCAATAAATCATCCACAACTCACTATCTTACAAATTGGACCAGGTTATTTAAGTGCCATTCTTAACAATGTTTGGCTTCGACATCGTTACGACGTAAACGCTAGGAAAACATGGCTCCCCTTTGAAATAACTTAAAAGAAACTGCCGGGAAATTTATACTGTCATTCATTAAAACGAGGAAGTAAGGGACTCCACTCACTCGGAATGACCGGCACTGACGCGGACTGACGTCATATTGCAAGAGAAAATAATGACGTTTGACACTCATGTCTCTTTTACCGCGAAGCTATTTTTGTCATACTCGATTCAGGACAGCTACAGACGAATTAAAGAGACTTGATGCCGAATATTTTTTATTTCTTCGGGAGATATAGGAGTGACGGTACTTAAATTCTGATTGTTTCTGCTTTTTTCTTATTTTAGATTTCTTAATTTATGACAATTTTTGCATATATTTGTCCCATGTGGGTAGGTCAAAGCATCGGTTTTCGCACAGAAAAGATTTCTTTGACATAATAATATCTCTCTGACCCGTTCTAGCAAGTGTGGTAGTCCCCTAAAGCTCGCATAGTAGGTAGTACCTACCGAGAGTTAATTTTATTTTTTAATGACGTCAATTTGATGGTGCTGGTAAGATGTCGCGTTGATGGCTCGAGATCCATGTATTTTAAATTTGGCTGGTTTACGACCAAATTTTATAGCGAGACCAATCTCAATTTGAATATATTGTCGACGTGTTCGTGTGATGAGATTTATGGTGTTCATTTTTATTATGGGTTACGGCTGATTGACAAATTTTATGCATAGCATTATTGCTACTTAGCACTTCTCCTGCTAAGCAGCAATAATATGCTAACATTATTGTGTTCCGATTTGAAGGCTAATGTAGCCAGTGCAACTGAGGTCTCAAAATGTCATCGTGCAAGTGATGCCGCTAGTACCTAAAGCAGGTATCTTTAAGCTATGGTTGCCTCTTACTATCAGGCGGCCCTTAAATGGCTCGTATTGTTTGTCATCTCATAACAATAAAAGTACAGATTCCTGAGTAAAGATTAAATAAAGAATTAAGAAATTAGGATATTTCACTTTTCACACTTCAGCTTAACAGAAAACAACAAAATAAATAACTAAAACTAACTAAAAAATCGTAACTCGTATATATGTATGAGGATTATTGTGCCAAATTAGATGGCAGGTGGCGAGAAAGTTATTCGATCGCAGCGCCCTCTAGGGACGGCGGCCAATAACGGACCGATGAAAAAATGGGCCCGCTGACGTGATCGAACGAGCTGCCTATTTGGCCTGTCCCGAGGCCTGTAAAGGCGCATTGAGAGTTTGATTCTCCTGTCGACGCCGTTTGATGCATGTAATAGGTTTTCATTTCTTAAAGGATCAAGGAAGTTAGTGTTTGTCACTATACCACCACTAGATAGCAAGAATTCTACCACTAGATAGATTCTCTATGCATCTTCTATCGCCTATACTACGGGGAGTGCTGCGAGGAACTGTACGGATTGAGCCTCTTTTCGCCATCCAATAATACAGGTAGGTTATTTTGAATTGTTAAAACTAGGTGCTAGATGCTAGGTGCTCGAGATAGAGATTAGAGCTAAAATAAATAAATTAAAACAAACTGTTTGCTCTAATACAGATAAAATACTCCAGATCGTCTCGCTGATTGCGACCCTGACTAAATATTTGCCAGATATCTATTATCTGGCTATTGTATATAGTCGTGTATCTTATAAGTTGATCGATTTCTAGCTTATGCTGTAGTATTTAAAAGAGAAATAATAACTAATCATATTCTTTGAAAACAGTCCCGTTCTTTCAGTCATATACAATAATTATATAATGTCATTGGTCATAATTATGTCATTATTGTATTAGAAATATCATTTGCAGGCCATGTAGACAGATTGTAGATACTTATTTAGCTAGCAGAAGGCTTAGAAAAATCATTTTTTTTTCTGAATAGTAAGTAGTAATACAAGGCAATAAATCATCCACAACTCACTATCTTACAAATTGGACCAGGTTATTTAAGTGCCATTCTTAACAATGTTTGGCTTCGACATCGTTACGACGTAAACGCTAGGAAAACATGGCTCCCCTTTGAAATAACTTAAAAGAAACTGCCGGGAAATTTATACTGTCATTCATTAAAACGAGGAAGTAAGGGACTCCACTCACTCGGAATGACCGGCACTGACGCGGACTGACGTCATATTGCAAGAGAAAATAATGACGTTTGACACTCATGTCTCTTTTACCGCGAAGCTATTTTTGTCATACTCGATTCAGGACAGCTACAGACGAATTAAAGAGACTTGATGCCGAATATTTTTTATTTCTTCGGGAGATATAGGAGTGACGGTACTTAAATTCTGATTGTTTCTGCTTTTTTCTTATTTTAGATTTCTTAATTTATGACAATTTTTGCATATATTTGTCCCATGTGGGTAGGTCAAAGCATCGGTTTTCGCACAGAAAAGATTTCTTTGACATAATAATATCTCTCTGACCCGTTCTAGCAAGTGTGGTAGTCCCCTAAAGCTCGCATAGTAGGTAGTACCTACCGAGAGTTAATTTTATTTTTTAATGACGTCAATTTGATGGTGCTGGTAAGATGTCGCGTTGATGGCTCGAGATCCATGTATTTTAAATTTGGCTGGTTTACGACCAAATTTTATAGCGAGACCAATCTCAATTTGAATATATTGTCGACGTGTTCGTGTGATGAGATTTATGGTGTTCATTTTTATTATGGGTTACGGCTGATTGACAAATTTTATGCATAGCATTATTGCTACTTAGCACTTCTCCTGCTAAGCAGCAATAATATGCTAACATTATTGTGTTCCGATTTGAAGGCTAATGTAGCCAGTGCAACTGAGGTCTCAAAATGTCATCGTGCAAGTGATGCCGCTAGTACCTAAAGCAGGTATCTTTAAGCTATGGTTGCCTCTTACTATCAGGCGGCCCTTAAATGGCTCGTATTGTTTGTCATCTCATAACAATAAAAGTACAGATTCCTGAGTAAAGATTAAATAAAGAATTAAGAAATTAGGATATTTCACTTTTCACACTTCAGCTTAACAGAAAACAACAAAATAAATAACTAAAACTAACTAAAAAATCGTAACTCGTATATATGTATGAGGATTATTGTGCCAAATTAGATGGCAGGTGGCGAGAAAGTTATTCGATCGCAGCGCCCTCTAGGGACGGCGGCCAATAACGGACCGATGAAAAAATGGGCCCGCTGACGTGATCGAACGAGCTGCCTATTTGGCCTGTCCCGAGGCCTGTAAAGGCGCATTGAGAGTTTGATTCTCCTGTCGACGCCGTTTGATGCATGTAATAGGTTTTCATTTCTTAAAGGATCAAGGAAGTTAGTGTTTGTCACTATACCACCACTAGATAGCAAGAATTCTACCACTAGATAGATTCTCTATGCATCTTCTATCGCCTATACTACGGGGAGTGCTGCGAGGAACTGTACGGATTGAGCCTCTTTTCGCCATCGTTCTACGCGACAGCAGTTCCATCTCCATCATCTTGATGGTTGGCAGTCCACAACCGTGCGACCAACACGACCATCAAATCTTCAAGAAAAGAGCGTAAGTACTCCTTTTAAAAACGCGGGCGGCGGTAATCGCTTACCATCAAGCGATTGGTCTGTTGGTTTGGTCCCTATCCCATAATAGATAGATAGAGATATGCCTGCCCTATATACATTAATTAAAGACAGAAGTACGGACAAGAGTCTCTTGCATTCGTTCGGGAACACATCACACTGAGGTTTGGTAGACTAAAAAGTTATCTCTGTGTAATCAACACATATCAGAAGGGTAGTTCTAGTACTTATTAAAAGCTGTTCAAATTATAATATCTCAATGTCGTAAATGTCAACACTCGGTGATTTCCCGCCTAATCAATTTTGTGATTTGATTAAAATTGATCACGTTAGAGAGACTACCACTCGATATTTATTATACATCGATACTAGAGTGGAATTATCTTTTGAACGGTTTCTATGAACAAGAATATTACCCTTCTGATTTTTAGTAATTTTAAATAAAAAATAAACTTTTATTATAAGACAGAAACCATATGTTTACCAATTAATGTATAATCAAAAGTGGCCTTTTTAGCTTTGTTGGTGAGTGTTGAGCGCAGTCGGTATACAAGGAACGAGAGAACGAAGAACCCTAGTTGGATCAATAATTTCCTACATTCTCCAAAACATTTCTGTTACAAACCTCACGACTCTAAATCGCGAGTACATTTTATGATTGCCAATTTGCTTACTCGTCACGCGTGCGGCATTGCTCAACTCTTTATTAAAGCGCGTCCCAATACCGCGATACCTGTTTCTTACCCCTGCCTTTGATCTTCACACTTTGATGTCTACTGATTTAGACCTCCATTTATTTCACAACCCCTGAAAGGCTTCAGAAGAAAGTACAACGTCAATGGAAATTGAACCCTGAAATTGGAAAGGTTGAGTTGATTTTTGAACGTGTTGTGTACAGTCAGTTCTGCACGAGTAGCAAGAGGTGTTTTTTTCTGTATATCCACAGATTCTGTAATGAGCAACGGGAGTCACAGTATGTAGTACAAGTGCAAATAAGTGTGTTATCATTACCGTGCCGCGGGGTAGCGCGTTTGATGTCAGAGTAAGGCAGTCTCTTGGGCGGGTCGTGCTCGGTGACAGATTGGCAGCTATGGAATTTAAGTAGTTTTTGAAGAAAGTAGCAAATCTTACCCTTTCCCGAGGTGACAAGCTACACTTGTTGGTTTATTAATAAGCGGCAGGTTATCGACATGGTACCTTATATGATTAATCCATGTAATAGGTAATTGTAGAAATATTAGGTACCTACGGCAAATTTTTGTAATATAAGATTTTCTAGAATAATATGAATATTTGAAAAACTTTAGAACGTGTCGTTAACTTCATCCTACAGTTCAGAATGCAGATGTTTAAAACTGCAATTATGATAATGACAACTTAAACTACACCACTGCCGTCGAGCAATAAGACGAGAATAAAAACAAACTGAACTATGAAAGAGAAAATTATTATGATGAGAAGAATGATTTGTTAAATAATGTTCAAATATTCACCCAATAAAAGTTAGTAAGATACTCGTAAATGAGGTACCTAGTTTTAAATACTTTCCTCCTCCCAAATTCGCAACTTATATCATGAATCGATTTCCTGTTCCACGTTGAGCAGAAGATATCTCTCAGAAGGCTATCTCGTAGGTTGGCAGATTTACACATCACTCAGATATTTTTTCCAGCGTCTACAAGCATCACCTCGACCTCGTTGCCTAACTAACTTTCCTTCACCGTTTAAGCGAGTAATTCGTAATTTTTTCATCATTAAAAAAATATCATCAATAAGTGCCTCATTAGCCGAGTGGTACCAGTGACTGTTACACTAGAAGTCCTGGGTTCGATTCTTAGATCGAGCAATGTTTTATTCGGTTTTTCTATGAAATTCTCAGTAGCAGCTCAGAGTTTGGGAATTGTGCCCGGTTAATAATAATAGGCTCGCCCCCTATTACAAATATACCGGTGAGGTGTATTTAGGTCCCACGTGTGGGTGTATATTAGTACGCCTCTGCCTGACCCTTTGGGGAATACAGGCGTGATGGTATGTATAAAAATATCTGCAGCCAGGTTATGTTAACTTTGCAGATTGACTGTTAAGCACATAATTGTTGTCATCAATTTGTGATCATCAAATCACCAATCTACAGAAATGCTAGACATGCAGCACAGCCTCGCAGGACCTGTATCTGTGGTTCTATTTAGAAACAAGCTCTTCTAGTTTAGTTCATGTATTTTTTTTTTTTAAAAACGTTGCCCCACACTATGATTTTCTCCTGTATCGTGGGTGCGTTTACAAACACAAATTCTCACATACACAAACGCCCAGACCCGGAACAACTACCTGTAGATCATACAAATATTTGCTCCGTGTGGGGATCGAACCCACAACACGTGACGCAGAAGCCGATCGCTTAGCCGCTACGCCAAACGTGTCGTCAAATCGTGTATTTCCTAGTATTATTTACTATAGGACAAGTATGGCGAAATTCCGACCATATGTCGGTGGCAACGTCCCGGGTCGTGGCCGCGTCCGCGACAGTAACTTTATCTTTGAAGCTCGCCCTTCACGGAACTACTGCTTATATACAGACTGCTCTACTTGTTCGCAGGAGAAGGATTTGAAAAAATGTGCTTCTTCTCCAATTTTTGTTATGTACGGTCAGACAACTCCATATCTAGCCTTTTTGAAAACGAAATCCCGTGCATCGGTGGTATTGGTTTTTAGGAATTAAATAATATAAATATGATGGGATAAAATCCATAAAAAGTAATTTTATTTCAATATCTTTTTTTGTTTATACGTTTAGAGATACGATTTCGATTTCATAAAAAGGACGATGCTATTTGGTTAATACGCATAGATAAGCACTGGAATAGCAGCCGAGGTTGCAAGCAAATATAGTCCTTACGGTGGCTAGATATGGCGTTGGCCGATAGTACATACTGGTTTCTGACACTTACGAGAGCGTCAGAGTTCGTCAGACGAATTTTATCGCATTGTACTGAATATCCACTTACATTGACGCGATATTAAATATACCATCACGCCTGTATTCCTCGAAGGGTTAGGCAGAGGCGTACTTAATGTACACCCATAGTTCGCCGGTATGTTTAGGTCCCATGTTATAGGGGGCGAGCCTATAGCCATTAACCGGGCACAAAACCAGACTCCGAGCTGCTACTAAGAATTTCATAGAAAAACCCATTAGCACTTTACTCGACCCCAGGACTTCTAGTGTAGAAGTCGCGCTTGTGACCTAGTGGTCATTAGTCTAGTGACTAATGAGTGATAATAAATATAATTAAAATAATATTATCTTTTTGTGATTTTTTTGCATTTTCCATGCTAAGATTATTAAGTTATTTTTTAGTAAAGGAAAAAATTCAATCGCGGACAGGATTCGAACCTGCGTCTTCTGGTTTGATATACCAGACGCTCTGACCTCTAAGCATCTGGTATATCAAACCAGAAGACGCAGGTTCGAATCATGTCCGCGATTGATTTTTTTCCTTTACTAAAATAATATTTTTTACTATCTACACTAATAGTATAAAGAGGAAAGATTAAGATTTGTATTTTTGTATGTAACTAATATACTTAAAAACTACTGGACCGATTTCAAAAATAATAATAATTTTGAGTAACATAGGCTATATTTTATTACGAAAAAATTAGCGATCCCGACTAAAACTTCAATAATCCACCCGTGCGAAGCCGGGACAGGCCGCTAGTTATAATATATAATTAAAGTAATCATAATTTAATTCCCGACGTTACGGTTAGGTTAGGTTCGGTTAGTTAGCTATAATCCTATAACCTTTTCATACATTAACACATCAGCTTATATGTATAGCTAAAATATGCATAAAAGACAAACTAAATATGTGCTACCTTGACATAAGAATGCATGAATAAAATCAATCTCATAATACAATCAAAATGAATCCTAGAAATAAAACAAACCAACACATTACCCGAAAAGCGAACACAAAAAAATCTGTACCACCCATTATTCTCCTTACAAACCAAGTCTCCATCAATTGCGGCGAGATCCCGGCTAATCCTCGTCCCATCAAATATTGAGGCGCGCAAAGAGAACACCCCGTGCAGACTAGTCATGCATATTTAAGACTCGGGTACACGTAAGGCTTTATAAGCCGCGGCGTAATGAGCTTGGAACTGTATGCACTTGCTTAACATTACACGATGTCGATCGTTAATTGAAAGCGTAGACAAGGTCACGTGAGGTTATGTGGGCAGTTTTTTGGAAGAAAGTAGTTTCTCTGATATGTATCTTTTTGTGATTTTTTGCATTTTCCATGCTAAGATTATAGTAATTTTAGTAAAAGAAAAATTCAATCGCGGGCAGGATTCGAACCTGTGTCTTCTGGTTGGATACACCAGACGCTCTGACCTGTAAGCCAACGCGAACCCCACCCGCCTGATTGAAATTTTCCGTTCACATTCTGAATTTACGTATGTAGGTGTATCCAACCAGAAGACGCAGGTTCGAATCCTGCCCGCGATTGAATTTTTCCTTTACTAAAATAATCAGATATATGTGTATGATGTATATATTAAATCTACAAATGTTCAAAATGATCTAAACAACTAGCAAAATCAAAATAAGTATAACTTTAAGGAATCGATTGAATGCTATTACAGGCACCCAAACCCTCATGGATTATGTAGCACCTGGGGGGGGCGGCAGGGTATTTCGGACTCGTAGTGACTAAAAAGCGTACTTGCCCTTCCCTAGTCCTATAGTCACGACTAACTTGAAATAATCTAGGCGAGGTATGTAGAGAAATATAGCAATAGTACATAAAATACAGTTCTAAACAAGGGTGGAGTCAGCGAGCGAGCTATGTGTGACACTGGAGCCGGAATCCGTGGCAGTGCAGCGGAGCGTGTAAGCCTGCGTGTCGGGTTGCGGCGCGGCCAGACGGCGCGGCGGCTTGACCGAGCACCACGTACCAGTGTAGGCACGTACACATAACATACTCACATTGATAGCAGAAAAACATCACTACATAGTATAAAACAAAGTCGCTTCCCGCTGTCTGTCCGTCCCTATGTATCCTTAGATCTATAAAACTACGTAACGGATTTTGATGCGGTTTTTTTTTACTACATAGAATGATTCACGAGGAAGGTTTTAAGTGGTTTAGCATTACGCTACGACTCTTAGGAATGGGGCAACGCGGGTGAAACCGCGGGCGGGTCGCTAGTTAATTATAAAACATCAATTATAAGGAGTATCTATGGAGTTCCTTGCCGGCTCTTCTCGGGTTAGGCTATGGTTACTTGTGTACAACCATAATTTGCAGTCAGGTTTAGGTTCCATGTAAGACGCGGCGAGCCTATTTCTAATAACCCGGCTCAAGTCAAACGCTGAGCTGTTACTGAGAATTTCATAGAGAAAACTTTCATTTCGCTTAGCAATGTGGGTCGCACATTACTAGTTAATCTTGTTAATCCTTCGTGCTATGCTAAATGCTAGGCTGTTACGAGCGGGTTCACGTCGGTAGAGCAATGGGTGGGTTTCGAACCGGCAACCACATGATCGCAAGTCCGACGCCCTAGCCATTAGGCTACCGCCGCTTCAAAGTAAGGCAAAATTGTAAGACATTCATCTTAGACAGATCATTCAAGCCATATGTATGTCCTTATTTCGTGTAGATACTGGTCGTGGAGGGCCAATTAAGGCCCTCAGGACGGTGTACCCTTGTCCTTAGTTTTAGCATAATGCTTACAAAGACCCATCTTACGTCCCGCCTGCCCCGCTTGTCCTCAAAAGTGATGTTTACTGTTAAATAGATTGATCCTGCGAATTTCTAGAATAAATTAGCATACGCTTTGGAATAGTTTAGTCTGTGTTCTAAATAACTTTTTAGACATAACATACAACTTTAATGATGTTTATTGTTGAGTGAAAGATAATATAGGTACATATACTTAACATATCATCATGCCTGTATTCCCCGAAGGGTTAGGCAGAGGCGTACTTAATGTACATACATAGTTCGCCGGTATGTTTAGTTCCTATGTTATAGGGGGCGAGCCTATAGCCATTAACCAGGCACAAATTCCGAACTGCGAGCTGCTACTGGAAATTTCATAGAAAATCCCAATAACATATTGCTCGACCTGGGAATCGAACCCAGGACCTTTAGCGTAGTAGTCGCGCTTAGGACCACTAGACTAATGAGGTCACCTGTTATCATGACATTAGTTTATGAAGAGATTCCGATTCTGAATTGAATACATTGATTATTCGGAATCGAATGTTTTATGGGTGTGAAATACTGTTAGACAAAAAGCGGCAGGTAACTGTGTGAATATATTCCCCAACACCTACAAACTCCTAACGGTATTAGGACAATAGGCTCCACGGTAACTTTACAAGAAATACGTCAACAAGAAACGGATAATTAACAACACCTCAAAACACAAATACATAACGACCCATCTCAACTTCGTTCAGGAACTGTCCTTAATAATATGAACATAATACCCTCGCAAGGAACGCGAATACCTGCGACACCATAAACAAAACTCCGTCGCAATTATACCAAAATCATTGTTCGACTGTTACAATTAAAAGTTACATAATAACACCTCTGGGAGGCAACTAAGTCTGCTCCTCACGCACGACCGGCGACTTGCAAGCAACTCGAAATTTACAAAATGGCCGATTTAAATCTGTTTTGTGGGCACGAGAGGCGAATACCAAAATTTATCTCTCCACTCCACTGGTTTGATTTGAAATTATCGTCGTTAAGGAGTTACGCACTTTCTGCGCCAACGAGTTGCGACTGCGATTTTAGATTTATATTGCAAAGTTTTAAATTACTGTCCGATAAAACTATCTGAACTTTTATTACGCCAACATTAAGTTTAGTTTCGTTTAGCAGTGCCACACCTGGTATGTAAATGTAAGTTTGTATTCTCAACCCCTAAAGGTAAGGGGTTCCTGATTAGGTGTTTTTTTCTGTTGGTGGTGGGTGTGATTTTCCTTAAGGCTGTCAGTGCTGTGCATGTTATGGTACTCGTAAATATTGTGGATTTTCCGCTGGATGCGCAGTCTCTTTGTGGAAGCACTCGCGCGTTCCTTTCCGGAGGAAGGCAGAGCTCCAGGGGTGTAACCGCCAAACTACGACGGATAATAATAGGGTGTAGGTAGAAAATATTGAAGGGATGTACATTAAGGTATATTTATCACTACGATGTCTCTTTGTTAAGTTTTTCTAATGCTCCGCTAGATTTTTTTATGCTGTCGTCTAATATAAATAAATATTTACTGATGTCCTGATTTTAAATATTAATTTCCCCAATGCTAAAAGATTATATTCTAGATGTTTTACGAGTTTTTTTGTTAGATACGTTTCATGAAAACCGGTTTTACAGCCTCAAGCAAGAGCATTAGGCTCAAATATTTCAACAGTTTCAAATACATAAAGTGCTAAAATAAAATATGGTAATTCGCAAAAAAACTAAAAAAGTCAATTTATTCTTTATTTTGTATATATGTATATTTAGATTGTACCGTGCAAGCATGTACAAATAAGTTTTACGTCATTCTGTCAGCGCTGTACCTGAGGCGCGGCCTAGGTTCAGTACACCAACATCATTCAAATCGCGTGCACTCATTATCATTCAATCAATAAATCTAATTATCAAACGTATTTTGCGTATCAATCAATCACTCAAACTATTATCATTAAAAGCTGGAAGGTCAAAAACCCTACATAGATTAACATATCAAAGTGATATCATTACAAAATACTCGTGCATTGTAGAAAATAATTGTTAGTTTTATTTTTCCTAAAAACACAATAAGTAACATGATTTCTTGATATCATGAAGTTCTGTTCACCCTACAAATTGAATCTTAACGATGAGCTATCTCTTTTCCGTTTGCGTCGAGTATTTTTGAAAGAAGTTGTCACCCTCGTTCTATAGACGCTAGCGCTGAGAAGACAGGAGTATTACTAACAAACTTTATGCGGTGAAACTGTGGCGCAACTGTTCTGACTTGTAGGAAGCCATTATGTTCAAATATCAAAGTCGTTTATTTGTGATATCATATTATATTACCGCTAAATAATAATGATTTAGTGATGATCAATACAGACATGGTCATCGTAGTCATGATCACCATTTTTTTTAACCTGTAAGATCCCACTGCTGGGCAAAGGTCTCCCCCATCTCCTTCCACCGATCTCTGTCGAGGGCAATCTCAGGCCAGTCCTTCCGGAAACAGTCTAAGTCATCCCGCCAGCGCTATATGATCACCATTATCATTAAATAAAAAAGTTTAGTCTTAGTCGTAGTTGTAGCCATAGGTATATTAGTTGTAGTATCCGTCATAGCCCGCAGTAGTAGTAGTAGTCATATACTTGTATCTGTAGTACTTGTAATCGTAACTGTAGACATAGTGGTAGTCGTAGTCATAGTAGTAAAGCCTTGTCATAATAGTATTCGTAACCGTAGTCATATAGCTGTAGTTTATGTCTGTAGTATGTATATAGCAAATACTACATACATACTACAGACAGTGGTGGTCATAGTCATAGTAGTAATCATAGTAGTAGTCGCAGCCGTACCTAGTCATCATCATCATCATCATCAACTTAATTTTTTATGAATAATACAGTAATACCGTACCATAAAGCTTGCATGATGATGATGGTGGGAGGTATTCGAAACTACTCAGTATCTTGATCAAAAGATGGTTAATCCAGATCTCCACTAGGGCACTGCGCCGCGCCCATGTTATGACTCAATAGTGGCGCAACAATCTTAAAGCTTTTATTTCCGTAATTCGCCCGCATGTCTTCAAAGCGACAGGGGAACACAATATCCTATAGAAAGTTGGTAGTATCTCATGACAAGGGGCGAATCGCCAAATTTTCAATTAACCACCAAATATAAGGTGACATCTTGGATTTGTCGCGTTCAATTAAATTGTGCTTGGAAACGGTTTCAACGCATTAATAAATGACAGTTCGTTTGTTGGTTAAATCTGAATGGAAATTAATTAAATCAACTTTTTTATACACAATAAGTATAACTTTAGAATGAACCTAACAAAAAGACATTCTTGATTTATATAATAACTTTGTGGACGAAAATTTTGACCGCAGGCAGGTTTTTTTATACAACTAAAGTGGCAAACAAGCATACGGCCCGCCTGATGGTAAGCGGTTACTATCTGGGGTATCACTCGCGCGTTGCCGACCCTGTAATAGGAATAGTTAACTATGGAACGGTCTTCCACTTGACATTAAAAAAGCTCCGAGCAATTTCTCCTTCAAGCGCAAAGTTCGCGAATACTATCTCATGTCGCTGAATTAAGTACTGTTTTGTTTCCTTTTTGACAATACTATTGTGACGAATCATACACTTCAGACTGAGTATTACAAGTATTTATTCATCCAACAGTATGTAATTATCAATAATCACTTATCACTTAATCGCTCAATAATTATTAACAATTTATACAACAACAGCACTGGCTTATAAGATATTATGTCTACTGCTCAACGCCTCGGAATAGAATGTCTCAGTCCAGGTTGATCTGTTACCAGCCGAATGTTCCCCACTCTTAAACGTAGGCAAACACTCAGCTGTGTTAGACCAATCAGAGCGAAGTACACAGTACGCATGATCAACTGATTAATTTAAATACATTAGATTATCTTTAAATTTAGCAATAGTTATAAATTGATTACACAGACAAATTGATAATATAACACCTATTTATATTTGACTAATTTGTAATAAAAAGGGCGTTTAATAACGAATAGTTCAACTACAAGCGCCATCTGTCGCTCGTGATAAGGAAACCTAAATAAATGTCTTGTCATTATTTTATAAAATCATTACATTCGGCCATCCGACAACGTGCGATCTCCTGACGCACGTTATCGTAATTCAATAACATAAGTCATACATACAGAAATATTACATGCTTAAACTGTTTGAACAAACACGAATCAAAATGCAAAATCATTACATTCGGCTATTCATTGATGTCCGACTCCTTTCTATGAAATAGTTTGTCGTTATCATTATTGCTTTCAGAAGATGGGCTACTATTACGATCTGATGAATCTTTATGGTCAGGCGAATTTATATTTATATTTACATTTTCATTATATTTATTTATATTTTATAAGGTCTAACACGATCAGCGGAAACGACGCTCTTAAATGAATCTCTACGTTTGCTAAAACCGGAATTTCAGTGATTTTATATCTGTCATTGCCCAAAACTTTTGTGATTTTATCAGATCTATGAATTTAAAAAGTTTTATTGCCTTTATTATTATAGTCAGTTCTGGTAACCTTAGTCAAATCACCTTGTTTATAGGTTCTAGGGGTGCTACCGGCATCATAATAGTGTTTTTCGCGACTTTAGTATTAGTACGACCTCATCTCTTACGCTTTGTAACATGTTTTGTATAATGTCAGCTCCAACATCGAACTTATTACTCTAACTATCTCTGAATGTCAAAGTCAAAGTTCTTTAATGCTTCATGTGTAATTTATATACATAGATCTCTAGTTTGGTAAGTATCAACATGAAACCCCGTTGGGGCACAGCATAGAATACATGGGTACTAACAAGTTAATTACATAATTATAATTTAACAAATTACAATATTAGAAAATCAAATTATAAACTTTTACTTAAAATTAAATAACCATTTAGGTAGTCAATTTACAGAAATTTAAGGTATTGTTATTATTTTGGTAAATGTTTTTTTTTTTTTGCACAAAGATTTTATTGTTATTAATTATAATTTAATTATATTTTATTTTTATCTTCAAAGAATTCTTTTAGCGTGTACATGTAATAACATTATTGTAATAGGTGTTTATTTAGTCTGTTTTTTTAAATACATCGTCATTTAGGATACCTTTTAGTTCTCGAGGTATTTTTATTGTGGTGCCAAATAAAGCCCCTATGGCAGTCTTTTTAGTAGAAGAATCAACTGAATTATTTACACCCCATTGGATTTTGCCAAGACACATTTCCCAATTGCGTTCGTCATTTTCGTCATTATGTTTTGCTAATGCGTTTAAGATGGTTTGGTTATATCTTTCAGTTTGACTTTTTGCCCTGCGACAAACTACAGCGATAGGGACATGTTTAGTGCTATGACTGTCGCAAAAGCTCGTGATCAGGTATTATTGGAGATGGTAAGCCAAAGTCATTTTTTTTTGTTTTCGTGTCTTTTACCGCTTTCACATATATATATTTTGTAAAGCAATCAACTATTGTAATAATTTAGGCATTGCCGTTTTTACTCTTTACAAACGAACCAAGATGGTTTAGGTGAATTGTATGGAATGGGACGCTAACTTTTTCTATAGGATACAATTATTCAGTATTTTGTCTGGATGCATCATCTTTATTATAAGCGTACCGAATGTACCGAATTTTATCGCCGCAGCCTTGGAAACCAAAAGACAGATTGAATTCTCTCAGTCGTTTTAGTAATGCCTAAATGTCCTATATCATCATGGTTATAACGGCATATTTTCCAGCGGGCACTACGAGGGACAACTAGGCGTATTTCATCGTCAATTCTTTATACTCTATGATTTTTAATAACATAATTTTTCCTAATATCTTTAGATTCTTCGTCAGATTCAGGCTTAAGAATTTTTAAGTATACGCGAAATGTCTGGATCTACATTTGTAGTGTTAATATCCAATTGTCAGTCTCGATACTTTAACAGAAGACTCGTCTTTAATGTCAGAAGGCAAAGAATGTTATTTCGGCTTAATGCATCGACACGTGTCATACGAATACCGGGTCTATACTCGCTTGGTTAGTATGGTTCGGAGCGTATTATGGTCTATTACAATTTGAAATTCTAATCCCAACAGATAAACACAAAACTTCAAATTTCATAAGATTGTAAATGACGCCTTTCAGGTGTCGTCTGCCTACTAAAATAAGCAACCGGCTTAAGTACCCGAAGGCTAGACTACCACTGTACTTTCTCCCACACCTAAGGAACTAACATCTGTGTGCAACTCCGTATCAAGTTTAGGATTGTATAAGGCTAGTGTTGGTCTATTACTCAAACTTTTATTTTAATGCTTGAAATTGATCTTCTACCCAAATGATACTATAGAACTAGCACAATCGGAATCGGATTCTTGTATTATATCATTTCGCAACAAGTCATCAATAAATTCTCGTACCTGTCCTCTCTCGAAGTGCGATAAGCGATAGGGTCTATGTGTCTATCTAGGTCTATCATTAAGCAAGTCTATGTTCATTTTAATAGAGTTATTACAACCTATCTCGCTCAAGTTAAATGCAAAAAAATTCACGAGACGACTGCGATAAAGCGTAGGTAAGGCTTATCCATTTGCCAACTTGAGGGACCGACTTTGATTTCAGACTTTATCAAAGGAGTCAAGTCAGTAATATCTCTCGTGATTTTGTTAGGGCATATAATTCTTTTTTTTTTTTTTACAAAAGGCATTGCTTTTGCAATTAGGGCATCGCAATGCAACGAATCTTGGGAAAAATTCTTTGGGAAAATTCAGGGTTTGATTAGCTAAATTTGATAATAAGGTGACATTTACCCATGCTTAGACGATATGTGCCTTGAGGTAAGTTATATTCTTTGCCAAGTTTATTACTATTATAACCTTCTATATAAACATTCCCAGGACAAGAAGAACCTAAATCCGAAACTTCAACTAATTCCGATTTGTTTCTGGCTAATTGAATGAAATCCGATAAGGTAAGCTTTAAGGGGCCCAAATCATTGGTTTGCTGCGAAGCTCAGGACTTTAAAATTTTATCCAATGAGTAACGCAGTCTGCATAAACCCATAATTAACCATAAGTAGGTACTTCTACATTCGATTCGATTTCATCAATCCTAAGAACGTACTATATACGGGTGTCACTACCAAAACCTTTGACTATAGGTAATCTCGACACAGTTTTCACGGGGTCAAGGCTGTTTGCATCATATTCACGCATTACATAAGTCAAAAGTCAAATCATCCATTTCAAATAAACCAATAATACAAGTACTTTTGAATTGCCAAAACTAGGTGCACGGTTCCAAATAGTGGGTCCTACTATACCCAATCTTAATAATCTATCAATCCCAACGAAAACTCGATTATTTACCAGTTTGTAAAACTTGTTATTACTGTTACTGTGTGTAGAAGTTGTAAGGACTTTACGTTCTATTTCATCGCTTGACTTTGGGTCTATTCATGAAATTAACGGTGTCGGTTTGCAATTTTCGTTCTAGCGCCCTGTCACACTTTAGACGCTTGTCAAGGGACTTGGGACATCTGGTGTAAGAGTGTTCTTTACGACGACAATTAAAACAAATAATTGGAGGTATCATTTGAAGTCGAAGGCGAGGTATGATCATGAGTTCATGACGCTTTCTATTTGTAGAAATAGGTTCTAACTAGGTATGCTGAGAACTGAGAATATGTAGCGAGTCTTTCCGGTTCATTACAATTTAAAGCTTGAGCTCCATTTCTAATGGATTTATCATAAATGCCGTGAGTTGCACAACCTACAGCCTTTTTATCACTAATATCATATCAGCTTGTATATCAGCATCAATTTATCATAAAAATATTCACGTAAACTTTTCATTTTGACACACATTATTGTAACTCGTAACATCCTAATTATATATGAAAACAATAAAGATTTGAATTTGAATTTGTACGTACCAATATTTCTTTACCTTTCCCTTTTTTTTTTGCTAGCCCGACAAGTTTTTGTCGGGCAAAATGTATGGTCTGCTTCTCGTCCCATTCATATATTACACACTTACCTTTCATAAACAACCTTCAATACTCTGAGATTTACTGGAGGGATTGAACTTCGGTATAACATTTGGTAAATGGTTGTACGACTAAACTGGCGGCTCTTCGTCTGGAGTATGCATTCATTGGTTTCATCATCATTCATTGGTATCATCAGATTCCATGGCCTCAAAACATAAAAATGTATAAGTATTGTTTCAATTTGACACTAACAAGTTAAAAACTCCTTTTTTTTACTATTATTATTAAATTCATTTTATATTACTAAAATATCTACTCGAACTGGTTAAAATTAATAGCTCCATAAATTCGAAGTTATGCATGAAAAGATCAATCAAAAATATACGTCTTCCAATAAATGTTTCCCATTTCCAATTTATAAAATTAATAGAGGGTATATACACAACTATCTGCAACGCACTTAGTCGCATAATAATTCTTTTAATTGTTCTCTTAGTATAAATCATGCTTTACTTACGCGTCTGAGGATAGTTCCGTTCCTATTGGGCACACTTGGCCCAAAACTTTTGACTCACTTGGCCAAAATAACTTTAAGCACACTTGGCTTACTATCTTTAAGCACACTTGGCTTCATAGGCGTACATAGCCTCTAGTAGCTAGAGCACACTTGGCTTCCTATTGTAGGTACACATAACTCCTATTCCTACTGGTATACTAAAACTACTTTATACTTCTTTAGTGGAATCGATTTTGGATTATGCTCTTGATTGCTACGGCCTCACATTTAAAAACCTATATAGATAAACTGGAGAATATCCAAATAAGATTTATAAAACTGCGTGTAGATAAAAAAAAAAAAAATAACTTATAGATACCCTACCATAAAACATTAATTGTGCACTCCATTACTAATTATGTACCTACCTACATGTTATTAAGACTAAAATTGATCCCACAGTCAAACTGTTTGTACAGTTTTGTGGGGCTTATATTACTTCGTAAGACCTAAAATATGTACCTCATAAAAATTAAATAAATAAAATAAAAATAATTAACCTCTAACAATCTAAGCACACGTGGCTCAATAGGCATACATAGCTTCTAACAATCTAAGCACACATGCCTCAATAGGCATGTATAGCCTCTAGTAACTCAAGCACACTTGGCTTCCTATTGTAGTCACACATAACCTCTAACAATCTAAGAACACATGGCTCAATAGGCATACATAGCCTCTAGTAACTCAAGCACACTTGGCTTCCTATTGTAGGCACACATAACCTCTAACAATCTAAGAACACATGGCTCAATAGGCATACATAGCCTCTAGTAACTCAAGCACACTTGGCTTCCTATTGTAGGCACACATAACCTCTAACAATCTAAGCACACATGGCTCAATAGGCATACATAGCCTCTAGTAACTCAAGCACACTTGGCTTCCTATTGTAGGCACACATAACCTCTAACAATCTAAGCACACATGGCTCAATAGGCATACATAGCCTCTAGTAACTCAAGCACACTTGGCTTTCTATTGTAGGCACACATAACCTCTAGACATACGTCACTCAACATTACTGTATCTGTGGATTTTCTTGTAGGCATATCCCACTTCTGAAATGTGACGAATCATACACTTCAGACTGAGTATTACAAGTATTTATTCATCCAACAGTATGTAATTATCAATAATCACTTATCACTTAATCGCTCAATAATTATTAACAATTTATACAACAACAGCACTGGCTTATAAGATATTATGTCTACTGCTCAACGCCTCGGAATAGAATGTCTCAGTCCAGGTTGATCTGTTACCAGCCGAATGTTCCCCACTCTTAAACGTAGGCAAACACTCAGCTGTGTTAGACCAATCAGAGCGAAGTACACAGTACGCATGATCAACTGATTAATTTAAATACATTAGATTATCTTTAAATTTAGCAATAGTTATAAATTGATTACACAGACAAATTGATAATATAACACCTATTTATATTTGACTAATTTGTAATAAAAAGGGCGTTTAATAACGAATAGTTCAACTACAAGCGCCATCTGTCGCTCGTGATAAGGAAACCTAAATAAATGTCTTGTCATTATTTTATAAAATCATTACACTATATTTATGTTATCTCTGGCATATATAGTTAGATTATACATATGTATGTATTGTGTATATATTTATGTTATTGTGTATTTTATAGTTTATCACTATTTACTCAGATATTTATTTTTTTGTACCTATTTTTATCTTTTCTCCCAAACCCAAAGGTTAACTGGTAGAGAATGCCATATGGCATTAAGTCCGCCTTATGTACTACTTTTGTGCATAAAAGTATAAATAAATAAATAAATAAATAGTTGGGCTGGCGGCATAGGAGACATGTTGCCTTGTATGACAGCGGTAGTAATAAAACATCACCGGTCCCCCACACTGCCAACACAACTCTTCCTCGCGGAGTGCTGGCGATCTTGCTCACCATTAGGAACACAACATAGCACGGAGCTATGTTATTTGGCTACGATTTTCTGCAAGGTGGAGGTGCTTCCCCAGTCGGAGACAGTTCCAATTGTAAGTGGAATTATTCAATTCCACTCTCAATTGCCCTACCTCTCTTATGATATTCCGTAGGACGCGTTCAAATATTTTCAAAACAATTAACAAATGTCCCTGTTATTTTAATTTTTCATATTCATAGTCATATACATATTCATAGTTTGATTAACTAAACACAACTAGGTCTGATGTTCTCATCTAGATACATTAACATCCCAGTATTTGCTCAACACCTAGTACTTACTAGTAGTAGTTAATACTAATACCTACTAGCGCTGCCGCCGCTTAGACCAACATTTTGCGCTAAATTAAGCCGCCAGGCCAATGCCTCGTATTGACACTGCGTCTAGCCCGAGTTTAGCTAGAAACTGAGATTAATATCACAAACTGTAACGTTAAGTTAGCGTCTGTATTTGTACATGTTAATGGGTGAATTTGTTGGATTTCGAGGTAGTTATGCGAAATGTGTATTTAAGGTCGAGTTACGTTTTCAACTCATAGTTGTTGTTCAAATAAAACTCCTAGTTGTCTTTCATAAAGATTGCTATTTTTCCGAAGGGTTAGGCAGAAGTGCTTTGATATAGGTAATAGTGACCAGCTTGTCGACATAAATTTATTCTTTCTATTGCCATTAATAACTGCTTTTTTGACCGGTAATCGAAATGAGGACCTCACGCCAGGGACCAAAAAGGCTAGTTTTTATCTATTACTAAACAGTTTTTTGACTCATATGCATGTTGTTGTATGCATTATGCTACAATTTTTATTTAAAGGAGTATCTATGAAGTTTCTTGCCGGTTCTTCTCCATAAGACCCACTATTTGGAACCGTGCACCTAGTTTTGACAATTTTAATAGTATCTGTAACATTGGTCTAATTGAAATAAAAGATTTGATTTGACTTTGACTTTGTAGTAAGATTCGAGTTCATCAATAATTTATTAAAATAGCTAATAAGCATGAGTGAATTGTCCGTAATATTTTAATAGATACTTTTTCGTGAGATTAGTTTTAAGTTTTTGAATGAAATAAATACTGCTCTGTGAATAGATACGAGACGTTTCTATTTAAAGGGCTAGCTTAACATTCGGGGTAATAAACCAACTGACATAAAAAACCCTTGTTACCAGGTAGGGACACTTAACGGAGCCTACTGAGCCGATCTTCCCCTTCACGCTAACAGGAATCGGTGGTAAGCAGTAAAAGTATATCTACAGCGATACTTACAAACATTCGTATAAAAAGAATAAAAAAGGGACTAGTTTATTCACAAAAGCAAATGACATTTATATGGTAAGAGGCGATCGTAAAAGTTGATATTATACAGTAGGGATGTGCGTTGTTTATCGATATGTTGATTAATAAACAAGTTAAATAAAAAACAGCTGTTTAATTATTTTTATAATTTTGTTCACTAATAATAAAACTGTTCGTTTCTATGCCTTTTAGTAGTATTAGTTAGTAGACAAGTGTTTGCTATTTTGCAAATATTAATTTTGATCTGTCTATTAAATTTCACATAAATTACGAAAAAACTTTCTCGTAATACTTTAGTAAAAATGTTCACTGAAAGTAGCGACTATTTCCAAAACTAGTACTACAGTGGGTGAAAAATTTTCCTCGCCAGCTTCAAACAGCTGCCTGTTACGTCATACCAACATAGCCTATTCAAACACACTTGCTTGACAACGTGTTACCGCCAGTCTCCGGGTGAATGCCATACATTCAGCGTTGATGCCCTATATGACAGCCTAATAGGGACCGAGAGTGAACTCGTTCGGCCGCGGCCCGTAATGAAGTAATCAGTCACATGTCCAACAAATTTTGATTTGAAACACGCTGGGAAATTTGAATTTGTGCCAATATTTGAATACATGTGCTTAGATACCTAATAGCTTCTAGCTCCAAGCTTAGAGAGCCACGTCGAACAGTTTTGGAGATTGGAAAATAATTTTAATATGTGTATGTTTTGTCAAATTTATGATTTTGATTGGTTTAATTTTTTTCATTGGATTAATTATCATCGGTCAACTCTGGATTGATATAGGCTGATTATGTTCATGATAGTGGTGGCGTAGGAATTAAATAGTGAAGGTGGATGGGAAATTATATACGATACTGAAGATTCTGATCTTCAGTATTGTATATAATTCTAGTCTAGTCTAATTAGTAGATAGCAAATAATTAGGCTAGGCGCCCCCGAACATAATTGAGGTAATATTATGATGGTGAAGACTGCTAATCACACAATCATACTTTAATTTTGTTTATATTTATTATTTATGTATATCCAACAATATCCTTAATCATTTTTATTCAATTGTCCTGACTACTTCACCGTCTGATTTAAATCCTAAATTGTTTCGTGAGGCGTGCCACTGTAAAAAGAATGCGCATATTATTATTTACCTATTAGCCATCCTTTTTAGTTTACAGGGAGGGGAACGGTCTCCGAGGATTAAACCAAGGAGTTATGAAATTCTTATCCACTAAAACCATCAAGCTCATCACATTGCGACATATGAAGAGAGCACTCTGTCCACTATTATATTGGCGACTTTATCGATAAAATTATCGATGATCGTATCGTCCCATCCCTACGTCACATATAAGGACACTAAAATTCGTGCACAAAATTCTAGTGGAATAAATAAATAGCACAATAAAGTCGGGCAGGTATTCGCGTAGAGATTATGTTAAAATAGCGATTCCCAGTATATTTAGTTTATGAACTTTTGTTTGGGATGCTGCTGAGATGGTAATGAGATGTGTGGACCTTTTTTATATTTATTTTAAAACGGTTGGGTTTATTGTTTCTTTTTGTGAATAGAGATATCTACTGAATTAAATTAGTTTCCCTTTTTTTCGAAAAGGTGAACTGGAGAATGTGATGTTAAGGTCATTACAAAATACTTTAGTTTTTATAAATTACTTGAACGGATTTGTTTGTAAAAATCGTTTTCATGTAACTTAAGCTTTTATTAACACATTCTTAATATACCATACATACATACATACACTCACGCCTTTCTCCCACAGGGGTAGGCATATGGAACCCAGAACGACTAGCGTAATAGTAACACATACGACTTCTAGAACAATGATACTCCCATACTATACTTAGACCGATCAATCAACAGCTGAACGGATTTAGATAAAATTTGGCACACAGATAGTTTATAACTTGGACTAATACTTAGCATATTTTTTATCCAGGTTGGACCTAATTCTGAAGCCCACACAGATAAAATCACTGGCAGAATCTAGTTAAAAATAAATAGTAAGATGCCTAATTCCCGCAAAAACCCAAACTCATATATATATTTAATTTGTTTTCTGTAAAATGGAGGACTTTTGACCTCAATTTTACTTTAAGAATAAATTACAAAAAACCCACCTCGAATACAGAAATAACGTTAGCGTTCTATTACAGTATTTTACCAAGCATAATTCGCTTCGTATTTACTGCAAATACGTTTGCAATCAATTGGATCGCATCGCCAAAACAAACGGGCGCCCAACAATATCGTTAGGGGATGAGCGGATGTGACGTCAGAGACAGCCGCCATGCTAATGGCTAATGCGTGTCGCCGGAAGTCCTCGCCCGGAAACTGAGCGGACATCTCGCGAAATTATCATTTAACATTTTATTGTCGTACGGTGCATGCGGCTTAATAGGCTTGTTTTGTTTGCGGAGATATATGTGCGTAGGTGTGGTCGTGTTCCCACTGGCACTACTTGCGCGACCTGATTTTGTAAAATGTATTTTTTAGCGTTTATTCTTGATGTTTGGAAAATATTATCGATTAGTTCAGGTATTATGATACTACCGTTATACAAATAATTATGTCATACTGGTTTCTGACACTTACGCGACTATTAGACATTGAAATAAAACTACTTTTTACGGATTTTATCGCGTTGTATTGATATTATTTGAGTTGAGTTGTTGGACGTCTAAATGTTAGTAATTGTAACATTAAGACGTCGAACAACTTAGTCTATCCGTGACCATGGATGCTGTAAAGGATCCGAAACGTCGGGAATCAAATAATATCAATACAACGCGATAAAATCCGTAAAAATTAGTTTTATTTCAATTATGTCAGTAGTCAATTTACTTTTTTTGACTGATGTCCATTTCTGGAAAGCAAAAGTGAAAAAAGTATTTTATAGTTGGGATTGATTATTTAAAAAAATGGCCGGTAGTGTTCGATATTCCTTATCTAGAAGATTCGACAATCACAAATAAATTGTAGCATGGATTCTCCCGTCGATACAAAAGAATAATATAATAATAATAATTTAAATTATCTACGGTCATAAATATATTACATTGACATTTCCTTAGCCGAAGACAGAAGCACTTTGTCCAAAGAAAGTCTTTTGTACACTAATTAGAAAGAAAGATATTATATATATTTATTTTGCTCGACCTGCGAAACCTGGGACAGGTTTCGCAGGTCGAGCAAAGTGTTATTGGGTTTTTCTATGAAATTCTCAGTAGCAGCTCGGAGTTTGGGATTTGTGCCCCGCTAATGACAAAAGGCTCGCCCCTCTTACACGGGACCTATGCGTACCGGTGAACTGTGAGGGTACATTCGTTCACTTCTGCTTAACCCTTCGGGGAATACCGGCGTGATGGTATGTATGAAGATTTTCGGTAAAACAGTGTTTGCGTAGTGAGCGTTCCGGAATGACTGCGTGCTGTATCCGTGGGAACAATGCCTCCATAGGAACATCGAACTCTGGACCTAAGTACCTCAGCAATCTCGCTTACAACCACTAGACCAACGAGGCAGTTAATCATTATTCAGTTGAAAGTTGTATTTTGTATTTCATTTCAAAATATTTGCTAACATAATTTTAAACTGTAAACGTGTACTCGAAAACTGATTCACAACAGTTTTATTACGAATATTTATCAAACAAATACAGAAATATCAATTCAACGCGATATCGCTCTCAAATATTTATTGGTGAAATTTTAAACAACAAAATAAGGCCGGGTGTAAACTATCGATCGCTATATGTTGTCTGATGGCTAGAATTTATAAATTATTATTCTACTATAGGTAACTTATAACTTATATTTTGATCTTTTACTCTAGAGATAGCGACATAGATTTTAATGGATAAAATAATAATTCCGTGCAATAATTTCGAGGGTAGTGAGATGAAGATTGTAGCTCAATGTCTGCGCACTTCTTGCAATTGGAGACCGATGCTATATGGAATTGTATATGTGGGTATATTATGAATAAAATAATATAATAATATAAATATATAATATGATAAAATCCGTAAAAAGTAGTTTTATTTCAATACTAGCTTTTGCTAGCGACTTCGTCCGCGTGGAATAGTTACTCTGTTCCCTAGTTCTTCGCCCGCGGTTTCACCTGCGTTGCCCCGTTCCTAAGGGTTGTAGCGTGATGTTTTATAGCTTGAAACCTTTCTCATGAATCACTCATTTTCCCAACATTTCCCTTCACTGCTCTGCTCCTATTGATCGTAGCGTGATGAAAAGTATACTATAACCTGCCCCGGAAGTATGAAGAACAATTGTACCAAGTTTCGTTGAAATCCGTCGAGTGGTTTTTGTTTCTATAACGAACATACAGACAGACAGACAGACAGACAGACAGACAGACAGACAGACAGACAGACAGAGAGACAGACAGACAGACAGACAAAAATTTTACTGATTGCATTTTTGGCGTCAGTATCGATCACTAATCACCCGCTGATAGTTATTTTGGAAATATATTTCATGTACAGAATTGACCTCTCTACAGATTTATTATAAGTATAGATTAATGGAAAAGTTTTGAAAAATGTCGTAGATTTGTAGCCGGCCTAATCCAGGGGCGTAGTCGTTATAATTTCAATATTCAGTGAGGGGCTGACTGGCATTGTAGACAATTTAATAAGATGGCGAGGTATTTGTGCTATCGAGTTCCGTTCCCTGTGTCAAGTTACTTAATTGTTTTTCACCTTTCGAATCAAATGTTTCAAGGCCTAAAGATTTTTAGGCATCTCCCTGTGAATAATATCTCATGCATTCATGATGAACAAGTTTGGGACATTGTAATTTGAATTGTTATTATCTATACTAATATTATAAAGCCGAAGAGTTTGCTTGTTTGAACGCGCCAATCTCAGGAACTATTGGTAGGAATTGAAAAATTCTTTTTGTGTAGGATAGTCCATTTATCGAGGAAGGTTATATAACATCACGATACGACCAATAGGAGCAGGGCAACGCAGGTGAAAACGCAGGCGGCTCGCTAATATTATTATAATGTCGTGATATTGTTGTGTTTCAGTTTGAAGTAGTCCCTGGGCAAACGAGACCCAGGTGACAACTGACGTCACAAAATAATGACGCGTGAGTATTGCTAGCGTCTATATACACTACGCTTGTCGCTTACCATCAGGTGGCACTTATTCATTCATGCATCTATAGCAATGATAAACTAGCTTTTTTTCGCATCCTATAAGACTTTCTGAGACAAAAGGTCCAATCTATCTCTATACCAAAATTCATCAAAATTAGTTCAGCGGCTTAGAAGTGAAACGTAACAAATAAATAGGCAGAGTAACATTCGCACTTATTATAGTGGTATAAAAGTATGGACGGTGCTTCAAAGTGTGTTAAGTACCTACTACTTTGAATCCAGACTTTCCTCTCCACTTACCTATTTCATTTTGAAAGTGTCAACAAAACAAAACATAATATAATACTGTAATAATAAAACTTCATAAATATGCCCCAAGAAATATCCACAGACTTGGCACTTCACTGAAAATAAGCCAAGATTTTTATTCAAAATAAAAGCGTGGAGGCTAACGTGTTATTCCATCGGCCAGGGTCTCGTCGGAATAAACGGGGGCTGCGCACCGCGTTCAAAACGCGCCACAAATCATATGGCGGAATTCCTCTCTTCCTGTGCTATATCTGACGATGTGGAATATGCAAGATTTCTGTACGCTTGTCTGTTTATGGTTTTGATTTAAATTTTATTCGTGGCAGTCGATGGTCGAAAATATTTTATTAACCACAGTCGTATAGACAACACACCAAAATATGCCCAGCATGCCACGGTCACGACTGGGTGACAGATTTCTATAGGAAGTTCGGAAGCTTGGTGCTGAGGGCTCGCTTTTTCTGTTATGAAATGAAGTGTCTAGTATCGAATATAAAGCTATGACACAGCTATGAATACACAAGTGGTTTATGAGCAAAGTCTTTCTTACACGAGTAACTAATATAAAAAATACTATTTTTTTATCTAGAGTACATAAACATAGCATCACGCCTGTATTCCCCGAAGGGTTAGGTAGAT
Organism: Acronicta aceris; assembly: GCA_910591435.1. Lineage (NCBI taxonomy): Eukaryota > Metazoa > Arthropoda > Insecta > Lepidoptera > Noctuidae > Acronicta > Acronicta aceris. The sequence continues at coordinate 14,013,935 of OU342774.1, read as the reverse complement.
GCGTACTAATGTATACCCACAGTTCGCTGGTATGTTTAGGTCCCATGTAATAGGGGGCGAGCCTAATGCCATTAACCGGGCACAAATCCAGGCTCCGAGCTGCTACTGAGAATTTCATAGAAAAACACAATAACACTTTGCTCGACCTTGGGATCGAACCCTGGACCTCTAGCGTAGCAGTCGCGCTTGGGAAAACTAGACTAATGAGGCAGTTATCTAGAGTAAAGTAATTAAAATTGTAATCCTAACATATAAAAATTTATTTACACGATGGTTTTCGTTACTATTCAGGTGGCAATGACCTCGCTACTATGTCGGATCAGAGTGCATCAGAGGTCTTTCGAAGTCAACCCGTGTGCGTCTGTGCAGGTAATCTAGAAATATGTGAACCGTATTATCATTATTTTCAATCGTCAATTGAGGGAACCCGCTGTAAAACCAAGGATTTCTGCAAGAACTGGTGAAATTGGTCAGCCTCCAAAGATATGAACAGACGACCCTCTAAAGGTACAACCTAGAAAATCTTGAATAATATAATATAAAAGTAAATAAAATTAACTTCATATTTTTCTTACAAGCAATACCATGGAGCATAAACTAGTGAAGCGGTTTTACCTTGCCGACGCATTCGCTTATTGCGAAATGGCTTTATGTGGTCCGCCTTAGTGCTTCCTTTTGTGTCACAGATTTGATTCCCGGCCACTCCACCTACCTATCTTTGATATAAAAATGTTAAAGTATCTACCTACTTAATTTATGTACGGTACACTGAATCTCAAGTAAAGGGGATTAAGATCTATATATCAGTACTTTTATGTGTGATGTAGGTATGGACCTTAAATGCTTTGTAGTTTTACGTCATTTTCTGAACTAAAATAATATTATTTTGTGTATGAAATGTCAAGTTAGGCTTTGTCCTAGACACAATTAAAGCCTCTTTACGTCTGTTCGTAGATTGATGGAATATAAAGTAATGAAGAAAATAGTGTATTTAGGTATGTATATTGTAGTAATTAGATAATCCCACTAGTTCTGGAAGGAGACCCGTGCTCAGCGGTGAGACTGTTAATGCTTGAATTATTTTTGGAATAAGAAGCTTCTGTCTATGTGGAGATACGTTTTCTAATATACAAATGTCAAATTTAAAGTGTATTACATTTAGAATTTATTTATTTTCGAGAAACAATAGACTTAATAATAATATAAAGCACACAAATACAAACAAAAACTAAATCACATTAAATTATCGGTCAGAAATTTTGCCCCTTTGAAACCATTAAAAAAATTATAATGTAGTAAGTAAAACTGGTAAGTAGTAAAAACTAAACTAGTAAGACTGGACGAATGAGGCTTATTTTTTTTAAAAAAAAGCTTAATGCGAAAAACCGTACTAATACTCTTGTTAACCCCTTGTGCTAAGCTAAATGCTTGTGTTACGAGTGGGTTCACGTTGATAGTGCAATGGGTGGGTTTCGAACCGGCAACCACATGATCACCAGTCAGGCGCCCTAGCCATTGGGCTACTGCCGCTTGTTCGTTGACTTGACATTTCGTGGTGAGAGCAACAGTAATGCAGGGCGATAATGTATTCCATGGGGTGGTGGTAACACCAGAGTATCTACAGGTAAATGATTTATTTATTTATTTATTTATTATTGATAAACTAAGCCTGTTTATAAAATGCTAGAAAAAATCACTTCATCATTTGAAACTTCAACGTACAATTCGAAACTAATATTAATTAATTTCTACTAATTCTTACTTATTTTTACAAATTATAATATAATTTTAGTTAATTTTTAACGTTATTATTATTAAACATTAACTAAAGTTTATTTAATATAATTATAATATATAACTACTGTGAAATGTTATCCTAAATGTTGTGCATATCTATAATTGATATAAACACTAGTCTTTGTCTCTGTATTTTGCTACTAACCAATTTATGTGTTTATATTGTTGATGTGCCTTGTGTAAATAAATAAATAAGTCTAAAAACTCAAGCAAGATTCAAAACCGATCGAAGGAATACCGATTCGAGAGATTGGCATCGGAATCCTTGCGTACAAACCATTTGAAGCGAGGTTTTTAACGACAACTTCTTCGCGGCGCGTGATCCGCATAAGGGGTGGCTGTCAACGAGCTTTGATGTAGGTAAATTGTGTTCGTATCGGCTCCGTATCGAGCCCGGACGTGAGACGGATGGGATACGGGTTAGCGATCCGGTTAGGGAAAAATATTGACAAGCTTTAGTTTTAATGTTTGTTAAAAAATCTTAGGAGTTTGTTATACGTTATGTGAAAGAAAAATTTGAGCGCGGACAGGACTCGAAATCGAATCTTTTTAGGGGTTGGCTTTCAGTCTAACTTGATGCAGTTGAGTATCAGTAATTTACACGAAGAGATTCCCCGAATGGTTAGGCAGGGGTATATCTACCTTTTTTATTTGTACAATGCGAAAGTTCACATGTTTAAGTAGAAGCAGTGACAGCCGGTGGTATGACCGTTGGACTGTCAACTCAAAGGTCTCGAGTTCGAATATTCTCCAAGGCACGCACCTCTGACTTTTCGAAGTCATGTGCGTATTGAATAGTTAATTATCACGCGCTTAAACGGTGAAGGAAAATAAGTCCATTGTGATAGCGGGCAAGCCTATTGACATTAACTTAGCACAAACTTAAACTCCGAGCTGCTACTGAGAATTGCAAGGAAAATCTGCCCAATCTGGGAATGGAACCTAGAATCTCCAGCATAGCAGTCGCGCTGAGGGTCACTAGACAAATAAGGCAGACCGAAGAAATTACCATAATATCCTAAAGACATAAATCTCTGTCCACGGCAAACGCATCGATTGATAAGCATTATTACGTAGTCATGTCGCGCTCCATCGTAGATCGCAGTATCGTTTAACATCAGGCAAACTGGCGGTCAAGCGTAAGCCTATCACGAATAAAAAAAAAATGAATCCCTCTACAAATTCTCCATCTACTCTCAACACGTATCTTTTAACCACATAACATATGTCTATATACCTCGAAGGGTTACGTAGAGGCGTACTGATGTACACCTACAGTTCGCTGGTACGTTTAGGTCCCATGAAGTAATAGGAGGCGAGCCTATAGCTATCCACAAATCCTAAACTCCGAGCTGCTATTGAGAATTTCATAGAAAAAGATCGATTTCATAGAGTCGCGCTTGGGAATTGGGTCGCGCGTATCTTTTAAAGCTTGAACTATATTGGTAACCAGTACGGACAGGTAACAGGTGTAGGCCGCTGGGGATAGCGCGGGGTCCGCTGCTATGCCACTCGGTAGCGGTGGAGTCCCCCGGAGACAGGACGTGCTTCTCAACCGAGAGACTGAGTTACGTAACTGGGTGACGTAATCAGGTTATTGAGGGATATCATGTAATACCACCACCTTTACAATCGCTTTTTTACTAGTTGTTCTGGAGAGTTTCTGCACAGATTAGAGTATGGATAGTTAACGGCCAGTTCCAATAACAAAGCAGTAAGTAGATTTGCTTACTATAGTTAGGATTTTGATAAAGTCCTTAAGAGGCCGGCGGACCGAACTTCTCTTACAAACGTAATACCAAAATAAATCGTAATTCAAACACAATTTAATCAAATGTGTAATTATTCGGATTCCGATACCGTTAATCTAGGTTCCTACGCTACCATTTTTTCCAAAATACTTCACTGGGAATAAATGTAAGCGAACGCAATTTTTGATAAAATTACCAAGTTTTGAACGATTTTCCAATCTTTTATGTCCAGTGAAGTAGTAGTATACGAAATAGTATCGTAGGAACCTAGATTAACGGTAAATAATCAAATCTGAATAATAATATGATTCGATAAAACATTGTATGGATTACGATTTATTTCGGTATTACGTTTTTGTGGGCAATTCAAGCTCCGCCGGACCCTTAAAAGCAATGTGGGTCGCACATTACTAGTAGGTATTCTTGTTAACCCCTCGTGCTAAGCTAAATGCTTGTGTTTCGTCGGTAGTGCAATGGGTGGGTTTCGAACCGGCAACCACATGATCTCAAGTCACTAGCCATTAGGCTACCGCCTCTTCAAAATATATCTCTAGTAGGAAAATCTAGCTATTCACAAAGCTATCCAAAGATTTGTTATTGGAACTGGCCATAATTGGGTTAGCTTGGATTTAAACCATGCAACTAGGCTCGATATAACATTTTATAAATGCTTGTTTAAAGCTTATATTTTGAAATTAAAATACATATTTGAACCTGGCCGTGAATTGTTTTTGTGAAGACAACATTTAAAAAATAAGAAATAGGTTTTTAAAAATACCATCACGCCTGTATTTCCCGAATGGTTAGCAGAAGGCAGGGGTGTACTACCCACAGTTCGTAGGTATGTTAAGGTCTATCTCATATGTCAATCTAATTGATCTTTTTAACCTTTAAAACGTGAACGTAAAAAATAAAGGTTTAAGGCTCCATAATATTATAGAATTCAATTCACTCTTTAGTGAAATTGATGTAATTTTATGGTGCTACTAATTACTATTATATAATGCTGGTTTGTGACATTACGCGAATATTAGACAAAGAAATAAAACTACTTTTTACGGATTTTATCGCGTTATATTAATATTATTTGATTCCCGACGTTTCGGATCCTTTACAGCCTCTTAGAAGATTTATAAGGATCCGAAAGCTCGGGAATAAAATAATATTAATATAACGCGATAGATAATGTAAAAAGTAGTTTTATTACAATATAATTTCAAATGAAAAAGTTGAATAACTGATTATAGAATATTAGTTAGCATAATATAACAACTTATATTAATCACTGCAATTATTATCAATTTTTTTTTAAAGCTGCCTTAAGCGATTTAATTATACGATCAAGAGGTCACAGGGTCGCAGGGTCAATGGGTACGACGTCAGCAGTCCGGTAATTATGCGTAATGAGGCTATCCGGCACATTCACCCGGGTAATACGGTATTCCGGGCAAATCACCCGGGTTTTATTGGGAACATCCGCGTGCAAGAGAGGTTTTATCTGCTTTTTTAAAAAGATGGTATGTTTGAGAAATGTTCAGGCCATTTGCGAAGATTAGGCCACCATGATAACCATTATGCTTATATTCCCCGGAGGGTTAGACAGAGGGGTACTAATGTACCAGTTCATCAGCATGATTAGGTGCCAAGGAATAGACGGCAAGCCTATTGCTCTTTTTCCAAAAAATCGCCATTTTAATTACAAAATGCCCATAAGAAAACCCTCGATCCCTCGATATCACTACTCGATCTGAGAATCGACGACACAAGGTATCGAGCGTAGCTGTCGATTTTAAATCGTGCGCTCTCAAAAATTACAGGAAAATGTCAGCAAAATTATTACACCTTCTAAATATTAAAACCTGTCTGCGTAAGTATAGACAACCTACCTACATTATCGATTACGTCTTAGTATCTCAATGATATTATGATGATGATTATGGCAAACGAGCAGACGGATCACCTGTTGGCAAGCGATTACCGCCGCCCAAGGACACCCGCAATACCAGAGTAGTCACAAGTGCGTTGCCGGCCTTTTAAAAAGGCATTTGGACCTTCGGTATCTTCACCAACCTAACATGTTATATGATAGAATGTTACTTAAAAAAATTAAAAACTGGTAACCATTTTTTCCGCTAGTAAAGATATCGTATACACTTAAAGAGACTTGCGTAGCACTGCTACGTGGCTACGCAGCGTAACAAGCGCTACGGTTGTAGCCGTAGCAGTCTTGCATTATGATAAATATTATTTTTAAATATTGATAAAGAAACATCTGTATATTTCTACTCTTGCTGTTACGTCTATCATTAGCATTATGACAAAAAATATTTTTCTATATTTTTTTATTCGTGATAGGCTTACGCTTGGCCGCCAGTTCGCCTGATCTTAAGTTATACTGCGATCAACGATGGAGCGCGCTTACCTAGAAGAAACGGATTCACTCGTGATTTAAAGACACTCAGATTATATCTATCAGGGAAGACCCACTCGGGAAGCGCATTCTACATTTCAGCCCACGATAAAAGTTGTTCTGCATAAAATAAGTGTTTTATCTACATATATAACATTATTAATAATATAACATTAATATAACATTATATAACATTAACAACATTACCTTTAATTAACATTATAAAATTAATATAACATTATAAATACGAATGTAACTTTCTCCGTTTATTTGTTATGTTTTCACACCAAAACTGCTGAACAGATTATGACAAAATTTGGCAAGGAGATAGATTGCATCCTGTCGTAGGACATAGGATACTTTTCGTCTGAAAAATTCTTTGTAGAAACCGCGGGAAATTGCTAGTATTATTAAACATATACATAAAACATGCTTGTTTCATATGCGTACTGAAAGAAAACAATTTTTCATCTTATAACAACACGTATTTTATATTGGTTCATACATTCTTTTATAGCAAAACACACTCACTTCTTCCTGTAAGGCTACTGAAGCTGAAATATGAAATAAACAAAAAATATTTTTATTTACGGAATCGATCCTAATACAACACACGCATCCGTCTACGGGAAATGTATCTTTTAAACCTCCGCATTACGTCACTATTTACCTTCCATATGCATGTGTTGAAATCGCCTACTCATTATACATTACGCGTTATCTAGCACTATCTGCGAGAATATTTAACACAAAATCATTAATGTATGCTACAATCAGTAATATTGTTGTAAGATTATGAAATATATTTTGTAGATGTACTCGCCGTGATTTTTACCACCGTATTTATTTACATGGGTAAGTAAATTACCTCTATTGGGGTAAAAGAGCCGGTGAATGAAGCTCGTACAAATATACTATGCAAGTCTGCTCGATCGATGAGTGTAAGCAGATATTTATGGCTGCGCCTGTACAATGTGCTGAGGCCTTATAACCCACTAGCTTTTAGCTCCGGCTTTGTGCGAATAGTGGTTTTGTATTGTTAAATATAGTATACTAGCTTTACACTGCGGTGTAACTCTCTATATAATATAATACACGCTTGTTTCCCATTAAGGGAAGCAGAGACTAAATGATATAAATGATATTTATTTCTGTAAATAGATCTATTAAGGACACTTTTACAAGTTTTTTTTTAAACTAGATGACACCGGAATTTCCTAACTGACGACCTCTGAGAAGAAACACCGAAACAATCAGATATAGATTTTCGATTCCGATTTTTTTGGTACGATCCTGGCACACCTTTTTCGCTTCACGTAGATCTTAATTTTCCTAATCCCATGAGTTTTTATTACTTTTTAGAAACACACCAAACAAATATGTTTTATAGCTTTTATAGTTTCTAAGATTTTGTGATTAGTTGAGTGATATTTTGCTTTTAAATATAAATATATAACCTGTTTGCTTGATGTTTCACCCGTTATTGAATATAGTGTTTGTAGTGTAGTGTTTTTGTTTAATTGAAAACAGTAAATTTTACTGAGAAATGATAATAATTACAGTAAAAGCCACAAAAATAATTATAGATATTATAATTATTATAACAATTTTCATTTAACTATGTTTCAAAATATTAAGACCTTTATAACTAGGTACATTTTTTAAAGAGAAACTTGAATCTTTATAACAATAAGTTATTTTTTGACAATTATTTGTTGACTAATGCTATATAGCAATACGCAAATATCCCCCGATTTAAAATTCAGTTTTTACAAAAGGGGTTTAGGTTGTGCTTTCATATGTCAGTCTGTCAGACAATCAGTTTCTTCTTTTATATACGTAGATTTTATGAAGACGTTTGTATAACAAGATGTGCGTAGTTGCAGTTTTTTTTACGAGGATAGGTAAAATGATCAACAGTATGCATATATTTTATGTATAGAGTATAAAGAAGGACATTTTTTATTACTATTTTATTGTATTTGGCTGCTTTGTCGGTGCACTTTCTCGAAAAACAGAACGTTTTAATAAATTCTGAATATATTAATTCGTATTATAATTTTTTTGTATTAGTAATCAGACGATAAGATATTTTATCATCGCTGCTGGTAAATTGATTGTCATCTTTTTTGTGAACAATTCTTTGTACTTACTTATATCTTTTATTAATGTTTTTATTTATACTTCTATAGCTATCGATAATTTCATATAATGCATGTGTCTTTTTGATTTTTTTATATATAATCCTAAAAAATAAATTATAAATGAGTATTATTAAAATTAAACTATTATTATTAAAATTATAATTACATCTATATATATAAAAGAAAGTTGTGTTAGTTACACTATTTATAACTCTAGAACGGCTGAACTGATTTGGCTGAAAATTGGTAGGGAGGTAGCTTAAAACCAGGAGAAGGACATAGGATATTTTTTATCACGTTCCCGTGGGATAATTTAATTTTACATTTTTAGCCTTTCAAAGACATTTGATGACATTTTGTGTTGCTAGACTTTTTTAGATCTGAATTTTTTTTAATAGGTATGGCGCAACCGGTGCAAACCGAAAAAAATAGGCACCTTATATGTTGACATTCGAGTCTGTAATAGAATAACTGCATGAACCATAACATGGAAAATAGACTTGCAGTCAGAACGATACAGAGTAGAAAATCAAAATTTTCAGTCATTTTTTTCAAATCGTTACGACAGGTGATACGAAGTACACCGGGTCATCTTATATATATAAAACAAAGTCGGGTTTGTTACAACACGTATAACTCGAGAACGGGTGAACCGATTTTTATGATATTTGGTTTGTTGAATTTGTCTCCTCCCCGAATAGCAGAATAACTATTAAAACATCGAAAAAAAAACATTATGATGAAAATTTATTTTCTCATACCTACATTGTTTCGGGAACGGATTGACAGATTTGACAGAAATAAAACACGGACATGAATGAACATGTTGTCGATTTCTGTTTCGGCAAGGCCAGTAAGTAGATGGCGTTCTGTGCATTGTCCGAACTTCTCATAAGCTGCTGGTGTGATTTTGATTTTTTTTTGTGTATGTTTAATTGGGTTCCTGGATGGTTTAGATTCACAATTTGAGCCGGTAGGTGGCACCGCAATCGGGTTCTACGATTTTTTTTAATATACAGGGTAAGACATGGGAATGTGATGAATGGAAGAAAAGGACATGCTGCGCCGACGACAAATAAAGGGCAGGAAGATGATGATACAGGGCAAGACAACGTTTGCCGGGCCCGCTAGTTTTATATAAAATGAATTTCAGGATTATATATTTATTAGAATATTTGATTGATGCCTCATTAGTCTAGTGGTCCCAAGCGCGATTGCTACACTAGAGGTCCTGGGTTCGATCCCCAGGTCGAGCAAAGTGTTATTGGGTTTTTCTATGAAATTCTCAGTAGCAGCTCGGAGTCTGGATTTGTGCCCGGTTAATGGCAATAGGCTCGCCCCCTATTACATGGGACCTAAACATACCAGCGAACTGTGGGTGTACATTAGTACGCGTCTGCCTAACCCTTCGGGGAATACAGGCGTGATGGTATGTTATGTTTATTTGATTGATCGATTGACGATAAGGAAAATATTTAAACAAATATTTTTTAATAGAGGTCATATTCCCTAATTATTTCCGCTGAAGGCTATTTCTGGTACTCAAATGATGGTCAAAATATAATTCCAATCTAATTTCAATGACGTAAACAAACTCAAACACAACGCCAAATATTCACGCAATATTGTCATGTTCGTTGGTTCAATTTTCTTTACAATATATTAAATTGTTAATGTTAGACGTTAATTGGTAATTTAGAAGACTATTCGACATTTGTGATATCTTAAGGCGGGATTGGAATTATATTTTGAACGATTTTTATGTATGAGAATTATTCCTATGATTTATATCCATAGTTCGCCAGTACGTAATTTATAGGAGGCGAGCCCTTTGCCATTAAGGCACTGCTATAAGATTTTTAAAGATTTTCAGTTCAAGATTATGTCTAAATGAGTATTATTAACGACTTGAAAAAATATATATTAAACGAGAATTTTATTAGCAGAACTATTCGGGGGTGACGAGCGGCAGCCAGCAGTGTCTACTCAAGGTTGCTGGCGTTTATCATCGCCCTCACTAAACCCAAATCAAACACTAGTTTTTTTATGAAATTCTAGAGAATTTCATACAAAACCTTAATAACATTTTCGTCAATCTGGGAACTGAACCCAGGAACTGATGCTCTGCAACCGGGTTTGCTACCACTAGATCAATAAGACAGGTGGGATTCATGCCTTTTATTCACAGCATGGTTACTGCTGACTATTAACTAATTCAAATAAAAAAAAAAGCTCATAAAAATTCATAAAGCGAACGCTACAAATGGAAGTGGGAAATAATATAAATAAAATTATTTATCCCGATACGCGCGGGGTAAACACGACTTGTTATCGTTCGTTAGTCTTACATTATCGAGACGCGGACTGTAATTGGTGGCCTGAATACACCCCTACACAGTTTAGAGCGCACGATTTGTTCATCTGATCGAAACACTTAGGATAGTTTACGATACTATGAATTAAAAAAAATACTAGGCAATGGTTTTAATATTTTTAGTTTAAGATAGAGGCCAGTTGACATATTAAATTTTTCTATTCAAAATCTGTCAAAAGTCGTTTTTATTCCTCAGATAAAGTTATCTCACGATGCAAAAATTGGCCCTCACTATAATATTTTATTTCGAACACACTGATAAAATGTGACTTCTAATGTCTGGAGTGTAAGACTTTAGTTTAGTTATTCTTTTAGGTAGTTTAGACTTTTTATCCCTTTTTACTATCGGATGACCAGAAGCACTTTTATCATGCGTACCGCTGAAATGTGGAATGCGCTTCCCGAGTGGGTTTTCCCCGATAGATATAATCTGGGTGTCTTTAAATCACGATTGAATCGGTTTCTTCTAGGCAAGAGCGCTCCAGCGTATAGCTTAACATCAGGCGAACTGGCGGTCAAGCGTAAGCCTATCACGAATAAAAAAAGAATAAAAACCAGAAATGTATATTATTGATGTAGGAGAATGGTTTGGAAAATCATCAACCCATTATTGATTGAATTGTAACTAACACTACATATGAGTCTATGGTACATGAAATAAATGTATTAAATAAATTAAATTATTTTCTGTCTCATTAGCTTAGTGGACTGCTACACTTGAGGCCTTGGGTTCAATTTCCAGGTCGAGGAAAGTGTTATTGGGATTTTCTATGAAATTCTCAGTAGTAGCTCGGAGTTTGAAATTTGTGCCCAATACTTTAATGTCATGAACAGAGGCATCGTATCTGAGACGGGAAATGTATAAATAAATAATTATTTGCATCAAAAGTAGTATCGTAGTCGTGTCGTACACTATAAGCAATGTTATTCCACATGACTCCCTCTTTTACAGGAGCTCGTTAAGACACATTCATGTTTGCCAACGTAACGGATATTTTTGCCATCCACCACAGTTCCGCTGTTGCTCAGCAATCGTTACATTTATTTATAATAACCTTGTTTGTCGATCGGTCGATGTTTGACAGAATTGCCCTTAATTTGCCAGATTATTTAGGCGTGTTTTACATGAAGACGTAAAGTGTCGTGTGTTAGTTGACACCGAATTTTGTGGGATAAAACTTCTTACTCCTTTATCACAAAAAAACGCTCTTCCATAAATCGGGGTCTTAATGATGTTCACTTGAAATGTATTATGGTAGTTCCTTAATGTGAATGATCAGATTTAAACTTTATTTACTCATCGGTAGAGGATCTGTTTAGTTTGATGTCACAAGTTGATTATATTTGAATGCTTCAAGATATGAAAACAATGTTTTTTTTTTTTAAAAAAAGGTTATTCTTGTTAACCCCTCGTGCTAAGCTTCTTGCTTGTGTTACGAGTGAGTTCACGTTGGTAGTGCAATGGGTTTCGAACCGGCAACCACATGATCGCCAGTCCGACGCCCTAGCCATTAGGCTACCGCAGCTTCATGCATATTATATAGTTACAATATTCACTGCAATAAATCTAAACATCATAATTCAATTGGATTTGAATTATGATGTTTAGATTTTATTTCATGATTCTCTGAGTATATTTCGTTGGTGTTTGTATTTCAGAGTAGGTGTTGGTGCAGGTATTTCTTCTCTCGCGTCATGAGGATTTCCACACGCGAAAAAAGGTATTTCTTCACAAAGGTAGTCAGTTAAGAAATGGCGATGGCAGGCAGGCAATATTTTCAGCCAAATAACATAGCACGGAGCTGTTTTATTTGGCTACGATTTTCTGCAAGGTGGAGGTACATTCCTAGGCGGGCAGCTCCTATTGTGAGATTCCACTATGCCTTACCTCTCTGAAAATACCCGCTTCTAGCGCTAAATGTCTAAAACATTGCCTCGTAAAAGTTTCTTTAAATAATACAATAATGCAAGAGAGGTAGGGCATAGTAGAAACGAGTAATTCCACTCACAATTGGAGCCGCCCGACTCGGGAAGTATCTCCACCTTGCAGAAAATCGTAGCCAAATAACATAGCTCCGTCTATGTTGTGTTCCTAACTATGAGCAAGGTCGCCAGAGCTCTGCCAGGAAGCGTTATGTTAGCCGTGTGGGGGGACCGGTGGTGTTTTGTTACCGCCGCTGTCATGCATGGCAGAATGTCTCATAAGCTGCCAGCATAACTATTCCTCCTTAATTTACAGGGTTGGCGACGCGCGAGTGATACCCGCGGTGTTGCAAGCGTCCATAGGTTACGGTAACCGCTTACCATCAGCCGTATGCTTGTTTGCTACCTTGCTATGCTTTGTTATTGGTATAAAAAAACTCTTTTTACAGAAATAAATATCATTTATAATTAATACCTCTGTATTTAAAATGTGTTGCACCACCATTTAGTGGCTTAAGTGCATCTCAGTATGTAGCACACCTAATTGTAATCGCACTGATAAATTACGATTATTGTTCAGCCCGATTTTATTTTTGTAGTCCTAGTTTTATTGAACCACGATATATATTTATGTTTATGGTGTTAGTAATCGTGTGCGGGTGATTGTGCGGCATGTAAAGTGGGGGGGGGGGGGAGCGGGTGATAGTCGAGACAATTGTGGACGGATTGAGCTTGATAGTGGAGATAGGGATAGGCTAATAACCGAGGGGTAGGTCATGAGGTCATTCACTGAATGATGTGTACATATTTGTGTGTTGGCAAATTCTTTTGATTTGATTGAGAACGCTTATTAAATCTCTATTAGATAATTAAAACTCAGATATTATGTACACGTGTTTGTTATTTTGATGTAAATAAAGTGAAGCGGTATTAGAGATAGCACCGATATTGTTAAAAACATACATACCATCACACCTGTATTCCCCGAAGGGTTAGGCAGAGGCGTACTTAATGTACATTCACAGTTCGCCTGGAATGCTTAGAAAAGCGAAATCGAATGCCCAACCAGTGCGCAAACCGTGCTTTAAGCATAATTATATAAATTAAGTATCTACACATACAATATATATTTTAATATAAATATGTTAGTTAATATGTTAGGTATGTATCTATGGGTAATAAGTACCCTGAAAATAAATGATATAATTATTTATTTTCTTTTCGTGATTTTTTTTGCATTTTTCATGCTAAAATTAAAAAGTTATTTTAGTGAAGGAAAAATTCAATCGCGGGCAGGATTTGAACCTGCGTCTTCTGACCTCTAAGCCACCGCGAGTCATCTTATGACGTAAATTCAGAATGTGAAGGCATATTTCGACCAGGCGGTCCCATGTATCTAACCGGAAGAAGCAGGTTCGAATCTTGCCCGCGATTGAATTTTTCCTTCACTAAAATAGATTTATTTATTTAATATTCATTTATATACATTTAGAAAACGTACTTCTTTAAATACCTACCAATCGTCAAGTTTTTCAGTGACAAAAACGATTGACACACTTAAAAAACACTAGTGTCACTAATCTTAAGCGACACAGTTTCCGCTCAATTTCAGCGCCTACCCGACACCAACCTAGGTGGGTTTTAAACCCATTCCTTCACCACAGACCAGAATTTTCCGACCCCTGTAAGCTGAAAATTCACCTATAATATACAAAGTGGACAGATCATGTTATTCTGGCTGGCAGTATTAGGAAGGCTACTCACGTACGGGCATTCCGGTCTGATCTCACGTGCTTTCGAAATTGGCGAGTCGAACGGAAATGTTCGCGTAAGTCGAGCGTGTGTACGTTACCTAAAAATTTTATACAAATTCTTAAGGAAGATTTTATTCGTAGTGCGTTTGAGACGGCAATTTTATTATTATTGTGATTGTTTTTGGGTATTTATGGTTTTTTTTCTGGAGCACAGCTATTTAATCGAGTTGAGAATTTTTGAAAGCAGTGTTTGGAGTAAAAATTTTAACGTGGGAGAGCCATGCTTCGGCACGAATAGGCCGGCTCGACCGGAGTGATACCACGGCCTCACAGAAAACCGGCGTTAAACAACGCTTACGTTGTGTTTCGCCGAGCGAGTGAGGTTACTAGAGGCCCAATCCCCTTTTAAAAGGTCGGCAACGCACTCGTGACTCCTCTGGTGTTGCGGGTGTCCATGGGCGGCGGTTATCGCTTACCATCAGGCGATCCGTCTGCTCGTTTGGCCCCCTATCCCATAAAAAAAGGTGTTCTTTGCAAATTGCTGCAAATTATGTCAAGTTTCAAATTCAAATGTTTTTATTTCAAATAAGCTTTTACAACCGTTTTTGAAACGTTATGAATAATTCTAGTTGCACGGTTCCAAAAGGTTGATCCTATGGAGAAGATCCAGCAAGAAACTCCATGAACACTCTTTTAAAATAGATGGTGTTACAAGCTTCACTGGTACAATATTGCGATATTTATCAGGATGTGTGAACATTGAAAGTCAAAGTTAGACCAAAGTCGATAATATCAAAAAAAGGTTCTCAGCATTTGAGAACTCGATGTCAATAAAAGAAAAGAAGTGAACTAGTATGTCAACTGTTGAGACTGCCTCATTAGTCTTGTGGTCCCAAGCACGACTGCTACACTAGAGGTCCTGGGTTCGATTCTCAGATCGAGCAAAGTGTTATTGGGGTTTTCTATGAAATTCTCAGTAGCAGCTGGGAGTCTGGATTCGTGCCTGGTGAATGGCTATAGGCTCGCCCCCTATAACATGGGACCTAAACATACCGGCGAACTGTGGGTGTACATTAGGTACGCCTCTGCCTAACTCTTCGGGGAATACAGGCGTGATGGTATGTTATGTTTTATGTTATGTTATGTCAACTTTTGTAAAGAACATAATTAGTGTAGCGATGAGAATTTTTATTTATTTATCTTCGATATGATAAATAGTGCCAAATTCTGGATGGTAAAACTTTATTACAGGCAAGTTCTTCAAATCAAATACAGTAGAGATGTTATGGGTTTATTATCCGACAAAGTCACGGGCCGAAACTAGTATATCTATATGTTTCACGTCTCTACAACCTGTTTATTTAACACAACTCTCGTTTGACACAGGCGAGCCGAAAAAATAAGTCTCTTTTTAAACCACGGGTAAGCCGAGCGCGATTCACGAGCGCTTTACAGAATTTTCAGCAGCTTAGTGACGGTCCTGAATGGAATTTTAATAGTTTAAAAAAACCTAATTGAATTAAAAATGTTAAGGCCGTGGGGAACATTAACTTGCCTATGACATTATACGAGTAATCTATAATAATATTATAAAGCTGAAGAGTTTGTTTGTTTGAACGCGCTAATCTCAGGAACTACTAGTTAGAATTGAAAAATTATTTTTGTGTTGGATAGTGCATTTATCGAGGAAGGTTATAGGTTATTTAACATCACGCTACGACCAATAGGAGCGGAGCAGTGCGGGTAAAACCGCGGGCGGGTCGCTAGTTAGATATAAACTAAGTTAATTATCGGCTCCCTATTACATGGAACTTAACATACGGGTGAACTGTGGGTGTACGTTAGTACCTAACCCTTCGTGATGGTATATTTAGTTATATTCCAATGTGTTAAGCATTAGCATAGCATCAACAAAGCGGCGGTAGCCTAATGGCTAGGGCGTCGGACTGGCGATCATGTGGTTGCCGGTTCGAAACCCACCCATTGCACTACCGACGCCGACGTGAACCCACTCGTAACACAATTTAGCTTAGTACGAGGGGTTAACAAGAATACTAGTAATGTGCGACCCACATAGTTAGTAAGCTATTATTAAACAAAAAAAATGATTTTTTAAATATACTACCAAATACAATAACAAATAAGAAGTTACGTTTTGCATTTTACGGCACTTGATAGTTCAAATTATAACTAAATCATGTCGGTTGAAGTGTGTAATATTTAAACAATAGATATTGCCGACGTCATAAATTCAAAGGCTGATCTCTCTCTTAGTGGGTAAAGGCATCCGTGTAATACACTGGAGAACGCGGTTCCAATCCTGGGGTCAATATTTTCTGTCACAAGAATTTATTATTTCCACGAAAAATTTTCATTTTTTTTTGTGAGCAGAAAATCCTCATGAATCATCTGGTAAGGTGGCAGGGTATGTAGGCACCACCTTTGCCTTCCTTTTTCCCTATAGTTACGGTCAAGGGATTTGAAACATTCCCCACGACCGTAGCAGGCTGTGGGTCACAAGAGCCTGTTCAAAGGTTGCTTGCTTCTCATCCTGCTCGAAGGCACACGTATTAAAGATTTGGCTACTGGAGCCATTGTCTGGTCGGCGGCCATCTCCCAAAGTCAGCCACAAGTTTACTGTGATATTATAAAAATACCATCACGCCTGTAATTCCCGAAAGGATAGGCAGAGACGTATAATGGGGAGGCCTACGTCCAGCAGTGGACTGTTACAGACTGATGATAATGATGTAGTAATGAACACCCACAGGAGGTCCCATGTAATAAGGGGCAAGCCTATTACCATTAACCGGGCACAAATTCCAAACTTCGAGCTGCTACAGAGAATCTCCCTAGAAAAATTTAAAATCAACTTTGCTCGACCTGGGAATCGAACCCAGGATCTCTAGCATAGCAGTCGCGCTGAGGACCACTACGATAACGAGGCGGTTAGAGGCAATATAAAAATAACAGGTACATTTAAACATTAAGTTCTTTCCAAAATCGTATTTTATCTTGTAGATCAGATGTGCTTCGTAGCCTGGCTCTTGTCCCGGTTCCGGCTTCCTGCCTCTCAGGTAACAATAAAATGTACAAATTATTTCTCCATTCACGTCCTTAGTTTAGTATTTTAAATGCATATTTATTTGTTTCCGTACGGAACCGGTAGTTTGTGTAACGGATGTTACTTACATAAGTAAACTCGGATAACTGTTTTGTGATTTACATTATTAGCTTACTATTTTTATATTACTGTATATTTATATTCTCCAAAGCATTTGGCAGAGGGGTTTACCCACAGTTCGCCAGTAGGTCCCATGTAATAGAGGGCGAGCTTATTGATATGACCCGGACACAAATCCAAACTCTGGAGCTGATATAGAGAATTTAAAAAAAAACCTAAATCTCTTTGCTCGACCTAGGAATCAACCCAGGACCTGTGTAGCAGTTGTACTTACGGTTACTAGGCTCAATAGCCTACAACCTCAATAGGTTGTAGTTATTTTAGACTTGCAGCAGTCACTCTCAAGATTGATGATCATTTATAATTCAACTCCCAATTTTTCGGCTTACACTCAGCTGCATTTTATTATAGTAATCACTACAGAGTATAAAAAAGGCCCCGTCGCTGTCTGTCCGTCCCTATGTATGCTTAAATCTTAAAACTACGCAACGGATTTTGAAGCGGTTTTTTTTAATAGATAGAGTGATTCAAGAGGAAGGTTTTAAGCTATTTAACATTACGCTACAACTTTTAGGAATGGGGTAACGCGGGTGAAACCGCGGGCGGGTCGCTAGTAACCTATAATTTCCTAATAAACATGTTGCACATGGGAAAAAGTGTAGATACAAGTAGAAATATAATCCAAAAATAAATAATTATTGTTCAATCTCGTTTGAAAATACATAAAATACCATCACGCCTGGATTCCCCTCAGGGTTAGGCAGAGGTTAGCTATAGTTTTGTGTTTCACAGTATTAGAAAGTAAAATCAACCATTCAGTGCACTTAATTCTAGCAACAACTCAGCTTCAAAAACATCTCTATTTCCAAAGCTTAAATAAACTGCGGATTTATATGCTAACTTCCGCTCACCCATCTCAATCAACAAACAAGCGGAAACGGCTTTCCCCGAAAACGCCCTGAAAAATCGTTGAACGCATATTTTTTTAAAAAAGTGGTGCTCTAAACTAGACAGAGTGGGTATGCTTTATGAAATATCGCAGTTTTCAGCTTATACAGTCGTTCGATATTTTCAGCGGCTAGTTTCAGCCGGGCATTTATCTGGGATGTATAGGGGATGGGGGTAGATAGGCATTTTTATATCCCCCGTGAGTTATGATCATCCTGGCCGCTAGCGAGCTATTTATAATGAATTTTGGGACGATAAACTGTAGTGGATTTTTGTTAGGTTGGTTTTGGTCGTCTAACAAATCTTTGCGACTGTGTATGTTGAGCTACATTAATATATCATCACGCTTGTATTCCCCGAAGGGTTAGGCAGAGGCGTAATAATGTATACCCACAGTTTTCCCTTGTATGTATAGGTCCCATGTAATAGTGGGCGAGCCTATTGCCTTTACCCGGGCACAAATCCTTACCGAGCTGCTACTGAAAATTTCATAGAAAAACCATTAACAGTTTGCTCGACCTAGGATGAAACCTAGGACCTCTGCGGTTACGGTCACTACGCTATTATAATTGTGTCTGTGTATCGGGGATCGATTCCCACCCGAGGCAAATATTTGTGTATTCAATGGATTTTATTCAGAGTCTGGTTGTGAAGTCGACGCGATACAGGGGTAGTTTAACGTTACCTTATTATTTGTAATATATATCCTCGAAATAATTTGTCGTTGCTTGTCATATGCCCAAACTATGACAGGACACGAGATAATGCGTCAACAAAATTATGTCGCAGCATGCATACTTGCCTTCCTGATAGGCTTGTATGAGTATTAATATCTGTAGGTTCTCTGACGAGAAACAAATGAATGACAAAAGTAAAATTAATTACACCAAAAACACAATAATATAAAATTAAAATCAATACGGCTATTAACCCAAATTAAAACCGTATCCACGTTTAATTAATTCATTTAACAGGCAAACAGAGCAAAAAATAATTTTACAGTATATTACTCCCAATATCTGGTGTACAATCGAACCAATAATTTCACTTTGGGACAAAACACACAACAAAACGATGTATTTAACGGCTGCAACTGCGGGGATGACTGTACCCGCGTAATTAAATTTGAAAATCATCGGAAACGTATTAATTGTCAAGTTGGGGCCACTAAAACAACGAAACCTATACGGAGAGAGATTTGTTGCACTATACTAGCTATTGGATTTGCAAGTCTCAGAGTTCAAATTCTCTCTTCTCTTTCTCATAAACCTTTTATGACAAAAAAGAGAAAAAAAAGAAACACTGCAACGTATACCCATGGCCCAAGACCTAGTAAATGATAATAATAATAATTCATTCTTTCGTAACTCGTTTTAAACCGACTTCAAATTAAAAAAAGGAGGTTCTATGTTTATCTGTGTGTACTCTTTTATACCCAAATTACCGCGATTACTCCAAAATTTAGATACTTTTTTAAATGTGATCAAACCAGTATAGGCCTTAGTATGTTTGGCACCCAGGGACGGTGTTGGGTCGGACAGGATTTTAGTAACAGATTATATATTTTTATTCCGCGGTTCTCGTGGCCCTCGTATCCCAGTGACTCTCATTAAGCCAATGAGCTCACTCTGATGTGACGACCAGATAAATTGGCTCTTAGTTCACTTCCCTTTTACTTTAGTAACGATGTTGCTGGAAAAACTAGAGAAGCTAGATTACTGTTTTACATTTAGAATGTAATATTCTGTAACACCTAAAGTGCGAAGCGGCGGTAGCCTAATGGCTATGGCGTCGGACTTGCGATCATGTGGTTGCCAGTTCGAAACCAACCCATTGCACTACCGACGTGAACCCACTCGTAACACAAGCATTTTAGCTTGGCACTAGGGGTTAACAAGAATACTAGTAATGTGCCACCTACATTGCTAGTAAGCTTTCTTTTTTTAAAAGTATGGAGGAAGTGAAAGAATATTTTTAAGAACAAATATTTGTTCCGTACAGGAATCAAACGTCTTTATGCTGAAGATGATCGCTCAACCGATGCGGCAATCGTGTTTGTGTATTTTAAGAATTCTGTTCAAATCCTTGCGGGGGCAACTTTTTTTTTAAATACAAAAACAGACAAGAACTATGATTTCATCAATCGTATCCATGCTTCCGTACTAATATTATAAATTCTAAAGTAACTTTGTCTGTCCGTTTGTTAAGTTTCCACGCCTTAACTACTACACCGATATGAAGATTTTTTGAAAATTTAATTAATTGCAATTGAACCTTAGAGAAGGAAATTAGCTACCATTTATCTCAAAAAGTCATCGACAGTTACAAATAATAAAGACAATAACGTTGTCATTATTAAATTTACGTATATTCTGTACGTGTCATTTACTTTTAAATCCCACGAAATACTTTAAAAGGGGATACCTAGTTTTGAATCCGCTGTGCTCGGGGCCCCTCCGTCCCGATGACTCTCATTAAGCCAATGAGCTCGCTCTGATGTGACGACCAGATAAATTGACTCTTACTTCACTTTCTACTGTTTATGGGGCATTATGGAGCTGTAATAGTGAACTTTGTTTGGTGTGTGTTAGAGCCAAATCGAAGCTAAAACTACGAAACGTAGACGTAGCGGTGGTAATCGTAATAAACTTAATGTAAGGTTATGAATAATTATGATAGATGCCAAACTGACATAAGACAATTTTTTTAAGGGTCGGAAAAATTACTTCATTTTTTCGTTTAACACGTATAACCGTACAAATGACGTCATTTTGACACATGCGTCTATTTAGAAAATAAAGAACTTCAAAGTCAAAAATAAATATGAAAATGTTTGAATATCGGGAAAATAAAAAATATGGGTATCCTATTTTTAGATCTAGTTTCAAATACAATTATAATTTGAGGGGGTTAAAAAAATGCCTCATTAGTCTAGTTGTCCCAAGCGCGACTGCTACGCTAGAGGTCCTGTGTTCGATTTCCAGGTCGAGAAAAGGATTGTTGGGTTTTTTTATGATATTCTCAGTAGCAGGTTGGAGTCTGGATTTGTGCCTGGTTAATGGCAATAGCTTCACCCCCTATTGCATGGTACCTAAACATACAGCCGAACTGTGGATGTGTATAAGTACACCTCTGCCTAATCCTTGAGGGAATACAGGCGTGATGGTATGTAATCATGCTTATTAAGTAGTACTGTACGCCATCTAGTATTCCGTTCCTCGTCAAAAAGTTTATACCTATAACCAAAAAGTACGTTAATTAAACATATATTGAATTACCAAATATTATCATTAATATAGGAGGCTAAACTGGTAGGTACTTACGTTCTATTGAGTTATTATCAAATAATAGCAATCAGTTCCACTAGCGCATCGTAATCATTGATCTACGAAATGATCGTGCGCTGACATTTCTATAGACCCCATTGAATTGACTTGGCAGTAGGGTAACCATAATTACCATTTTATTAAATATAATAATATAACTACAATTAACCTAATACCTAATGATTTTATTATTAGGTATTAGGTTAATAATCATTATTATTATAAACTATTTTTTTTTTCGTTAAACAGTACGTATGGTTGTCTATTCGCACACACACATCCAAACACAACGCACAGCAACTCACACAAAACAAACACGCACCCTTTTATAATTACAACACAACACAGCACCCAAAACAACATTGGCAAACCCATCATTTTGGAATACACACACATCTTACTGTAAAATTGTTAAAATATTATACTTTTTCCTTGCTTTTTTATTTTTAAACCATTTTTGTTCTTTTATTATTCTTGTAACCTATTAACAATGGGAAGTCATTGGCTCCTGTAATACAATGTACACTAACGCAGGGGCCCGGGAAAAATTCATTATACTTGTATGTGCCTGAAAAGTTACGACAATAAATAGATTTAACGGTAATAATTATTTTGCAATCAGACTATAAAATTTAAGTTTGACTGCAAAGTAATTAACTATTTAATAATAGGTATGTTACGTTTAATTACAGTTTTGTGGACACAACAACTTTTAATGGAAAATCCGAGGAATTACCGTTAAAACTTTTCTGACATTTGAATATTAGACATTGAAATAAAACTACTTTTTACTGATTTTTTCGCGTTTTATTGATATTATTTGATTCTCGACGTTTCGGATCCTTTGGATATAAAATTCTTTAATTTGTACAAGAAATTGAAAGTGGGGAATTATAAGTCAACTACGGAACTTAAACTCTGATTTTTTATGGGGGCAACGGGAAAATAAGAAAGCTTCTAATAAACTAATACGTCTTTTAAAACAACTCTAACTAAATGTTTAAGGCACATTTTATATTGTTCATCATAATTTTAGCTAATAAACTTATACATCCAAAGATTTACTTCAATTAGTCAGCTTCCAAAATTTATCGATCCTCTCAACTTTACAAGCATCCCATTTTAATACTGAACGAGTTGAAGCATTAACATTAACCAAATTACCTATAACGTAAGGCATAGTATACACGCCAGTTAGCCTTTCCCGATGGATTAATTGAATTACATCAGAGCTCGGTTTAATACGATTAAAATCTGCGAGCGTGGCGCGGATTGGATTGCGAATGGGCGTTACGTGTTCGCGCTCAACTATTTTTACAACTAGCACCAATTGGTTTGTTGTAATGAATTGTTAGTGTGCACTGGGGTAGTTACGTATAGTTCTGTTTGAAATAAAGGGTGTTGAGAAAGATTTGTATAGTATTTTTAATCATATTTTAACTAGTTTATTGAGACAAAATTAATAACGCATACAGCAGTAGTTTGGCATACCTTAGCATTTCTGTTTTAAATCTTTTGATATTGAAAGTAAGAATTCTATGCACTTTTTAGTATGACGAGTGTAGTTCGCTATGGATGCTCTTCGTCTGGGGACGGTGGGGCATGGGCAGGCAAAACAATATTTTGCCTTTACGGAATCCGTGGTCAGAGCTTTGGGACTCGGAATCGTATTTTTTCAATAACCCCTATAGGTAGTTCTGAAAAAACCTTATGAAAAAGGTTTCTTTCTTTATAATGTTCTGTTAATTTTAATAAGTAAAAAAATTATATTCAATCGACCGCCGCTGACACTGTTATTACGCGGCGTGAATATATATGCTATGTCCCCCTCACGCCAACGCGCACTATGAACCATTAGGATAATGGTGCACAAAAAGATAGGTTGTAGCTATAGTAAGCGACCTAAAATTCATAAAATGATATAATTTCAAAAACGTGTGATAGGCATTGTTTCACTTGAATTTTTAAGTTCTTAGTTAAACTTATAAATATTATAGAATTTCTTTTGGAATAAATTTTTTTTGAATAACTGAATGCAAAATGTCCTGTGTCGCACGTAATGGTAATTATGTTCCACTGCTGGCTAATATTCTCAAACCCTGGAGAGTTGAAGTTAAAAAAGTTTTGTTTGAAGGACTAGACTGCACAGCTGCCTGCTTCATGGTTACGTCTTATTACAAGTCAAAGTCAAAGTCAAAAATATTTAGTAGTCCTAGAGTCGTTTTACACGTTTCAATTAAAATGAGAAAGCATATATTGGCCTGCGCGCCTGCATTTTCCGAAGGTTTAGACAGAGGTGTACATAGACTTGTTGTAGTTTTCGAACGTCAGTTTTTTAACTTGATAGAATTTATTATTTTTATATGGCTTCCTTGAAATCTTCATTTAAAGTATCAATATGAGTTACAATTACTAATTCAAGTTGTGTTATGGATGGACATTCTTTAGCCAGTTAACAAGTTGATATAAAAACTAACTGTCTGCCTGCTTGTTTCTTTGCCCTACCTGTTCTGACTTATAAGTTTCAATCTAATGATTTAAATTAAGGCACAAATACTGGTTAGTGGTAAAAGTACCTAATGTATAATAATATAGTGGCGAGAAAACATTTTCACGAGTTTCCCGATTTGTACCTACTAGCTTCCGTTTAGCTTTTAAATAGCATCAACAAAACATACGACATACCCAAAAATAATTTGAGTTTCTTCAACGCGGCGCGAGCGTAATGGTAATTGGGAGGGTGTGGCCAGGATAACACAGTTTATGTACATACACAGCAAACACAACGTACACGAACATAGAGTAGAGAAACACAGAGTGTGAGGGGTCAATGCACGGGGGATATCGGCACCTCACGTTTAAGTTACGTACTGTAAAAAATATTAACTTACTTACTTAAATTAAAAATTCAGGCTGTTTGCCAAATAAAAGATTTTGATCCAAGGAAAATACCAAACGAGAGAACCAAATACTCACCACAGCCGTAAGAAGGGTGATTTAAATAGTAAAGTAAAAGTTTATTTCATAAATAATAAAACAATTGGTACATTATGGGCTCTGGATCCCGCACTAGGATACCCTGTGTTGCAGGATCCAGTCTCTTTCGACAGCTATAGATACATAACTATGAGTAGGTCTCTTAACTGTAACTTAATCATTACGTTAGGTAACTGAGTGTATATATGTGTGTGCATGTGAGTGTGTCTGTGTCTGTGTATGTCTAAATATATAGCGTGCGTGCGTGCGTGTGTGTGTGTGTGTGTGTGCGCGCGCGTGTGTGTGTGTGTGTGTATAACAAAATAACTCCTTCCACCTTCGCCAATTCGGTGAAACCCTCTGTCTTAATTCTACTCTATGCAATATTTCACGCACCACTAAGACATAGTGTACAATTATCACTAATTCGGTAATGCGATGTCTGTCAATCTGTGTGTCAATGTTTCTAGGTTGTGGTTACGCCGAAACGTTACATGTTATGGGCGGAGTCACATGTTAATGTTTTCGTCAAAAATACTTGGATTGACTTAGGTAAAATAACTATTCTGACTAGAAAACTCAAAACTTTAAACTTTTTATTGGTGGATATAATTTACATATACGTCTATAATTTCTTGTTTTTTTACTTATTAAAATACATTTCTTTATTGGAGAAACAGTTTTTAATTCAGCGAATCGTGTAAGGGTCTCGGGACTCAAGACCTTTATGTCTGTTACTTGACGGGTTCATGGGTCCAGTTGTTACATTGTCACGCTTAACCGCTGAACCAATTTAGGTGAATTGTGTGTACCTATAGTATTGGTATGCATCACTTGCCTGTATTCCCCAAAGGGTTAGGCAGAGGCGTACTAATATATAGTATGTTTAGGCCAAAATAATAGGTGGCGAAAGAATTTTAGTATAAAGATCTTGGAGATGGAAATAGAAATAGGAATAACTACCACTTGTCTCAAAACGTTTTCTGAGTACCGAGCGATAACACGGGCAACAGTTATTTCTGTATCCGTGCGTAGATATAGGGCTCTTCAGGAAGTTATATGGGACTTCTACCCTCAAAAACAACACAAATTTCCGTTAGTTACTTCGTCAATGCCACGTAATCTATCCATTCATAAGCTGACCTCGACAAGCACACTTTAACTTCGCTGATTGGCCAATCCAAGTGGACGTCAAATAACGAAAGACCTCTCTTAATTACTTAAACTAACAATTATTTAATCATTTAGCAATTTTTTTCAACTTAGCGTTGGTATTACAATCAAAACACATAGCTATAATGAGAATCACATTGTGATACTTGATAATTAAGTCATTTAAATTGAGTTGCCGATATAAGTATCGTCGAATTAAAATCATATTAGTAATAAAATATGTTTTTCGGTTCGTGTAACGCAGTAATTAGAATCTTACTTAGCACATGAGTAGATGTTTATTTGAAGGGAGAATTCAAGTGAGTAATTATAAGGTAGATGGTGGATATAATTAGTAGGTAGGTAGAATTTCAAGTGTGTTTATTTGTGGAGCGAAAATAAATTAGGTATAAGAAAATATATACGAGAAATTTTGAAATATATGAATAACTTCTTATGCTAGGGAAACACACCGTATGTTCGGAAGAAATAAATGAGCTCAACCCTAAGAAAATCCTGCAGTTTATAGTAGCTGCAGGATTTAATGGTGAACTCTAACTCAAGGAGTGGCGATTAACGCTGAGGCAAACGAGTTCTGGAGTGGAGACTGCGTCTAGGTAAACGTAGAGTAGGGTGCCCGCCGGCCAGGTGGATTGACGACTTGCGGAAGACAGTGACTGGATGAGGAAAGCCGAAGATCGGGCTCTGTAGCGTTCACTACGAGAGGCCTACGTCCAGCAGTAGACGAATATAAGCTGATGACGATGAAGCAAATAATAATAATAAAAATCTTATGTTTAAATTTCAAACAATCTAGACTATATTATAAATCTGAAGTTTGTTTGGTGAAACGCGCTAATTTCAGGAACTACTTCAGGTTCTAATTGAAAAATTCTTTTTGTGTTGGAATAGTCCATTCATCGAGGAAAGTTGTAAGCTATTTAACATCACGCTACGCCTCTTTAAGAACGGAGCAACGCGGGTGAAACCGCGGGCGGGTCGCTAGTATCTAATAATTACCTCATTAAACATAGAAAATTAAATCCAAACTATTGGTTGAAAGCGCGATTATTACTAGAGGTCCTGGGTTGGATTTGAATGAATCAATTCGAACTCGAAACCTTTATGACTTCCTAATCGTATCATTATTCTATTAAAATCAAGGAACAAGGAACTAAATTCAAAATTTAACGTATGGTACTTAGATGACGAGACCCTAGGAGGTGATGCAGACACAGTTTTGGAAGATTTTAAATTTTTAAAGCAGAAATTTAGTTCTATTGGCCTTGAACTCAATCCCACAAAATGTGAAATCTTTGTACCAGACACTCCTGACAGAAAACTGACTTTACAGAAATTTAATGCATTTGCTCCTCACATCAAAATTGTTGAAAAAAGCTGTCTTCACCTATTAGGGTCCCCAATCTTTGATGAATCCTTTCCGATTTTTATCGAAGATAAAATACAACATTTTAATGATATATCAGAAAGACTTTTCAAAATTAATACACATTCGGCTTTTACCATTATTAGATTTTGCTGTTTTGGGCCAAAATTTACTTACTTCCTTCGCTGTTCACATTTGTGGACACAACCACATCTTTTGGAAAAAGTTGATAATATTATACGAAATTTTATTTCTTCTATTTTAAATGTGGCTCTAGATGACCGAGCTTGGTTACAAGCCACGCTCCCCATTCGTTTGGGTGGCATCGGTATCCGCAAAATTTCTAGTATCAGTTTACCCGCGTTCATATCCTCAGTCCACAGTACCGAAAAATTAGCCAGAGATATCTTAGGTCCTTCTCTGGTTGATTTGGAAGTACCGTTTCTGGCTGATGCTATGAACGTTTGGAGAATGGCTTGTCCCAGTACTGATTTTCCCCTGGTCCCATCTTCCCAAAGGCTTTGGGATGGGCCGCTTTGCAGTTTGACGCGGAAAGAACTACTCAATACGTCAGTCAATACTGCAGAGCGTGCTCGTCTGATGGCTGTGGGTGAATGGGAATCATGTCTCTGGCTTCGAGCACTTCCTTCATCCAACACAGGGACTATGTTGGATGATACCACCTTTCGGCTAGCTACCTGTCTCCGTCTTGGCGCTCCGTGTGTTGCTCCGCATCGCTGTAACTGTGGCGAGGTTGTCGACAGCCTTGGATATCATGGCCTGTCGTGCTGCAGGAGTGCAGGCCGCATAGGGCGACATGCCAGCATTAACGACATTCTTCGTCGTGCTCTTGCCACCGCCGGCGTACCAGCTGTTTTAGAACCGAATGACTTGGTGCGTAACGATGGGAAGAGACCAGATGGTATGTCCCTTTTACCTTGGAAAATGGGTAGGCCTTTGGTGTGGGACGCAACCTGTGTTGACACCCTTGCTCCATCCCATCTTCCAAGCTCAGCTGGCTGCGCTGGCGCTGCTGCTGCTGCTGCAGAGACTCTCAAACGGCGCAAGTATAGTAACCTGTCGGGTTACTATATTTTTGAGCCGTTTGGGGTCGAAACGCTCGGGTCGTGGGGTCCGAGTGCTCGTCTCCTTTTCAAGGAAATTTCAAGGAGACTGGTCGACACTTCACGTGACCAGAGGGCTGGCTTGTTCCTAGGACAGCGCATAAGCATTGCCATTCAGCGTGGCAATGCTGCCAGTCTTCTGGGCACCTTCCCGGACGACAGCGATACCGAGGAATACTTTGACGCTTAGTCACGCCTGTCTTTTAGATTTATATATATAGCTTTTTTTTACGTTCATGTATTTTATGTAAATAGTGTATATAGTAAAATAATTTAATTTAATTCAGATAATAAATAGCTCATTAAAATTAGCTTTATAAATTCATTAAAAAAAAATAGATTAAATATATCTTGCTTTGACATTATTTAATCTGTGTTTAAACGATGAATGAGTCAACCTGGTAGACTAAACTATTGTTAAGAGGATTGCATTGTTTTTTTATACCACTAAGGCAGCAAACAAGCATACGGCCCGCCTGATGGTAAGCGGATACCGTAGCCTATGGACGCTTGCAACACTAGGGGTTGCCGCTCGCGCGTTGCCGACCCTGTAAATCAAGGAGGAATAGTTGGGCTGGCAGCATAGGAGACAATGCTTATCCTATCTGTCAACACAACGCTTCCTCGCGGAGCTCTGGCGACCTGGCTCAACGTTAGGAACACACCATAACACGGAGCTATGTTATTTAGTTACAATTTTTTGCAAGCTGGATGTACTTCCCCGCTCGGGTAGCTCCAATTGTCAGTGGAATTATTCGATTCCATTATGCCCTACCTCTCTTAAAATCTTAAAGGTAATTAATTAATATCCTAAAGTTGTGTGGATTTTGTTACCGTGCGTCAAGCCAGCGGAAGGCTTTAGTCAGCCAATACCTATTATTTCAGCGTATGAGACTTTGAACTGAATATCCTGGGGGGCGAATTGTGTCAACAGTAGGGTAATAATAGGGGAATTATAGAAACAATCTTAAGAATTTGCTTAAGTGCACACATCCTGCTCATTAGTCTCCTCTCATTAACCTACACTATCAATATAATGACGCACTATAAATCACTCGACACCACACTATAGATTGATTTACTGTCCACCGCCGGTCGTTAATCAATCGAGCTCCCTAATTATTGAAGGAAGCACGCATTGTAGCAAAGATGAAACTGAAATAATTGATCGTGATATGTGAAGTTTTAGATTATATTTTGTAGATAACATGGTTGTGTTTAGATTGACTGCAAATATTGTTCATACTGTTCATAGAATATATTTATTGCATACCAAAATCGTGTTGTCAATACCAACAGCAATTTATACGTGGGAGAGTCATGCTTCGGCACGAATGGGCCGGCTCGACCGGAGTGATACCACGGCCTTACAGAAAACCGGCGTCAAACAACGCTTACGTTGTGTTTCGAAGAGTGAGTGAGGTTACCGGAGGCCCAATCCCCTTTTAAAAGGCTGGCAACGCACTTGTAACTCCTCTGGTGTTGCGGGTGTCTATGGGCGGCGGTAATTGCTTACCATCAGGTGATCTGTCTGCTGGTTTGCCCCCCTATCCCATAAAAAAACAACATATAAAACTTAAGCGAGAAGATATAAAGTTTTATATAATTATGTATATATTCTAAACTTATAATATCGTTTGTCCTGACTGACTGACCTATCAACACACAGCCAAAACTAATAAGTCTAGAAAGCTGAAATTTAGAACAAAGCTTTATTTTATAACGTAAGCATTCACTAAGAAAGGATTTTGGAAATTTCCCACGGGATTATGAAATACTGTGGCAACGCGGGTACCTAACAAGGCGCACCGCGGGACACGTCTAGTTATATTACTTATCTATATTAACCACAAAACAGATTTCGATAAAATATTGCAATGTGGACTGTACCCTCAGGACTGACAAGGCAATCGTATGTATTTTTTTATTGATTAGATCGGCAAACGATCAGACGAGCCACCTGATGGTAAGTAGTCATCGCCACCCATGGACACCTGCATCACCAGAGGAGTTGCTGATACAGTGCCGAGCTTTAAGAGTCCCTATGGACTGCAGACTGCCTGAGCCGCAGCATCCGAGAGGGATCCGGCTCTTACGCGCAAATGTCGAAACACACACCAAGGTGCTTTACGACAGACTCCGACGTAAGGGTGGTCGCTAGCCAGTCAGACCCCGAGAGGTCCTATCACCGAGCAAGTCAAATATTTTCTCGGCTATTACGAGAAAATAGTCAACATTCTTTTTGGGATGCAAGAAAAACTGCCGGCTACAGAAACATCAATTTCATGGTCATTGTACATCATGACGACCACGACCACTCTGCCAAGAGTGTGACGACAGAGAAGAGTACATGTAAGATCTTTTATGACCATCCTTTTTAATAGTGTGCTGTTTTGTAGACCCATTTAGTTTGCTACTAAAATTACTCAATCTTTAACTATCGCCATAGACAAACATTGCTTCAATAAACACAGGCTATAAATTTTAGCGACCATGGAGTATAGACATGTAGATTTCCTTAATCGCCGCCATGGCTAGTGGCGACGCGGACGCACGTTTAGGACACGATGGATTAGTAAGGATAAGATTGGAGTTTCAAAGAGTTTTAGTTAAATAGTTCTTAATAGTTTTTAATACACATTGTGTGTTTTTTTTGTGAACTACGCCTCCTGTTCTCATGTTCATCCACAGCGCGTTGGTATGTTTTTAGGTTTGAGGTTTATAGGGAGTGAGTGGAGGTGAGCTGCATCGACAAATCCAAAGTAGAAAATTTCATAGATAAAACAGCGTCCGTCGCTAACTAAACTCCTCGCAGGGTTACTAGCAGTACTTGAACAGTGAAATAAAAAAATTGTTTACAGCAATGTGGGTCGCTACTACTAGTATTCTTGTTAACCCCTAATGCTAAGCTAAATGCTTGTATTACGAGTGGTTTCACGTCGGTAGTGTAATGGGTGGGTTTCGAACCGGCAACGACATAATCAAACTCCGTACAGATCGCAAGTCGCAGTGCTGAGCATGGGTCTCCTGGAGCTCCTCTGAGAGGGGCTACACTCTTGTCTACGAAGCTAACCTAAATCTATTAGGCATGCAGGTTTAAGCGAGAATAAGCACATCATTGCGAAAAGTCTGAAGCGCGTATCTTGAATTTGAACTCGCAAACTACGACTGAGCAGGTCGTATCACTAGGCTATCACTGCAGTGATATGATGAATAATAAGGTCATATCCACACTATACGATCGCGCGACGTGCTGCAGCGTACGCGTGGAGTCTAAAGGCGGTGTATTTGCGCGTCACACGCAGCACTGTGACCCAATTAACTGATGCGCACATCTGTGTGTCGCCTACGCGTTGTTATGAATACTCCTGTAGAAAGATTTATATGAAAGCCTGCTGCGTTTGGTTAGACAAGTGTGCTTTTTGCCTTAAATTGAATATGGGTTATTTTTAACACTACGTGTTCCGGCTTGAAAGTTGATGTAGCTAGTAAAATTGCTGAGCATATATATACAGGTTAATAACTTTTTATCGCGTCAATGGTCAAAGAACTTTCGAGTAAAATGAGACTATAGCGCTAGGAGTGGCTTCGCTGCTGGACAAATCAGCAGGAGTGCCATAGATTGCTCTGGATTCCCGTAGTCACATTGAGCAAGATTAGGATCTCTCAAATCCCATATTATGCACAAAACTGGGTCAATGGGAAGTACCTTATAGGTTTTGATCTTCTTGAGAATGTCAAAATATGCGTCATGAATGGAGCATACGGCCGTATCTTTTAATTGTGTCGACTTAGAAGTTTTTTTTTTCACTAATCCAAGGATTTGCAGATCTGAGTTATACCTCGCATGTGCTCTTGCGGAGTTTAACAATAGTTTCTTGTAGATTATGTACTCGTATAACTAACATGAACGAGGAATTAAGTTATGTCAGGTTTCACTCACGATGTTTTCCTTCCCCTTGATCCTCACAATGTTTACCTTCCTCCGCTGGGGATTAAATAACAATTAATATTCTATCTTGACTGTTATATTGTATCATGCCAATATTCTGTAACCTTTAATCTAGGGTTTGGGAATTCCTACTTCGTTTACTGGTCGTAAGCGTGACAGTGGAGCGTGAGATTCTGGGCTCGATTCTCTCATTTAATTATGTCAGTATTAACTCGGAAATCGGATTACTGCCCTGAGAACGGCTATAGGATTGATATATAGATATAGATATTTTATTCCCTACAATATGGTTGAGTCGAACCACGCCGATACGCACGTCATGCTCGTGAACGGGTGCTGTCGGTCGGGGCTGGTCAGCTCTTTTTTGCTGTGACAATTCCTAATTCTTTTTATATATTGAATAAATCTTATACATCAAACTGCAGAATTCTCAGCAACTAGTTGGAACAAAATTGTAAAACATAATATTGTAATCAAGTTTTTTATTTTTTAAAAGAGTGTCTATGGAGTTTCTTGCCGGCTCTTCTCCATACGACCCACTTTTTGGAACCTTGCAACTAGTTTTGACTTTTTAAAAGTACCTATTTAGTGGTCTAATTGAAATAAAACATTTTGACTTTGACTTGACTTTGATAAAGTCAAAAGTCAAAGTCAAATCTTTTATTTCAAATAAACCAATGGTACAGGTACTTTTGAATTGTCAAAACTAGGTGCACAATAGGTTATATTCAGCCTAAAACAATATACAGCGTATGTTTTAGACTCAATATCTATAATTGTATCGGAGTTATACCGCTCCGATACAATTCACTTACTCAACGTGCAATAAAAGGACACCTTTGCCTAACCCTTTGGAATGAATACAAAATGACTGTGTGTATATGAACTCCTCGAGTGTGCCTAGCGTTTTGGCTAAGATTACGAGGTCTGTCAAAAAAACGAGGAAAAAATCTACATATTTGCAGGGGTCATGGGATCAGAAATTTCATTTTTTCCACAGCCTTGAACGGAATGATTCTGTATCCTATGTACTACATACCTGAAGTTCATTTTATTTCTCTTGCCTACTTTTCAGTATATTATTGGTTTAACAGCAGAATATTTGGAAATGTGGTGGTACCATCCTCCCAGAAAAAGTCCGGAACCTACCTTTAAACCAGTTTCACGCGTAATTTAACGATTCTTATAAATAGCTGTTATCATAAAAATCAATGCACGCACAGTTTTTAATATCTTTAAATAATGGCTAGCATTAGCCGCAGAATTGAGTTTGTAAACATTAAATTTAATCTATATCGGTCGATCAGTTTCCGAGGTTCGCTCACACGTACGCACATTTAGATCAGCTACGAGATATCTGAAGATACACAGTAATACACAGAAGGTTAAATAATAGGAAAATAATTATTAACTGTAACAATGGTTAAGTAGTTACAAGCGGGGTGGGTTTGAGGGAGGTCCTAGGTTCAGTTCCCAGGACTAGCATTGTGTTATTGGGCATTTCTATGCAATGCTCAGTAAAACTTCGGCATTTATGGCAATGGGCTCAGTACACCTTGGCTTATATCTCGTGAAAATATATAGGTGACATGATGTTACATAATATTATTATTATATGTTTGATCAAATTAATACTGCCGCAATTGTTATTATTAACACAGTGATAATTGGATTCTCGGTTCAGATTTTTTCACTTTGAAATATTGCCTTGTTTGTAGGATCTGAAAACGTTCGTAAGTAGATGTATGCCTAACCTACGCCTAATCGTGCTGGTACCCCTTCAGAAAATATGAAATTGAATTGATAACTTAGATGTATTCAGAAAATACTTTTGCAGGGTGAAGCTTTTGTATATTTATCTGTATTGCGACACAGGCGATTAGCAGTGTGCTCGACCTCGTTACATGAAAGAAGCTATTCATTGGGACACATTAAAATTACAATTTATAGACGTACTAGTGTTTACCATGTGTCTGCTGATTGGTCGAATGCTTGATCTTGAAAAGGAATAAAAACGACATTGCCCAGCATTGTGACATAAATTAAGCTAACATGTATTATAAACTTTGAGATTATTTCGCAAAAGATAGCCACTGTTACCAATATTGTGCAATTAAATAAATAAAATAAAAAGATTTTATTGCCACACAAAAACAACACGTCCAATCCGGCCATACACACAACCTTAATATTACTAATACAAATTTTATAAAGATACTAAAAAAAATGTAATGACCATTGTACATCGCGCCGCAGATGTGACAATGAGGTTGACACTCAGCATAATGCTGGATGTGACGTGAGCCACAACAGCGCTGGTTTTCAGTGACTACCTCGATGACGTAACGAACGGGAAGCCAACATGACATTTACATCTACAAATAAGTAAACTTTATTAACCTATAGAGAAAAAATAAATTAAAATAGTATTTAACTTTACTTAATAATAATATGCACAAATAATTATATAAATAATTACACTTAGCACGTATTAATTCCCTACTGTCCTTAAAATGTTGTTAGACCGTCGGAGGTGTTGTCTGCTCGGAGATTATTTTAATTTTGACTGCCTCGTTAGTCTAGTGCGACTGCTACGCTAGAGATCCTGGGTTCGATCCCCAGGTCGATCAGTGTATTGGGTTTTTCTATGAAATTTTCAGTAGCAGCTCGGAGTCTGGATTTGTGCACGGTTAATGGTAATAGGTCCGCCCCCTATTACATGGGACCTAAATATACCGGCGAACTGGGGCGTAAATTAGTACCCATGACTCTGCCTAATCTGCATAACAATGTTAAATATATAACTTTGAGATATTTCGCAAAAGATAGCCACTGTTACTAATCTTGTGAAATTCGCACTCATGGATTCCCTACTGCCCTTACAATGTCAGTAGACCGTCGGAGATCATTAATTTAAATTATAATAATTTGTTTAAATTAGATTAACAAACATAAGAAATGAAAACGCTAAGCTAATGTTTCGTTCATTGATTGTATGCATTTTTGAACGCGATTCATGCTAAAGAGACAAGGGGTTATGTGATTGTATTATAATTAAAATTGTTAAGTATAGCACTAATCATTTATTACTCCGTTACAGCTAATATAATGTCACTTATTCACACTGATATTTTATTGATTTGCAAGTCATGATTTCAAGAAAGGTCAGGTGTGTATTTTGTTTTCGAATTGGCGTCCTAAGACTTGCCACAAACACAAACATATCGCTAGGCTATCAATAGATTTTTTGATTAATTTTTTAAAAAAGCTTACTAGCAATGTGGGTCGCACATTACTAGTATTCTTGTTAACCCCTCGTGCTAAGCTAAATGCTTGTGTTACGAGTGGGTTCACGTCGGTAGTGCAATGGGTCGGTTTCGAACCGGCAACCACATGATCGCAAGTTCGACGTCCTAGCCATTAGGCTGCCGCCGCTTAAATAACAAACCAAATACAAAAGTGTCTCGTAATTTTATGGTAATATCAACTTCCGAACCAAGTTCAAACGCTATCCATAATAGCGAGTACAATTGCGTAGAATAGTTGTCCGCATCGGTTGTACGAGCATGCGATGTTCACTAGAATAGTTACACAACTTCTAGGCTAGTTCCTGAATACACTGGCGGACGTGAAAACTGCACGGTAAGGATTTAGTTGTAAACATAGAGTTTTCAGCTGGGTTTGTTATTTTGACCAGCATTTTATGGTTATTTTCTTAAATTTCAATCGTGCAGCGGTGCTGGCCAGTGGCAGCCATCCGTTGTGGGTTTGAAAGAAAAGTTTTTACACTAACCATGATAAAAACATTATGAAGTTAACTTTCTCAAAAATCTAGTGATCTTAAGCGACTGCTATACTTGAGGTGCTGGGTTTCCCAGGTCGAACAATGATGGGTTTTTCTATGAAATTCTCAGTAAAAGCTCGTAGTTTGGATTTGTACTCGGTCAATGGCAAAAGGCTCGCCCCCTATTACATGGGACCTAAAAATACTGGCGAACTGCGGGTGTCTATAAACCTCTGCCTAACCCTTTGCGTGATGGTATGTTAAGTTATGAAGTAAACAGGACATCGTAATTACAAAACATTAAAAAATGATAAAGAGATCTATCTACGCATACATAACCTGCATGGTTGGTTTTTTCTCTCTGGAATGGACCTGGACCGAGACTTGGGTGATTGGTGTTCAGATCAATATATAATTTGATGCGGCGAATTAAATAAAAGCGGCGGTAGCCTAATTAATGGCTAAGACTTGCGATCATGTGGTTGCCGGTTCGAAACCCACCCATTGCGCTACCAATGTGAATCCACAACGTAACACAAGCATGAGGTGTTACAGGAATACTAGTAATGTGCGACCCACAATGATAGTAAGCGATTTAAAAAAAAAATGGGTTGGTGAGTATCCACTATGAGTATCTGTTCCACTCCGAAAGACAACTTGGAATAGTAATTTTAGACTTCAGACACTAAGACTTCAGTCGTAAAAACACAAAACATACAACAGTGCGGGCCCATTTGTTTGTCCTAAATGACACATAGCAAGTAACATAAGTGGCGACTGTCGGCAGCGTGTAGCGGAACAGTTTCTTAACTATTCCCCATTCGGACTGCTGCGGACTTCATTGTGTTAACTCCGGGGATTCGGATGAGATGATTTCTCTTGGGGGACTTCCCCAACCACTTGCAAAATGTTACGAAATTTTGGTAAATTCAATTTTTTGAGTATGTAGCTAAAGAGCGCACTGGAATTCGTCATTTGTGGCGTTTTTCGGACCCAATTTTGAAATTCATTTGTGTTAGTACGTACTTACGTGCAGTTGGCCTAGCTCTTGTGATCGCAATGCCCGGCTGTTGAATGTGAGGTTCTGAGTTCGATTTGCAGGTCAGGCAGTGTTATTCGATTCTTCTGTTAGTAAGTTCTTAGAGCTTTTGTAAACTTAAAACCCGATTCCAGCACTGCCTAGGTACACTTAAACACAAAAAATCCAGTCTTTTAGGAGTTCAGTGAATATTCACGTATAAAAGAATTATTTACATTGGGGTTCTCAAATTTATGAATTATACGAATATACCTACAGGAGCTAAGATCTAATTACTTATTAATATCAGTGAAGGTCTTCAATAAATCGTGGTCGGCCATTAAGGCACAATGTCGCACGTAAATGAACATTTTCGTCGACTGGGCTAGGCAAACAATAATGGGCAATTTCGAATAATGACCGCTGTATGTAAGGTACACCTGCTGGTGAATTTGGTTAGAGATATATTTATTATTTTGAACTAATTCATTAACAAAAATATCATACCTACTTTCCTCAAAAGGCCATTCAGACATTACCCTACATCGTGCCACTCACTTATAAGTGTTTTTACATGTCTGGACTTTAAACGAGACCATGATTTTCTGAGTTTGTTTCGGTATTTCTTCTCAGAGGTCGTGAGTTAGGAAATGCCGAAGCCATCTAGCTATAAAAAAATTCTAACTATTGACATGTAAAAGTATCTCTAAAGATCTACTTGCAGAATAAATATCATTTCATTTCATCATTTCATCATTTCATCATTTCATCATTTCATTTCATCATTTCATTTCATCATTTCATTTCATCATTTCATTTCATCATTTCATTTCATCATTTCATTTCATCATTTCATTTCATCATTTCATTTCATCATTTCATTTCATCATTTCATTTCATCATTTCATTTCATCATTTCATTTCATCATTTCGTTTCATTTCTGAGACTTACGGGAATATTATAGACATATTGACATAAAACTACTTTATGGATTTTATCGCGTTATATTTACATTAAGAAATTCCGATGTCTGCCCGTGATCATGGACGTTGTACTGTTTATAGAAAACAAAGTCGTGTTTGCTGGACCAATTTGTATGATCTTTGGTTTGTTGGATTTGTCTACCCCCTGAATAACAGAATACCTAACTATTAAAACAGAAAAAATCACGAAAGATAACATTATGAAGAAAAATGATTTTCTCATACATTTTGTATCGGATACAGATTGACAGATTTGACAGAAATAAAACGGACACAAATGAATATGGCGTTGTTTTCTGTGAGGATTTCTGTTACGGTAAGGCCAGTACGCGAGTACGCGTTCTGTGCATTGTCCGAACACTTCCTTTGCTGCTGGTGTGATTTTGATGTTTATTTTGTGTATTTTTAAATAGGTTCACAATTTGAGCCGGTAGGTGGCACCTCAGTCGGGCACTACGATTTTTTTTAAACAGGGCAAGACATGGGAAATGATTGGGGTGACGGCTGATAGGAATGAATGGAAGAAAACGACATGCTGCGCCAACTACAAATAAATTAGGACAAGGGCAGGAAGATGATGATACAGGGCAAGACAACGTTTGCCGGGCTCGCTTGTTAGATAATATTTTTTCAATTTAGATCCTACAAATAAAATATATAAGTTCTGTGATCAATTCTGCCAGTGTGTGTACTCACTACTGGTGTTCCTGCCGATCCCTTCAAATTACATGATCACGGTGTGTCGCAACGGCTCAGCGGTTAATAGAGCATATTGTTGCAATGTCCATGGGCCATGACTTATTGATTAACCTTAAGGTAGGTTTTCGGAATAGTTTACTTACTGTGAATAGATTTTTTATTTTATTTTATTTGGGAAGCAAACAGATATAATATAAGAAAAAATACATAAAACAAATCATACGTCCAAAACAATTTCTACATTAACACATTTTCGCCAAACCATAAACATAATAAATATTTGATGACATATGAGCGTTCGGCTCCTGCGCCACGTGTTATGGGTTCGATCCCCATACGGAGCAAATATCTGTATGACCTACAGGTAGTAGGCCCGGGTCCTGGCGTGTGTGTAAGTGAGAATTTGTATCTGTAAAAGCACTCACAAACAGGAGAAAATCTAGTGTGGGCAATGTTATTTTTTAAACGAAATTGTAATACTTTGTTTGACTGGACTAATGATTTTTCATTAGAAGAGCGTATTACGACTCGAAGGACCAAAAAGTCTTTATATTTTCTCTTTGATCGTATTGCGAAATCATACGCTGTGCGTCTTGAACTTAGTATAAAGTTGGTTCAACATAATTTAGAAACACTAATAAAAATACAGTAGTTTTGACGGAGATTTTATAAAAACGGCTGTATATGTTTTTGATATTTCAAATTGATTTACGATTCCCGTACTAAACGTTAATCAGTACACAGGGTCTCAAACCAAATTTCCAACCAAACTAGCAGCAAAGGTACTTATACCCATAGTTTATGGGGACATTTTCCTAGTTCTAACCATCCCTGTTGACTTTTAAAGCAGGCTATAAACTAGTCCATAAGATAATTTAAAACACCCGGGCGGGCGATGCCGCGGGATAAAGCTAGCGGCGATATATCACTGGTCGGAACGCCTTTACAAGGTACTCAGACGTACGTATAATTTTATATATATCTCCCCAATGAAAATTCGGATCACGGAAGGAAACAGAGTTGCTTTAACTTTAATGTTATGAAGAATTATTGCATGAATAAAATATACAATTTAGATATATTTTTCATTGATTAATTCGGCAAACGAGCAGATGAGCCACCTGATGATAAGAAGTCATCGCCGTCCATAAACACCTGTAACACCAGAGGGGTTGCTGATGCGTTGCCGAGCTTTAAGAGCCTTTGCGGACTGCAGACTGCCAGCGTCGCAGCAACCGAGGAGGAACTGGCTCTCATGCACAAATGTCAAAACACACGACAAGGTGCTTAACGATAGTCTCCGACGTAAGGGTGGTTGCCAGCCAGACAGACTCCAAGAGGTCTTACCACCGATCAAGTCAGATATTTTCTCGGCTCTTACGAAATGCGTATCTAAATGGTAATGAGGAACTGTATTCTAATACGGTGGAAAATTCCCAATGGTGGGCGCAGTTTTTTTTGTCTTGATTTCATTTTGTTTCGAACCACATGATCGCAAGTCCGACACTCTCGCCATTAAGCTACCGCTGCATCTACCGCCGCCGATTGACGTTGCGCGATTGACGCGTTGACTAGTATAGGTAGGAGTACGACTGCTGAGCGTGACTATGAGTTTGAGTCTCTAGTCGAGCAATGTTATTGGAATTTATGTTCAGGTAATTTTAATTAAATAGCTATGTATTAGGTACAGTTTCATACACATACTTACTTTTAAGCCCAGAATCCTCTGAATTCATACACTTCAAATTTGTTCTACATCTGTATACGGGAATCGAATGTGTGCCGAAAGTGCTGTACCATGCACAAGCAAGTCGTGCCGTTTATAAAAAACATTCGGTATTATTATTATTATAAAGCAATAATCTAATTGTAATCTACTCACTGGTTAGTGGCAATAGGCTCGCCCCGTATTATACAGGACCTAAATATACCGGCAAAATGTAGGTGTACATTAGTACGTCTCTGCATAACACTGTAATAATTTAATAAAAATACCTTTAACTATCTTACAACATCTTTATCTGTGCCTATATTTATTCAAATAAATGAATTGAATTGAATAAGAAGGAATGCAAACGTGAAGCTATAATAATAAAACAATTTGTTTCTCGTGAACGAATTAAACGTTTAAGTACGGTTTTCATTAATAAGCACTCCTAAAAGGTAGGAGCGGCCTCAAAAATTACATCAAATACGTGTGTTGTAAAGTGGTCGACAAATACATCAGTTATAACTTGGGGCTGTGAACGAAACCATAGCGCGATCTAATACGATGCCAACACCATCTAGTTTCAAAATAAGAATTAAAATAAGGGACGTAACTTAATTCAACGTGTAACTGACTTCTGTAAATAGATTTTATAATAAGTAATAATATTCTTTGATAACATTATTAAATTTATTTATTAAAATTTGTGTAAACTGTATTTCATTTCTTATTTTATTGGTATTCTGATCTTGGCCTTTAGAGTCCATGTATGAAAGCTATTTTATCTATGTCCAGACCATTAAACGACATACTTCGCTATCATATTTAATGTTTAGGGTTACTTTAGATTATTGAGAATTGAAATAATATTACTGATTCGCGATTTACAGAGAAATCTGATTTTATTATTTTTTATAATATATCATAATAATACTTACTGCTTATTATTAGCGTAGTGGTCCTGGGTTCGATTTCCAGGTCGAGCAAAGTGTTATTGGGTTAGTTAGTCTATGAAATTCTCGGTAGCAGCTCGGAGTTTGGAATTTGTGCCTAGTTACTATCAATAGGCTGGCCCCTATTACATGGTACCTAAAACAAACCGGCGAACCGTGGGTGTACATTAGTACGCCTCTACCTAACCCTTCGTGGAATACAGGCGTGATGGAATATATATCTTAATAATCGTTTTTTTTTATTAATTTTATCTTTATAATTTAGCTTTAAACCTTACTAGATCAGTTTCTTTACTCGTAATTCTATCATTTTTAGATGCTAATTAGGATTGTATTGGATCCCATCAGCGTTAAATCCGTAATCATGGCATCTAATACCATCCAAGATGGCATAAAAAATCCAAATATACATCAGTTTCTTACAACCGTATGATATTATGTGAACAAAACAGCGCGTTCTAATACGTTGCTAACGCCATCTAGAACGCCATCTCGGAACTAAAATAAGGGACGCAACATAAATCCAACGC
The DNA here is from genome assembly GCA_910591435.1 of Acronicta aceris. NCBI lineage: Eukaryota > Metazoa > Arthropoda > Insecta > Lepidoptera > Noctuidae > Acronicta > Acronicta aceris. Next base: position 13,972,057 of record OU342774.1, on the reverse strand, counting down.
GGCACTGTGATTTTTTTTTATTATTAATGAGAAAAATAAGTTAATTTTTGTTAATATTATTTATTACACGAGTGTAAATTGTATTTTGTCTGTTGTGTTATTGGTCCTCCGAGCCAACCTTAGACTTGCTGTATTGGTGCTTAAATCCGAAACTAGATCTTTCTACTAGGATAGGCTTAGTATTATTCGATAAAAATTTTGGATATGTGTAGAGATTTTTTTACAGATTGAACTTAGGTAGATACCTACATTATTATAATTAGTGTAAACTCTTTGGAATAGATATTCCAAAGAGTATCAATAGCATTGCTTTAAATCAGTCGCCCTGTATTAAAACTTTTTGAAAAATAATTAATGTCGGAATATAAAATAAAAAAGTAAATATACATTTATTACAACGTTAAACAACGACATGCAACACGTCCTAGTGGCTTAGTATCAGTTATATATCTTAGTCATAATTATCTGCAAACATTGCTTCAAGAATCTATTTTATGTATAATTAGACACCTTTTCCTTAATAAAGTGATAGTTGGTATCTACATATATATTTTGTTCGCTCGTAGTGAACTGAATTGACAACAATTTTTATAACAATTGTTAATTTCAAATAAAATTATAATATATGGGATATTATAATTTTATTTGAGACTAAATCGAAAAATAGGATGTCCGTACTTTTTATTTTCCCGATATTCAATTATTTTCAACGGGGTAAACGGTGAAAAGACTTCATTTTTCTGACCCATAAAAAATTGTCTTGTGTCAGTTTGGCATCTATCATAATTCCATCATCCAATTTCTTCGACGTAGTGTCTACACTTTCACATTTCTTTTATCATGCGTACCGCTAAAATGTAAAATGCGCTTCCCGAGTGGGTCTAGGTTCTTGATATAATCTAGATGTCTTTAAATCACGACTGAATCGTTTTCTTCTAGGCAAGCCCGCTTTATTGTAGATCGCAGTGTCGCTTAATCAAGCATCTTCAAGCGAACTGGCGGTCAAGCGTAAGCCTATCAAGAATTAAAATGTCACTAATCTTAAGGGTCCGGCGGAGGCTGAAATGCTCACAAAAACGTAATACCAAAATAAATCGTAATCCAAACAATATTTTATCAAATTGTGTTACTATTCGGATTCGGATACCGTTACTCTAGGTTCCTACCATACCATTTTGTCTACTACTACTTCACTGGAAATAAACGACCAAAAAATCGTTCCAAACTTGGTAAAGTTATCAAAAATTGCATTTGCTTACATTTATTTCCAGTGAAGTATTTTGGACGGAATGGTAGAGTAGGAACCTAGAGTAAAGGGGAATCCGAATAATAGCACAATTTGATTAAATTGTGTTTGAATTACGATTTATTTCGGTATTACGTTTATAAGTGAAATTCGGTCCGCCGGACTCTTAAGGCAATATCGGTACAATTACTATAGTTAATTCACTCCCTTGTGTGCTATTACATAACTAATATCGCCGCCGTGAAAAAGCGAACAATTTTCCAAAAGCGACGCGACGTAAAATTTTCACTCGTATACTGAGTAGGAGAAAAACGTTGGTTGACGCACTGGGTGTCAAATTTGCGACGGAAAATCTCAACATCACGACTTACAATTTTGTTGAACATATTCACATTTCACAATTTAAATATTGCACATAATATTATCTACGCATAGAAAATTTAATGCTTTAGGGCTTCGTTAGAAAAGTAATACATATAGCGAAAGAAAGGTAGTAGGAGAAATAGAACCAAGGAAAGAAGCGAGTCGATACGGGTAACTTTCGCATAATTTATAAGCGACTAGACAAAAGAGACTGCGGTATTCCGCACATCAAAAATTAAAAACATAGCCTCGCGTTCGCTAGGTGCAAAAACCTGATCATCATCATCATTGCGTATGGCATTCTTCCTGCGTGGATCATAACCCTAACCCTATAGTGTGTCTATAGAAATGTCTCAAGGCGTGTTAATTAACAATTTCTTGCAAACAGCCGCGTTTCCCGCTGCGTTTTTTCAACCCTGTGCGTATAAGCATCGCGTAGCGTATCATAACCTGTCCGGATCGCGTACTGGCTCATCAGTCATCAGTCGCGTGCTGTTAAACGTCAACCGTGTTTTGGATTCACAATTTTCACTAATTAAAAATGGTAGTTTTAAAGTTCGCGTGTCTGCGCGTATTGTTTGTGTATTATTAGGTAAATAGAATGTTTTAGTAGTCATTATGTAGGTTGATATTATGTAAAGTTTTATAATTGCGAGGGTCATTTTGTTTGAAAATAAAATGTCTTTTTCTTTCCTGTTTTTTTTTTTATATTCAAATATAAACTAAGTACACACATGGGCATGGGCTTGATGCACACCTTATTGACATATCACACAAGCACGTCTTTTTCTTGGCATAATTCAGACAATTATTACCATCTTGAATTTTTAACCGACTTAAAAAGGAGGAGGTTCTAAATTCAACTGTTTTTTTTATGTTTGTTACCTCAGAACTTTCGATTGGGTAAACGCTTATGATGAATCTTTTTTTATTTAAAAGCTGGTGCTTCCCGTGTGGTACCATTTCAATTTGGTCCAGTTCTGAGAATGGCATCCATGAGAAATCCATATGTTCTTAAATTTGCATTAATTATGTGCGCGACGAATAATTCAATATCACGCCAACAGATTTTGATGATTATTTTTTTTATCGATAACTCATATTTCAGAGGTGGTCCCGTAAATTATTCGGTCAAGATCTGACCACAAAATTTAGAACAAAATGACAATAACACGTAAATTATAAAATGATAACATCGTCTAGGTATGCGTAAAATTTTACTCGCTACTAAAAATGTTGAAATAAAATAACTTTTAACAAAAAGTAAAAACGCCTTCAAACACATAAAAATAATGTTAGGTGCACAACAGTTTCGGAAGTCGGCGGCGAAAACAAAAGTTCAAACCAAATCGAAGGCACCGACTTCCGAAACTGTATTTTTATGATTTGAAGGTGGTTTTACTTTTTCTTAAAAGTGATTTTATTATCTGCTTAGCATAAGATCAATACTCGTTATACTCGTAACCAAGATGGTATCCTAAATTAGACTATGTCAATTGTCTGATGAGTTAATTAGAGATTGAGGTCACTGGTGTTTACAGGCAATGGGTTGGCGACCTTACACTACTTACGAGCTATTACTACTGAAATCTAATTTGTCAATACGTATATAATTATGTCAAGAACATGAATAATAATTTAATGGTTCAATTAAGGCAGTGGCTACGTGCAATCTAGTCGCGGGTTTGATTGGCAATCAAGATAATGAGAAGATGTATGAATGTGGAAGAAGCAAAAGAAGTATGCAGGAATCGTAACAAATGGCGGTCTGTAGGTTCTGCCTACCCCTGTGGGAGAAAGGCGTGAGTTTATGTATGTATGTAATGTTTATTTTTTTTTCTTGTTTAAAAAGATTACAATGTAGGTCGCACATTACTAGTATTCTTGTTAACTCCTCATGCTAAGCTAAATGCTTGTGTTACGAGTAGGATCATGTTGGTAGTGCAATGTAGTATAGTGGGGTTCGAACCGACAACCACATGATCGCAAGTCCGATGCCCTACCCATTAGGATACCGCTGCTGTATGTATGTATAAAATAAATAATAATTTATCTAGAGATATAGGTACCTCATTAGTCTAGTGGTCCCAAGCGCGACTGCTACGCTAGAGGTCCTGGGTTCGATTCCCAGATCGAGCAATGTTATTGGGTTTTTCTATAAATTCTCAGTAGCAGCTCGGAGTTTGGTATTTGTGCCCGGTTATTGGCGTTACATGAGACGTAAACATACCGGTAAACTGTGGGTGTATATTAATACACCTCTGCCTATCCCTTCGGGGAATACAGGCATGAGGGTATGTATTTATATTTATTTATTTATTTATATACTATTTATTGTACACCAAAAAACATGGTTACGGACAGGACATAAATCAATTTTTAAAATATACATCTTATCGCGACCAGCGATCTCTTCCAGGCAACCTGAGGATGGACACAGTGTCCTATGTATGTATGTATTCGTATGTCTTTAAAAATTTCTTCAAATTAAATTATTATTTAATATAGAATAGAATGTTTCTATATGTTGCCGCTCTTGCAAAATCCTTAAAAAATCCTCCTAAGCTATCTCTCCATTACGGTTCATTATATAGAGACGTCAATTTCCGGTCGCCATATTGGATCGGTGCCCGTTCGCAATCTCCAGCGGATATGACGTTTTGATCATTTAAAACACTTCTTAAATGTTATGTTACTGCCAAGTTTAACGAGGAAACTAGTTAAGATTTATATTTTAAACATGTACAATTGTACAGTGGATCTTCCAATCAAAGGACGCAACTCTAACGCAGATTTGAAATTGACTTAAATGACTTTTGAAAGACACATCGTGATAAATCCTCAGGAATTCTCCTATACAATTCACATAAAGTCAATAACCTGCACCAGGCAGCTATTATGAAAATTATTATTAAAAGAATTGGTACTTTTTCCTGAATATAAAAAAGGGTAAATGATCGTAAGTGCATAATGTTGCCCTATGTAGCAACTATTTGCGTAACGTTGACGTCATGAGAGCGTCACAACGTAGACTTTGTCGTAAGTTCCTTTTTGATCTGTTAAATCTACCATCTTATGCATATTTCCTATTCATGCCTACTTGAAGACAATAGCTTAGGTTGCACCATCTAATATAACAAATAAGATTATTTTATGTATAATTTACATTATTGACTTAACATTTTAAAATGTATATGTAATGTACTTCTGCCCCATGTTTTCAAAGTCACCCTGTATACCCACCCACCAACCTAGGAGTAAACATCCTAGCTACCGACCGTACAACCCACCCACCAACCTAGGAGTAAACATCTTAGCTACCGACCGACCAAGAAACAAAGACGGCCAAGCGCAAAAAACTCCACAGTATACACAGAAAACTTTCAACGTTCCAATAGATAACAACCCTCAGCCGCACCCTAAAAATTGTTTGAACAAAGTTTAAAATTTAATCACAACAGAAAGTCGTGAACAAGAAATGAAACAATTGGCCCGTCAAGTTCACTGCGAGCCTGTAGCCGTGGAGAGCTCCATTATAATAATATAAGCCTTAGGCTGGAGTGAACGGAAACGCTGCTAATTAGCGGCCCTCGTAGATCTGTGGGTGACATGGGGGAGTAGTGGTGACGGACACGCTGTGATTGACGTGTGTGTGAAGTTTGAATAGATATGTATAATAAGCCGATTATTAAAGTTAACATTTTCAAGACCTTAAAAGAGAAATCTTAAAAGTGAAACATGTGTAATATAATGTACAGTGGCAACCAAAAGTTCATAGGCAATCTCACAACGCAATAGCGTGACGTTTAGTTTGACTTACGACCTTCTATTCATTTTCGATAACAAGTGACACGTACTGGCTGTATTGAGCTCGCTCGTACTGTTCATAGTTATGTAATCCTAAGCGTGCTTATGGACTTTTTAGCGTTTACTGTATAATCACCCTGATCACTGACCCTGACCCTGAATCATTCAAATAAAAAAAATCAAAGTGGTAAAGAAACATAAAGAGTTGAAGTAATAACTGCAAAAAACAGTCGATTTTAAACTTCCTTCTTTTTTAAAGTGAAAATTAAAAAGGAAATGCTGACGCGTTGTGGAAAAATCTGTAAACATTGCCTTAGTAAAGAGTCCCTAAAATATATATATATATATACATTTATAAATGGTTTGACTGAAGTGGCGGTAGCCGTAATGGCTAGGGCTTCGGACTTGCGATCATGTAGTTGCCGGTTCGAAACCCACCCATTGTACTATCGACGTGAACCCACTCGTAACACAAGCATTTAGCTTAGCACGAGGGGTTAACAAGAATACTAGTAATGTGCGACCCACATTGCTAGTAAGTTTTTTAAAACCAAAAAAAACTAGATGGGTCTGACAGCCGTTATAGGCACGCCTAGGAAACTCTCCCGTATGTTTTTCATGGACGGACCGGTAGCAAGTGTACAAGAGTTTTCATAATGCTGGATTGTTTTCGTCGGTATCGAGTGTACAGTCCGGGGCTATTCACTTGGATCAACCCAAATTTCTAACCGTATAACTTTCCGTATTGTGCGCCTAATTCTGGTTAATATTGGCCTTTGAGCGCATTTTAGTGATTCACTTGGGTTATTGTTCCTGATTGGTATGGAAATTGCTTTTAGCTTGTATAGAAAATATTGTTTTTGGGAATTTAGGGCAGAGGAAATTTAAGTTACTTTGAATGGTTCTGTGTTACGTGCTATCAATTGTTAAAATATTATAGTCTTAAAGAATCTCACGCTTGTCGTAAGTCGTAAGAATACCTTTAAGGGTGTATATTCCAGATTTACTCCAAATTTTTCCCAGTCTTGGAAGTCAAAAGATTTTGACATCCGTTTCTATTTAGTCATGATAATATCTGCATCTGGATAAACTAGGAGCTTACCTTAACAAAGTAACTGAAATTCATGTTACAATTCTATTTAGATATCCCAGAACTGTCTATTCAGTTTCGTATTAAACCGACAAGTAATCATTTCTGGGAACTGAAACCATTTGCATGGATTTTGTTACGGGATTTGATACTACCGTCTACCCTTCGTTCGAATAATTATAAAGACCAGCTTTTGAAATACAAGTTGCATTTGCAAAGGCATTTGTGTGCTGTACTAAGTAAATATTTGTACTGCGACATGAATGAGCTAACGATACCTTATTTTATGTGAACGGAAGCTAATGTTAAATAAAGAGTACCTACATATATATTATTGCTATTGATATACTGCAGTCTAGGAGTTTGAGCGTGTACACTCTTTGCGCTGTAGCATGGTGCGGGTGACAGTTGCCTGTATGACGTTGATTTAATTGTTTAATTTAATTTACTACAGTTATTAATGTTTTAATATATTACGAATGTGGTACAGCAAAAATACTAAGTCATAATTTGTAAATCGCGGCAACCTTCAAGAGTGAAACGAAATTTTATGAAACTGTCACCGACACCATGCTACAGCGCACAAAGTGTAATGCCGTTTAAGCTACCAACACATTAAAAACACTTTTGTATTATCTAGTGGTAGCTAGGTAATAACTATATAGGTTGGATTCCCATCAACTAAAACTAAAGGGCTGTAGACTAACAGAGTAGGTTAGCGATAATTTAGCAGTAGTTTAATGGTAGTAACGGTATTCAGCAGTGTGGTGGTAGTCTGATAGTAGAGTAACAGCGGTACCCCAAGTAGTGGCCGAACCCACAATTACAAATAATACTAATACAAATCGTTTATTGCCAGAAAAGTAACAAATAGAGAACACGTGTTATGGTGAGCCTCAAACTAAGCGTAGCTTGTATCTTGGGGCTCTGGAGTGCTCCTAGATAGATAGTTATATCTATCTTTACTAGATATTCTCCAGGGGCCCAAGTCTGCTATTTAAGTTGTATCAGAATGGTTGTTCAATGACACGAATTGGCATAAGATGATAAGACTAACAGTTTTGGTAGACACAACTGTCAAAAAACAACAATTGCGAAGTCATTGAAAGGCGATTTTGATAAAATAAAGTAGAATTGGGGCCCAGGACACAAAGATTACTGACTTGAAGTTTTTATTAACCAAACAAAAGCGAGTTTAGTCTTTACTCCTTAAAATAAAATTGTCCATCAAAGTTGTAAACCGTACCCTAAGCTAAGAAGTCCCGGTTCACAATTCAGTTTTAATTTTAAACTTCCAACTCAATTTTATTTAATTAATTTAGATGAAAATGTGCCTGAAGGTTCAAAGTGGGTTCTACTATGATGTAAAGTCATTTGTTTTTCACGCGTATTTTATAAATATATACAAACTAGCTGTTTCCCGCAGTTTTTTTACTCGCGACCATCCAAAAATCATTTCTTAGTGCTCGTCTACAATGCAAAAGGAACCAGTATGCAAACTTTCAGGGATCTAGCTCCTGTAGTTTCACTTAGTAGTGTCAGTCAGGTTCTTCTTGCCATATACTTGAATAGAATAGATGTAGAATCAAAGCTTTTCAAATGACCACCACTTACTTGTGAGTCACTGAGCTATATTGGTTCAATTTGATTATGAATCAGATAAATTAAAAGAAGAGCCTACTCCAATTATTAATATTAAACACAGACCAATACAACAACAAATAATACTAAACCATATTTTATTCACTGAACCAAAATGGACGATCTTAAGTAGCTCAAAGAAATAGGCCGAAACGTTCCCATTACGGAGATGGAATGAGAAAATTTGTGTTGAAATTATTCATAAAGCGTTTTAGATGGACTTCGAATAATAGATTCCCTTTGGAAGTCCACCGTTGGCTCTGACAGCTGATTATATGTAAATTATGCCAATTCGTACCAATTGCCGTGACCAGCAAAATGCCGGAGCTGGTAATTTGCTGAAGCCTCTATCCAACGTCGTTGGGTTTTAATGAGAATATTCTCAGATTTATTTCCAGTTTAAATAAGGATGCTGATTCGTTTGTTTGCGATTTTGATCTTAGAGTTAAGGGTAAAATGGTTATAGTAGTAACTACATAACAAATACCATCACGCCTATATTCCCCGAAGAAGGTTAGACAGAGGCGTAATTAATGTACACCCACATTCTCCGGTACGTTAAGGTCCCATGTTATAGGGGGCGAGCTTATAGCCACAAATCCAGACTCCGAGCTGTTACTGAGAATTCCATAGAAAAATCCAATAACACTTTGCTTGACCTGGGGATTGAACCCAGGACCCCTAGTGTAGCAGTTGCGCTTGGGACCACTAGACTAATGAGGCGGTCAATTAATTACATAAGTATCAATATTATAAAGACAATCCGACTCGACCGGAGTGATACCACGGCCTCACAGAAAACCGACGTCAAACAACGCTTACGTTGTGTTTCGCCGAGTGAGTGAGGTTACCGGAGGCCCAATCCCCTATTAAAAGGCGGGCAATGTACTCGTGACTCTTCTGGTTTACGGGTGTCTATGGGCGGCGGTAATCGCTTATCAGGCGATGCGTCTGCTCGTTTGATCCCCTATAAAAAAAAAAACAAATAAGGTGTAAACGCACCCGCAATACAGGATAATATCGTATTGTGGGAAACGTTTAAAAAGGAATTCAATTGGAAGCTGGTATTAATAAAGTCTTGTGTACATTAAAATATGAGTTATATAGTTATATAGTTAGCCTCACTGTCAACCGACTTGCTAATAATTTTACTACGGCAGCGTGTACTGTGTGTAGCTAATGTCGACTGTAGAAAAATAATAATGTAGGACTGTTAATGTTTGTATCTCTATATCATCCCATTTAAACATGACACACGTATCCACACATCTATTACGGTCACAAAGGAAAAATGGACTATTCCTGTAATACATTACGGGGATAATTTCGACTGGACCGCGATGACATCACCCAAATCTTTTTGGAGTAAAGGATGGGGTGCTATTTTCTATAGCAGAATCGGGTCATGTGAGTCATTTACCTTTATGGCTGTATGGTTCTACACCATTGAGGCAAGTGGCAGGAGCTCCAAAAGAGAAACGTGACCTAAATGACGTCACGGGTCACCTTACTACAAAAGATTGTCTTAGAAAAATCCAGGATGTAAAATAGCCTATATTTTTTTTTAATATGGCTTATGAAGACGATGGATTGTAGTTTTTTTTTGTCTCGATTTACTCTGACCTTTGTCAATTAATCTTTGTCCTGTTTAATATATTTATATAAGTATAGATTTGAGTTCTATACTAAATAATAATTAATTCAAAGGAAGAAAAAAGTTTTGAAACGTTTTTACTGTGACAATACAGAGAAAAATGATTTGAAGTTTGTTACTAATATACTGCGGAACTTAGGAATACCTTTTCATATCCAGATAAATACAGAACCCACCTGAAATCACAAATATAAAAACACTTTACATTGACTTATTTATTGTTCGCACTTTATTTTACCGACTGCGCCATCAGTTAGCATATTTCGTTCCCATTTTAATTTTGTTTACACTCAAACGAAAACCAACTTTATTCCAGAGAATTAGAGTTTGGAATTAAGAGGTAGTGGCAGTTGGACAATTTCTTTTGATCAACCAATAAATTCAGCCTATTTCAGACAGAAGTTTGCTCGTTAACGACTCGGCTTTTGTTAGAATTATTTGTTTAAACAACAAGCGAATAATATACTACGCTATGGAAAGTGTTTGTCAATACGCCATGTTCGGAGTTTCAAAGTTTTTGGTCCTTTCAGTAAGGAGTGTAGAGAGATGTTGTTGTGGTAACAGGAGAGATTGTTGGATAAATTGATGATGTGTACAAAATTTAAATTAAATAATAATATAAATAACTATGATGGTTTACATTGATTCATTTCAAAATAATGCTTTAGGTACATGAGCATAAAATTTCAAGCAAAAACCAAGGTTGTTTCAATATTAGTTTGTCCGTTCGATAGGAGTCGATAGGAAATTTAAATAAAGACCACAAAACTGTTCGAAAAAGATGATATGGTTAGCTACGGTAGTTAATTTTAAAACATTTTTTTGTCTATTCGCGACTCTTAAATGACATAAGATATCATTTCCTTTGTTTCCTTTCAGTGACTAAAAGAATCACGACTTTCGTATCACTGTTTGGGACCATTAAAGCAATGTTTTTGATGTGTTAGGTTCCGCACCAATTCTTCTACCTTTGGTGCTGTAGCATCGCCATCTATCAGCGTAACATAATCACACACAACTACATAGAGCTACCTATGAATAAATTTATTTTTCTACAAATGACAGGAGACCGTGACTTGAAACAATATGTTACGTCACGACTGTTCCTAATTCCTATTTGAAGTTTAACATTTGGGGATTAAAGGACCAACTTTTTTGTACCATTTACTAAAACGTAATTTCATAGCAGTAAGGTTCTTTTTCGTGTACCTTTAGCTTATTACTGTTGGTCTTCTTGATGTATGAGGTGACAAAGCAACAGTTTTCAGATTTGAGACAAGTATTAAGTGTAGTTGTTACGCAGTCATTTATTAATCGTGTGGAATGACATAATGAGGTGTGTTGGATTTTTGTTTTAATTGGACACTGTTCATAAATGATGGACATATTTTGTATATAATCCATTAGGGGCTGCCAATGTGTTGCAGTCTAAAATATTTCTTGTGTCAATAGCAAACAAATTGGCGGTGGTATAAAAATATTGCATGCAATTTATTCACAAAGTTTGTGCTCACTGTAACAGTGTGCAAATACACTGCTTGGTTAATGTGGGACATTATTCATTTATATATCAATAGTAAATTTAACATAAATAACGACGGTATACAAGGCAATATACAAATCATTTTCAAAACCTATTTATTTAAACGCTTTTTTCGTAATGTCTTATTAATGTTTAAAGGAATTTGTTAAATTTGGTAACATGTCTTTAAACGTGGGAGAGCCATGACTCGGCACGAATGGGTCGGCTCGACCGGAGTGATACCACGGCCTCATAGAAAACCGGCGTCAAACAACGCTTACGTTGTGTTTCGCCCAGTGAGTGAGGTTACCGGAGGCCCAATCTCCTTTTAAAAGGCGGGAAACGCACTTGTGACTCCTTTGGTGTTACGGGTGTCCATGGTCGGCGGTAATGGCTTACCATCAGGCTATCCGTCGGCTCGTTTGTCTTCCTATCCCATAAAAAAACTAAATAAATAACGATCATAGTGAATAAGCTGTATTAAGTTAAATTAACTTTTGCCCTAAACTAACCTATTACATATAATATATACGTGTATTTCAAATTACTGTTGACATAATTATGTTTTTTCATGTATTAAGCTTGAATTGCCCCATAAAAACGTAGTACTAAAATAAATCATAATACAAACACAATTTTCTTAAAATTGTGTCATTATTCGTATTTGGATACCGTTAATCTAGGTTCCTACTATACCAATTCTACTAGTCTACTGGAAATAAACGACCGGAAATTCGTTCCAAACTTGGTAAAGATATCAAGAATTAAATTCACTTACTTTTATTTCCAGTGAAGTATTTTGGATGGAATGGTAGAATAGAAACCTAGATTAAAGGTACCTGAATCCGAATAATAACATAGTTTGATTAAATTGTATTTGAATTACGATTAATTTTGGTATTACGTTTCTATGGAAAATTCGGACTCTTATGTAGCGAGCTTTTTACTATTCACAGATCAAAACTCCGCGTTGCAACAAAATGTCCTTACACAATATCTTAATAACAATACCAGACCTGAGAATCAAACTCACCTCCTCACGCTCAGTGCCCTCACTTGAACTCTGTATCTAATGAGGCACTCTGAAAAAGACATAAATATAGTATGAACTAGTTCACTTAACTATTGGTTACCGGGCACTCATCAAATTACCGGCCTAGTATTATTTGCACTGCATCAATTACGCATCCAATTTTAAGTATTACATCATTAACGCCATAATGAATGGTGTGCAAACTGTAACCTCGTGTCTGAACTAAACCCTGGTGCACATTAGTTATTATGATTGATGGCGGCCGTGTAGGGCTGCCACGTTTGCACTATTGACATGAGAGTCGGTAATTAGATGTGGACACGCGATATTATTTTCTAAATATATTAAAATGAGTTTAATGCAGTGTCCTGTTTTTGAAATTCCTTATTATTTGGTCAAAGCGTATGTTTGCCACCAGTCAGATCCCGACTTGTGGCCCTTCTATACGCGCCCATTATATAACTGCATTTGAACCGTGAAACAATGATATGGAAATCGGACAAGTGATCTTTTGTGTATCTTCAGCCCGCCATCAGAAAAGATAACGTGGTTTGCAGACTTCTGTTGACTACAAAACCATATACTGCCTACTTTAATCGAATTATAGAATAAAGATATGGGACGCCTGAGGAAGAGTGGCAACCGCAGTCTAAGCAAATCCAGTGGTATCACTTCGTTGACATTTACACACTGTCAAATTTAACCCTTTAAAAAGAAAAGTTATGTTAGTGCCATTAGTGCTTAACGGCAGAATATTTACTATATTATTATATAAACTTAACTATATTATAAACATTATTTTATTTAATTACAATTAGTTTGCATGTAGTTTAAGTGCGGTCACGCCAAGAGAGATGTGGTCTTCATACTTCTGAGTTGGAACTTGTCCAACATGTTCGAATACCAATGTAATCATTACTTTTAATTAAACTTAAATATAACAAGGGTTTAATTCTGTATTATTTAACATATGTACTTATACCTTGTATAAATCCCTTGTGTTTTAAAACCTAGCTTGCGAGATTGCTTTTGAAGTACTGATTGTGAAATGCTATGTACTAATATCATCTCGATGTAAGTAGTTTCGAAGTTAGTGCCCTTGGGATTGAATTCCAGACAGCTTTTACTAGGCCAGACAACATTAGCCGAATCTAGATCTAGATTATATCAGGGTTAACTAAGCGTTACGACAGGTCTGAGAGAGAAATTTAAAATTTTAGCAAACCTTTTTCTATTTTGAATGAATACTTTTTGATTTGTTGCTATGTCTAGGTAGGTATATATGTCATCATGAGTCTTGAAATCAAAATATCAGAAAGGTATGGCTCTCTAGAAAGACATAATATTATCTAAGTAGGTATATAGATACTTACTACATAAACCATAACATTACGAATGTCTTGTGAACTGGGAGGCGAGTCTATTTCAATTACCCAGGTACAAACCTAAATCCGAGATGCTACTGAGAAGATGTGTGGATGTGGAAGAAGTAATAATTATGATAGAAGTATGCAAGACTCGTAGCAAGTGGCAGTCTATAGTTTCTGCCTACCCCTGTGGGAGAAAGGCGTGAATGTATGTATGTACTTATGTATACATAATATAAATCCGAAATGAGCTCTGTCTGTTTTCTATCTTTTCACGCCTAAAACATTGAGTTAATTTTGATGAAGTTTATTAGAGATTAATATATAGATTTTTTATTATAGAGACTGTATCTTGCGAGAAAAACTTAGGCTATAATTTGTCTTAAAACTTCCTTTTTGAAGGCATTGAAACCACGGGCGTCAGTTAGTAAACTATATTTTCTATGCTCATATGTAACAAACATGTTGAATAAATAATAAATGGGTACTAAACGTATGTCATCATTTGACTACATCCAACAGTAATAAAACTTGAATTACATTTCCAACTACGTGTGACAACCCTGCAGGCAGAGGTTACAGTACGTTACTAGCTATTAAAGTTTTAGTTGAGACACTCGTTGTGTTAAATGTCACGCTTTGGGCTATAGCCGGGCGGGTCGCACCTGCTATAGAGATGATAATACCGGATAATATAATAAATTATTTCCGATTTCTTTATTTACTAGCTTCTGCCCGCGACTTCGTCTACGTGGACTTCAGAATTGGATCTAGACTCCAGACTATAATCTACGTCTGTACCAAATTTCATCCAGATTCGTTCAGCTGTTCTGACGCGATGAGTACAAACATCCATACATCCTCACAAACTTTCACGTTTATAATATTAGCAGGATCAGTCTCCAACAACGAATACACTACACAATACAATTAATAATTATTATAGTTTTAAGTAAACGTATTTCAGAAGAGCACATACCTAAAATCTTATAATAAGTATCAATCAGGTAATGCAAAATTTACACTAATAGGCGAACAATATACAAATGTGAGATAAGTATTAAAAGTGCGATTTACGCATGAAAAATCCTTGCACTGAGCAACAGTAAGTTAGTTTTTTTTTTCATTGGACAAACAAACAATATCACAGTAACAAAAGCTTTATAAACAATATTATGAATAATTGTGACATCCAAACCGTTAGTCACAGATAACCTATATGTAATAATATAGCCTTTTACAAGTTGAGAGAAGTAATACTTGTCTTTACAAAATAAATTTGTTTTATAGAAATTGTAAATTGTAAATGAACAGTTATATAAAAAATAAGTAAAGCTAGCTTACCTGTCATAACCATAAATTAATAACGATAAGGTTAAGGTTGAAATATTCAATTCAATTCAATTTCATATCCATTTATTCTCTCTTCACAAGGTGGTCTTAGAGTTAACATTACAATTTTGTTATAACTAGCTTTCGCCTTTGTGAGAGACTGGTTCTTGCAGTAGGTATTAAAAAAAACCTGTGTTACAGGTCACCAGTAGATAATAAAAACTTAGGTATATGTAGTTTTTCCCTATTTGTAACCTAATAAACATACTTCAACTTTCAATACCTCCTTCTACGTTGTAGTAGGTAGGTTTCCAATTCATGCTTTCTTCAATTTAGCATAGTGGTATTAACAACTCTGCAGAATCTACTTACAAATTACAGTTGCGCAAACGCAGCTTCAGTGGCACATCGACGGTCGATTGGCCGCCATCTGGCACCGTAATAGATCCTCACCCACTCGTACCATAAAACCACCATAACCTTTATATTACATCCATTGCTTGCTTGCAATTCCGAGCCATTTACTCAATGGTTTCAAAGTCGGTAATGGTTATCGATTTAAAGGACTCGCTCGTTTTATTTTCTGAGTGTAGAGTGGGATGGCCTTCTATTATCTCAATGACACAACTTTAAATCATGTTTCCATTTCATGTAAGTAGTATATTAGGTACTGAAGTAATTGCGAGTTTGTTTACTATTATTAAGTTTTGTTTAAACTATTAATGGTACTTTAGTCTTTCAAGTGTTTCAAGAGCCAGGAAAACTATAACATTTGTTATCGGATAAATAACCCCGTGTGGGGACGGGTTAGAATACTATTCCTCATTGCCTTTCAGATAGGCATCCCGTAAGAGGCGTGAAAATATCTGACTAGATCGGTGGGGTCTGACCTCTTGGGGTCTGACTGGCTGGCGAGCACCCTTACGTCGGAGTCTGTCGTAAAGCAACTTGGTGTGTGTTTCGACTTTTGTACGTCAGAGCCAGTTCCCTTCGGTTGCAGCAGCTCTGGCAGTGTGTAGTCTGTAGGAGCTCTTAAGGGTCGGGTTAATGGGTTGATTATATCGCTTGAATATATTAAAATTCCATCAGGTAGGTGGCTCGTCTGCTCCTTTGCTGACTTAATCAATAAAAAAATCATAAGAAAACCCAATAACACTGCTCCATCCAATCAAACCTAGGACCTGGTACTCAGCAGCTACGTGATGCAACTGGACCATTTAAGGCAGAATTATTCATTGCTTATTAAGCATATTGTAATGCTAAGTTCTCGTCCAATTATTCAATTTAAAGACGAGAGATTTTTTTAGAGATTTTTCATCTTTGTCATCAGGAACGTGAATTCATAGTTCGTCGCCTCAAAACGAATTGATACCTGTCTTTTAATCTTACAACAAATTGATGGAGATATTATTTACAGAACTAATCTTATAAATATTTATAACAATATTTTTCATGGGATTTGCATTAAGGCCATACATTGATGCCGTCTACGAAACACGAATGGCATTTGTAGACATTTTTTTTAAGTTTTTTGGCAGCAGTTTTGTTGGAGACAGTGCAAAAGAAATCTTATTCCAATATTACCTAAGATGTTAATTTCTTAAATTATGTTAATTAGTGGTTAAACAAACTTACCTAAAGTGAAGTTTGACCGCAATTACACGAGTCGCTGCATCCGAAGAGATTTACATAATTCACTAGGTAGTACACTCCTCAATGTACTAGGCATCGAACACAATTTTTAGAGATAAATTAAAAATAAAATAAATAAAACATTAAACGACTTCCGTGGTACGTGGAGGGGAGCCCCTCCCACGGTACTCGGCTCGCTACGCCCGTTGGCTTCGTCATTTTTTTTAGAGAGCTATTTATCTAAAAAAGAAAATAGTAATATTATATATACGTCCGTAGGTATAATTGTTTCGGGCTTGCTCTACAAAGCAGGGCTGGGCGGGACTGTAAATCTCTTCGGATGCAGCGACTCGTGTAATTGCGGTCAAACTTCACTTTAGGTAAGTTTGTTTAACCACTAATTACACTTCGTCGCTGCATCCTCAAGATTTACATAATTCACTAGGTAGATGTTTGGAGCACCAATTTTTTTTTTTTTTGATAAATAGAATGTTGGGTTTTGCAGACTCAAAAAATAAATATTAATTTGACATAGGTAATATTTATTGAAACATTGGCTTATAACACGAAATCAGCAAGATCAACATGGCGATATTACAAAACATAATTTTTAATTCGTTATTTCAAATATTATGCGATATTTTCATAAATAGCCCTAGCAAAATCACTGTTCTCCTCTGAGTGTAGAGGTCTGTTATAGAATTTACCAAAGACCAAAGAATTACCAGACCAGCCAGCAGCCCTCTTAATTACTTCAATGGAAGCTCCTCTACGACCAGCCGCTGAAGTAGCCGCATGGCGCGTACTGTGGGACTTAAATATTGTGGTGTCTATACCACTCTCTGCAAGTGTCTGTTTAATCCAGCGGCTAATTGTAGAAGAGCTGGCATTGTGGACTGGTCTTTTAGTAGTCAACAGTAACCTTTCAGTATGTTGTTCCGTCCTAAAGATATCTGTAACGTTAATATATACACAAAGCGTCCTCCCTGGACATATCTCTGTTTTATTAGGAAAAAAAGGAATAATTAGGCGGGGCGTTTGTCTACCAGGACCCGAGGTTTTTAGTAAATCATCAATTGTTATTATGATATTCGAGTCACAAATATTTATATTGGAGAGCCGAATTAGAGATAACGTCTGCACGCGTTGTGCAGTCGACAACGCGAGTAGAGTTACGAGCTTTTTTGTTAATTGGTCTAACGGTAGATTTTCATTAGGAAAAAAATTTGACAAAAAGTCTAGAACCACATTGGTGTCCCAAGTAGAGTGGTATCTAGGGAAAACTGGTTTCAGTCTAAAGACTCCTTTAAGAAACCTGTTAACATTATCATTCGAACTGAATTGTCTGCCCAGAATTAAACCAAGTGCAGACCTATAAGTGTTTATCGTAGAATACCCTGCCCCTGATTCAAATTCTTTTAACAAAAATTGCAATGCAAATTGTGTAGATACAACGTAACAATCTACCTTATGGCTTTGACAAAATCGCCACCATTTTTTATAAGCAATATTGTATTGTTTTAATGTATTATTGGACAGGGAAGCAATGATAATTTGAATAATTTGCGGAGTCAATGACTGTCTAGAAAATGCTTCCCTGATAACAGACATGATACCAGGGTAAGTTTTCTCCAAAGAGGGTGCTGCGTCCTGAAAGGAGATTGGAGAAGGTTAGCACATGGTCCGTGATAAACATGGTCTGCTATCTGTAGAGATGTAAACAGAGGATACCAAGGCTGGCTAGGCCAATGTGGCACAACCATGATACCTGTAGCTTTGTCATCTATAATCTTTCGTAAGCACTTGAGAATCAAGGAGAAAGGCGGAAATGCATAAAAATATAAGTTGCTCCAATTTAAGGTGAAGGCATCAATATTGATAGCGTGTGGGTCTCGTTTCCACGACACGTACTTATGACATTTCGCATTCAAATAAGTTGCGAAAAGGTCAATCTCCGGAGTTCCAAAATGAAGAACTACTTCGTTGTATGTTGAACGAGATAATTCCCACTCGGTATCTATATTGGTGCGCCTTGATTCTTGATCAGCTTCAACATTGTCCTTTGACCTAATATATGAAGCGAATATGAAGAGACGACGCTCTTCACACCACTGCCATATATCGCGTGTTATGTCATTAAGATGTGTATACTGAACACCACCCATCCGATTAATATAAGAGATTGCGGTAGTGTTATCTATTCTCATAAGGATCTCTTTGCCGACAAGGGTGCGGGTAAAACATTTTAAGGCAATAAAAGCTGCTTTTAATTCCAATAAATTTATATGGTTTTGGGCCTCAACCTAGCTCCAAAATCCATTGCTCGTTTCTTCGTTACAAGCGATACCCCAACCTGTTAGAGATGCGTCAGAAAAAATTTCTAATTCGTATTTATATTGACGAATCGGACAAAATGTACTCATGATGTTCGACCTCCACCACGAGAAATCAGGTTCTAGATTATTAGGTATAATCATGTCAACGTCATAATCCTCATTTGATCTCAGGAGAGCGAGATATTTGATTCTCTCAAACCATTTCGTGTAAACCCAACCATAGTTAACAGCCGGACAAGAGGAAGTAAGTAAACCAAGAAATTTTGCGAAATCTCTAATAGATACCAGATTTTCGCTAGAAAATCTATTAACCATGTCTATAACCTTTAATCGTTTTCTGAGAGGTAATTTCAAGGTCATATCTATTGAGTCTAACTCAAGACCTAAAAAACTTTTTACTTGACTGGGCACTAGGTCACTTTTACTGATATTTATCACGAATCCCAGCTTCTCTAACAGTTCAGTAATTACTTTAACGTCCTGAGAACACCCTTCAAATGTTTTATTAATACACAAAAGATCGTCTAAATAGATAACCAGCATAATTCCATTTTCTCTGAGATATGTAACTACAGGTTTCATTATTTTAGTAAAGATCATCGGAGCTGAACATAGGCCAAAAGGTAAACACTGAAATTCATAAATCCGATTCAAAAACCTGAATCGCAAGTACTTTTTACTCTTTTGATGGATTGGAATTACAAAATAGGCTTCTTTGAGATCAATTTTAGCCATATAATATGATTTAGATAGTAATTTGGAAGCTGTTCTAATATCTTCCATCTTAAAATGTTGAGAATCAATAAATTTATTTAATTTTTTGAGGTTGAGAATAAATCTGTGAGTACCGTCACTTTTAGATACTAGGAAAATGTTTGAGATAAACTGGCCGGGAATGTCCTCACATTTAACTATTGCACCCGATAATAAAAGCTTGGAAATTTCTATGCTGAGATTTTTAATCTCCTGGGAAGAGAAAGATTTATTCACTGGTTCTACATGCTGAACAACTAGTCGATCAAAACTTATTTTGTAACCAGAGATACACTGTAAGATCACAGGATCATTAGTAATGCTTTCCCAAGCTGGTATAAAATATCGTAACCGGCCAGCATGCGTAATTACCTTTATTCCGGTTTCGGAGGTGCCTTGGAGGCAGCCTTCGTGGAGTTGTAACGTTCTGGTGGTGCTGGATGTCTCCCCGTGGCTGACTTGGAGGCCTGATTCCTCAGCCCACTCGACCTGCCTCTCTGATTCTGATGCCGAAGTGGGCGTTTCGAGTTTCCCTGACGATTATTAACGAATCGTGTCGAGCGATTCGAGGTGGACGGCTGAGGCTCAGCCCTTTTAATTTGTAACCCGGACTTATCAGCTGTCTTAAAAGCTTTGATTTTTTCTCCAAAATTTTCTCCGAAAAGGAAGGTATCTCTCTTAACGTCTTGGATTATATTCAGTATTTTTTTGTCTAAGCTGTATGTAACAAGCTTACGTCGGTTAGCAGTATCTTGGCAATGTAAATCTAATAATATCTGGGCTGTCTCTGAAAGTTTTTTAATAATCTCAGTCTTTTCAAGATTTCCATCAATCGCAGATGATAGCAAGTTAGTGACTGCGGCTATACCAATACCCAGACGATTTTGCGTTTTTTCGAGACGTTTGTCTCTATTTCTAGCGGATTCTGTTAAGACAGAAGATATTTCCTGGTTAAGCTTTGGCGCCTTAAGAAGTTTGAAGTTTTCCGGGATCAAAGTATTATCGAACAGTTTTTGTCTCTGTTCTTTACCCAAACCTTCCATAATAATCTTTCCCCAACGTTTAGAGATTTCTTCTCTTATTTTGGGCCCGAAAACCTCATCTTTTTCTTTAGATTCGCCAAGAATCTCTAATATATCGGCCGGAAGAGGCTCAACAGTTTCTGTTGTGGTACTGGCATTTACACCGCCGGCAACAGTATTCATAATAGTATTGTCGACTTGTGGAACTGTTACTACTGATTGAGGATTTGTATAAGAACCATCTGATAAGTCATAATCGGAGGGTTCAAAGTCGGAGAGTACAGAGGCAGGTTGCGAGTGGTCAGAATCAATATCTGAAACGATTGTTTAGTGTGCTATAAGCAATTGGTTTAGCTTAACCAAAAACAAAGGATTTGATCGCATCAAATCACTTAATAACGTTGGTAACTTTTAGTTAGGTCGTAATCGTATCACGATACTTTCACAATGTAGGCATGACCATGATCGCATCAGGGTACTCGCCATGTGATTTATATTATAAAAATATTCTTGGTTTGGCTTAACCAAAAACAAAGGATTTGATCGCATCAAATCACTTAATAACGTTGGTAACTTTTAGTTAGGTCGTAATCGTATCACGACACTTTCACAATGTAGGCATGACCGTGATCGCATCAGGGTACTCGCCATGTGATTTATATTATAAAAATATTCTTAAAAAATGGAATGACTGTAATCGCGTCACAGTACTATTATCCAATGGTCTACGGGTAATATTTTAGATATTACAAGCGACCAAACACCATATTAACAACATTAATATCTATAATTGCCATAAGGCAACATTGTAAAAGCGTTAGTCACACCGCACGTGTGATAAGAAAAAATATTGCACTTGTGTGTTCATCAAACTGGAAACAAGATTGATTGAGATAATATGATTATTGGTATAAACTTACCGTCATCGCTAGTGGAGTGTTTGCGTTGTCGTCTTTTCAACCGCTTCTCCAATCGCCTTATTTTCCGTTGTAACGTACATGGATCATCTTTATTTCGACGTTTTCGTCCCATGTTCACGCCAACACAGACACACCAGCGCGTAGGTATAGGTAGTATAATAGTATAAGAATTATAAAAATTAGCAATAGATGTTGCGATGCCTGCACAAAAGAAGCGAATGACGAAGCCAACGGGCGTAGCGAGCCGAGTACCGTGGGAGGGGCTCCCCTCCACGTACCACGGAAGTCGTTTAATGTTTTATTTATTTTATTTTTAATTTATCTCTAAAAATTGTGTTCGATGCCTAGTACATTGAGGAGTGTACTACCTAGTGAATTATGTAAATCTTGAGGATGCAGCGACGAAGTGTAATTATACATAACACGACCTCCAACAAGATGGACGGACGACCTGGTAAGGGTCGCTGGGAGTCGTTGGATGCAGGCGGCATGTGACCGATCACTGTGAAGGTCTTTGGGGGAGGCCTTTGTTCAGCAGTGGACTTCCGTTGGCTGATATGATGATGATGATGATACATATAACCTTACATACCTTTAGACAAGGCAAGATAGGCAGAGATGTACTAATGTACACAGTTCGCAGGTGTATTTAGGTCCTAACAGGGCTCTAGTCTAATGCCATTATCCGGGCACAAATCCAAACTCCGAGTTGCTACTAAGAATTTCATAGTAAACTGCTTGACCTGGGAATATAACCCGGGAATCTCTAGCGCAGCAGTCGCGCTTAGGACCACTAGACTAATTTTAAGTATTACGCAATACTAAAAACTCCCGGGATTTGGGATCTCACTAAAGTACCTACTTTTAATATTAAAGTTATGAATATAGAAAACAATTGAATTCGTTTCCCTTCTTTATTTCCCAATATTGAAACAAAACTAGCAGACACAGTGTTTATTATTTTAAGAAAACATAAGACAATCTCCAATCTGTAGCATTAAATGTACTTATATGATCCCCGAAAAAAGTCGTCGTAAGAAAGTCTCCACTGTTTGTCTCTGTTTCTTGAAATTTGCTCACCATTTTCCGATCACTAGTGATGAGAGAAAATTATCATGGCTCGATTGACCTCAACACCGCTACCTGTGCTGCTGCTGAGTTAGGCCACTTAAACCATCAACACCACCGGTATCATGCGCACGTTATTATCTTGAAATTTGGCAAGTAATATCGTTTTGTACTCGCGCTTGTTCGATTTCAATCATTATATATCTTTTAACTGAGGAATAAAATTGACGTTTGAATAGAAAAACTGACAAAAATTCCATTTTATTTGTCCGATAAAGTTATCTGACGATGGAAAAATCTGCCCTAAGTTAATTGCCGCTCACTATTAGTTAATTAATGAGGTCCCTTACCTTTAGTACAGCGTAAGTAAGTACCTACTGTCACACGTCATTGTTCATCTTCTTTTTACTTTGCTGGTTTCTGAAACTTTCGAAAATCGTCGGTAATTAAATAATATCAATACAACGCGGCAAACGTAGCCTACCACATCCAAATTGCGAAGTTCTTATAAAAGGTCAGGTTAAGAGCACCCATTTCTTTTTCTATTGGGGAAATGCGCTTTATGTATATCGGAGATGCGGGACGGTGTGTCGGGCTCTCCGGCTATGTGGTCAGCATACCGACTAAAAGCACCATCACTACCACCTTCCGCATAGTGATGATCACGGGAATAGCTCTCACATGCTCCGCGATCCCACCTACGATTATGGATGAGGAGGTTAATGAACGCAGATGGAACGAAAGTGGTGTGCCAGGATCGTAGCAAGTGGAAATCTACAGTATCTCCATACTCCAATGGGAGACAGGCGTGAAAATATGTATTTATGTAGGTATGTAGTACATAAAAAGTAGTTTTATTTCAATGTCTTTAAACTGCCTCATTTTAGTCAAGTGGTCCTAAGCGCGTCTGCTACCCTAGCGGTCTCTCACGTCGAGTAATGTGTTATTGGGTTTTTCTTTGAAATTCTCAGTAGCAGCTCGGAGTTTGGAGTTTGCGGGCTCTATAATTGACACGTGTTTTAAACAATATTAAGAGTTACAAGAGAATTTCATTCGTTATTATTAGAACTTACATCCAACATCTGTGTAGGTACATTGACAGATGTGTGGTACTCCACCGGCCTAATTTCAATCCTTTTACTGTTCAGCCCAAGTGCGTGATAAATTTAATACCAGCAGTAGTTTGTTTAGATCAGAGATTACTAGTTTTATGATAAACTTTATTGCTATAATAAATAGTTTATAGTGTTTAGAACATTGAGGTTTTATACTTTATTGTAGCATTAGACACTAGTACACGGACGATAAAGCGTTTATCTCAAATAAGAACTTATTGAATCAAATTATAAATACTTACGTTAATCTACAGGCTTGAATTTATGTACATGTCTCCTAGACGGCATTTATTTATCTTATAATAAAATAAAACATACGGCAAGTAGGTAATATTAGTTCAATGAAAATTTTCAAAAACACCCGTACATTTTACAAATTTATTATATAATTTAATTTATTATATTTTGCATTAACGCATGCCAGCATATTTCCAAACACATAAAACATTTCCAAATACATAATTTGTCTTCCATTAAATATACCCTTACTTACTTTTTTATTTATTTTTGCAATAAGTATTTTTCAAAAGTAATTTATTGTCTATGTTGTGTCTAGGTTAATGTTGACGTCACAATTTATTTTACCGCGTTGTATTTTTAGTTCCTACATGGCATATTACCTCAATGGTTTATAGCCATATGTTTTAAATTGCGCGTCATAAGAGTAATGGTGACAAAAAATTACATATAAAGTAATACTTATTCTTATGATACTGATTGAAAAATAAAAATTTATCTAGAAATTGTTAAGAAACCTCGTATGATATTTGTATATTCTGTGGTTATGGATCGATATTATAAATAATTCTTATAATTATATTATAGTTTAACCCTATTGGTTCCACACTTATTTCTGTGGTCTCTTGATAATTTTTATCCATAGAGTTATAGTTTCATATTTAAATCATAGTTGCAAAAGAAGAACTAAAATTAGGATCGGAACTGAATCCAACGTGGACTGGTTTCTGTCAATTATTATTATTAGTAGGTAAATAATAATGAGAAAACAAGTAATAATTAATATTCTTTGTTCTGTAGACTGCCTAATTAGTCTAGTGGTTTCAAGCGCGACTGCTATGTCCTAGGTTCGATACCCAGTGAGCAAAGTGTTATTGGGGTTTTTTTTTAATTGTATCTCAGTAGCAGCTCGGAGTTTGGGTTTATGTTTATAAGTCAATAGGCTCGCCCCCTGTTAGATGGGACTTAGGGTATAAATACTAGGTCGGTATTAAAAAGTCACTGTGACAAAATTTCCCCAATAGGTACCTGTAACAGTGACTTATGTATCGTCCATGATAAATAGGTACTAAATACTAACTAAAATAACAGATCGTCTGTCTGAAAAAATACTAAATTTGTCTCGTTTCTACATGCATATGTAATCCAATCAAGATAAAAAGAGAAACACATAGGTACTCGTAGTAAGTACTAAAAATAGTTCTCCAGCGAAAAAGAGATGGCGTTGATTTCGGTTATTTTATTGAGATAGAACTCATATTAATAATTTATTGAAAATCTCAGTTTTGTATAATTGTCTCAAGGTTTTTTCAACCTTAAGGGAAGGTTTCAATATTTTTTTTTCATGTAGTTATTAATAATAATCACACCGGTTGACAATAACCAGTCTTTCTATGTAGTATTTTGGTACTTACTTACAGATATTTATGTCAAATTTGCTTTGGTATAAGGTATAAGGTACCTAGATAAATGGAGATATTATCTAGGTACCTTATACCTAATATAAGGCACCTAGATAATATCTCCATTTATCTAGTACTCGTATAGCCACTATCTCAGCGGTCTAATATTATTAAAATATTTTGATTTGATTTAGAAATATTCGTCGTAGAAAGTTTTCTTTTTAATTACAAGCTCAGACTAATAATATACGAGTATAAACTATAAGCCTAACAAACAGTAACAAAATAGCACTCCTTTCATTAAAGAAGGAGTCGATCCCAAAAATTACGAAAAGGTAACCGTTAAGTCTCCTTATTTCTACCCGTTTCTCCATACACAGTAGAATTAAACTACATTCATACAGCTTTATGTAAAAATGTGAACGAAACCATAGCGCGATCTAAAACGATGCCAACACCATCTACTTGCAAAGTAAGAACTAAAATAAATGGACGGAACTCAAATCGTGGCTAACTTATTTTTACTTTAACTTGTGTATTTCTTTTAGCAATAAATATAAAAATATAATAAATCTGTAGAGAGGTCAATTCTGTACATGAAATATATTTCCAAAATAACTATCAGCGGGTGATTAGTGATCGATACTGACGCCAAAAATGCAATCAGTAAAATTTTTGTCTGTCTGTCTGTATGGTCGTTATAGAAACAAAAACCACTCGACGGATTTAAACGATATTTGGTACAATTGTTCTTCTTACTCCTGGGCAGGTTATAGTATACTTTTCATCACGCTACGATCAATAGGAGCAGAGCAGTGAAGGGAAATGTTGGGAAAATGAGTGATTCATGAGAAAGGTTTCAAGCTATAAAACATCACGCTACAACCCTTAGGAACGGGGCAACGCAGGTGAAACCGCGGGCGAAGAACTAGTAATAAATAATAGCCTTTATTCACAAACTTACTAAACATGCGTACTTATTATAATTTAGTTAATTATAACACACACACACACTACCATATTAGATTTGCAGTTTTTTTTTATTTTATTTTAAATTTTTGTTTTAAAAATATTTATATATATTTTTAATTTAATCTGGAACAATGTTCGTATTTCTGTGGATATGGGGGGTGATAGCTGCGCCATTTACTATTGTAGATATTATCTTCGTTTCGTAAATGTTTCAGTTTATAAGTGTATTGTTCCAAATAAGCATAAAAATTTACTTATTTTATAAGCTTGCCACAATTTTCGAAAATCCATGTGACCCCAGCCATTTTCCTGACGTTGTCTCCCTTGTTGTCTTATATTGTGCCATGGACACCAATCTGTAACGCGAATATTAAATTAGAACTTACTGAGAGCTGTTTGTAAATGTAGGTATATTGTGAGGAAATTCAGCACCTTTATTTATTTATTTTTACCCGACTGCGCCAGAAGGAGGATTATGTTTTTGAACTGTATGTAATGTAGGTAAGTATATTTTCTTGGCACGCTCTGTTGCTTGAACAGCTTGATGGATTTTCTAAATCTAAACTAATATTAAAAAGAGGAAAGATTTGTTTGTTTGTTTGTTCGTATTTTACTCAAAAATTACTCAAACGATTTAAAAATTCTTTCACAGTATATAATTATTAGGAATCCTTACTATTTCTACATGCGTATGCAAATATGATAAAAAGACATCCTATCTACCTCTTTCTATCCTACCTATCTCTTTTTGATACCCTTGGTGCTGCAAGCATAGGCTACGGCAACCGCTTGTCTTACGCTTTAGTGGTATATAAAAAAAGTAAGTGGTAAAAATAGTTCCCCAGCAAAAAAAAAGATGGCGTTGATTTCGGTTATTTGTACAAGTCATATTCATTTATTTAAAATCATAGTTTTGTATATATTTTGTATCATTGATAATTCAAATAGAAAATATATTTTCTCTAATACTAGTTTTACGTTTATTAATAAATCACACCGGTAGGCAATTACCCTAGATAATATTTACATAGAACCTATTGCCATGAACTAGGCACAAATCCAGACCCCGAGGTCCAATCCAACTGAGAATTTCATAAAAAAATCCAATAACACTGCTCGACCTGGGGATCGAACCCGTAATATTTCGTAATATAATACTTCTTTCATATTACAAAATACTAGGTAGTATTTGTCAATAATTGTCAAAGACAAATTCACAGTCGACTAGGTAGGTCTACGTACCTATTGTCTCCATTTGCTTAACAGTAGGTATATCCCAAACCGTCTAATTCTATTATTATTTTGATCTTCGTCGTGTAATAAAGGTTAAGTTTCAATATTACGTATTACTATTCTAGTGACCAATGTAATATGCCTGTTTAATTCCCTCCCTATGCCAATCGATACGTTACATACGATCAAACAAATGTATGATCTACAAGTAGTTGTTCCGGGTCAGGGCGTTTGTGTATGTGAGAATTTGTATTTGTGAACGCACCCATGATACAGTAGAAAATCTTAGTGCGCGGAAACGTTTTAATAAAATGTAATTTAATGTAATTATTATATTCTAAGTAATTTATAATCAAGAAATGTAATGCAATTTCAATCTTAATTACAATTTAGTGTAAAAAAATTTAGACAGTAAAGTTATTGTAATATTAATGTATGATGTATCTAATGTATATTGTGAATAGTGTGTACACCTTTATGTGACGTAAACCCACAGCATGAGAAAATATTAATATTATTTAACATACCATCACGCCTGTATTCCCCGAAGGGTTAGGCTGAGGCGTACTTTTGTACACCCACAGTTCGCCGGTACGTTTAGGTCCTATATATTAGGGGGCGAGCCTATTGCCATTAACCGGGCACAAATCCAGACTCCGAGCTGCTACTGAGAATTTCATAGAAAAACCCAATAACACTTTGCTCGAACTGGGGACCCCTAGCGTAGCAGTCGCGCTTGGGACAGTTGGGACCACTAGACTAATGAGGCAGTCGGTATTAATATTATGTTCCTAACCAATTTTCTATAAATAAATATTTCATAACTCCTTGGCAGTCGTTGATGTTCATTATTATTAAACAAATTATGTGCTCCTAGTAAATAGGAGCATCTACAAAAACTAGCAAGAATTACTCTTGCAGCAGTGATATGAGTTAATACAGTAACTTTACTGTTGACATGGCATCAGTTTCATACGCTTTTAAGGTAAAAATGTGAACGAAACCATAGCGCGATCTAAAACGATGCCAACACCATCTAGTTGCAAAATAAGAACTAAAGTAGATGGAACTGAATTTCTTCTGTAAAATTATTTTTATGATCAATTAGCCGTCCCCCGGCATGAGATGCAATTCCCTTTTTGGTGTTTTTTAACCGATTTCAAAAAAGGAGGAGGCTCTCAATTCGGATGTTTATATTTTTTTATGTATGTTCGGGCTTAATTCGGTCAGTTATAAATGGAATTGGATGATTCTTTTTTTGATTGAAAGAGGATTATTCCGGAATGGCCTCATTTAAATTTAATAAAAATAAATTTTAATAATAAGGATAACCTCATTCGAAAACGTAAAAAATAATGTTACGTGTAGTTACGGAAGTCGGTGACGAAAACAAAAACCGACCAAATCGAAGGCACCGACTTCCGAAACTTTGCACGTAACATTATTTTTTACGTTTTTGAAGACGGTTTAATTTTAGTTAAAATTTATTTTATTAGTTTCGTCATAAACCTTCCCAGGCGTGCAAACCACAATTCACCAAAGTTTCATCACAATAGGGTGAATGGTTTAGCAATGCGTAGAGGACAAACAAACATTCATTTTTATTTATTTAAATGTTACGTGCAAAATAAATAACAATACTGATTTCTGAGATATTAGATATATTATTTAAATAAAACCATAACCCGATAAAATCGACATTTAAATTTTAAATAACAATTTTTTTTTGTGAAAAACTTTTGTGTAAAGCATTTTTTTTATCAAGATTTGCTTCAACTTACCTATTTTATTTTGAATCCGAAAAAAGGTTTTATATTTCTAGGGTTAACTAAGTACTACAGTGCTCTTCAATTAAAATTGTGTATAAAATGTATATTGTGAGGGACTCACTTTAAATAATTTTACGCTAGCTTTCTGGCATATATTTATTTTTATTTATTTATTTCATTTATTGGTACACAAAGCCGAATTACAGCATTATTGAATTTACATTAACAAAAGAACATAGTAAATTGTAACTCCAAATGTGCACACAGCACGACTTGCTAGTGACAAGAGATAATGATAATTCAATGTAAATAAAAATTACAATGAAGTGCATAATTTAAAAAAAAACTATTACTGATACTATTATGATTGTGTTACAGGTGATAATAATTATTGTGATGATTACAATTTCATTGGAACAGTAACTTAGCTATGTTAATTTTTAATTGTGTTAGTGAGGTTTTATAGATGTCAGGTGCGTCGCTGTTGTCAGTGAGTATTTCATAAAATTTTCGGCACATTCTTAATATAGGGTTATAAAAAAAAACATTGTTACTGCAGCTAGGCAGGGAAAATGGAATTTCACGTCGAACTGATCTTATAAGAATGTTAAAACTTCTCTATATTTCCACCAGTTCAGTGCCCAATTTATTGTCTGCAGTATTTACCTCTATTTATATATTTTACCCAATTGCGCCAGAAGGAGGGTTATGTTTTCCGAGTGTATGTATGTAGGTAAGTAGGTATATTTCTTTGGCACGCTCTGTAGCCTAAAGCCTGAAGGCTTGATAGATTTTAGCTTGAGAGGCAGTCGGAGAAAACAGTCGGAGGCATCGTCGTAAATATGTCGGTACGTTTGGCGTAGCGGCTGACCGATCGGCTTTTACGTTACGTTTTGTGGATTCGATCCCCGCACGGAACAAATATTTGTATGATATACAGATAGTTGTTCCGGGTCTGGGTGTTTGTGTAAATGATAATTTGTGTTTGTGAAATGCACTCACGAAACAGGAGAAATTCCTAGTGGGGTAACGTTTAAAAAAAAACTCCAAAGACGTAATGCCTCTTTTTAATTGCTTTTGTTCTTTATTGATGTGGCGATATTCCGTAACGTGAACGGATACACGGAAAATAACACCAACATATTTACCTCTGACAAGAACTCTCGGCAAGTACCTACTAAGCAATCATCAAGGTACATTAATACGTAGGTTCATCAAAACTCGTGGCGCTAGCACCCCCCACCACCCCTCTCTTTCCGACCAGATAATAGCTTTTCCCTGTAACAGTCGCGTATCAGAAATCTTTATTAGGTAATTATTTCTTTGCCACCCCCCGTCGCTAACTATGACAAACATATTTGTGTTTTGTGCCTCAACTATGAAAGAAAGAAAGAAATAAAATAAAAGAGCTGTTCATCATTTAGGGTGAAAGTTATTTTATAGGATAGGTTCATACTTGGATAGTGTTTGACCATGAAAGCAACGTCAGCCGCACGATTGTATCTACATAATTAACATAACATACGATCATGCTTGTATTTCCCGAAGGTTTAGGCAGAGATGTAACTACATAATTATATAATTACGACGGCTTGCAACCATTGCTATTTTTTATATTTCATTTGTGATAGGCTTACGCTTGGCCGCCAGTTTGCTGCAATCTACGATGGAGCGCGCTTGCCTAGAAGAAACAGATTCAGTCGTGATTTAGACACCCAGGTTATATCTAATGGCGCAGACCTACTCGGGAAGCGCATTCCACACGATAAAAGTGGACTTATGAGTTCGGCGGACCGAATTTCTCTTACAAACGTAATTCCGAAATAAATTGTAATTGAAACACAATTTAATCAAATTCTGTTATTATTCGGATTCCGGTACCGTTAATCTAGGTTCCTACTCTACCATTTCGTGCCAAATACCCAATAACTTTACCTAATTTGGATCAATTTTCCTGTCTTCTATTTCCAGTGAAGTAGTAGTAGACGAAATAGTACCGTAGGAACCTAGATTAACGGTATCCAAATCCAAATAGTATCTAACATAATATGATAGAATATTGGTCTGGATTACGATTTATTTCGGTATTACGTTTTTGTGGGTAATTCAAGTTCCGCCGGATCCTTAAAGCATTTCGTTCGGGTTTTTAGAATGTTCACCATGATCGATTTTTCGTGCTTCTGGGTAGCCAGAAGCACGAAAAAGCGAAATCGCAATAGATAAGTATTTTTTTTGTGTAGATTTAAATTCTGTAAATTGTCTAGAAAGTTGAGACAGAAATATTTTCTTGTTTCCCGCCTTTCAGTTGATATTTTTCGTAGTGGGGTTTTATTTTATTATCTTGGGATTTTATTAGGCGAATTTTTGTTCTAGTTGATTCTACAATATGGTTGCATTGTATCAGTAACGATACCAACGAATCAATTGGCATAGATATTTATAAAACAATCGGAACTGATAGAACGTACGCGAGGTACGAGGTACGGAGTCTGCTAGGAAGGGTCACCCATCCTTAGTCTGACCGCGGCTAGCGCAGCATAACCTTGCAGATGGAGTGATCAGTGTACCTAGTTATATTTCAGCCAATAGAAATCTATTGCGGAACAAAGGCCTCCCCCAAAGACTTCCACAGGGACCGGTTATATGCCGCTTGCATTCAACGACTCCCAGCGACCTTTAACAGGTTGTCCGTCCATCTCGTTGGAGGTCGTCCCACACTGCGATTTTCGGTGCGTGGTCTCCACTCGAGAACCTTTCTGCCCCAGTGGCCATCAGTTCTGCGAGCTATGTGCCCCGTCCACTGCCACTTAAGTTTGCTAATCCTTTGAGCTATATCAGCAAATTTAGTTCTTCTACGGATCTCCTCATTTCTGATTCGACCGCGTAAAGAAATGCCAAGCATAGCCCGTTCCATAGCTCGCTGAGTGACCTTGAGCTTTCTTATGAGAGCAGTAGTAAGCGACCACGTCTCTGTGCCATGAGTCATTACTGGTTGCTTATGAGACCCTTGCCATATCTGCGAACATACAATACAAAAAAAACTGTTTTCTGCTTATATTTTTTTCCAAGGGAAAACAGAACCTTGACCATTTACCCACATGATACAGTAGGGTGTCCTCAAATCATAACAATCAATAAAGGATAACGGAACTGCAGGCATGACAAATGACCGGGAGGGAGGGGAGGGGGCCCGGGAAGGGGTGGGGAGTTAAGGTAAGACGACGATAACTCAGGCCAACGGCCGAGTTTGTGCGAAAAACAAAGAAAGGTGGGACGATATATTTGTTACTTATACATAGGGTGTCTGTGGTTCTGGGATTCTTGGGACAGTTTTGATTTGATCAGCTATTTTTTCCAGAAATTTGAAGTCGTTCTTTGACTAGTATTTTTAGAATTTCGACATTATAGACAGTAATCTTGGTAGCTTTGAGGACGCGGGTTCGGATCGGTCGGATATTTCCTTCGCTAAAATATTATTTTGTTCATTTGTAGGCTGTTTTAAAGAAATTAGCATAACGTAGTATAGCATAATATAGTATTTTTAAAATAAAAAAAAGACGTGTGGCACTCGGGGACTGCCGCGGTAAAGCTATTGCATAGCGTTTTTTATCAACTTATATAATACAACCAATGCCACCTAAAGGCAGGTTGCTGAACTAAAGAGACAAGCGTGTTTCTCTTTAGTTCAGCAACCCGCCTTTAGGTGGCATTGGTTTTTATCAACTTATGTAATACAACCAATGCCACCTAAAGGCGGGTTGCTGAACTAAAGAGACAAGCGTGTTAGGTTTTTTTCGTTACGGAATTTCTGGATTCGGTCCCCACGCTCAAGGCCCACGATAGAAGCTATGCAATAGCTTAAAAAAATTGAAAAATAGTTTTAAAACATATTCCCCCCAAATAAGTCAACATGGTGTTTCCAATATTAGACAACTAGATTTTCCCCGAGGATTTTCCCTTTAGGGGTTGTGTTTCAGAAAATATCCCGGTGGGTGCCATCGCTGGGGTAGAAATATCCCTTTTATTGAGTCCGCCGCGTTTTTACAACTTTTATTACATTTTTTTTTTGTAAAACTTGTTATGACCGCCTTTGTACTAATTTGGGGTGAACAAAAATAAGTTACTTAATCATTTTATTTTAGGCCGCGGACATTTATTTTGGGGAATATTCTCGTTGAGCAATAAATAAAATGGCTTTGTTGAAATTTTGAAATGAGGAATATTTTACTTTTGAAAAACGACGAAGCCTACTGTTTTCTGTTACGTACAACATTAAAAATAAATAGTGGTTTCGAAATTAATGGATTCTCTTGTTTTGGCTTATATAATAAAGTTCTTGCGGTGTTTCAGGCAATCATGTCAGGCTATGGTAGAAGAAGACATATTTAGATGTTAAGTTGTATAATGTAATCTGTCGAGAGTCGTGAGAAAATAAAACAAAATAGGTACTTAGAGAATCGATATTCATGTTAATGACTTGGAAATATCTCATAACATACCTAACTGTATTGTTCAAGTGAATAGGCAGAGGCGTACTAATTACCTACACTCGTAACACAAGCATTTAGCTTAACACGAGGGGTTAAGATGAATACTATAATGTGCGACCCGGGCACAAACCTAAACTCCGAGTCGCCTTATTAGGAATTTAGTAGCAAATCACAATAACACTGCTCGACGTTGGAAAGAAACCCAGGACTCTAGCGTAGCAGTTGCATTTAGGACCTAGAATGAATAATAGAACCAATAGAATGATTCCGTCAAACGCATTAAATGTTCCATATTTTATGGCCCATATTTTTTTAATGCCAAGCCAATCTTTACCTTTCTAATCTCCTTATCCCATCAATTTGCCAATCCCCATTCAAAAACTCATAAATAAAATCAACAATATGGAGCTGAAATTTTTTACGACGCAAAAACCGGACTACCCGCAAACCGTAGCCATTCTCCAATACAAATCCGACAAATAAAACAATATTTTATCTTAATTACGTCCATCCCAAATGACCATTCAAATACGTGGCACGGGACTCGAACCCATGACCGATCCGTAATTAATTTCGCCGTGAACATTGACAAACGGACCGGGCCGGAATAAATCTACTGCTTATATCATTACGATTCGGGACGTTTTCCCTTTATAAATATGTGTAGAACGGTATAAGGGCGTGCCTTCAATTCGGGTACCTCGTCGTTGTTTATGCTTGTCGAAGAGAAGAGATTAATTAAATTCAGTTATTGCTTGAGCCAAGAATCTTCTACTCGTGTTTTTCGTAGTTCGTATGGATGTGATTTCTCTCGTCTCCAGAATGCGGTCTGAAAAAGATGAAAGGTGATTGACTGACAAACACCCAGCGTTACTTTGATCCGTACTAGCTATTGTCCGAAACCCAAAAGATTTTTGAAACAAAAGGTATAGTTATGTTAGTGAAGGAAAAATTCGACCGCAGGCAGATTCGAACCTGCGACTTCTGGTTAGATACCTCTACGGCGTGTGAAGCCTGCTAAATCGCTGTAGGCTATCGTGGTAGACTGTAGCCTATTCCTTCTCATTCTGAGAGGAGACTCGTGCCCAGCAGTAGGACAATATAATGGTTGATGATGATTATGATGATAAATTCTGAGAGGTCAGCTTATACTTGCATTGTTCCGTACAGTTCCTTACAGGAAATTTATAATAATATTAATAATGCTAAATTCTATGATTCAAATTTCTATTGTTTTCTAAATTAAAAATATAATTTTAAAGTTAGTTTCACATCACAATACACTCTTTTTCTTTTATTATGTACTAGCTTTTGCCAGCGACTTCGTCCGCGTGGAATAGTTACTTTGTTCCCTAGTTCTTCGCCCGCGGTTTCACTTGCGTTGCCCCGTTCCTAAGGGTTGTAGCGTGATGTTTTATATGAATCACTCATTTTCCCAACATTTCCCTTCACTGCTCTGCTCCTATTGATCGTAGCGTGATGAAAAGTATACTATAACCTGCCCAGGAGTATGAAGAACAATTGTACCAAGTTTCGTTGAAATCCGTCGAGTGGTTTTTGTTTCTATAACGAACATACAGACAGACAGACAGACAAAAATTCGATCACTAATCACCCGCTGATAGTTATTTTGGAAATATATTTCATGTACAGAATTGACCTCTCTACAGATTTATTATAAGTATAGATAGATAGATAGATGAGAGAGAATTGGAGTTGATTAGGGGAATATTTGCTGGTTTCCGATCTGAAGGTAGCCAAAGCGTCTAACAGCATGACCTGTGCCTAGACGTGAATTATATTATGATTAATTAAAACTGGTCTTCCAATTATTTTATTCCTAACTAGCTGTTGCCCACGGCTTCTAAAAAGATTAACATACTATAAATCGGATTCTAGGCGGCGTATCAAGATGAAACATGCACCGGATTTTAAGGTAAGCCTCCAGCAATACATCGGTGAGTATATAATCAACCCATTACATTGTCCCACTGCTGGGCACGGGTCTCCTCTCAGAATGAGAGGGATTAGGCTATAGTCCACCACGCTAGCCTAATGCGGGTTGGCAGACTTCACACGGAGAAAATCTCTCAGGCATGCAGGTTTTCTCCCGATGTTTTCCTTCACCGTTTAAGCGCGTGATAATTAACTATGAATACGCACATGACTTCGAAAAGTTAGAGGTACGTGCCTTGGATTCGAACTCAAGACCTTTGACTTGGCAGTCCTAAGGTCATATCACTAGGCTATCACTGCTTCGGTGAATACTGCATTCAAATTTTGCGTGATGCGCTTACAAAAATACAGACAGACAGACAAAAATTCTAAAAAATATTGCTTTGGCTTCTGTATATAAAGACTTACGTTTTTCTTTAATATCTTCTTTAATGTACAGACATCGGTCTGTTATAATTTTATTATTAGGTGTATACGGTGATTCCCCCTAGATTGTACGTTACCCGCTTTTATTAGGCGTTAGTTTTTTTCACCGTGCGACTTATCTGCTGTTACGGTTGCTACTGTTTTCCTCAATTAGCTACCATTGTTGTCGAATGCATGGAAATGTGGGGAACACAGTCGATAACCGATAATACGTGCCGGGACGATATTAGCTGCATAATGATATTGTAGAGGTTGCCGCAAAGAGGCGACATCATTGTGGCATTGCTGGTTGAGAATCATAAAATAATAAACAATAATTTTGAATTTTTATAATGACGTACAGAACTGTCTAGTCAGAAGAGTGTCTTGACAGACTTGTGTGTATGAGTTAGGGCTTCGCCCCATATTAAATAATAGTATAAATTGAAAATCCAAGTTTAATTAGTAGCGCCTTCCTACTAGTTTCGATCCCGACAATATTATGATATATATTAAAGATATATGTATTATAAATTAAGTATTCGTGGCCTTAATTAGGATAAAATTTATCTAGAAATGTTTTATTTAACTTATTTATTTTTATTCTCATTAAAACGTTACAAAAAGGGTTTCTCCTATAAGTATCGTGAGTATGTTGCGGTTGCTAGACTCAAGGTCCTGTGTTCGCTTCCCCTGTTGAGCAAAGTGGTGTTCTCAGTAACAGCTCGGAATCCGTGTAACTGTATGTTTAGGTCGCATGAAAGCGATTTCATGCGACCTAAACATAGCGGCGAACTATGGTGTGCATTAGCACACTGCCTTCCTCTTTGTTGAATTCAGGCGTGATGGTAATTATGTTACACGACGGAGAAAATGTCCATTCCTTCAAAAACATAATCATCCATTTTCTAGTTCCACTACTAGATAACCCATTTCTTCTCCTAGAATCAGAGGGGTTACCTCCGCCTAGTGTGGGTTGATGGACTGCTCATGCTGTCGAAGAAATCTATACTAATATTATAAAGCTGAAGAGTCTGTTTGTTTGTTTATTTGTTTGAACGCGCCAATCTCGGAACTTTTTCTTTTTGTGTTGGATAGTCCATTTATCGAGGAAGGTTATAGGCTATATAACATCACGCTACGCCTCTTAGGAACGGAGCAGCGCGGGTGAAACCGCTGGCGGGTCGCTAGTGACCTGGCTTTAACCGTGGGAGAACCATGATTCCGCACGAATGGGCCGGCTCGTCTGGAGTGATATCACGGCCTCACAGAAAACCGGCGTGAAACAACGCTTACGTTGTGTTTCGCCGAGTGAGTACGGAGGCCCAATCCCCTTTTAAAAGGCCGGCAACGCACTTGTGACTCCTCTGGTGTTGCGGGTGTCCATGGGCGGAGGTCATCGCTTAACATCAGACGATCCGTCTGCTAGTTTGCCCCCTATCTCATAAAAACACCCTCATTTTAAGAAATACAGTGCTAGGTCATTCTTGTGTAGCCGTCTAACGGCCGGTTTCTATAGCAAATCTGTCAGTAGGTATGCTTACTAAAGTTATGATTTTGATATTAGTTGTACGGATCTTATGTAAAAATTCTATCTGTAGTAAGCAAAACTACCGACAGATATAAACTGGCCGTAAATAGTCTTCTATCCCTGAATCGAAATAATCAAATTAATAATTTATTTATTTATCAGTCAAAAATGCTAGAATTATTCTAGGACTTAAGTACTACTGTTTTTTTTTATTGAATTTATGTCTCCTGTCCGTAGGTAATCTAAAATATACAGATGGATCAAAAGATCCTAACACCAATACCAATACTTAAGTAGGTAACGTCGAAAATTTGTGAACCGTACTTTAAAGTTTATCAACAGCTGATAACAGAATACTTGGATGACATAATACACGTGTTGATCATTATTTTGATATTCACATCACGATAATTATCAATGTTTATTTGTGTTCACTGCCTAAAAATATGGAGTTAAAAATGTGTAAGTGAAAGTATGAAAAAGATAATTAAATTCAATATAATGTGATAAACACATAAAAGTACAAACATACCATCAAGCCTGCACTCCTCCGAGGGTTAGGCAGAGGCATTCTCCTATAAAATACACCTAAAGTACGACGATATTTTTAGGTTCTAAGGGATTCCATTTTTGGAGATTAATGTGTATAAATAGTTAAAAAAATCATAACATTTTTAGGAAAAAATTTTTTAATCAACTTTGAACTAAATAATTAACCAACAACATAGCTTATACATAAAACTAGTATTAAATATAGTATGTAGTTGATTTTAATAAAAAAATAATAATAGGTTGGACGATGAATAAGCTTACTTAGCACTCTCACTATTTTTCTTCATTGTTAACTTTATGAATTCTTCAAACTGTGTCAAACCTGGGAGATTCTTGTTCTTGTACCACTCTTCCTTCTTCAGCTGATTCCACCACGCATGTATCTTCTCGTACTTTGCGTCAATAGGCACGAGAACAGCTCCAGTACTGATGGTTGCTACGCAAGAAATATCAGCTACCGTCAAGAGGTCACAGGCCACAAACTTAGTCCTTTTCAAGTAAGTCTCCAAAATATCATACCCATTTTTGATCTGTTCGATCTGCTCAGGATTAGGCCCTGTTGCTCCTTGTCTCTTAATGTTAACAACTATCGATTTACACGGAGGAAAAAGAATAGAATTATCAAAGAATAACCTTTGATCAACTGTCGCCCGTAAGGCCAAGTCGCTTGGGTATAATTTCGCTTGTTTCTCACCACCATACTTTGACACCAGGTAGGTGATGATAGAATGACTGTCAGCCAAGAAAAATCCATTGTCTTCTAACAACGGAACCGAGTGCAGAGGATTCTTCTTTACGTACTCAGGTTTTAGGTGGTCCCAACTTGCTAAATTCACTTCTTCGGATTCGTATTTCAATTGGATGATGTCTGCTATCATGTAAACAGCCCTGACAGGAGGACTGGCGTCCAATTTGTATAATTTAATCGGCATGTTGTTTGCTACAGTGTTTACACGGTACTGGACGCGGGCGAAGATAGCTAGGGTTAATAAGTAACAGTGACAATGAGGGAGCGAGATGGATAGAGAGGGACAAAATAATCTCGTTTGACAAGCGCGTGAGTAGCTATGTCAACTGAAGGTCGTGACTAGGTAATAATCGACAGTTTGCGCTGAATATTGATCCAAGTTGTGATTACTATTATGTTTGGACCAGCTATCATCGTTCATTAGTAGATATGGGACTGTTACTGTGCGTATAATTGTCAATATTGTCATTTCAATTGTCTCAATCAACATTAAAGAAAGATAAAACCGTAATTTATTTGTCATAGTGACACGTAAAAATAAACTTAACAATACAAAAAATGTATTTATATGGTGTCGTCCATTCAACGTGATGTATTTTTTTGCAAGTTTTTGACTCACCTCCGCCCTGGTGATATGAAGTGAGGTTTTAGACTAGTGATAGTCTTAATATTTTTTTTGGGTTTCATTTTAGGAACGCGTTCAAGGAAAGGAGTGCAGCAACGCGTGTATAATTTTTTGTGGTATTGTGATCTAGATGTTTTTTCGAACACCTTTCGCCCCTTTCGAGCCTCACATGATTAATGGACATCCTAATGTAGTTTTCCAGATTTTATTTAAGAGTGACACAAGCAGTGATAGATTAGTGATATTATTACGACTTTTGAACTGACAAGTCGTAGGCCTCGGGGCCGAATCCAGAACACTAACTGTAGGTACATTAGCACATTACATAGCCGACTTATAAATATTTTAAATTATGTAAAACACACCATCACGCCCTATTTCCCGCAGGGTTAGATAGAGCTGTACTAATGTACAACCCGCAGTTAGCCGGTATGTTTTTAAGCACAGTCGTCGATAATGTTAATTTAATTTTGATAGCACTGAGTGTTGTGGGGTACGATTTCAATTTAAGACAAATATTTTGTGTAATCCACAGATATTTGTTTCTGAGTGTACTTTTTGTCCGTTAATTATATATTTGTGATGTCTTATGAAACGGGATTGTCCCGTTGTGTTGGAGCTTTATTCCTTTAAAAAATGCCCTTTAAGAGTCCGGCGGACCGAATTTTTCTTACAAACGTAATACCGAAATAAATCGTAATTCAAACACAATTTAATCAAATTCTGTAAGCGAATGCAATTTTTGATAACATTACCAAGTATGGAACGAATTTCCGGTCTTTTATTTCCCGTGAAGTAGCAGCAGACGAAATAGTACCGTAGGAACCTAGATTAACGGTATCCAAGTCCGAATAATAACATAATTTGATAGAATATTGCCTCGATTACGATTTATTTCGGTAATACGTTTTTGTGGACAATTCAAGCTCCGCCGGACCCTTAATTGCAAAATTTTTATGTAGGCCGGTTAATTCTTTTACTTTCCACTTCAAACAAACAAACATATCATCCACCCCTCTTACATAACCCCATCCAATTACGCAGTAACATTCAAATATCAAACCAATTAATTTCATTTCAACACTGGCGTTTTGATGGTAAAAAAACAAAGGCAAAGGGAGCAAGCACGTAATCTAAGCATGAAATATAGCAAGATAAAATCGCGGGTAGTTATCTGAATAAAGTCGTTTCCATTCAAATGTGCGCTGAAAACTGTGAGAGCCCATTTCGGCTGGACCTTTGTTGTGCCATAAGGCATAAGAGGAAGCAATTTCATATGACGAGACAGTTGTAGCCAAATTATTCTCAGATACGACAAAGTACAATAATATGTATATAAACGTATGTAATAATATGTATAAACATTTAAAACAGTTGTTAGAAATGACTAGCTGTGACCCGCTAAAAAATGACAGACTTTCACCCCCCTTTTCAACCTCTTGGGGGATGAATTTCCAAAAAGCCTTTCGTATCGAATGCCTACGTCATACAAAGTACACACCGTCCAAGTTTCAGGTCTCTATGATCAGCGGTTTAGACTGTGCGTTGATCCGTCAATCAGTCATTCAGGACAAAGCATTTTATATGTATAGATGATAAAAATTTCTTCCTGTTTCTGAAGACTTATTTTTTGCAGAAGCCCATAAGCAGCGACTGGATGAAGAAGGTCGAAGATCGGGTTCTGGGTTCGCTTAGTTAA
Organism: Acronicta aceris; assembly: GCA_910591435.1. Lineage (NCBI taxonomy): Eukaryota > Metazoa > Arthropoda > Insecta > Lepidoptera > Noctuidae > Acronicta > Acronicta aceris. The sequence continues at coordinate 13,930,536 of OU342774.1, read as the reverse complement.
TACATACGTTGAAATTAACTTTGGACGGTCAGCGTATACTTTTAACCCCTTATTTATAAAAATATAAAACGCTAAAATCACAAAAAGATTTGTGAAATTTCCATGCTAAGATTATCAAACCACCAACGTCACCTTAAGAAGTAATTTCAGAATGTGAAGACAAAATTTCAATCAGGCGGGTGGGGTTCGCGGTGGCTTAGAGGTGAGAGCGTCTTGTGTATTCAACCAGGAAACGCAGGTTCGAATCCTGCCCGCGATTGAATTTTTCCTTTACTAAAATAACATAAAATAATTTAATATAAAACGCCTTTATAAACTTCTAATAGCTATAATATATTTTGTCTTCTTTTCCCTGACACAGAATATTACGTGTCAAAACAGGACAAATATAATATTATACCTTTATGAAGTTTATTATACATTTTAGCGCTCCACGTGGTCATTAAGAGACTTTAAAGGTCATGCTATGCAACTTATTTGGACAAAATAAACATATAAATACTCAGTATTAGTAAAATTTTGGACCAGTTAGGTACACTCTAGAAATCGCGAAATCTCATAGTTTGCGCCAATCATGGTCACCCGATTACGACCAGGTACACATTCAAAGCTGGATTTCGATATAGCTGTTAAGGTCATTTACCATGTATCACGCTTTTTAGCTGCGGGATAACGGCAGAGACCGAAATAAAAGTGTTTGTATGACTATCAAGCGCGGTGGGTTGTTGCCCTGTAAAATTCTATGGAATAGCAATGGGAATAGAGGGGTTTTGTTTGCTATTTGTTTGACTTAAAAGAAATGATATTACTTGACTTTAACTGTATGCTTATGAGAGACTTATCTCCGTACTTTGGAATCAGATAGTTGGCAATACATAGAAGAGAAATATTTTTTTAAATATTTTTTTTATAAAGCTTATTCGCAATGTATGTATGTATTCATCTTAACCCCTCGTACTAAGCTAAATGCTTGTGTTACGAGTGGGTACACGTCGGTAGTGCAATGGGTGGGTTTCGAACCGGCAACCACATGATCGCAAGTCCGACGCCCAAGCCATTAGGCTACCGCCGCTTCCATACTGCTACTAAATACTTACATGCTACCTATTGCGCCTACGTTTATGATTGAGAACATGAAAATCAGAGACGGTTAAACTCATAACCCTTCCTTTTTTCGTAGTCCGGTAATAACACTTTGATTTGAACATGAGAATGTTCTAAGTTCAAATTAAGCTTTTTTGTAATGGATTTTTTAACGGAACAAGACAATTTTTTAATTCTTCATCACTTGAATGTAAATTGAATGGATTTACATTAGCCTAGGCCCCTATTACATAGCACTTTAAAAAATAAATTAGTTGCAAAAAATAAAAAATAAATCGCCTGACAAGACAACATAATAATTAACTCTAACTTTGACATAAAATTACTTACACTAACTTCACTGAAACAGTTTTCATTAGCCCGGAAAATTAACCAGCCACGTCGTTGGCAGGAAAAATATGAAGTATAAAATGAAATTATAAGATCAAAACCTTTTTAGCTAACAACCTGTGTTGGCAAAAAGGTTGGTTGATGGTACAAAGGTTGTTAAATATTTCTTTATGTATCGTAAAGGAGGCCCTATGTGTGCGTACATCCCTTGTGTAATACAAAACTTGAGAAGATACCAATATGTTAATTTAGCTAGCTTACTTGCGTACATAATTTTATTACGTTTAGTCGAAATATATTTTGTGGTTTTCGTAGCAATATTAACATGACATAACCAATCCATTACAGTCGTGCTGGGCACGGGTCTCCTCTCAAATGAGAGGGATTAGGGATTAAGCTATTGTCCGCCACGCTGGCCTAGTGCGGGTTGGCAGACTTCACACGCCGTCGAGAAAATCTCTCAGCCATTCAGGTTTCCTCACGATATTTTCCTTCACCGTGTAAGCGCGTGATAATTAACTATTAATACGCACATCACTTCGAAAAGTCAGTGGTGCATGCCTTGGATTCGAAATCGAGACCTTTTACTTGGCAGTCCAACGGTCATACCACTAGGCTATCACTGCTATATTGTTTAGCAAAAATGATATGTCAATTTAATTATTATAAGACTACTTACATGTTTTTGTCGCGGTCGAACTGTGTGAGTTCCAGGGATTTTTGTTCCGAGTTTGGGTGTGCTTTGTGTCGTTATTTGTATGTTTATGAAGTCCCTCGCGAGACAGGGGTTGTTACATAGTGCGCAAGCTGTCTTAAAAATAATATAAATATGATCTTATCAAAGAACTGTAGGTAAGCTGTAATTTATCCTTTCACGCTGAGGTCATCTTGCTACTACTACAGCCTCATGTATTTCGCTAGACAAACAATTTTAGCTCACCCTATAAAACGAACAGAAATACAAATAATATCCTTCGCACATTTTTATTATTGTTTAAAAATATAACACGGATTCCCGCAAGCGCTTCCATTTCGCGCTTGCCAACAATTTTTATTATGATTTCACGTTGAAAGTGTACAAAGCGGCTTCCATTAGACATAGCGAGCGCGCATCGACTTCCACAATACGTCGTTATGCTGTTATTAGTATGTTACCCCTGTATACTTTGCTTTTATATATCATCCTGTGTACAGGAAAATCGTCGAATAAAAAAAGTGTAGGTTTAGAAGAATGGAGTTGAAGATTTTTTGTTGAGTTTTGCATTATTTATCAAGTTTACTTATTCCTAATCATGCTTAGTCTAGCTAGACAGTATTTTAATGGGTTTTTATGTTCTGTAAACTATGGTTGAGGTAGGTACATAATTAAATAGGTATACAATAATTTGAATAGATTTTTTCTCAAAGGTCGTCAGTAAGGAACCGCTAGCGCCATCTAGTACTAGAAATGTACAACATTCACTTGTAAAAATGTCTTTAACCCTTCGGGGAATACCACAGCAACATACCATCACGCCTGTATTCCCTATAGGGTTAGGCAGGGGTGTACTAATGTATACCCATAGTTCGCCGGTATGTTTAGAGCCCATAAGGGTTAAGCCTATTGCTAGTAACCAGGCAGAAATCCAGACTCGGAGCTGCTACTGAGAATTTCAGAAAAAAATCCAATAACTCTGTAATACCGACCTGGTATTCCAACTCAGGACCTCACTTGTAGCAGTCGCGCTAAGGACCACTAGACTTATGAGGCATTGATCGTGTGTTATGTTTATGATTGGATTTTGAAGACCACTTTTTTCCTGGAGGTGATCAGAAAGGAACTGCTAGCGCCATCTAGTACTGAAAATCTAAAGCGTTCACTTGAGTCTTCAAAAGAAATAAATATTATTTTCATGTATAAATTTGGCTTCTTACTGGCCCACAGTTGGACTCGGCCATCTCTCATGTAATATTTCATTATAAATGATAACGATCAAGTATGCAGGCCGCCTGATCGTAAGCGGAACCGCAGCATAAAGACGTCAGAAACACCAGTAATATCGATAGTGTGTTGTCATTATGACGTCAGAAACACCACTAGTATCCCTAGTGTTGTCATATGAGTCTTCATACATACATACACTCACGCCTTTCTCCCACAGGGGTGGGCAGAAATTATAGACCCCTACTAGGTACGATTCTTGTATACTTCTTTTACATTTATAGATCTTCTCAGTATTCAGTCTTCGCATTGCTAAGGCGACTGCAACGCGACTGTGATTTCTGGATCTGGTTATGTTTCTGGACTAGCTATAATAGATACAATAACCCTAATGACTGTACGTGTTATGACAAAGCCAGAAACATAGCCAGATTTTTTTATGTTTGCTTTTATGAAATCGCGGTCGCCGCGTCAAACACAATAATGTTAGCAGATTATTGGTTAGCAGTAGAATATTTGGCAATGCGGTAGTACTGGACTTGAACTTCAGCAGCGAAATCCAACCACCTTAAAAATTAAAATATTACATTCTATTGATGTTTTTTTCCTAAACCCTTATTTGTTGATGAAAAATACAAACTGTTGTCGTAGCAGGGTTGCTGCCCAGATACTGCGATAAAATGTTCTAGAAATAGATAAACTGCTACAGTTAAACAAATAATAAAATATAACAATCTCAGAAAACAGAGTAATTAAAAAAAATAGACTCTCTAGTTTTCCTTCTAAGGTTTTTTAATTAGCTTTCTTAAAGGAGTCCAGACACTGTAGCATTAAATGTTCAAACAACTTGATTATTTAATAGTTTTAGTAACGTTGACTTGTTTTCTAAAGTGTTATATAATTTAGACGTATTTTTCAGTTTTACCAGATTTAACATTTGCACATCTCTAAAGTAAAATATAATTAGAAACTCCGTAAATGTATTCTACACAAACTGACGGACATCATTTGGACGTAATGTAACAATATAATGTTATTTTAGTAAAGTAACATGTTACAAAACGAAAATTCGTATATTCAGTACAGGGAACCGATAGGCTTCCCGGTTGCGATTGATACGTAACACGCTCGTTGCAGATGCTACATTACAGGATTCTACATTCTGTTACATTCAGGAAAGAACATTTCAGAATGTTCATGTGAGTGCCAGCTTTATCATTATATTTAGAATTTCTCTCTAAATTGTACACTTTGATTTATTCTGACTTGTGCAATAAAATTTGTATCAAGCGACGTCGTTAGAGGGGCCATTATATTGTGTCTGCGTCATTACTCAAATTTGGTAAATTTTTCCTTATCAACCGTTATTGTACCCACGCACCCGTCACGTACTCTGGCGTTACCCTGGCTACAGGGAGGGCCCCGTATCAGAAGCATATGAGAATCATAGAGTATTAAGTGAATGGAGAATTAACCTATGGAGAAAATGACGGGTGTCGTTTTCATCTGCCAAATGTATGCACATTTTGCAAGACTCGAGGTCCGTCTGAAGATTTTTTCCTCTTCTATTTCATTTTTTTTAAACCCGTCGAGTAGTTAACTTCTTCGAATGCAGCCTATAAAGTACGAAAAATAAGTTAGTTATAACCTTAGAATCAATACATTTCTCAGCAATTCTTCTGCCAAGCAGGGTAGTACAAGCCAGCTTGAATAAGATCAGCGAAATTTTCCTGCATGCATATTATTATTTTGATCACCAACCTATCAGTCCAGTATCCTATCAAAACATTATTTATACTGTTACGCCGAGTAACTATTAGTACGGGGATGGGTCACGAAGATTCTAGATAAGTCGTAGAAGCACGTAGAACATTCGAAGAAAAGCCGGGTTCAAGTTGGATGACCGTAAACAATAGACGATCACTTTATCGTCTATTGTTTATAAGTAGGTACTTAGGTACTTACCTACTCGTATTTTGTAGACCTATCGAGAATGTTCGATTCTAGAATCTTCGTGACTCATATAAATACTGGTCGTGAGGGTCGGCCGGGGCAGTTTAGTTCTGAACACGGTGAAGTGAATATCGAAGCGAAGTTAAGTGATTACAAGTGCGACATTATAGTGCGATAAGTGTTACTGTAGTGACTCTCTCAGTAATTTCTGTTGTGTGTTTGTCAAGTTAATTAAAATATTTGTTGTTTCGGTGAAATTGGTGTTAATTAAATTTATCCCGAACCCCAGCTCGTAACAATACTCTTGCTGTTTTCCATGGGGAACTACCGAAGGTCAAGTTTCAATTTCATTTAACTTATTTAAAATAAATTTTCATTTGAATCTAAAAGTTAGACATGTAAAAATGCCGCTGTAATAAATAATGAAAGCTCCCTGTGTTACTCCTCTATGCTAAATATTATATATATGCTCGTAATGATAATTTTATTGGGGCTCCCTTTTCTTAGATGTTTACAATTTTTTTGCTCCAAGTGATATAGATATCAAAGAGTGCATGCCTTTAATGGTAAATGTGTTGTTATGTTGTTTTTACGGTATCTTTGACATGATGTGTGCATTATTAATATTTAACATCGGCTTGTTTTGTTTACCTAAAAAAATAGAAGGGTATTTTCTCAACATCTCCAGATATGAGGACGAAATAAAATGTAATGTTCATAAAACAACATTTGTATTAGTATGAAAAGAAAATATATATTTAGTGTGTTTTATTATGAATTAATTGTGTCTGTCTAATAACATTGAAAAAAAAAAATTACTTAAAGACAAAAAAGTGAACATAAAGTATCTATTTAATATAGTTTTTTTTCTGTTTTTTTTTTTTTTAAAAAAGCTTTTAGCAAAGTGGGTCGCACATTATTAGTATTCTTATTTACCCCTCGTGCTAAGCTACGAGTGTTACGACGTTCACGTCGGTAGTGCAATGGGTGGGTTTCGAACAAGCAACCACATGGTCCCAAATCCGACGCCCTAGCCATTAGGCTACCGTCGCTTTAAAAAAGTGGTATAATGAATAATAAAAAAAAATATTTACAATAACTACTTTTTACTGAAACACCTTAGTTTACCCGTGACCATGGATGTGAAAGACAAAGTGTAGAATTTTCAAAGAAAAGATTTAGCTAAAATTCCCATGGGATCGGGGAATTCGGGATCAACGCGGGTAACGTGGTGGAATATAGCATAGTATATTACAATCAGGAATTACATAATTCAGTTAAACCAAACATCCATTATGGCATTAGTGTCAATTATTAATTAAAGCGGTGCGCTATTGTAAATGAGGTCACTAAGAATAGAGCTTAGGACGATCTAAAATACCTAATATTAATCAGAAAATTTTAGCACTTACTACAAGGTACGTGGGTTCAGACTGCGATTTCACCCGTATTCCAAAGGATTTTTTGAGACAAAAGGAGGCTTATATCCTTCCTTAGGATACATCTACCATCTTGTCAAATTTTTTTGGAATCGATTTAGTTATTTAGGCGTGAAAGGACAAATAGACTAAGATACTTTCGCATTTATAATATTAGTATCGATGTTCAAAACCTGGTCGTATCTTTGTCATATGTAGATGCGAAATTGACCTGTTGTTGATATTTAAAATTAGTTGCACGCTTCCAAAATACCGGTTATTATAGAAAACCAGCTAGGAACTACACAGATACTCTTTTAAAATTAAGTTTTTCTTTTGTTTACCATTAAGCATAAATAAATATGTACTGTTACTATCAGGTTGCTAGTTTAGAACCGTTCACAACACTAACAGCAAATAAACCATCATTTAAAACCCTTCTCATTCCTCAACTCACGTAGAACCAATTCCGAACTTGGAAATAAAGCCGTTCACAAACTAAGAATGGTATTAGAATCGCGTCGCAATCTCGGTAAAACATTCCGCGTGTCATTTGTAAGTTTAATTACCGGTTGGCGGCGGGACGGACGCGATGCGTACACGTGCGCGGCCTTCGGTATTAGTTCGCTAATTTTCATATTAGCTTAAATAATATGTTAGGTTAATTGATGGCCTAAGTGGATAGCAGAAGCGGTTTTGAAGAACTTTCCGTCTCACAGCAGGATAATGTAGCAGTGATAACCTAGTGAACTACTTCGTTAGTCTAGTGGTTTTAAGCGCGACTGGTACGCTAAAAGTTATGGTTTCTGATTCCCAGGTCGAGCAAACTGTTAGTGGGTTTTTCTAAGACAATCTCAGTAGCAGCTCGGAATTTGGGATTTTTGCCCGTTTAATGGTAATACTGTAGCGACATCTACCGCGCTACATACGAACAAGTCCTATAGGTTCCTCCCCTATTCTAACTATGGGAACTAAACATATCGGCGAACTGTGGGTGTACGTTCATACACCTTTGCCTAATCCTTCGGGGAATACAAGCGCGAGGTATGTTTAAATCTATACTTGGACCTGAATTTGAAAATTTCATAGAAAACAACCACAAATAGTTTGCTCGAACCCTAATTAAGGGCGGACCAAAGGATCATGATCGGAGTATATTATATTTTCCATTCATTGAAGTAAAGGATATTGATGGATTTTTAGGATTTCATCGTCCTACACCCGCCAAGATTTCTCTTCTTACGCCCCCCAAAAACCCGAAGCGATCCAAAGTTAGTGAGGGAGCAAGTTGGCGGCGCGTGTGCTCTTTACCGTGTGTTTTGATGCTGCATGCCACCTGTATTGTAATTAGTTTAACTACTGTACGTGTACAACTTGCCACACTTAATACTCGGAGACTGCTTCAAATATTGATCAGAACTTGTATGAATACCTTCTTTGGTTTATTGCTGTATTGGAACTGTGAGAGTTAATGATGAAGGACCAAATTACTTTTGGTCTTTGGTGGCGGAAACAGGAAAGTAATTACAAATTATACTATCTCTCTCAGTGTGTGTGCGTGTGTGTGCGCGCGTGTGTGTGTGTGTGTGCGTGTGCGCTCGTGTGTGTGTGTGTGTATCACTCCGGCCGAGCCGGCCCATTCGTGCCGAAGCATGGCTCTCCCACGTAAAAAAGTGTATTTTTCTAATGTGATGCCAGGAGTGTACATACAAAAATGTCTGCAAGCAAAAGGCACAATTTGCACAACGCTTGTTAACATAAGTATAGGAATTCCACAATAGAAAACTACTCGTCTGACTATATAAAAATAAAATAAGTAACAAGCCAGCGTACAATGTACAGCACTTCTACAAAGTTGGCTGTAACGAGAGGGTTTGTCTTAGCGTCGTCAGACGTAGCCGCGGGCGGGCCGCTAACGACTGCAGTCCAAGTGCACCTTAATGCCTCGCTCACTCCTCCTATTAATTATTTGAGACGGAGTTTTTAGAGTATTTAGGGTCTGGAGGGGATTGAAGGAGCCACAGTAGGATATCGGATGGACAAGTGGACGGTACTACTGCTGTATTGACCTAGATCCTATTCTGACATTAAGACATTTAGTTTAACTCTAACACTTTGCTCAATTCGCACTCAGAACTTCAGGCTTAGAAGCCGCGCTTTCGTCTTTGAAATAAACTGCAGCGTTTTTTTGTTTTTCTGTATTGCAACTTAACATACATACGATCACGCCTGTATTCCCCGAAGGGTTAGGTAATGGCGTACTAATTTACACCCACAGTCGCCGGTATTTTTCGGTCCCATGTAATAGGGGCCAGCCTATTGCCATTAACCGGGCACAAATTCAGACTCCGAGTTGTTACTGAGAATTTAATAGAAAAACCTAAATGCAGTAGGTATTTAATATACAATTTGGACTAAATAACTGTGCGTGCGTGAAGTTATACGCAAATGGTTGTTCAGTGGTAAATTCTAATACGAAAACTCCATGTAAAGACAGTTGAGTTCATAATATTTCGCATTCGAGATTATTGTCTTCACTCATTCGATATCCGCGCAGCCGTTCGGAACGCCTAATGTCAGGCAAGCACAATTATTCTGTCGGAACAGTATTTTCTTCGGAAACGTAAGTATAATGTTGATAATGTTTTCTTGTAAGTACAATTGTTACGGCTGTTTCACGCGGCAACCTGAGACGCAGCTTTTAAGGAAACCTTGCTCTGAATAACAATGTTTAAACCCAATGTTTTATAGATAACTAGCGACCCGCCCGCGGTTTCACCCGCGTTGCCCCATTCCTAAAAGTCGTAGCGTAATGTTAAATAGCTTAAAAGCTTCCTCATGAATCACTCTATAACATACATACCATCACGCCTGTATTCCCCGAAATGTTAGGCAGAGGCGTACTTAATGTGCACCCACAGTTCGCCGGTATGTTTAGGTTCCATGTTATAGGGGGCGAGCCATTAACCGGGCACAAATCCAGACTCCAAGCTGCTACTGAGAATTTCATAGAAAATCCCAATAACACTGTGCTCGACCTGGGGATCGAACCCAGGACCTCTAGTGTAGCAGTCACGCTTGGGACCACTAGACTAACGAGTCAGTCACTAACTCTCTCACTGTACACTTCACTAAGTCTATTCTCATTAGTCACTAGACTAATGAGAATCACTCTATCTATTAAAAAAAACCGCTTCAAAATCCGTTGCGTAGTTTTAAAGATTTAAGCATACATAGGGACAGACAGACAGCGACAGCGACTTTGTTTTATACTATGTAGATCACTACACCGAGTAAATATCAATTTACTCGACTATCATAAGTTGCTTTGTCATTTATTTAGAGCTACATAACCAAGTTGTATTTTTAAGGGCTAAGCAAAGGTCTACTGATGCCCAAGGACAGTTTCCCAGTGGAGTATGTTTTATGTGTCAAATTTTGTTGTTATCTGTTTTGAAGATGAAACAAAAGAATAGTAAGAAAAAAACAGACAGACTTTCAGATTATTAAGGATATGACAGCATGTAAATAGAGAGTCTAGAACACTGGCCATATTATAATCCACTCGAATTACTTAGTTCCTATAGAACGGTCAACAAAACAATAAAAAAAAACTCGAAAAAAAGTATTCATCGTATCACAATACATGATTATATCTTAAATGTAGCCACCACATTTCGCGCTGCTTTGTAAACTACCCTCAGCTACGTTTCTGCTCACCCCACAATAAACCGGTATATGTCACGCTTATAAAACGCTTACGTCGAGCAGCGTGCCTAATGTGTAGGGTTGTCACAGAGACGGACGTTGTCCCGCTTTAGAGATGTCCTTCGAAATATATGTGAGAATATGCTTTACTTGAGAAAATCAAGAGTTGTGTGGAGTTGCTCGACAAAATCACCAATTTTATAGCAAGAAGAATTTCTTTTGAGATAAATGTATTGTAAAATGATTATATCAGAAAATTATCCGGCAAGCGCCGTGATGGTAATGTTAAAAAAATACACTTATTAATTATGAGGAATTGTATTCTAAACCCGTCATTACTCCGGATTAATGCGTTTGGCGTGGTATACGACAATCTTTAGTAATCAATTTATATCGTTATTTTATAAGAAATAGATGCTACAAAAGTAAGATTAGAATGCTCTAGGATAAAAAATATTAGCCAGTCATATGACTGCTAGCCACTATGTGCTCTAACTGTGGCTTTGTCACCCTCAAAGTGTTTTTACAACTTGCGAGTTAAAAAAAATCGCATCATGCACGCACCGCACCTTTAAATATACTTTCCAGCTATCGAGATTTATATATTATTTCAAGTGTTATGAGAAATACATGTGTTTTTTTATTATTCACGTCATGACATATATTGTGTGCTAAAATAATATTTCTAATCATAAACCGTTTTCACAGTGACAGCCCTATGGACAAGGAGTTTGGCCCCTAAACGTGACAGAATGATAAGCGTGGCGAATGTGCGATGTTGATTGAAATGATGCCGCTTGTGTATTTCTATGGATTGCCTCTGATGAATGGAGGGAATTATCATAACATGTATGGTGTATGCAGTTTAATAAATAGGTTATTGTGAAAGGAATAGTTTCTGAAGCACCTCTTTTGTACTCTTGATTTTATTTGACCCTCTTCTGTCGAAATCATATAGGCACTCTCCGAAATAAGATGTCAAGGTTTGCTGATCGAATGACTAGGTACCGATGCAAATAACTGAACTGAAGAGTTATGTAAATGCGAAGTTTAAAATATTTTATATTTTTGTAAAAAGAAACACGAAGCACATTATAATATAAGAATGACAGAACATATACAGTTTTTTCTATGGCAGCAGCAGCAGACGAATCGCCTGATGTTAAGCGATTACCGCCGCCCATGGATACCCGCAACACCATAGGAGTCACAAGTGCGTTGCCTTCCTTTTAAATGGGGATTGGGCCTCCGGTAACCTCACTCACTCGGCGAAAACAACGTTGTTTAACGCCGGTTTTCTGTGAGGCCACTCCAGGCGAGCCGGCCCATTCGTGCCGAAGCATGGCTCTTCCACGTAAAGTAATACAGTACCTACATAAATAGAGTATTCCGCTTTTGACACTAATTTTTTGAGCATCATTAATCTATAAAATATACATATATTTCTCTTTTGATTGAATGATCTTCTTTCTCTTGATTTCTCTTTACTGTTTCTTTAACTTCATTTAAAATGATAGACTGATTGATAATTGATATCTAATGTTAAATAAAATTGCAAATTTTATCGATAAGTTTTTTAATTTTATACATACTATCAGTAAACACTACCACATCGTAGGTGCTGAATGAGGAATAAAATTTGATATTTTTTTCCTCCACATTGAGCACCAAGCTAATATACTTAGGTGAAAAAACCGTAGGTGCTCAAAAAATTGGTTCCGAAAAAGTAATGCTCCACATACTTATTAGTAACCGTAATGACAGCCATATTATTATAATGATAAACCATATTTAGTGAAATGTCTAAATATCTACGATAAGACTAACCTTTAACTCATTATTATAAGCATTATCTACGTATAGTCTGAGCTATTTTTAAATAGTGGTCAGCCCTGATTTTCGACATTGAGCATGTTAAAAGAGAAAAAGAAATAGATCGATTTTCATACACCAGAATTTAGGTTACAAATCACTAGATGGCGTTACTTGTCAATCCATTGCGTGAAACTGAATTATTAATAATTTAATATTAATTAACTTTAATGCTTGGTAAAGTTCTGAAATGTATTTTGTTCGTAAATCGTATTTAATTTGTGTTATTGAACGATAATTATTTTTAGATTTCAATCAATAATAATCTTTGTTTACATTTTTAGTATTCTTATTCTACCATAGATGGCATTACATGCCCTTAAATAAAATCTAACCTAAAATATTTTATAAGATATAGTTTCATTCGTACATTAAAAATTATAATATTATCATTACATATCATCAGGCAGGTATTCCTCGACAGGTTAGGTAGAGGTGTAATCATCAGTCCGCCGGTGTATTTAGTTCCCATGTACCTATGTAGGCAGTAGGGAGCGAGTCTATTGCCAGATAAATAATAAAGAAAAATAATAAATACCATATAATACCCTTTATAGAACTTTTAATTACTTATAGAACCAAATATCATTTAGCCGATTATTATCCCACTTTCGGGGAGCGGACAGAATTTAACAACATTTCAAAATGATTACGCCATAACAACAAAAATACTGTTTCTTAATTTTCCTATTCTGAATTCCAAAACATTTTTTTTATTATTTTTATATTTCTTCATTTCGGAGAATAAAATTATAAAACTTGTTATGACGTTACTTATACGGCGGAAACTGCGAAAAATGAAATTATGTCGAAATTTTATTAGGTAAATCAATAACGAAATAAGTAATGTAAGGTTATGAATAATTATAATAGATGCCAAACTCACTCATGAATAAAATTTGAGTGGTCAAAAAAGTGATGTCTTATCATCCTTTAGCCCTTTTAACCGTAGAAATGACATTGAAATAAAACTACTTTTACGGATTGTATCGCGTTTTATTGATATTATTTAGACACCAGTACGTACAAATGACGTCATTAGGCACTTACATCTGTTTAAGTTTAATTGAATTTCAGGAAAATAAAAAAATGGGTACTTATCCTATTTTCGATCTAGTTTCAAATAAAATTATAATAAAATGGGTGTTAAAAAAATTAAATGTTGACAATTGTCCGACTTTTCACATCGACAAACGTTACACCAAAATATTTATAGGGTCCTCTTAGTTAGACTGATGTGCAGGTTTGTAATAAAACATTTTGATCTCATTATTAAAAAAAGTACACAACACTCCTCTCGAGTAAATGATTGTAAAAATCTAAGAATTTAAATAAAAAAAATACTGTGGAAGGTAGAATGAACTAAGTGGAATAAGAGCTCACTGATAGTACTCGAGAATAAGTGGTAATCTCAATTGAATCATTTCCGGAACGAATATTAAGTGTGGCCATAAAAACAGCGTGCATTTAAACCATTTAATAAGTGTGATAATTCTATTTTTGTCAGAAAATTTTCACTAGCAGCGTACATAAATTATTTTTATCATTTGTACATGTAATTTGGATTTTGTGCCCGATAATTAGTAATAGATAAGCCCCTTATTCCGTGGGATCTAACCACATACTAGCAAACTTTAGGTGTAGGGAATACTTACTGTAAAAAATAAGGTACCTACGGTTATCTTATATCTTGGTAGCTTTGACGAATACCAGCTTGATAATTATTATTATTAACTGCCTCATTGGGTAGAGACTGCAAGTGCGAATACTGACAGTCTTGGGTTCGACGCTAAGCCTATCAAGAATAAAGTGCTATTCAGTTTTTTCGTTAGACAATTGTTGAAACAGCTCGAAATATGTATACCATGTTTATACAAATAAAGAATATCTTATCTTATCTTAGTAACATAATTAATGTCCTGATAATGGCTATAGGCTCGCCCCCTTCTATATCTTTCTCTTATCCTTCGGGGAATGCCAGGGGACTAAGAGGGCTCCATTTAGCTTTTCCTCTGGAACCCATCTGTATTTAGAGCCTCAGCTTCATAGAATTTTTCTAATATGAATCTTAATAATGACCTTTGTAACCCTGTAAGCGTGATGGTTGTTCAATAATTATGTAATTGTAATGCTCTTCGCTAGTATATTATTGTCAACTATTACATTTTCCATGGACATAGCGACATGAATTTCCCCGTTTTCGTGGCCCCATTTTTTTATTATGACCCACTAAGCCTGTTTTTTACTAATTGCCTCCAATATTCGTTTCTATTGATTTTATAAAAACGTACTTAAGTAGGGGATTTTAAAGGAAAGAATAACGACATAATGATCAAGAGAACTGAAAATTATTTTCATTTAAATTGATATCTATTTAACTTATAAGCAAAATTTCAGAAATACATAAAGTTTATTTTTTGTTATTTGGCAGTTCAGTTTTCTTATGACACATTCACTAAAAATAATTTAGGAAAATATCCGCGCTACTGGCGGACCGAATTTCTCTTACAAACGTAATACCGAAATAAATCGTAATTTAGACACAATTTAATCAAATTCTGTTATTATTCGGATTCCGATACCGTTAATCTAGGTTCCTACGTTACCATTTCATCCAAAATACTTCAGTGGAAATAAATATAAAAAAATGCAATTTTTGATAACTTTACCAAGTTTGGAACAATTTTCCGGTCTTATATTTTCAGTGAAGTAGTAGTCGACGAAATAATATCGTAGGAACCTAGATTAACGGTATCCAAATCCGAATAATAACATAATTTGATAGAATATTGTCTGGATTACGATTTATTTCGGTATTACGTTTTTGTGGGCAATTCAAGCTCCGCCGGATCCTTAAGAAATTAAGATCAACGCGAGATTGAGCTATCTACATATAGGTACATAATATAATAAAATTATAACACGATGTCTGTACATTAAAGATATTGAAGAAAAACTAATGTAGGGGTTCTTTATTAGAGCAACAGAATCCAAAACATTTTTTTTTTATTTGTCTGCCTGTCTGTTTGTACGCGTATCAAGCAAAAACTACTACATAAAATTGAATGCGGTTTTTACAGTCGTATTGCTGGAGTTCTAAATTAAAATCTGGTGAAAAATTTTTTGCAAATTAGAAGCCTTTTAGGAAGCGAGTGAAACCACGGGCACGGATAGTATAGTATTTAGCTAGAAGCTAGTATAGTATTTAGCTTAGCTAGGATAGTATTTAGCTTAGCTAGGATAGTATTTAGCTCAGCTAGGATAGTATTTATAGATATTTGAGACTTAAGCAATGTCATTAAACCCTTAAAAACAACAAAAAGGCAACGTCTTTCTTCGAGTTAATAATTAAAGTAATTTACATACATTATATTGCAAAACAAATAAAGGCAGCCAGCAAATGTTTACCTAACAGCTAAATTACATTTGCAATAAAAAAATCTGAATTCATTCAACCCATCTTAAAATTATCTAACCATCGGCTAATAAATTAAACCAAGGTAATTAAAGAGTAAGATAAAGATCGCTGTTAACCCGTGATGCATTACTAATACACTTAACCCTCAAGTTAAATTTGCTAAAGGGGTCCAACAGTTAACCGATTGACTTCAAACTTATAACCTTTCAAAAGTTAGTAGTTTGAACTATCGCTGTTTTGATTATAAGGCTCGTTTATCATTTTGACACCGATATAAGATTAGAAAAGCTTCATTTGTCTTGTTGTTGTAAGCGTGACCGCTGCATTATAGGTCGTTGATTTGATTCCCAGGTTGAACAAAGTGTTATTGGGTTTTTCTATGAAACTCTCATTCGTAACTGAGAGTTTAGTTTTTTCCCGGTTAATGGCAATAGGTTCGTCTCTATTAGGTACATGGGACATACTGGGGATCGGTGGACATTACTATGACTCCTAACCCTTTATGGAATATTGGCGTATGGTATGTTGTGTTCTAATTCTTACATGCATAAATTTGTTAGACTAATCAACTCTCAGCTAAATATTATATTCGGTATCGGAATTCATAAATGGTAATTCACTATTTATAAATGCAGTTAGTCTCACTAGCGAATCCAACTAAATTTAAATGAAAAAAGTAACGTTACTGCCTCATTAATCTAGTGGTTCCGAGCGTGACTGCTACGCTAGAGGTCATGGGTTCGATTCCCAGGTCGAGCAAAGTGTTATTGGGTTTTTCTATGAAATTCTCAGTAATAGCTCGGAGTTTGAATTTGTGCCCGGTTAATGTCAATAGGCTCGCCCCCTGTTACATGGGACCTAAACATACCGGCGAACTGTGGGTGTACATTAAGTACAACCTCTGCTTAACCCTTCGGGGAATACAGGCGTGATGGTATGTTATGTTAAGTAACGTAGGTGTAAATCTTGCTCAGTATAAAACTGAGCAATATTTTAATTCACACCCATGTAATATTGCTAAGAACATTTATGTTTTTAATTTGAAACATCTAGCTTGGAAATATTAAAAATAAACTCCACTGGAGTGACATACAAACACTAACAAACCATTAGTATGACATGTAAACCGTCTAATAACTACCTAGAAACAGGCCATAAAAATCTAATCTAAAGTAACATATTAACCGGGACATCTGCTGGTCCTAGGTTCGATTCCCGGCGGCAAATTACATAGGCCTAGCAAGGAGCGACCAGCTGCTTTAAAGGGATAATTATTTTAATTTTATTAAACGCACTTTCACTATACGAGTTTGATGTTATAGTAAAATGGTAGGGCGAATTAAAATTTTATTTTTAAATTGCGTTTGTAATTTAGATTTAATATTGCCAATTTGCAAATGAATTTTATTTTTGCAGTATTGCCACGCTAGCAGGTGAAGAAGTAATAATGTTATGTGTGATGAGGGTTACACAAACCAACACATCGTGTCGTTAATTTAAACCTTACTAATATTATATACGTGAATATTTGTGAGAATAGATGTATGGATGCGTGGATGTTTGTTACTCTTTCACGCCAGAACGGCTGAACGGATCTGGATGAAATTTGGCACAGACATAGATTATAGTATGGAATAACACATAGGCTCCTTTTTATCTAGGTCGGACCCAATTCTGAAGTCCACGCAGACAAAGTCGCGGGCAGAAGCTAGTCCTTACTAATATTATAAACGTGCAAGTTTGTGTGTATGGATGTCTGGATGTTTGTTACTCTTTCACGCCAGAACGGCTGAACGGATCTGGATGAAATTTGGCACAGAGATGGATTATAGTCTGGAATAACATTTTTTATCCAGGTCGAATCCAAATCTGATGTCCACGCAGACAAAGTCGAGGGCAGCCGCTAGTTATAGATATAATTATAAGGATTTAGAATGTGTTTAGACCTACTTAGTAGGTATCCAAGGCTCAGAAAATAACATAACTAGGTCTCATTTGTTTTTATAGCTTGTAGAGAGGTCTTGTAGCCATTTTTTATGTATCTATATAGTAAAGAAAGAAAAAGAAAGAAAGAAAGAAATGTTTTTATTTTCGCCCTTATGACACACAACAAATCAAAAATGCAACTGTACAATCAAAAACTTAATTAATACCTAGCAAAAGGTTGCGCAAAATAGTAAAACAAAAAAGGGGAGCTGGCAACACAACAGGCATGGCCATCTACCAGAGCCACAGATTAAGGAAACTATAGAAGTTTACGGTTCTTGGTGCATAATTTGATCTATTTTTCCTTAATCTATGACCAGTACGAAAGTGGTAACAAATTATTTTGCACAACTAGCAAGTCGTTGAATATCGATAATATAGTACGGATAACCCTTATTGAACGACTGTCACCTGGGAAGGCAAAGTATTCCGGACCCGTACCAAATAAACCGCCATACCTCCCATGGCCATGGGATTCGTGACATTTGTCATGAAAATGACAGTCTGTCGTCCAGGGTTTGTTTGACCCCTACAAAGGGCCAGACCTTACTCGAAGCCGCACGTTTGGCAAACATGAGCGCTACCTACAGCGGCCATTGTATGGTCGGGAGGATTCGCAGCCCTGTACGGGCATCGGAAATTTTGAATCTTGGTCGTTATAATTGTATTAAGGTATGGTTGGTGGAAAATAATTCTATTCTGTTAATGACTATTTAAAAAATAATAATAAGTACTTAATAAATAATTGTTAATTAATACATATATAAAATATTCGGTTATTAATATTATATATTTGTATTATATATCAAATTTTTGACTAAGTGTTTAGGAATACCAAATATATTTAAGAACTTCATTGTACCAACACTTACAGCAAACAGCAAATATCATGATTATTATGATTATGATTAACGCTAGCAACATCAGGAGTTGCGTGCTTTTGCCAGCCTGAGACGTCAGTTTGCGTCTTATTTGGTCAGTATTTTTACTGGCTACATTAATGTTTAAATTAAAAGAGAATAAAGCAGAATATTGCTTGGCAGCAGGCTGTGGTGTGGTAATTAGGTGATGGGTGAGTCCACATGGAATCCTGCAGTGGAGTTCCAGTCACCAGTAACACGGTAGATTGTTATTAGTAGCATGGTGTTTAAATGTAATTAATCCATGTTTTAAGTAAAACAGAGGCGTGAAACCACGTGTTAATAGTAGTGGTATTTGAGGATGATTGACAATGCGTGTTCCACATCGCGTGACAGATGGCGCTGGTGTCATTACTTTACCGATTAAAAAGCTAATTGCAATTGTAAACGCGTTGTGGTGAAGACACGTGATAAAATGTAGCTTTACGTTACGTTGCACAAAATGAAATAAATTAGGTACGAGGGATAAAATAAAATAAAAAAATCAATGCCCACTGAAGCACACTTGGCACAAGAAAATCATCTAAGCATAGTATAGAATAAAAAAGAAAATAATGCGTTAAACATTCGAGCAAAGTGTTATTGGGTTATTCTATGAATTTCTCAGTGGCAGCTCGGAGTCTGAATTTGTTCGCGGTTAATGGCAATAGGGTCGCCCCTTATATTACAAGGGACCTAAACATACCGGCGAACTGTGGGTGTACATTAGTACGCCTCTGCCTAACTCTTCGGGGAATACAGGCGTGATAGTATGTTTATACATACCATATAGAATAAAATAAATAATAAGATGGGACTAGAAATGTAATATTACATGTTTTATTGTTCTATGTACTTAAGTGCCTAGCTTAATAGGTAGGTATCTGCCATAATCAACGCTTGGTTTTGTAATAGTAATTCAATTTACTTATAGTAAAGTAAATTGAATTGAATATACCATTGAATATATAAATAAATAGGTATAGCATATTGACTGAGAGACACAGAAACAAGGTCATGCTTGTATGGGTCCCTAGTCAGAGTGGGATTACTCACTAATTGGACCGGAACCATTTGTTGGACTGGCCTTGAGCGCAGTCACAACGGCCTTTCGGGAGTACGCAAGGGCGAGGTACATGGATGAGTGGTTGAGCCATTCAGGAGTTGCTTACTCCAAGAAATTCATAGGTTCCTCATCGAAATGGCAAAATGCCATTTGGAACTCAAGCAGCAGGCCCGTCACTTGATGGAGGCGCTAACCAGACATTTCGGGACTAACGCTCTCCTACAAAAGATGGATCTGACGGAGACATCAGCCTGCAGTGCCTGCAAAAGGGAAATTGAGAGCATGGAACACCTTCTGTGTACATGCGATGTAATGGCTAGAAAGCGAATGTGCCTCTTGGGGCAGGGTTATCCAAGACCAGAGGATTACAGACTCATACCCCCAGGCCTCATTATAAAGCTCATGGAAGAGCTGTTTAAAGAACTGGGTGAGGATGAGGAATAAGTTTCTAGGGGAAGCACAAAAGATTCCATTGGGTCGAAGTGCACTGAGGCCTTGCTGCCTCGGCCCCATATAAGATAAGAAGAGACTCATAATGAAAATTTTAGGGTTAGTTGAAATAGTAATTGTACTCTCAAATTATGACTTGTGACAAAATGGAGAATGATGCAGCGATGTTATATTGCCTTTGACAATAATAAACAGAGGTTTGCTAAACTTAAAGTTATTGTACGCTCAACTAATTAAAAGGTATTTACCTAAAGCGATGCGTCAATCCTATCGTTCGGATTAATGTTTCAAATTTGTACTTGTCTAAAGATACAAGCTGCTTAATTAATAAATATGTAAGTGGGTATATTTAAGTGGTAATAGCATTTTGATTTCATTATTAATCGATACAAATGGAATGTATTTGGTAATCCAAAAGTAGGTCATTTAACCGACTTTTCACAAAAATATGCGGTATTAAGTCGGCACAAGCCGGTCTCACAGCTGATGCGAACGCTCACCTGCCCCAGGTGCGCATGCGTCGATTGACAAGTGCAATTTGTATGTGTGTGAGTAGAAAAGAGGAGGCGCGGCGTAATTGATAATTTTATCAATTTCTTTTAACATTTAACCTATGAAATTATATGGTTTCTACTTTTTGATTACAAATTATATTATATAGATGATTTTATTGGGTACTTGTAATAATTAATAATAATAATTAGTAGAATCTTTTATTATATCCAATAAACATAAAACTTAGACGAGAGTTTTTAACAAGTGCTATTTTCATTCATAAGTGTGTATTTACATAAATAAATACTTTATACCATTTCCCCCTCAAGGGTAGGCAAAATCTATAGAGTGCCGCCTGTTACGATTCTAGCTACGGTTACATTTTCAACATTTTTGTTTTAGGTCTTGTTGCTTTGTATGCTTCATTTCATAATTTTATGCAACGGCAATTATTTAGTATTTTTTTTTGTAATATGACAATGTACCCAAAGCAGATGTAAGGTAGTTAGTAGCTATTCCGAATTTAAATATGTCAGTATTCAATTTACCCCATCTTACTCTTACCTACGACGCGTAATCGCCTGCGCACGCAGCCGTCCAATGGCGGGCATTCACGAAATTTTAAACTTGAAGTTTTCTGAATGAGCGAGATGCTAGCTGCGTAGTAATGTAACGGTTTTTACATCTGGCATAAACAGCTGATTTTGATGTATCACATTGTTATTTTATAGTTGAATAATCCCGTTAAAATGTATGAATGGGAACCAAAACGATTGTATGACGAGCTAAGGGTTGCGAATAGAATCCATTGTAGAATACTATCCATTTGAGTAGAAAATTGTATGGAGAAAATACTCATACAAATAAATAAATAAGTGGAAACATACCATCCCTGTATTCCTCGAAGGGTAAGGCAAAGCCACAGTTCGCCGATATATTTAGGTCCCATGTAATAGGGGGTGGCCCTATTGCCATTAACCGGGTACAAATCCAGACTCCGAGCTGCTACTGAGAATTTCATAGAAAAACTCAATAACACTTTGCTCGACCTAGGAATCGAACCTAGGACCTGTAGCAAAGCAGTCACGCTTGGGACCACTAATGAGGAAGTTATTTTAGTAAAGGAAAAATGCAATCGCGGGAGGGATTCGAACCCGCGTCTTCTGGTTAGATACACCAGACGCTCTGACCGCTAAGCCACCGCGAACCCCACCCGCCTGATTGAAATTTGCCTTCACATTCTGAGTTTACGTCATAAGTCATTTCCTTTACTAAAATAACTTTATAATCTTAGCATGGAAAATGCAAAAAAATCACAAAAAGATACTAATGAGGAAGTCAAAACATTAAGTGGAAACAGTTGTTAGATATTATTAATATTTCGATTAACTGGTTTATTGAACACCTTTGACATCTGTTTTATGACTGTTAGGTTTATTTCCTAGTTGTTAAGTTAGAAACAGCTGCTCATTAAATTGTATCTAATAAATAGTCTAATGCTAAGATATAAAATGATTGTACACAGGTGATTACAAGCTAGAAATATGCTGTTCGACTATAGTTGGAGTGAGAAGCGAAATATTGATATCCCATGCCAATGCAAGTTGGTCTGAAGAAGACTAATGTCTGAAGAATTTAAATGAAATTAAAGGAGACCAAAGAAGAGATGGATGGATTGTGTTAGGGCCGATACGATGAGAAAAGGAGTGAATGATAAGTGACGGCTAATAGGGATGAATGGAAGAATAGGACATGCTGCGGACAAAGGCTGGGAGATGATGATGATGATGATGATTCTGATGCATGAACGGTTGAGTGGTTACAAGTGCATGAGAGAGATGCCTAGGTCGAGTAGTATGAAAGTCGTGGTGTTTGTGCGTTTTTTGGTACCTAATAGGCTCGTCGCTCCATGTATTACATGGGACCTAAAACCGCGAATCGTGTGTACTTACACTTCTTTAGGGAAGCCCTTCGATGAATACAGGCGACGGTAGGTTATGTTATCTTTCAGCTGCATCACAGTAAGTCTCATTGGTATCAACTACGCGTTTCGGTTGTTTTTAAAACGTATCCATTTATTGTTATGAAGAACTTAAATGAAAATTATCACTTATATTCTTCATAATTCATAACATTTAATGAGTGATGAATAGAAACTACATACATTGGAATGGAGAACTATTATTTCAAAATTCCAAAAGTCCAAATATATCACTGCAAGTTACCACTTCTAGAGAACTGCGGAATAAGTGATAATTTTCACATAAAAGTTCTTCACTACCATATATTATATGTTTACGTTTAAGAGAAAAAATACTAAAAGAGGCCTACTGGAGAAATACGGGCTGATGATAATGGCACCTTTTTTCTATATTCTTCTGTATACATCGTGGACAATTATGTAGGTTATGTGTTTACAAAATTAAAATAAGGAACCTACTTTAACAATCTGCATGTAACTGTTTTTTGTCCCTAATAAATACATAAATATGTATTATATGACATAATTCGTTGCAAAATTTATCTGTTATAATAATATTTTTATAGAAATGTACCTAGTATTTTCTTTCTTTCTTTCTTTATAATGATCGTTACTAGTTCTCGAAAATAATTTTACAGATAAAAAAACGAACTACCCAGGGTTGACAACCTAATTAACACACAAATTCACAGATAATTATCGCAAAAACCGATCATTGGACGGTTACACTTTCACTGGAGCACTACACAAGTTGAATCATAATTTCCTTTTAATAAACTGTTAAAGGGCGGCCGCGAATAATGCGAATAGTTTAAGGCGAAATACCAAATATTTTTAATACCAAGGAATAGCCGTTTATTGAAAGAATTTTTATGGTGGCTTTCAGTTATTTAAATTTTAAATTATTGTTCTTTTCAACCGACTTCAAAATGGAGGAGGTTCTCAATTCGACTGTATGTTGTTTTTTTTGTATGTTTGTTACGCGATTACTCCGTTAATTATGAACCGATTCTGATGATTCTTTTTTTGGATCGGTAGGTCATACTTCAGAGGTGGTCTCATAAATTTGTTTAAGATCTGATAACAAATTTTAAATCAAAATGATAATAGCACGTAAATGAGAACGTCGTCTAGGTAGACGTAAAATTTTACTCACTACTAAAAATGTTGAAAGAACGTAAGTTTTAACAAAAAGTAAAACCGCTTCTAAAACATACAAATAATATTAGACCGTGCACAACAGTTACGAATGTCGGTGGTTATTCTAATATATAAAGTTATACTCCTTTCTGACACTTATATTAGACATTGAAATAAAACCACTTTTTACGGATTTTATCGCGTTGTATTGATATTATTTGATTCCCGACGTTTCGGATCCTTAACAGCATCCAGGTCACGGGTAGACTAAAGTTATGACAAAGTTATTTTATTTCGTCATTTTTAGTAATGTGTAATTTTTTTATCTAACGCTATTTTAAAGGACTGGTAATGCACTTTGTGGCTAAATTTTATGATTTGACAACCAATCAAATTAAAAAGATCGCCGTAAATCGTAAGTATCAAATACTAACGATTTACGGCGACCACCCGGAATCGGAATCGGTTGTAAATCACCTTGGTGTGGACTCTGGCAGTTTGCAGTCCGTAGGGGCTCTTACGGGTCGACAATTTTTTTTTTTAATCTTTAAAAAAACGTTGCCCCACACTAGGATTTTCTCCTGTATCGTGGGTGCGTTTACAAACACAAATTCTCACATACACAAACGCCCAGACCCGGAACAACTACCTGTAGATCATACAAATATTTGCTCCGTGTGGGGATCGAACCCACAACACATGGCGCAGAAGCCGATCGCTCAACCGCTACGCCAATCGTGTCGTCAAATGCATTAGCAACACCTCTGGTGTTGCAAGTGTCCATGGGCTATGATGACTAAATACCACCAGGTGGCTCGTCAGCTCGTTTGCCGACTTAATCCATAAAACAAACACGATTATCATGCGTACCGCTGAAATGTGGAATGCATTTCCCGAGTGGGTCTTCCCCGATAGATATAATGGGTGTTTTTAAATCACGAGTGAATCGGTTTCTTCTAGGCAAGCGCGCTCCACGTTCTACGGATCGCAGTGTCGCAACACCAGGCGAACTGGCGGACAAGCCTAAGCCTATCAAGAAAGAAAATAAGAAATAATGTTTTCATTTTATTCTTATTATTATATTTAAGTTTGACAGTTAGGAAAATATGGAGACTGCCAATAAATCTACAACACAAAAAATAAATATACTTAGTTATAATTTGAGATATTAACTTCCCACATTACACAACATTAGTAGGTACCTACACCTCTGCGCTGCTTATACTCTACGGGGAATACAGGCGCGATGGTAGGTATGTCTCATAATTAGTTCTGATAAAGCTACTTCAGCGTTCTCGCTATATCTCAGTAATATTGCACATCCGATATTGATGAGCAGTTTCAGCTCACGTTTCAAAACAATTTACTGTTAATTTCATTATACTCGTACAACCGTATAATAGCATCAATGTAAGGAATAGTATATTGATTTCGGAGACTTGTATAATTGTATGAAATTATATGAGAACCTCCTCCTTTTTACTCGACTGCGCCAGAAGGGGTGATTGAGGTTATTGTCCTATACAAAGGAGGTCTGTGATGTTATTCCGTTTAAAAAAAAATTACACTATGTTAAATCGAAAAGGAAATCGCATGAAGATAATATGAACAAATATATAACATCTTTTTGTGATTTTTTTGCATTTTCCATGCTAAGATTATAACGTTTACGTCGTAAACTCAGAATGTGAAGGCAAATTTCAATCAGGCGGGTGGGGTTGGCGGTGGCTTAATGGTCAGGGCGTCTGGTGTATCAAACCAGAAGACGCAGGTTCGAATCCTGCCCGCGATTGAATTTTTCCTTTACTAAAATAACTTTATAATCTTAGCATGGAAAATGCAAAAAAATCACAAAAAGATAGTTAAAAGGTAAGGTGGCACGTACGATATCGAACTAACTGTAAAGTAAGTCATGTCCGTTGAGAAACAAAGTAACTTGCTTCTCAATAGATGTCGCCAACGTCACCTTATGACGTAAACTCAGAATGTGAAGGCAAATTTCAATCAGGCGGGTGGGGTTCCCGGTGGCTTAGCGGTCAGAGCGTCTGGTGTATCAAACCAGAAGGCGCAGGTTTGAATCCTGCCCGCGATTGAATTTTTCCTTTACTAAAATAACTAAATATATAACATATCTGTAGTACTCTCAGAATTTCATTAAAAAAATCAATAGACCCCAGAACCGCTAGCGTAGTAGTCGCGCTTATGACTACTGAACTAAATATGATAATATAATTATGTATCCTTTACCAATATCCATACCATATTTTTAAGAATGGCAGGGCATAGTGGAATCGAAAAATTTCACTCACAATTGGAACTGCCCGACTGGGTAAGAAAATCGTAATTGCAGAAAATCCTAGCCAAATAACATAGCTCCGTGTTATATTGTGTTCCTAATGGTGAGCAAGGTCGCCAGAGCTCCGCGAGGAAGCGTTGTGATGGCAGTGGAGGAGACCGGTGGGGTTTTGTTACCGACGCTTTCATACATGGCAAAATGTCTCCTATGCTGCCAGCCCAACTATTCCTCCTTAATTTACAGGGTCGGCAACGCGCGAGTGATACCCCTGGTGTTGCAAGCGTCTATAGGCTACGATAACCGCTTGCCATCAGGTGGGCTGTATGCTTGTTTGCCACCTTCATGGTATAAAAAATACCCAAAATTTATCGAAATTGGTTCAGCAGTTTAGGCTTTAAAAACATCCATCGGACAGACAGACTGCGTTTAAAAAATAAGGTCAAAATACAAAAAACTAGAATTTTACTCTAATTAAAGAGCACTTTCATTTCTTTAGAACTCTATATTGTTCTTCTAACCTACATTATAGGGGACCAATGTCTCCTAGGGTCAGTTAATCCCTTTCCAGACAGGTGCAGCGAGTTGACCGCTAAACAATGATAATAGCAAATTACGACGCGTCAGACAAACTTGACGCTAGGTACTTGCGAACTTAATAACATAATTGTAGGTGTGAACTAGAATTCTAGGTTTTCTGTGCAAGCTTCGTTAAGGCTTAAGATGGCTGTAATTGTGCGATTTCCTGAGTAATATGTACCCTCGTACATGTTGTACCTATGTCTCTTTTAATAAAATAACGTTGAACGTAAGAGGATGATTGGATGATCAAACTCTAACTAGCGTTGATAAATCGTACCGACCAACTACATCCAACGATTAGTCTAGAAATAATTAAGTCGTTTATGTACAACCAGCCTTAGATTAATTATCTGATTACTTTGTTGTACAATCTTAACATTATCTGTTAATGACTAATTTAGTTATTACAAACAAAATTAGGTACCTACGCGGAATATTATCAAGTTATTAGGCTCAAATCTTGTTAATTAACATTTGGAGGTGTAGAAAAGATGTTTTATGTGTAGTTTGTGGAACTAATTATAGAGCATAATTTTATACTAAAACTAGGGTAAGAAGAGGTAAATGATATACAGACAAAGTTTTGTAAATAAACGAAAAGGGAGAGCCATGCTTCGGCTCAAATGGGCCGGCTCGACCGGAGTGATACCACGGCCTCATAGAAAACCGGCGTTAAACAACGCTTACGTTGTGTTTCACCGAGTGGGTGAGGTTACCGGAGGCCCAATCCCCTTTTAAAAGGTCGCCTCCCCTTTTAGTCAAATAACCTGCAATGCCGGATCGACACTATTTTGCGTTCAACAAATGTTTAAATGACCTGTGTCTAAATGATACTAATTTTGTGTTATTTTTCTGTTACAACTGGACACACGTGTGTCCAGATTCTTGTGTCGAGTTGGTGAAAAACCCAAACGGACAAATGATTAGGTGGTACTAACTAATATAGGCCAACGGTAATAATACTTTTAAAGTACCTACATAAACAACAACAACCTTTATCTTAATTGGATAAAGGTTGTTGGCTTAATTCAAAATCAATAAAATTAAATGAAATATGTACTGTAATAATAAAACTATAATGAGCATTCATTGTACGTAAAACGTATTCCTTTTAATCTAAATTCAATTAACGTAAAAAACTGCAAAAGGAGCGATAAAAACAATTAATTATTAGATTACAATCACTGATGACGACAAATACCAAACCACTATTGATCTACATAATTATACAATTAAATCATTAAACCATTAACTAATAAATACTTTTACATTACAATGCTGAGGTCATAGATTCGGAGGTCGCTAACCCTGCGCGCACGCTTGTCGACGCGTGTCAAATGATCTACATAAATATGAGCACCACTTTTATTTGCCATCCTTATAAAATTGATCGTAGGAAAAGGAGTTTTATATCATCAACCATAAGAGTGGTGATAAAATTTCTATGGGAGTATAGGGTTGGCATTTTTTCAAAATGAGATGCCCACATTCGATTGTTTTTATTCAAAATGCTGGAAACATTTAATTGTGTATACGTAATGTTAGGAAATAGTTGAAATGCAGATTACACTGTTTTGTCCGAGTAGCGTTTGGTTGCTACGCGGCTCGTGGTTCCGTGTCAGCAACCACATTTGGGTTGATAACGAGATCTGATTTGATGTTAATAATGTTTTTTCGAGCGTTTCATCCGAGTTTTGTTGGTTTTTGAGTGGTTTCTCAACCGTAATAGCCCAAAGTGATATTGTCCGACAATTTGTTTGAACATTCTTTTTGTACGCAAAGTTTATTTCTGAATAATTTAAATAGACATGTGTTGAAATAAAGTGATAGCCCTGACATTAGGGATGGGCTTGAGCGGAACTGTCGCACCTTTAAGCCGAAGTGTGAACGCCTTTTTGTCGTACTAACGTAATTAATATCAAGGTCGCATTGGAGGACTGCCTCATTAGTTTAGTGGTCCCAAGCGCGACTGCTACGCTAGAGGTCCTGGGTTCAATCCCCAGGTCGAGCAAAGTGTTATTGGGTTTTTCTATGAAATTTTTAGTAGCAGCTCGGAGTCTGGATTTGTGCCCGGTTAATGGCAATAGGCTCGCCCCCTATTACATAGGACCTAAACATACCAGGCGAACTGTGGGTGTACATTAGTATGCCTCTGCCTAACCCTTCGGGGAGTACAGGCGTGATGGTATGTTATGTTGCATTGGAGGATGGAGGTTACATTATTTTTATTTTTATTTTTGTTTATTATTTTTTGAGGGCTTGATGGACACAGTGCAATACAGAATTATGTTTGCAGTGGACTGTAGAACTTATGACAGTCAGGCAGTTTACAGCAACTTTTTGAATACTACTTAAATATAAAATGGGAACATAGTTCATAGTTTCATAAAAGCTTTATGATATTACTCTTATGTTTTGTTTTTATTCGTGATAGGCTTACAAAGTTATGTTATCTGTACCTATTAAAATCCTGTATTGAAAAGTTAACATTAATTTAAAGTTACCAAATACTTAGGTACTAAATCTATTTACTCCGACACCGCAAATTTGGGATTGAATTTTATATTTTTCATTTAGAGTAATTTTTAATTTCATTTCCACTTACGCTTCACATCTTATCAAATTAACTCCCAAT
This sequence comes from Acronicta aceris, assembly GCA_910591435.1. Classification (NCBI taxonomy): domain Eukaryota; kingdom Metazoa; phylum Arthropoda; class Insecta; order Lepidoptera; family Noctuidae; genus Acronicta; species Acronicta aceris. The sequence continues at coordinate 13,901,285 of OU342774.1, read as the reverse complement.
CATTTTAAATATAACATAAGGGGCAATATTGCCAATGACGTATTTTTAACTGCCCCCATAATCCATACAAAATGTATGAACTACTTATAAAGGAACAAAAGCGTTGCGTCATACAACAATATATCACGCGTAGATTATAAAAAGAAATGTATTACTCTTTCAATTTAAAATGTCCTATTCAAAACTGACGGCAAAAGATCGATGCATCACTATAAAATATGTGGCCTAATAACTTATGAGTGGCCAACTTTATATTACCAGCCGAAATATTTGAAAATGGAGCGATTCAAAAGTAAAATCGTTTGTTTCGGCCGCATTATTAATTTTGTAATTCGAATGCGTTAATTCTTGCAAATATATTGCTGCACTTTTAGTAGACTCTAAGAGGAGGTAATATGGGTGATTTTTTGTCGTATGGAGTATGGAAGTGTGTTCAAATCTAAAGGTGACGAGGTAGGAAAATATTCGGCTTCAGAACATAGATGTGGAGTGATAGTGCGTGACATATTCAGGGCTGGCAGTTGGTATAAGTTTTTTTGATAAATTTGTCGTCATCGTAGTAAGTTGGGAAAGTTTGATAGGAAAATATTAGCAAAGTAAATAAGTTTGTTTTTGTTTACTAAAAGAGAAATTAGGTCAGTATTTTTTTCATGGAAAATCGTATTTGGTAGCAATATTAAATACCCATACTATATTTTCATGGATAAAAAATGACACGAAATGATAACGTAAAAGAAAAATAAACAACAAATACTGGAAATAAATTAAAATTTATAATAATTATAAAGTCTATATTACCAAAATGAGACGTAATTATAAATAGACAGCCCTACATGATACATGGTGTTTATTTCGCGTCGCTGACGCATCCCGGTGACTCACAACCAGTTTAGGTAAACCAAGCTTATACGCGTATTGTACACTACGACACGGTACGCAGTACTACGATTAATTAATTATGTGATATTTTAGGATGCGATTTGACGTATGCGTCATGCTTGTGAACTGATGCTATCGAGAGTTGGGTCTGGGTAATTAACTACGTCGAATTTAAAGCTTAATTTAGGATTTTAGGAGACCTTGGATAGCCTTGACCTTATGCCGTCCTTCAGATAATAAGGTGACGATCATGGATCACTAGATAACTTATGCAAATCTTTTATCGAACTCCAAAATTCTCAATTTGAACAGATTTTCTTTAAGAGTACCTACCTATTTATATTTTAGAATGTAGATACCTACTCGTACCAACGTAGAAGCTTTCTCGAAATATCTATATCTATTTAAGCTTTTATTTTTATTCCTTTAGTTATGTCAGTGCCTCGTTGGAAGGAAGAATTATCCAACTAGCAAATGATTATTGCTTTGAACTATAGTTTCAAAACAGAGTTTTCAAACTCCAATGCAGATTCAAAATTGGCTATGCAAGAAGAACATTCAATAAACAAATAGGTGGACGTTTACAAAGTTCTTAATAGGTGTGTCAACCTGCTCTGACTGATCTAGCAGGAGCGTTGTGGACTATTTAAATTTACATTATTGGGTAGAGTAATTATTTAAAATTACTAATAAGATTAAGCTCTAAGATATAAGTAAGCATTTAAAGTTTTCCTGGAGATTGATTTCCCGAAAAAACTAATGTTAGAATTTGTGTAGCGCACGCACGTTTTGACGTCACAACGTGCTGTTATAAGCATGCTCTCTTTTTGGCATCAAATTAAAGTTCTTATAACTGCCATAATTTTGAACCAATTTTAATTTAGTTTTTTTTTGTTCGACTTTATTCATGGTCAACTTTTTTATGAGATCATAAAAAATATAGAATAACTAGCTTCTGCCCGCGACTTTGTCTGCGTGGACTTCACGATTGGGTCCGACCATTCCAGGCTGTAATCTGTCTGTGAGTCAAATTTTATCCAGATCCGTTCAGCTGTTCTGGCGTGAAAGAGTAACAAACATCCATACTCACAAACTTTCACATTTACAATATTAGTAGGGATACTGAAGTTTACATTAAAGGATATGTTACTTAAACTAGAAAATAGCCGTTCCACAACTCGTGTACCCAGTAGCTCTTCGCGTGCAAGCCGTCCGCGTCGGTTGTGTAACAGTGACAGATTTGGTTCCCGACTACTGCCAACACGTGGACTGATTTCTATGTGCACGAGCCAGTTAATATCGTTATTATATTAAATTATAAGTAGATGCTATGATTGTAATAACATTACAATACGCCTGTATTCTCTGTAAGATTGAGCAGAGGTGATGTACACACGACAACCTGTCAAGATAAATATATAAGTAGTTGTACTATAAAAATCAGCGCAATTGCGATGAAATGCAGGGGCGCGGGTGGTTCTAATAGAAAATACATCGCCGTATGTACAGTCATAGTTCACGGATACGTTTTAGGTTACAGAAGGGCAAGTTTATAGCTATTTACCGGACATTTACAGGGCATAATTATGAACTCCGAGCGGGGTTATATCTATTTTTCCCCGCGTAATTTTTTTTTAACGTTTATTCATAATAAAATACAAGCATTTAAAACTTACACTAAGCGTCGCCAAACTGTGCAACAGTTTTTTGGCGATAGTAGCGCCCTTTTTACACTACACAAAAATTACATAATACAAGTAACATAAAATACATCTTAGGTACTAGTACAAGGTAAATATTATTATTATATTTTGACTTTGACTTTATACTTATAATGGCCTCTCTCTCTCACACTTATTTAATCCCATTTGTAATTATACTTTATTATATAATGTAAGAATATATATTTTAATCTTTTCTTTAATGTTACAGTACTTATGTCTTTGGATTTATCTCTTAGAAAGTCTATTTTATTATATAATAGCGGAGTTAAGTATTAGCCTAGTTCTTTTACCATAATTATTTCTTACAAGATAATGTAACATATTTACCCTTTTTGGCAGGCTAAAAAGGGTAAATATGTAAAAAGTGGTACAATATAAATGTGTTATGTAACCTATAACATAGCCTTGTATTTATTTATTTTTTATTGTTAAACCACTATCCCATAATAATAATAATAATATATATAATAAACTAACATTATAATAAAATCATAATCATAATACGAAATGATGCAGTTGGCGATCACACAATTGCCTTGAATAAGGCAATTGTGTGATCGCCAAAAGGCAATAAGTAAGAATCTATTCACTCGAGACTGACAAAAAAAAAACCGAAATCGAACGCAAGTTCTCATAATATGTGTTAGCCGCACTTAGGACCACTAGATATTATAATTATACTAATTAGGATTAAACTAAAAATTGTTATAGAAATAATCACAATCATACGAAGTGCATTCGATTTTTTTATTAAATTCTTACCTCTAAGGACCAAAAACTTATGTCGCGTATGAAAATGTTTCTTACCTATACCTACCTTTTTTGTAAAGAAAATAATATGCGAGTTCAAGCGTCCGTTGTGTAAACTCTCGATGTTTTATAAATCATATATGTACCTACGTAAACAATCTATTGGAAATTAAAATAATTTATTATAAATGTCGAAGGTATGAAATACTTATTAAGTTGAGCCATTTTCGTGTACCTATATAATTTAAAGTTTTTAAATTACATACTACATATTTCAACCATGCTAGTTTTAATAGCTTTTTCTTGTCAGGATCGGCTTCAAACCAAATGTCTTTATATCAATGATTATCATTTACGATAATTGGATGCGCAGAGGCGTGTCAGTCAGTCAATATGTGTGCACATACCACAATTTATATCTGACATTAAAAAGCTATAAAAAGTGGGTAAGTGCGAAAGTTACGCTGTCGGCTTAAGAAAAAGTTATAAACTTGGTCCTTTGATACAACTTGTAATTTATAGCCCAACAGTTTTCAATTTACAATATTTATAGAATTAAGCATATGACAGAGAACGGTATTTTATTAAGAAGTAAATAGTCGTAATGTCATCATTTATTTAAAAATATACAGAGTTGAGCAACGGTTTTAATAAAATGTGTAATAATAAGGACCAACAAATACTAAATAAGTGATAATTTATTTCACGAACACACACATTCTCACACTCAAACGCATAGAATAATAAAGCAGTTTATTAGCAAGAAAATAACGTTATATTTTAGAAATTCTACAACACATCTACTTAGATATTTTCAAAAAATATTCGAATAAACACCCTGTTGTTTTGTTTAATTTTATTTAAATCAGTTTAGAAAATACGCAGACAGCTAGATGTAGCAGTGATTTTCAAAGGCTTAGTAGGACTATCGAATCCCTTATTCATTGAATAATGAAAGCACCTTTACAAAGTCAGATACCCTTTAAAATATTACTTTATTTAATTTACGTAACTACTATTTTTCTTTACATGCCTCTAAAACACAGTATCTATTTCTAACACGCCACCTGCGCCATTTATCGAGATAACATAAAGCTTAGCAAGTTAAATATTGTTTTAAACAAACTTACGTCGAAAACAGTCGCAGAAGTATCTATATATATGCTAAAATATTTTGATTCTAATCTAAACGCGTGAAGGTCCTTATTACTAAGCGTATGTGATAACAGGATGATATATTCGAACGATTTTTGGTATATAATATCATCAGTTAATCTATCAGTTAATTTGATTAATAAATATAATGGTATTTTTTAATTTAAAGCAATTAATTTAAATAGTTAGCATATAATTATAGTAAGCGGAACGTGGTTGAACCGTAAAGCTTTTATTGCTATTACGTAAATTATTAATTTTTATTACAGGCACTACGTTATATATATACCTACGTTATGAGTTATTTTTGGAGCCATATAAAGATGGTGTCTTTAAATCATGAGTGAATCGGTTTCTTCTAGGCAAAAACATTATTAACATCAGGCAAACTGGTGATCAAGCGTAAGCCTATAATGAATAAAAAAAAATATCGATAGGTACCTGATATCAAGTACATTAAGTATCAGTTTCCTTATTTAAACAAATTAGACTTATTTTAGTGAAGGAAAAATTCAATCGCGGGCAGGATTCAAACCTGTGTCTTCTGGTTAGATACACCAGCCACCTCGCGGTGGCTTAGCGGTTAGGGCGTCTGGTGTATCTAACCAGAAGACGCAGGTTCGAATCCTGCCCGCGATTAATTTTTTTCTTCACTAAAATAACTTTATCATCTTGCAAAAAAAAAAGACGTGTGGCACTCGGGGACTGCCGCGGTAAAGCTATTGCATAGCGTTTTTTATCAACTTATGTATTACAACCAATGCCACCTAAAGGCGGGATACTGAACTAAAGAGACAAGCGTGTTAGGTTTTTTTCGTTACGGAATTTCTGGATTCGCTCCCCACGCTCAAGGCCCGCGATAGAAGCAATGCAATAGCTTAAAATCACAAAAAGATAAATTAGACTTATTTCAGTGTTCATGTATCGTTACTGCAATTATTAAACTCCCACAGTTTGTGGAATATTAAAAAAAAAACTTCCAGTAATTATAAAGAGTCTTATAAAGTTAACAAAGCAGCACACTGTAAAAAAAAGTAAAACCGCCTTCATAAACATATAGAATAATGTTATGTGCGATACAGTTTTCAACAGGAAGTCACAAATTCTTTAATATTTTCATGATATTTGCTACCAAAGATTTTGAAGGAAAAGGAAAGTATGAATCGGATAGTGGTCAGAGTAGTTGTACTGGTCTATCATTTACAAGAGATCACATCGTATACGCAGCGAGTATATTCAAAATATGTATGCGATTTTCTTCAATAATATGGTATAGATCCCAATCTAAGAGACCACATTAATATTTACCGATGTCAGCCCATTCTATGTGTAAGTGGTGTTTATATTAGATGGCCATCGATTTGCCTGCAACAATGTTTCTTGTGACCAACACCTGTTCGATATTTCTAAGGCACTTTTACTGGGATGTAAACTAACCAATGTTTTATGCTAATAAGCAAGTATTAGATGCCCTGAGCTACAGGTGATATAAGCCTATGCTACTAGTGCAAGTATTCGAATATAGGCATATCAATTGGAAGTTATTCTTATGTGATAGGCTTCTTCTCTTTACATACTCAACAACTTGATAGTATCGAGATCAATATACCTATTTATGATTATAATATATGAAATTCATAGTCAATTTTTAATGCATCAAAAAGAGATAAGGGGTAGGAGAAGACGAAAATAAGACAGGGCTTGGGAGGCAAAGCAAAGATACTCCTCTGGGGGCAAAGGACTAAGAACATTATTTTGAATTAAAGCTATTAAAATCAGTCAATACATTGATAACCTTCTAATCTGTATAATATTGATTAGGTCTTGCGAAACTTCAGAGCATGGACTCAATTATCACAAATCGAAAAGGCTATTATGCTTTTACACGCAGTTATTATGGTAGAAAAGCAGTCATAGCCTAGTGGTATGACCGTTGGACTGCCAAGTCAAAGGTCTCGAGTGCGAACCCAAGGCACTCACATCTGACTTTTCGAAGTCATGTGCGTATTAAATAGTTAATTATCACGCGCTTAAACGGTGAAGGAAAACATCGTGAGGAAACCTGCATGCCTGAGAGATTTTCTCGATAGCGTGTGAAGTCCCTCAACCCGCACTAGGCCGGCGTGGTGGACTATAGCCTAATCCCTCTCATTCTGAGAGGAGACCCGTGCCCAAAAGTGGGACAGTATAATGGGTTGATTATGTTAGAGTTATAACGATTGCTTATAAAGTACATGATTTTGTCTAATGACATTGGGATATTTCAGAGTAACTTTTTTTATCAATCTCCTACTGATATTATTTTTTAGGAAACGGAGTATATTGTGAAGTCCTATAATACTAGATAAGGACCAGATTATATTGCGAATTCTATGTTTAAATTACTGTTTTGACAACATACTTATACCTACTCGGTAGTCCACATTTCTGCTGACCCTCTAACCTGCCTGTATCGGGCGGGTCCTGTGAGACTCAAGAGCGATGGACTCATCGATCACAAATTGAAGGGCTCGCGCCTCCGTACGCTTTCACACTCGGATTTGTAACGTGACTTAGTTCGTCGTGTTCACATTGTGTGGACTAGGCTATCTTTGAGTATTTTGATTAGGAATACTAAAGCTTTTCTGATGCGAAATAGTTGGCAGTTGATCTAAAAGGTCAATAGTGTACATGAAATCTATTTACGTATAGTAATTAGTTAATAAAGATACTTACTTTAGTCGCAAGCAAAGCAATGAGGTCTTTTGTTTTCCCGCCAATTCGGGCAAAATATGCCGGCCGGTGCATCAACTGGATGGTGGTAGCACAGGCCAAAAAGAAGTTGAAGGAGATAGAAGAGGCTTGTGTCCGAGAACGAACGAACTAAAGGCTGTCGATGATGATTATGATGATAATTTCTAGTTTGATGTAACTGCGTAGGTTTATTTAATTTAATAGAACTATATATATTTATGCCTACCAACCGGACTAAGAAGGCCAGGGGATATCGCGCGTATCTGCACGCACGTGCGTCTTCATGTAGGGTGCTAGGCCAGGCATGGCCCTTTGAGGGAGTCCAGTGAATGCTCGACCACAGCCTGTCACGATCGTGTGAATGCCATGGCGGTGACTATATGGCAAAGGAAGGCACTTAATCAGTAAGAGTCTGATACGCCCTGTCGCCTCCTCAGGTAGCCATGAGGATACAGGAGGACGATCTATAAAGAAGGGGTTAAAAAGGTCGCTTTTCATGAATCATATTATGATTTACCTAAGAAAATCGCTAAGGAGCTGTTTGTATGGTTCTAAATATGAATTGATTCTACAAGAATTGCTAAATGTTGTTAATGTGTAAACCCTCAGTTTGCCCAAAAAAGGATTTAAAACTACTAGTTACGTAGTAAAAATACTGATTTCAACAATAAAATATTAATGTTGTTGATTCCAAGATATTTTATTACTCCGATTTTATTTCTATTAATTAAACGATCCAGCTGTTGGTCACATGGCGACTATTACACAACTCCATATACATGGCGTGTTTGTTTTATTGTAGTTGGATCAAAGGGAAATGTTAGCAGCTTCTTACCATGTGCGAGTCGATGTGCTTACAGGAAAAATATAGACTTTTTCATTTACTTATGCTTTTTAAATTATGTTTTGTCTTTTATATATTGCAGTGCTTTACACAAAATAACTATAAATTGAATAACGTGACCAACTACATCGTGGTTTATTAAAAAAAGATATAGGTACGCACACCAATGGAATGAAATGACTCATCTATGAAGTAGTTGATCAATTATATTGCATTAGTTAAATTAACAGCCGAAACCCCCCATGATGCTAAGCGATAGCTAGGTAAATTAAAAAAAGATAGGTCCTTATATGTATTTTGGCTACAATAATTCATAGGTCAAGTCCAACTATGTGCTTATAATGTCATTTATTATGTCTATCACCCAGCAAAAACGTGGAAAAGTTTCATATTATGGCTATAGCCTGTTCAGCCTAATTTCCACAAACAAACTAAATTCAACCCTAAAACACCGAACCTCCAAGTTTGAACACACCAACAGAATGCCCAGTACAGAACCCCCAATAATGATCCCGACATTTCTATTCAAGGGAGGCGATATTAATAAGTCGGTCCTTTCAACCCCCGCGTATCGCACAATACTTAACATGTAATACCCGCGCCCTTCGTACCGAGATTAAGGTCTATTTTATTTTAAATGGCATTTTCAAGTCTATTACATGTGAAATTGAAAGAATATCGATCTTGCTTTTGTGATTATATTTTCTTTGATCGCGTAGTATAGAAAAAAGGGATCATTTTTAAATTTCTGTCTGTGTTTTAGACTTGAATACTGCGTACGCGTAGGAGACCTGATGGAAGGTCTAATAATTATTTAACTAGAAAACTTAATATTTGCCTCCTTAAATCCTGGTTCTGAGGATGATTGCTATGATTATTTATCATAACTGTTACATATTTATGTGCCTCATTAGTCTAGTGGTCCCAAGTGAGACTGCTACACTAGAGGTCCTGGGTTCGATCCCCAGGTCGAGCAAAGTGTTATTGGGTTTTTCTATGAAATTCTCAGTAGCAGTTCGGAGTCTGGATTTGTGCCCGGTTAATAGGCTCGCCTCCTATAACATGGGACTTAACTTAAACATACCGGCGAACTGTGGGTGTACATTAAGTACGCCTCTGCCTAACCCTTCGGGGAATACAGGCGTGATGGTATGTTACATAGTAGTATTAATTAGTTTTATTATGGCTCAAAGGACCACGTTATAAAAACGTACTGGTATAACCCGTGCCAAGTAAGTAAGTACAATCTGTATATAATACCATTATTTAGAACACATATCAACTCCTATCTGTTTTAATTATATTTATAGTAAGTACTAAAATGTATCAAGATGAAAATAAATAACACTATATGAACGACCCATCTATACAATTATAATTTATCGAGTCTGTTAGTATATAACATGCCGAATAAATTATTTATCTACCAGTATTTAGATAAAACAGTCACACTATATTTACCGACTATCCGTAACATTTGAATTTATACTTATTACTTACATTTTATTCAAATTTAAATGTAGTCTTATTGAACTTGTGTGAGTAATATTTCTATTTCAAAGAGAAATTCTTTAGCAACTATATTCTGTTTGAACAAATACAAAAATAGACCTTAGCTCCCGATCAAGGATAGTATATAGTATATTAACAATTTGTTCATATACTCGTTTAACTATAAGGGCACATTTACATTACCTACTTCAATGGTTTAATTATGAATTTGAATGATGATTTACAATTTAATTTTTATTTGACCTTGTTATTGGGTGTCCCGTTTCAAATGACATAAGGCACGGTTTGTCCTTGGTTCATGAAGAATGATTTAAAACATGTCAAATGACATCATTCTTAGGACATTAATATTATTATTCAGTTACGTCTAACGGTGTAATGATTGTGAAAAAACGGGATTTAAATCGTAAAGCATTGCACTATCACAAAAGTACCAATTTTTGGTTTTAACTCGTGTGTGTTTGTATATGTAATTTAATCACATACCTACGATACAGAAGAAATTCTTATAACTGGCAATCGTATTTATTTAATTAAAAAAGAAGTACAAACACAATTCTTTTAAATAAAATACTTAGTCTTATTGTCAAATGGCAGTTTGACAAATAGGACCCTATTGTGAATAAACGGCCTACTTTTATTTTTCAAAGTATTTTGAGCAAGTTACCCGTACAATTACAACTTGCCTAAACCCGAGGCGATACAAAAATATTACAAGAAATAACAATTTATAGTTTAGCACTTTTCCTCGCTTTATTTTATACGTAATAAGTACTCTATAAGTGTAATTGTGCCTTAACAAGGCGTAACTTTAGCCTGGGGCAGGTGGCGGCTATCTAACAGATCTAGCTCAGTTTTAATAAATAACTCAATAGCTACAAGTCTGTCTGTACCCTCTGTCGATAGCGAGAGCCTTTCTATACTATTTATGTTCTGTTTAATTAATGGAGTAATGAGTAGGAGTATTCATGAAAAATAATCATGTTCACTGAAGTGTTAATCAATGAACAACATAAATATTCATGTTATCTATTCTATTGAATATTAGCAAATGTAAGGAATGATAAATATTGCAAAATTCGACATACGATATTCGTTTTTTTATCGAGACTGCTGAAATAAATGAATAATATTCAAAATGTGTCTTTTCTAATTAAAATTCACTTGTAACTTTTTTAGTGAAGAAAAAGTTTGACTGCGGGCAGGATTCGAACTTGCGTCTTCTGGTTAGATACACCAGACACTATGACGACTAAGCCACCGCCAGATTGAAATTCGCCATTCTGAATTTACGTCTTTAAAGTGACATCAATGACATCACTAAAATAACTTTATAATCTTAGCATGGAAAATGCAAAAAAGTCACAAAAAGACACACTTTAACTGTTAACCCATCGTCAACCCGCAATTGCACTTACAGCACGATGGTGAATTAATACGTGTTACATAATATTGATATTCATATATTTATTGCAATCCATAATGTACATATACAGGTGGTAAGAATAATAGAGACAAACAACTACTTGCGAAGAGCGCAAACATTTCTGATTTGATAAGCGGCGTATTAGAGGAAATACGAAAAATGCAGTTTTTAGATAGATTCAAGGTTTGCTTGTATATATGCTGCTTGTATCACTCCATTTATTTACTCATCTGTGCATGTCATACTCTAACCTTGGCGTATCTGCTACTACTGCTGATCTTTGAACATAATACTAGAGGCGTTAAATCACGTCATTTGTTAGCAATTTCTATGTAGCTAATCTAGCTAAATAAAGCTAAGAGACCTAAGTACAAGTCAATTTATAATATTACTTAATATCTTAATAAATTCGCTTCAACTTTTTTACTTGATTATGTTATAAGTTGGTTAAAATTTGCAATCGAAGATAATATGTGAAGGTATATTGATATGTGTGAAGGTAGATTTAATTATTAAGTAATAGTGTACCAAAAAAGGTAAAAGTAACTATCATTTTACTATAAAAATCTTCTATTAACTTTTCGAATTCACGATAACAAGCTGACATAAAGGTACTTTTCATTTGTGCACATATTTCCGCTATTCCAAACACAAGTACAAATAAATCCACAGCGAAACTCTATCCTAATTACCAAGCAATATGTATAAATAAAATAGTAGGGTAAAACACCCAGTTGTAGGCCCAATGCCTACAGAGGCGCGGCGGATAAAAGCAGTATTAAGCGGATATTGCCACGGGTCGGCAATCACTGATTTCCGCTTTTCCGCTACCAATAATACCGAGGCGTATCGATTTATCCGCGATCCGCCATGTCTGTTTGTTTTTGATGTCGAATTGTGTATAAAACTGTTTAAACACGTTTAATTATAAATTAATTTTGGTGTATCCGCAAAATGATCAACATTAGGGAAATTAGACAATTTCCTGTTGGTATAATTGATTTTTCGGGTAATTTGTTTTTGATGTTCGGATTTGGCGGTAGTTTGTCATTTGCGGTTACTGAAATAGATTTCATATTCGTTAGATTTGTTTGGTAGTAATTTTTTTTCGGTTGAGATTTACCTACCTACCTAAAATTAACCAAAACAAAATTAAGGAATATTTTTGTAAAAATTTTATTTGAAAAAATTTAAATGTGTGCAAAAAGTCATTCTAATACGATATTTCGTAGAAAATCTTATCGTGAACACGACTTAGATCTTTGCGACCTTCAAAGCTGTAATATTTTAGGTTTCTGGAACCTTTCCTTTTTACTTTTTTTAGGAGGTACTTACATGAATAAGCACGTTATTTGTAAAGGTCTAAGGCTCTTTCGGTACACGCCCATTTGATCGTGATAGATTGGTTCTTACTCCAAATGACCTTCCATCCTCACAGTTTCGTACTCGTCTCTCAAGATATTTTTATTTGACCTAAAATAGGCAGGTTATTGCGCTATGTGTGTATTTTTATCCAATCATCAAATATCTAGACATCACAGGGTACTTTTGTCTCTAAAAAGTATTTATTATAGTTTTTTTATAATTGTATTTGAACCTTAAGAGTCCGGCGGACCGAATTTCTCTTACAAACGTAATACCGAATTAAATCGTAATTCAAACGCAATTTAATCAAATTCTGATGTTATTCGAATTCCGGTACTGTTAATATAGGTTCCTTTACTTTGTTACTTTACCAATTCGTCCAAAATACTTCACTGGAAATAAATGTAAGCGCATGCAATTTTTGACAACTTTTCCAAGTTTGGAACGATTTTCCAGTCTTTTATTTCCAGTGAAGAAGTTGCAGACGAAATAGTACCGTAAGAACCTAGATTAACGGTATCCAAATCGAAATAATAACATACTTTGATAGAGTATTGCCTGGATTACGATTTATTTCGGTATTACGTTTTTGTGGGCAATTCAAGCTCCGCCGGAGCTTTAAAGCTCACTAGCATTAAATAATTTCGGAATTTCCCAAGAGAATTTGGGAAATTTCGACGGAATTCGGAAAAACGAGGTCATACTACTTATTCCATAACAATTTTACTTTCCAACTACCTTTAAACGGGCTAAAAACGAAAGTCCTTAAACCGAACCCAATACATTAATAAATTTCGTTGTGAAATCATCTAAATCTTCTAATTGTTTCTGAGACAGTATTGTGTGGGGCCTACAGGCCTACAGTCATTTGCCGTCAAGCCCCGCTATTGTTCCCCATGAAATATGGAGCAATTAATTCTGAGTTATGATTTAACTACCCCAAAATTTTTAAGAAACACCCCGAAAAATGAATCATGCTTAGAATATGATGTAAAGAGTTGAATGTTGCGGGTGGGCTGTGTTGTTATGTATCGTTGTAAGTAGGTACCTACCTCTCCTATTCTTGTAATTGATAAGTAATGAACATATTAACCTATATATGCGAATTAATAAAAGTTATCTATCTAGTTATCTTTCTTTCTACAATTCTTTCTTTCTTTCAATTCCAGTCTCCGACTGCTTGATTTGTTATGATTGGATAGCTATAGTTAATTTTCTCTAGGAGGCTCTAGTTGAATTTGAACGTTTGGAAATGAGGTGCGTCATATGTTTTTTATTCTTGTCGTTTTTATGCACTAGACTGTCAAGGCTTAAACAAATACTAAGGCTTTGGGGATTTTTAATTAAGTTTTCAAACTTAACGAAAATAACTTTAATTTTCCAAATTCATAACAAAACACCATTACGCCTGTATTCATTAACCGGGCACAAATCTCAAACTCCGAGTTGCTAGCCGAATTTCATAGAAAAACACTGGCCGATGTGGGAATCGAACCCAGGACGTCTAGCAGTCGCACTTAGGACCACTAGACTAATGAGGCAGTTTTCCAAATTCGTTCGCGAATATTCTTTCACGTACACACGACCAAATATAGTAGATAACTTTAACTTATTATATATGTGAAGCATCTATACACCTTTAAAAGATATAGTTGTACATATGGTGACAATATTACAATAATAATAGATCCGTTTGCAAAGCTATTGATATAATTATGATTTATCAAACACAATAGTTCTATTATTAGACAATAACAGTGAGCCTGTCAATCAAGTAACATAATTAAATTAGTGCGACAGTTATTGACGATATTACTTACATGTATGTATTTGTAATTTTTAACCGACCAAGAAGGAGGAGGTTCTCTATTCTTCCCATATGATTGCATATAAATTTGGTCAAGATCTGTTCACAAAATTTAGAAAAAATGACAATACCACCTACCGACTGAGTAATTGACAACGTTGTCAAGGAACGTAAAATTCTAGTCGCTACTCAAAATGTTAAAATATATCTTTTAACAAAAAGTAAAACCGTTTCGGAAGTTTCGGAAGTTGGTGCCTTTGATATGGTCGGATGTTTTGTTTTCTTCATCGACTTCCGAAAGTGTTTCGCACATAATTTTATTTATTGTTGTTTTGAAGACGGTTTTACTTTAAGTTAAAAGTTATTTTTGTATCTTTTTAATGAGTAAGTATAAATTTTTTGATTGTTAGTAATTTCTAAGGCGTGTAATAAAATATATAAGACAATAATATGAGTTATAGCAATTATATGATAAAAGTGCTAAGTAGATAAATTCATTTCCAATTAGTTATGATTAGTTCAACTCTAGGCGAAAAAAAAAACAAAAACAAAACGTCTATAAAATGTTGACTGTCGACTGCTTTTCTAGAGGTCTTGGCTTTGATTCTCAGGTCGAGCAAAGTGTTATTAAGTTTTTCGATGGTAAAGGAAAACTTCAATCGCGGACAGGATTCGAGCCTGGGTCTTCTGGTTAGATACACCAGACGCTCTGACCTCTAAGCCACCGCTAGTCCCACCCGCCAGATCGAAATTTGCCTTCACATTCTGAATTTACATCATAATGGTGACGTTGAAATTTGAATCCTGCCCGCGATTAAATATCTTAGTATGGAAATTGCAAAAAAAAAAAACACAAAAAGACGGAATAAGAAAAATTTTCCAGGCACCTTTTAGAACGATAAAAGTTTGCCAAAAAGTTATACGTATAAGTATCAGCTTCTACAATGTGTCAAGAAAACCCTGCCCAAATCGTGAAGGTATTGTTAGGTATAATCCAGTTCCACTAATATAATCGTTTACACAGTTCAAGTTAAAAAAAACACTGACTTATTTTTTTAAAAACGATGAATCCCAAATAGCAATACTTACGGCGGCAACGAGATTTTCCTTGGGTGCCAAACATACTAAGGTTGATCATGTTAGTATCACATTTCAAAAATTTTGTTATATTTTGTTAAGTATATTTCATTAATTAAGTTGATTATGTTGTGTTATGTAATCGTGAATTTTAACCTTCATTAATATGTTTACTTTCATGAATATATAATGTTTCTTATTTTATTTGGTGATGTGATTGGGATACCTATAAGACCCTTTCGGATTGGACAGGGTTTTTTTAACATACGGTCAGTTTCTTCTACATCAGATCTGCCGGTAGATTTGCTTACTAGAGATAGAATTTTGACATAAGCTCCATATAGCTCCTGTCAAAATCCTATCTCTAGTAAGCAAATTTACTGACAGATAGGATATAGAAACCGGCCGTTAAAATACGACTGCCTCATTAGTCTAGTGGTCCCACGACTGCTACGTTAGATGTCCTGGGTTCGATCCCGAGGTCGAGTAGTGTGTGTTATTGGGTTTTTCTATGGAATTCTCAGTAGCAGCTCGGAGTCTGAATTTGTGACCGGTTAATGGCAATAGGCTCGTCCCCTATTATAAACCCAATCCAGAAATGCATTATCACTACAACTCACTTATCCGTCACCCCTCTTCCCCATATAATACCTTTGCGAGGACACGTGTTACGCGATATACGTGACCGATCCATCGCCATGCCAACGCACCCCATAGAACCTCCTCTTGTCCTCTGAAAAGTTCAAAATAGATTTTCTATATAAATAAGCCTCATTCGGAAGTTATCAGGTAGGACAAGGGATCGACATTGTAAAGACGGATACGATATTTGATCAAGTTTCCAAAATCTCATCAATATATTATCAATATTGATATTTTTTTAAATCTTGATCACACGACTTGATCCACTAAACTATTGACTGTATCTTTAGCCTAGTGGTCCTAAGCGCGACTGTTATGCTAGAGGTTTTGGGTTCGATTCCTAGATCGAATAGTGGGTTATTGGTTATTAGGTTTTTCTATGAAATTTTCAGTAGAGAGAGCAGAGCAGTAGCTCGACGTTGTGTTGTTCTTCCCAGTTAATGGCAATAGATTTGTCCTATTTGTCTTAGTACAGGGGACCTAACCGAACTGTGGGTGTACATTAGAACCTACAACCTCTGCCGAACCCGTCGGGGAATACAGGTGTGATGTATGTAAGGTTTCATTTGTTTATTCTTCGTTATAGGATACACAAACAGGGCACACACAGGTCTATGACAGGACGGTGGCCCACGTGCTAGGAAACTCTCCTTAGGGCGCCCCATATAGGGCAAAGTACTTTGGAAATCTATTTAGGATTTACTTGACCTCGAAGGGTATTGTTTGGGTAGCAAGTGTTACTAGGGTTTCCTATATAATTCTATAATTCTTAGTTAGTTATTGGTACTGCGTACTATTAAAAATGCTATTATTACAATGTTAAAGAATACTTAGAAGATAAAATACATAAATGTAAGTAGGTAGCTAATGCTTAATATTACGAACATAAATCTGTTTAGTTTTTCTTATTCGTGGTAATAGACTCGATTTGCACGCCCTATGGAATATGATGTACCTGGAAAAAAAAAAGACCAACACCTGTATTTTACAAATACTAAATTCGAGCAAATAATTACTTTTTTTTTATCAAAATCGTAAAGATAAGTACCAAAGTACGATAATATAGTCTCTCTTAAACTAATACCTACGATCTCGTAACCTCGTTACAGTAAACAGTAAAAAAATAACCTAATCTGTTTAACTGACAAAACAGCTAAGGGCTTTGACCCTACGCAGAGATGTGGGGTGAGCGGGACAGTTGTCGGCCGTGATTTGTTTTTAATTAAGTTTCGCTTTGAAGTTAGTTTGTGATTAAATATGGTGAGTGATTTATGATTGCGTTTGGATATTAGATTTGAGTACGAGTAAGTACGGAGTTGAGGTATACGCCTCTCTGACGCGTTATATTATGATAACGCAACTACATTTTAACAATATTATGTAACATTAATTTTCTTTGAAAATAATTATTTTTGTAATTAACATAACTTACTAAAAGTAATTTTCCAAACGATATCATTTTTGTGATACATTACATTAGGTTATAATAACAAGGGACCATTTCTTTATGGCTCCACTTATCTGAAATTACCATAAAAAACTAGTATCTCGTAATAGGTGCCGTCACCCTACAACCATATTCGACCTATTTCGGTAAGCCACATGTCTCAGATTACCGTACGTATACGTATAAAAGAAAAAAAAATTGATTGTTAATAATAGCGACATGTTACTAACATATTGTTAGTAGTTAATTTGTTTGTCTGTGCGTAAACAATGTATCGAGTTTATAGCGGCGCTTCGTGTTGGCGTGAAAGTAAATATGTTCGGGACAATAATTGGTGCTTTCACCTTGCAAGCTTTTATGCCTTTTTACGCTAGATATTCTTTGATACAAATTTTTAAGGTTCTTTTTGAACTTCGGTTAATGAAGACGCTTAAGAACTAGTTTTAGATAATGATAGCAATCTTAAGCTTTGTTAGAATATTAAGTGCCTGTAATATTAAAGCTTTGTGGGTTTTCTTCTCTATGGCAGACGTTTCCCTGAACAAGTTCTATCGTTATAAAAACTTATTTCCAGAATATATAAAAGAAATGAAGCTATTTTTGGTACTAGAATATTTTGTAAAAGTATCTATAAGTAGTAAAAATATATTGCGTTTTAACAAACTTCAGAAAAGTCTGGTGTGTAAATAGACAGAGAAGTGGAAGAACGGTGTGGACGCCTTTGCCTTAACATAATCAACCCATTATATTGTCTCACTGCTGGGAACGGGTCTCCTTTTAGAATGAGAGGGATTAGGCTATAGTCCACCACGCTGGCCTAGTACGGGTTGGCAGACTTCACACGCCGTCGAGAAAATCTCTCAGGCACGCAGGTTTCCTCACGATGTTTTCCTTCACCGTTTAAGCGCGTGATAATTAACTATTTAATACGCACATGTTCAAAAAGTCAGAGGTGCGTGCCTTGGGTTCGAACTCGAGACCTTTGACTTGGCAGGCTTGCGAAACCACAGGGGAAGCACCAGCTTTCAAATATAAAAACAATCATCAAAATCGGTTCACCCAGTCGAAAGTTCTGACGTAACAAACATAAAAAAAATACAGTCCAATTGAGAACCTCCTTTATGAAGTCGGTTGAAAAAAGTTTTCTTGCAGTTTCTAATACATATAACTAAGTAGAATCATTAGTCAGATGATAAATGTGGTATGTTTCCGCAGGTCCCACTTCTCCCAGTCATCGCTTTGTTATCGCACACCTCATCTTAACTGATTTTTAGCATTGTCGACACGAAGCCAGAGAAACAGCGATTTTGGTGGTAGACGCTTTGGTCATTATCCTCCTAGCTATTTTCCAGCTATATTAAAGGGGCTCATGGGTAAATACTATGCTGATCAATCAATCTGCAAGGTTAAGCTGTGCTAGCCGCGATTATTCTATGGATGGGTAACCATTCTTAACAAAACCACATCCCTGCTTGCCTAGTGCTCATAAAACACTTGATCCCGGTTGTCATACGAAAAAAATAATATTGTAATCTTGTTTTTTATTAAAGAGTATCTATGGAGATTCTTGCCGGCTCTTCTCCATAAGACCCACTTTTTGGAACCGTGCAACTAGTTTGACTTTTCAAAAGTACCTTTTTAATGGTCTAATTGAAATAAAACATTTTGAGTTGACTTGACTTGAATTTGACTTGTTAATGGTAGTTAGAATCCTGAAAAACCACTAGTCTATTCTTAGGATATCAGTATTAACCAAGAAACTGAGTTGCAGAGAGTTGTCTGAAACATAAAGCCTCTTTCTCTACCGTAAGAACCTAGATTGACGGTATCCAAATCCTAAAAATAAAAAAAAAAAATGATAGAATATTGTCTGGATTACGGTTTATTTCGATATTATGTTTTTGTAGGCAATTCAAGCTCCGCCGGACGCTTAAGTTGACATAATTTGGTTTAGTTTGCACACTATGCTAAAATAACTCTGTCAGATCCGAAAGCCGCATATAGGTATCCCAATTACATCACCAAAATGTTTCTAATTTTATAAAAAAGGAATTAGGGCATTTTATTTACTTGTAAAGTTTAAACGATTATATATAGAATGGGATTTCGATACCTAACAATACCTTCACGGGTCGGACACTGTTTTCTTAACACAGTTTGCTTAGAGATAGTGGAATTGAATAATTCCACTCACAATTGGAGCTGTCCGACTGGGGAAGTACCTCCACCTTGCAGTAAATTGTAACCAAATAACATAGCTCCGTGCTATGTTGTGTTCCTAACGGTGAGCAACGTCGTGAGTTCCGCGAGGAAGCGTTGTGTTTACAGATATGATAAGCTTCACGCTATTGTCTGCTATGTTGCCAGCCCAACTATTCCATAGGCTACGGTAACCGCTTAACATCAGGCGGGCCGTATGCTTAATTGCCACCTTAGTGATATAAAAAAACATTGTATATTATAGCACTACCTGTATGAGAAAATGCTACTAAATTAAAATCGCCAACTTCCCAGCCACACCGCTAAAGCCACAGGATTAATGATATCGCCTTCAAACGGTCATTAATAATTTACGTTTTTATGCACATTGCGTGACGACGTGGGACGTTTACCTTACTTTTAATTATACGAGCTATACACGCGGCTCCGTTTGTGCTTTCATTGTATATTTAAGTAATTACATTGTAATAAACCAAGGAGTTCACGCGTTACCGGCGAAATCATATACTTAAAAAAAAGTTTTTGTAATTTACAAATAATATGAGGAACCACCGAAGGATAAAATTTTAAAGTTATGCCATAGCCAATTTTTTGTTTGTTTGAAAATTATTAAAACGTTTTGGCAGTCTTTAAAGGATGCATAGTATTGTTTCTTTCAGGGTGCAACTTGAATGTAATATTCGGGTGAAGATCACAATTCAAGGATCTTTTCAGCCTTACTAGGAATACAAGGTAACTCTATGTATGTCTTCCCGAAGACATACATATATACCTACTCAAACTTATTATCAAAAAGACAATAACAATTATTATTATTATTTGTATCTTCATAATGGTCATGCCTGCCGTGAGGAAGACATCCGGTCCTTTGGAAGGCTTGCGGGGGGATACAAGACCAACGCGCTGAGGCCCCTTGGAGAACTTTGATCTAATATGGGATGGGGCATACACCTGGATTATTATCAGCCGATTTAAGCCACTGCATGGCAAAGGACTCCCTACTCTCCTTCCACTCCTCACGGTTTAGTGCCTTTTCGACCCATTTACTCAAATAGTCCCTCCTGGACTCCATCCCGCCATCTCCGTTTGGACCTCCCACATCTGTCAATTGTTTATGATTAAATAAATAAAAGTTACAGACAAACCAACAAGTCTACGCCTACATTAGAATGACATATAATTATTTATGTTGATAAATTCATATTCAGCGGTGTTGTCGACCTATTGTAAATACGTATAAGTGTAACACGCGAAACGAAAGTAAATAACATAATCAAAACCAACCTGACAGTCGTAAATAATTACTGTGACATAATGAGGCCAGGAACTTAATATATTTGTTGAAATTAATTATTTTTCACAAGTAAAATTTTTAGGCCAAAATAAAAACTTTGTTGGCGAAAAGAAAATTTGGTATGAAACCTAGGATTGTTTTTTGTTAAAAATCAATCTTTGAGTTTTGGTTTGGGGCACGCCCCCAAACCAAACATGGGACATGGGTCCCATAAAATGGGACTTAAAATATCATAATTATAATAACTTTTTGGCTGACCTAAGAATAGTAACTACTTATTACCACCAATTTCGAGACTATTTGCGTGACGTTTTAACGTTCGTTGACAATTTGAAATTAAATTTAAAAAAGAAACAATGTCAGAAAACGTACTCACATTATTGCTTTTTTTTAAACTTAATTTGAAATTCAAAACAAATATTTTAAATAGAAATGTCAACGTGTTTATGTGACGCATAAATTATTTTGTAGTAGGGATAATATAGCACATTATCTAATCACAGTACGTTTAATCTCAAACTGGCCTGGCAACAGAATATAAAATTAGTTCCATAATTAAAACAAAACTAGACACTAAATTCACGCGCATCACTTTTTTATTACGACTGTACATTTTAAAGTGTTTGTAAACCCATTAAGTTAAAAATATAGCAACCATTTTTGACTAATTAAAGTAAAAACTAATTATTCTAACGTTTAAACCAATGTAATAACGTTATAACCGTACCAGATGTATTGTTTAAAGTTATCATAATTTTAATTGTTGAAGTTTTTTAGGGGATAAGCAGGAAGCTAGGTGCGGTGAATTGTTATGGCTTTGTGTTGCCATATTTATGGCCTGTGATACCATCAAGAGGCGTGAAGATGTTACATTTTTATTAATTATGTTGCTGGTGTTTTTAAATTATTATTTTTAAGTGGTTTATATATCATTGTGGTCACAGACTGTTTTATTTAATGGGGATAAAAGCTAAGAAGATAATATGATTTAGTTATGAACAAAAAACACAGGCCATACTATCCCAGCATTTCGATTCTAAGATTAGGTAAGCTCTACATAACTGCCTCGTTATCCTAGTGGTCCTGAGCGCGACTGCTACCCTTGACGTCCTGGGTTCGATTCACAGGTCGAGCAGTGTTTTATTGTTTTTCTATGAAATTCTCAGTAGCAGCTGGGAGCCATTAGTCTAGTGGCTCCCAGCTGCTACTGAGAATTTGGCAGCCGAATCCAACTGTACAACTAGATTTGACTTTTCAAAAGCACCTAGGTATTTAATTTTATTTGTGGCTAAGAAATACTTAGCCACAAGCTTGTACTTATACGTAATATTGAATAAGTTAATTCAATATTATACACATGCAAAACAGTTGCGTAAAGTTAGCAACAGTAGTTTATAAAATCGATAAACATTCACAATGACTACAGGTTTACAGTTAGCAATGATACGGGGATCGCGTGCGCTATGAAATATGTAAGTACTTCGGACGAGTGTGTCGCGTTGTTGGGCCGAAGATGTCTGACTGCATTGTGGATGTGGTATTAGCAATTAAAGATCTTAGAACAATAAATAATCATACCAACACGCCTGTATTTTTCCAATATTTTTTTTTTATTTCTTTAGCCCACTGCGATTGTGAGTCAGAACACAGTTAACGTGTTGAAGTAGAATTTTTGACATTGCGCTTGTGGAGGAGCGAGGTGTGTTGGCTCTCTTCACTACCTAGTATAAAACAAAGTCGCTGTCGCTGTCTGTCCGTCCCTATGTATGCTAAAATCTTTAAAACTACGCAACGGATTTTGAAGCGGTTTTTTTTAATAGATAGAGTGATTCAAGAGGAAGGTTTTAAGCTATTTAACATTACGCTACGGCTCTTAGGAATGGGGCAACGTGGGTGAAACCGTGGGTGGGCCGATAGTTTTTTATATGTGATAGGCTTACGCATGACCGTCAGTCCGCCTGATGTTAAGCGATACTGCAATCTACGATGAAGCGCGCTTGCCTAGAGGAAACCGATACACTCGTGATTTAAAGACACCCAGATTATAACTATCGCAGAAGACCTCCTCGGGAAACGCATTCCAAATTTCAGCGGTACGATAAAAGTGGACTTAAAGCGTTTCGTTCGGGTTTTCGGAATGTCCTCCATGAATCGATGTCGTTTTTTCGTGTCTCTGGTCGTTCTATAGTAGAAAGGGCTAGCGGGAATAAGATCGTGGAGTTCTGGTGCACACTCTCCAACCAAGAAGGTCAGGCGCCGGTCAGGCCGGTGTTTTGCCTGACGAGCCACGTCCCGACGGTTAATGTCGGGCGGTTGTATTACCAAGTTGCGTTACAAACTTCACTTGCGCGCGATTCAGGACTTGTACGTCTAGTTTGTATGTAGCGCGGTAGATGTCGCTACATGCTCTTTTGACATTCTGAGCTTTTCACGTTATGCACCTTTGACTTCCTACGCTTTTGACACTTTGCAACTGATTTGTCATTTCGCGCTTTCGACATTATGCTCCTAATCGTCCCCGAAGGATTAGGCACAGGGGTAATAATACACCCACGGTTCACCGGTATAACTAGGTCCCAAGTAATAGAGGGCGAGCCTAATGCTATTAATCGGGCACAAATCCAAACTCCGAGCCGAATCAAATCCTTTAGCATAGCAGTCAGCTACATTAGAAGTCGGAGGTGCGATTACAAGGTTGAGTAAACTGTTATTGGGTTTTTCAATGAAATTCTCAGTAACTGCTCGGAATTTGGATTTGAACTCGGTTGATGGTTATATGTAGGTACGAACCCTATTACATTGGACCTAAACATATAGGCGAACAGTACTGGACTTTGCTGGACGTGGCAATCGAACCCAGGACTTCTAAAGTAGCAGTCGTGCTTAGAACCACTAGACTGATAAGATTTAAATAATCCCATGTGCTAACAATTGCCCAAACACCATTAGTTCAAGCAATTTCTTCACATACTTTCTTCATTCTAGTTCATTGAACCTTACCCTCCAAGCACTCCGTATCTTCTGACATCCGTCTCCAGGGCTTAGCCAGGATTAAAATGTCAGCAAGAAGCCTGTTACAGCTCGATTCTCGACGTTATTAAGTAATACGATAACAATTTGCCTCCATCTAGTAATTGGGCTCGGGTTCAATTTAAACTCGTTTGACATCAAAATGTCCATCGAATTCCCTTGACATGTAATAGGGTTATGTAGATAGGTAAATCTATAAATGATAGAACTTGACTGTTTTTATCAAGACTGGTTTAAGTGGCTCCAAATTTAACTAAACATTTTATTCTTATTTTAAAGAAGACGTTCGTAATGTAAAGAACAAGTATAGGTATGACAATTGGTTAAAGTTCAAATTCAAGGAACGACTTTTTTAACATAACATAAACATACTATCACGCCTGTATTCCCCGAAGGGTTAGGCAGAGGCGTACTTAATGTACACCTACAGTTCGCCTGGTGTGTTTATGTCTCATGTTATAGGGGGCGAGCCTATAGCCATTAACCAGGCACAAATCCAGACTCAAGAATGAATAAAAAAAAAATAGAGAATTTCATAGAAAACTCAATAACACTTTGCTCGACCTAGGGATCGAACCGCTTGGGACCACTAGACTAATGAGGCAGTCTTTTTTAAATTTTCGAAAATAGGTCTCAATTAGGATTTTTGCTTTATTTACTCGTACTTGCAAAAAATACATCGTGATTTGTCAATGGAGTTTCATGATGTTACATATTTAATATGTAAAATACACTGGGTATCTTAAATTGAAAGAATGTAGAATTGGAATTTTACCTTTTCTATGGAGAAGACAAACCGGGCTGATAATAATAATAATAATAATAGCCACGTCAACGTCAAATTTTATGATCAACCTTTTATAAAAATCAAACATAAATATTTACAAACCTATTACTAAATAATCACAATCCAGTTATAAAAAATAGTAAAATCTGTGAATTCAATAAATCATTTCGACTCCAAACTGGCCAAATTTTGAGTAATGCATTAAACCAATAGAATAAAAATGACAACTTCAAAACAGATGACATATGCATTAAATAATTTTATTTTAAATGAGAAGATTTGAATGTTGACAAGAGCACGTGCCCGATATATTGAACGCCACACACGCCTAACAACTCCGGACTCGTCGCCAAGCTCCGCCTTGCAGCAGCCGCAACATGGAAGAACATCACCGGATGCTGCTGCAACAGCGTCGAGCTCCAGCGACGAGTACTACTCTCCGCCGACGTCGCCACCACCTGTACGCCGGCGGGGAGGTCGCCGGCCACCGGACCGCTTGGGACCACGAGGCCCACTGGCCTCTGGAGGGATCCCCGCTTCCGGTGGAAGTGTGCAGCGCATGAGATGGACACAATCTTTGAATGAAAATGTCATGCGCGCATACTATGGGGCTACAGAGGGGGGAACTAACTTGACTGCGTACCGTGGTCGGATGCTCTCTCTGTTTCAGGCGCTTGAACCAACCATTGACGTATCGACCCAGCGATTGTCGGATCAAGTACGGGTTATCCAACGTAACCATATGTTGGATGATTCCGTGCTTGATCAGTTACGCTCGGAAGTGCAAAGTAGCCGTGCCATTGCTCACCCATCGCAATCTGTGGCACCATCAGCGATGCTGCCACAAACAAATCTTGCAGAAGTGGGGAGTGATGACAGGGTTACAAATGTAAGTACCCAGTACAATGAGAAGCTGAGGAGCGCTTTGGAGGGTGCGTTTCGGGAATATCGCTCTTCACCACCTGAACTTAGACCGCGTTTACCTCGTTTGCCCATGAATAACAAGAATTTGGCGCTTGTGTGTGCTCTGGATTCACTGTTGTCAGATTATTTTGACAGCAGTGAAGATCTTGCCGATACCCATTCGATCCTGTACTGTGCGGCTGTTGCTGCGTGTCGTGTAGCTCATGTGAAGTTTCCAGAATCTGATAGAGCTACACGACCGAAGCCTATGATACCGGCTTGGCAGTCCAGGATTGAGCAGCGTATCGGCGAGGCCAGAGCGCTCATTGGCAAGCTAATCTGCTTTAGGGAGGGCAATACCCGCCCAAGAGTGATGCGCTTTGTGAGGCGGGCATTCTCGGGGACTAATATTGATCCCCGAGATTATGCATCCTGTGTCACCGAGCGCATAGACTTCCTGAAGCAGAAGGTTTATGCATGGGCAAACCGTATTCGCAGGTATAAACGTCGCGCGGAGCGGTATTCCCTAAATCGCGCGTTCCAAGGTGACCAAAGATGGGTGTACAGAACATGGGATCGTCCCGATAAAGGTGTGAGTGACGTGTGCAGGCCGAATGATGACGCCATGAGTCTGTTCTGGCGCAACATTTGGTCGGTACCCGTTAATCATACCGAAGATGATTGGATATGTGACGTTGAGCGGGCGTGTGAGTCTCTACCAGCCATGGAAGAAATTAATATTAGCCCCCAAGACGTGGCCTGTGCAGTCCATTCTGTGCCGAACTGGAAAGCCCCGGGGCCGGATGGACTGCACAATTTTTGGATAAAATGGCTACGTAGCTCTCACGCTCGCTTGGCGTCTCAATTCCAGTCATCATTAGAAAGTGGGACGCTACCCCAGTTTTTAACCACTGGAATCACCCATCTGCTCCATAAATCTGGTGATACTGCGGACCCTAAAAATTATAGGCCCATAACTTGTTTGCCGACGGTTTATAAACTTCTTACATCCATTTTGAGAGCAAAAATTTGTTATCATATTGATGAAAGTTCAATTATGTCTGCGTCTCAGAATGGATGTAGGAACGGGTCTCGCGGTACTAAGGAGTTGCTTCTCATAGATATGACCATCAGCCAACAGGTTCGCCGACTCCGAAAGAATCTGTCGACATGCTGGATAGATTACAAGAAGGCCTATGACTCTGTGCCACATACATGGCTCATGAGGGTGCTAGAGCTATATAAGGTAGATGTTTCTCTACGCACCTTCCTGCGGTCGTGTATGGGGCAGTGGAGAACAGTGCTTCATTATCCAGGATGTCGACAAATTCAAAGAATCAGTGAACCAATTAGGATTGAGCGTGGTATATTCCAGGGTGACAGCTTGAGTCCTTTGTGGTTCTGCTTAGCCTTGAATCCTCTCAGTACATTACTAGAGGAATCAAGGCTAGGATACCGATTGAGGCGGGGAGGTCAAGTGATATCCCATCTACTTTACATGGATGACCTAAAGCTCTTTGCTTCATCTGATTTGCATCTGATGGAGTTACTAAAAATAACGGAAAACTTTAGTAACTCCATCAGAATGGAATTCGGTGTGGAGAAATGTGCAGTCATGCATGTAAAACGAGGTGGGATTGTGGAATCTGTGGGAATTCAACTCTCGGATTCCACTCAACTTAGATCTCTTGCCTCAACGGAGACTTACAAATACTTGGGTATGGCGGAGGCTCTAGGCATCAACGTGGCTGACATGAAACAATCGTTGCAAGTGCGCTTCTTTGGGCGCCTGACCAAAGTTTTAAAAAGTCTTCTGTCAGGCGGAAACAAGGTGCGTGCTTTCAATGGTTGGGTCATGCCAGTCTTGATGTACTCCTTCGGCGTACTCAAGTGGACTCAGACTGAACTTGAAACCCTGGATAGGAAGGTCCGTACACTGCTTACGGCATACCGAATGCATCATCCACGCTCCTCGGTAATGAGACTATACATCCCGCGGAAATGTGGGGGTCGAGGATTTTTAAATGCCAAAAACCTTCACAACCGCGAGGTGTGTAGTCTCAGAGAGCATTTCTTAAAAACTGAAATGGGGATGCACCGAGATGTGGTTGCAGTGGACAATGGACTTACCCCTCTCTCCATGGCTAAAGAGAACTGGCGCAAACCTGTAGTACTTAGTACGAACGATCGTAGGAATGTGTGGCAAGGCAAAGAGCTACACGGACGCTATTACAGGGCTCTTCATGAACCTGGTGTAGACACCTTAGCGTCCGTTTCCTGGTTACGCTTCGGAGATCTGTTTGGAGAAACTGAAGGGTTTGTTTGTGCAATTATGGACGAAGTTATGATGACGAACAACTACCGGAAATTTATCGTGAAGGATGGTACGGTTGACATATGTCGGGCATGCCACCGGCCGGGAGAGTCTATCCGACATATTATCTCTGGGTGTTCGCGTCTAGCTAACGGCGAATACTTGCACAGACATAACCTAGTAGCCAGGATTATCCATCAGCAACTTGCCTTGAAATACAATCTTGTGGAATCGGAGGTACCGTACTACAAGTATGTGCCCGACCCAGTTCTTGAAAATGGTCATGCTACATTGTATTGGGACCGGTCTATCATCACTGACAGGACTATTATTGCCAATAAGCCTGATATTGTGGTGATAGATCGATTAGAGCGTCGTGCAATGATTGTTGACATCACCGTCCCGCATGACGAGAACCTCTTCAAAGCCGAAAAAGAAAAAGAAATAAAGTATCTTGATTTGGCACACGAGGTTGTCGACATGTGGGGGGTCGATGCGGCGATCATAGTACCAATCGTTGTGTCTGCTAATGGTTTAATAGCTAAGAGCCTCGACCGACACCTTAAGAGGCTCTCATTAGGTGGTTGGATCAAGGGTTTGATACAGAAAGCAGTACTTCTGGACACGGCCCGCATTGTTAGGAGGTTTCTCTCTCTGGGACCCTGACCATCGGCAGCTTGGACCCTGCTCCCGATGCCGATGGGCTACTATTTTTTATATTTTTAAATGTTTTTCTTATTTTTATAAAAATATTTAAAAATATATACAAATAAGTTAAAATAATAAATAAATGGAATAATAATAATAAAGAAGAACCGACACTCGATCCTCTTTTAGTATCAATGTCTAATTAAATGCAATGACAAAATGCACTTTTGGTAGTGCACGCAAAAATAGTGAGGTGAGGTGACCATCATAGCCACTAAACTAAGCTACGATTCTCACCCACCAAATATTTGATATATTCTATAAATGACTATATATTTCATCCATCATCTATTCTATATTTCAAATCTGGGTGTAGGTACTTCGTGTGTTAATTGAACGTTTGTTAAGTTTTCCGTGTTCCCCACAAAGAAAAAAATGGTCTAACGGCATTAGTGACAGGTCTCTGATCTGTGCACTTTTGTTAGCCAGGATTTCGCGTAGTCTCACTTCGGTGAACTTCACGCTTCATCGTCCGGGTGTCGAGCAGGTACCCGAAATCACTATAGCTCGGACATACATCGTAAAACATTCAGAGAGGGTCTGGCAACTAAAAAAAATGGTACACGACCAAAGATTAAGTCGGTGTTTTACTGTTTTGTTATGAGTTAAGGATTTATTTGGAAGTGGAGGAACGAGAGTTCATCACGCTCCAGAGTCTCTTTGATGAAAATAAATTAGCCTAATAGACGTGTCCGGTTACGCTGTAAAGATTCCCTGAATCAACAGCCTACGTCCAAGTAAAAAAAAAACTGTCAGATGCAAGCCCTCAAACTAGATCTTTTAAGTAGCTATATTTCAATTATAATTCAAAGATATGACGAAATAGGTACAGAGGTGACCAAAAGTCCATAGGCAATCTCACAACGCAATAGCTCGACGTTTAGTTTGACTTACGACCTTCTATTCATTGTCGTTAACAAGTGACACGCACTGGCTGTATCGAGCTCGCTCGAACTGTTCATAGTAATGTTATCCTTAGCGTGCTTATGAACTTTTGAGCGTTTACTGTACCTAAAGCTCAGACTCGTTTGTTGTTGAAAATATTTATGGGTGGCTGTGATCATTTACTAGTCGAGATGCAGCATTAGTTCTTCATAATGAGTTATAAATTTGAAGAACCGCCACAATAGTTTTACTAGTTTTTGTCAGCTATACCATTATTCCATTTTCGAATTCGTTGTTGTTGGTACTTTCGGTTGCATCGACGCATCTGCATTTTAATCTATGCACTCACCAGCGGATGCACAAAACCGGGCCCGTCAGACTGGTTCCCACTTTTTTTTGCCCCCACGGCCTCGGACTCACACACACGTGCGTGCGCGCTGTGTGCGTGCACGCGCGCCTGTGTGCGCGATCAGCTGATGGGAACAGCTGTAGTGTGATCAATCGGTTTAAATGCGTAGTGCTGGCATGCGAGGCAACGCCGGCATTTAGGAAGGTAACATTAAAGGGTAGATGGAATTCGGGTATCTAATCGATGTTCCACCTTTTTCTGTGATTGGAAGAATTGATGGAATTTGTTAAACTAACAAATACCATTCCATTTCTAAAGGATTATGATAGGATCTAAGTAGTGTCCACTACCTGTTATTAGCAAGAAATGGCACCAATCAGCTCGTCAAGCGTAGTAATTTTGGGAAGTTTCAAATACGATAACTAAATCGGGTTAGCGAAACATAAAAGTCTATTTTTGATAATATTGTTCTCTAATAAATTGATAATGATGTCGAACATCGACATCATTGGTTTGATTTGTTTTCAACAAATTTTATATATATACGAATTGATGAATTATCAAACCTTAAAATATCATGAATACTTATCTAAAAATTTCAATATTTTAAGAATTTTACTTTATTTCACTGCCTCATTAGTCTAGTGGTCCCAAGCGCGACTGTTACACTAGAGGTCCTGGGTTCGATCCCCAGGTCGAGCAAAGTGTTATTGGGTTTTTCTATGAAATTCTCAGTAGCAGTTCGGAGTCTGGATTTGTGCCCGGTTAATGGCTATAGGCTCGCCCCCTATAACATGGGACCTAAACATACCGGCGAACTGTGGGTGTACATTAAGTTCGCCTCTGCCTAACACTTCGGGGGATATAGGCGTGATGGTATGTTATGTATTTTATGTACTTTATTAAAAAAAAAATGTTTTCTTACACCCTGTCTACTAAACTGCTTCGCTTTTTAATTGCCTCATCAACTTAGAATACATTTATATTGTACCCCATTTTAGTCACCAATTGATAAATCTTACAGTAGATCTAAAAATTCGGTGAAGTACTTATATTTGATAATGAATCTTTCTCAGTTTCAACTAAACCCGCAAACACAACTGACTGTAGAGAAATCTGCAATAAGTTTCATTATTTATTATAATAAAAGACTGGACCGCTTTCAGACAATACTCTTTTTTGATGGATTCCAACTCTAAAATTATTCTGCAATAGTATATTAATTAGAATTCCTTAATAATATTTTATATCAGGTTCAATATCTTCCAATCTTATTACAACACTAATAAAGCCTAACAGCATTGCCACCATCGAGTCATAACAATTTACCCATTTACGATGAAGAAATGAACAGTTTAGGGTTAAGCCATTCCTGGAAATCCATTTATGAGGACCAGCTGCTGACTGTCTGATGATTGCGTCATTAAAGTTATGACATTTTCTTCTTAAATTATAACCTATAATGTAGGCTTTCCACAGCAGTTAATTGGAATTCAATAGTCGAATCAATCGAATCTTTATAATTATGTTGCCTACAAAAAAACCACGTATAAAAATATTATTATATTTATTTTTGAAATATTTGAGCACTGCGAATTCGTATTCCCGTCGTTTAAACCCGAATATGAATATTCATTATCATGTTACACTTTTCTTCTAATAGATGGCGTTACTTATCGTCTCTATTTAAAAAATAGTTTTATTCTTTATGTATAAAAAAGCTGGCTTAGAACTGTGTAAATAATAAGTAAGATATTATTCTATTCTTAAAATAGTTATCAATTTCAGCTGACTTAACAAGTTAGTTCGCAGGTGATAGTTTGACTTAAATGGCGAAAGGTGAAAGAAAGGTGCTTTAACAAAATATGGTAAACTAACGGAATAGCTTGAATTAATTTTCAATTCATTTCATTATGTTAACAATGCTTAATGAAATACATACTGTATTATTTGTTGCAGTGAAAAAATATTGTAAACATTAGGCTGTATAGACGTTGTTTCCTGTGCCTACTATTTTTTTGTCCAAAAATGTTGCATTGCAACTTTTTAAATTTTCTATTGATGTTTTTTTTTACTATAATGCACAAGACATAATAGGTATTTTAAAAACAACAGGCAGGTAACAGTTCATTAAATTAAGGTTGAAATTAAGTTTAATTTGTTTCCATGTTTTATTTCGTAATTTGACAACAACTATATACGTAATGTCAAAAATTATGTAGGCAAAAACATGAATTATTTATAATTATTTTTTTCAAATTTCTAAATGATGTAATTCTGGAAATTTGTAGTCAGTTTTATGCTTCGTTACTTCTATCGTAGATTAGAAAGTGTCCCTAGAAGCATTCCTATTCCTAGTACCAACTTCAATTGATTATAGAAATGACTGAACGTCACACATCACTCAGGTCACAATTTAAAAATCGAATGCATTCGTGCACCTTGCCTCCCGGCGAGTTTTACAAAAAAGGAACGTTTTGACAGCACACAAATAAAACTTCGCTATCCCTTTCCCACATATGGAAACTGTCTATATCACATGCTTGGCCGGTCTCTGTCACTCCACCCCATATCTCTTGTACTTTTTTCGAAACCCTCTCATTACTATACGGACTACACACAACTACAAGCTCAGTTAAGTTGTGTAAACATATGGTGTTTGTTTATTTGTGTTGTGTTGGTGTGCATGTGTGTGTAGTCAGCTGAGTAAATCCTTGAAGCAAAGCAACACATGTTTTGTATGTGTGGGTGTGTGAATTGTTTAGGTGTCGAAGTATACAGGATGGGAAGATGTAATTTTAGATGATTTTTCATAAGATCTCGAAGCTTTTGAAGTTTCTGCATTCAAAGGAATTTGTTTGTGGTTATGACAATAATCTAATTTTTTTCTTGTAATGTGTGCATTAACTTCCACAGATTTTTATACGTAATAATAACTCGTCAATAACGTTAATCGCAATGCTCGGTTTCTAAGTAAATTTGATACGATCACTTTCTAATTAATTAAGCGTAGGTATGTATGACGACTATGCCCTCTCATTTAAGAGGAGACCCGTGCCCAGCAGAAGGACAATATAATGGGTTGGTAATGTTATTTATGTCACAATTTTATAATCACTGCAATACTTTTGCTTAAAATTCGATATTGAAAAAAAAACTTAATTCTAACATTATTGTTGACATTTCAGAACATGGTTTTCGTGGCCATTTTTTTATAGCACAAATTTTATTGTTGTCTGCTTTGTAGTGATTATCGTGTACTTTTGGTGGTGGTGGTGTGTGTAACGTGGATCCTATCGACAATGACATTTCTTCTTCCTCTATTTTCCTTATTTCTCTTAGGCTCAGATTCAAAGATGAATTATTTATCTGAGTGAAAATATGCTTCCATATTTAAGTCTAGTTTCGGTTACCTATGTAATTAATAACTAAGCTGATTAAAGCAATGCGGTCTGCAAGGATAAGCTCAAAATAAGTTAACATAAGTTATATTATCATTAGTCAAATCACTAACTTATCTTGTATCAGCGTGTTTCTAGTGAATTTAAAAAAAAGCACCACAAGATGTCCTTGAAGTCATATGGGCTGTGCCGGCGCAACAGCTGATGTTACCTGACACTGACGGCACACACACTAGTGCACAACACCCACACATTGCTAGTGATACTGAGGGTGTATCTCTGTATGTGTGCCTTTCGTAGCTTTGCCAGATAATATTCGAAGAATAGTTTAAAAAGACCTAATAAAACGATAAGAAGGCTCCTTCCTAACGATCTTTTATAAGAAATTTCTACGAAGATAGCTTTGGGCAATTAAGCCTTATTTCGGATGCTTACTAAATGTGCTGACGATAGTCACGTGTGAGGTTTTAGTTCTAGATTTCATCGCGTTTAAATATTATTAAATAATAACGTTTTTGGACCCATAGCAGCCTTAATACAACGTGATGAAATGAGAAAAATGGTTTTATTTCAATATTATTACGTTATTATTTTTGGTCTGATGAATTGTTCTAGTAATCTAACCTCGCCGATATTACTTATAGACTTTATTGGTTTTTGAGAGGAAGTAAGCCTTCTGTTTTATTTATTTTGTAACGTAGGTCATCGTGAGTGTGCATAGTTGTGTGCGTGTAAAGCTCCAACAGATAATTTTCGAAGAATAGTCTTTATTAAATCATCTTAAGCTTTTAATAAGCTTTAAGATCAAATTGCTACACAATAATAGTTCTTTTTTTTACGTGTATTCCTACCTCTTTCCTCTTTACGTAGTCTGAAACACATTGAGTCTCAGAAAGTTTGTCCTTAGTTACTTAGCTAATTACTATCCCAGAAAATATTACTTACTAAATAATTTCATTAAGCTCGTGAAACAGATTCTCTCCAGTTACTTACGCTTAACAAATATACAGGTATGTTGTAGTTAATAGTAAGCCCAAGTAGGTACCTATATTTTTTTTTTATTCGTGATAGGCTTACGCTTGACCGCCAGTTTGCCTGACCTATCAACGTACAGAAAGTTAGTAATAGCGCCACCTAACATGTTCTTACAGTTTCATTTGGTTTTGGTAATTAAATTTTATGTGACGAGTAATAGATAACATAAAAAGTATCAAAAACAATTTTTTCCCAATCATATCGGTCACAATCAGGACTCGGCTGTTGGAGTTAGTCTAGGGTCGAACTCTGTGGAATTATGGCATACCAAATACCTATTTCGCCGCTAAGCGACAATGATAAATAACATTATTGTGTTACAGTTTGAAGAGCTTTGTAGCCAGTGGATTTACTGGGCATATGAGACTCAACAACTAAGGTCTTAATAATATTATCGGCTATATTATCTGTGGTACCAGTATTGCTGGTGTCTTTAAGCTGCGGTTGAAGTCAATGAAAATAACCATACGTTTGTGATCTTATTACAGTAGCAAATAATATTCTCACCAACAGTAATACAATTATTACGTGAAATTGACACGTAATTTTTTCACGTCACAAAAAATGTCAATACAACAAAATTTCTATTGAAAACTGGGCTGGGATCTGCGAAATAATTGCCTTAGATTAATCACCCTATAGGGACTCGACAACTACGAGAAACAGTAATCAGTCAAAATGTATTTACAATAAGCAACACCCAACTGCAGAATGATTTGACGTTTTCCTTACAATACATTTTGTCAAATGTAAGTACAGAATTCAATAAAATTGAAATAACTTTTTGGTATTTTACAATTAATATCTTTCAATATCTGAGGAGGATGCAATAATAATATTATAATGTTCGATTAATAAGATATTATTAGGCCTGTCACTGTATTCTCTGTAGGGTTAGGCAGAGATGGACACTCCTAAGTTATGCTATGGTTAGCTTGTATGTAGATAATAGAGGACGAACCTATTACCTTGAACCGGGCACAAATCCTGACTCCGAACCGCCACTGATAATCACTATCACTACATAGTATAAAACACTCTCTCGCTGTCGCTGTCTGTCCGTCCCTATGTACGCTTAAATCTTTAAAACTACGCAACGGATTTTGAAGCGGTTTTTTTTTAATAGATACAGTGATTGAAGAGGAAGGTTTTAAGCTATTTAACATTACGCTACGACTCTTAGAATAGGGCAACGCGGGTGAAACCGCGGGCGGGCCGCTAGTTACATAATAAAACCAAATAACACTGCTCTGGAAATCCGCTATCGCAGAACTTGTCGCATTTACGAACACAAGACTCATAAGGAAGTTATGCACTATGAATAGACTATTTAGAAATTATAATCTGCTGGACAAATTTTTCATTTAACTACACAAGAAATAGTAATCTGATCAGCTGACAGGCCATTCCGGCTTCTATTTCTGATATTCGTAGAATTGAATATAAAGGTAAGCTAGCCAAGAATAATGTGCGTATCGAGAAAGTTGAAGAAACTCGAGGATATACTGCAAAAAAACTTAAGAAACTTACGAACAAACTTCAAACATAAAATAGGCGAGACAGGTAGACTTTTTTTTGAAAACCTTTACAAATAGATTGATTTTCTATTTTGAACTCTGTGATATAGGTATAAGGGTGATGAGTTTAATGGTAGGCCCTAAGCTTGTGTTATTATGGTTATCAACATTCAGAATTGGCATAGATAATTGCGATGGAAGATTGAACGCCTTAATGAAAAAAGGTACTATCCAAACAGGCAAAACCTCGAAAGTCCATTATTTGGTAGCTGCCTACTCCCAAAATGGTTACTTGAAAATACTATAAGCAATCAGTATTTCATTCTATTGATGAGATATATTATGAAATTGAACTGCTTCTTCTTGACAAAAAATTTTAATAGAGTAGGTACCTCATAGTGGACAACAATTTTCAAAGTAGATTTCGTAAAAGATTTAAAAAATTTTCTTTTCTAAACCATTTTACTTTCCTGATGAAAAATTACGTGCTACTTGACAATGTAGCACGAGAAATAGTTTTGAGTTTACATGAAATAAGAAAAATCAGAATTTAGCTATCTAAAGCTATACATATAGTAATACTGAAGTCATTCTACGGTAAGTCGAAAGTATTAATATCTAAACCCGACGTTTCGTATCCTTTACAACAACCAAAGTAATTGGTTCACCCGAGACCAGGGATAGATGAGTTTCTATATCTATTATTCGCGTAAGTGTCAGGAATCAGTAACATATTTTACACATCAAGTTACTGCTCGTAGCTTTAATAAAATTATCTTTGGAAGAAAAAGTATGCATGAGCAGAAATAATAAAGTGTGTAGACGATTTGTGATCGACGCAATGCGTAACTGCCAGTAACGCTTCTCGAGTAATTACTACTGGGAATACAACTCCCCCTTAACGTAAAAACAGTATGAATATAATACAATTTAGCTCAACACATAAGCAGTCCTTCATCGCTCGTTTCCAGTAATTTTATCCCCTTAATACACGTGACAGTTACCAAATGCGCACACTAATTTATCTGCAACATATTCCCTTTGCAGCTACTCTAAACAGCTGATGTTTTAACATAAACAATATTTAATACCGCCATTGAAAATTCTACTCTACCAGTATAGGTTAGGGTCGGAATTGTTTTACGCACTCTCTCGTAGCCAACATCGTTTATTTTTGCTCTCTCACGTGTGAGATGTTTGCCTGTGTGTGTTCGCCCTTCGCTTTTTTCTATTTTCTGGCCTCACCAGTCCTCTAAGAAAGGGTGGGCATACAAATACTACAGCGCATTACTTGCATAAGTTAGAGGTATTGTTTTGATTTGTCCGTTTTGTACTTTTTTTGGACAGTTCGTCTTGGATTTTATTATAGTCCTATTGTGGTCTGGTTTTGAATCTTGTTTTGTAATCTCCCGTTTGGTTGTAATTGTCCAGGTATGCGTGTAGGTAGATGAATAGGGTCGATCAGATACAGGATTGGAGTTGAAACATCGATAGTAGGCTATATATTATTTGGGGCTCGAAAGCAAGTTCTTCATATTATGAATTTGATATCAGATAATGTAGGTAGATATATTATTTCATGAAGTGACACTATACAGTGTGTCCGGACATGGACTAGAGATATTCTAAATACTTAAATATAAACTATTTTAAAGTACAATTACACTCTAGGCTTGGGTCCAATACACTTCCCCGGTATGTGGCAGCCATTTTGTTGAAATATGCTCTATGCGAGTACAAAAAATATGATATATCCCAAATTTTTAGTCATACTGAGATAAAAATAGGCTTATTCGAAAAATAATATTGTCTACCATCTGCATTACAAAGCAATGTGTTTACAATTCCATAAGAAGTCCGTATAAGAATGGACCCTTCCAGTTATCTACCTATTTTCTTTATTATTTATTTCATTTCTTATCTTACTTTCTATTTCATATCTTCAATTGAGAACTACAAGGGTGTCGGGATCTTTGGTGGATGCACCAATGCATGCTCTGGGAAGGATTTGACAATATCAAATTATTGACGACGGCAATTTTTGCTCTGTGTCAGTAGAATAGGTACTGATAAATTATAATGCAAATTGTTTGGCCAACAGCTCGGCTAGTGTATAATGGGAAGTGTTTACCGATGTCTATAGGACAGAATTTTATCTTGGCGTTAGTTTGTAATTTGACCGACACAGGCTTACGGCCAGTGCCAATAACAAATCTGTTGATAGATTTGCATACTAGAGATAGGATTTTGACATTACATGTATGGACCTTATGTCAAAATCTTATCTCTAGTAAGCAAATCTACTGACTGATTTGATATTGGGTTTGATATAGTAGTATAGTACCTAGTTAGATTGATATAGCTCAGTTGAACTAATGGTCACTTCCAAAAGTATTTATTTATTCTTTTTAACTTCAGCAAAGTTTTCTGAGAGCCCTGTACTAAATAGTGGCCTTATTTATAGCTTTTATGACCTAACACTAGATTATGAATGAATTAATTGAAAAAATAGTTTACTTGTGTAATAAAAACAAAACGAATGATTCCAAAATACTTAATTTAACGGACTTCTAGTGTTGGGTTGAAATGGGGTGAGGAATTTATAATATTACTGATATAAAACCCTTGCATACAGAATCTATTGTATCATAGAAAAACTAAGTATCAACACCAAGGGACCCAGCCCCAAGGAAATAAAAATCAAAATTTACGAACACATCAAAACTGACCCATAGAAACTTCACACCATTAATTCTTTTATTGAACTATATATTGTATTTTCATATAGAGATTATTATGCATTATACTATTGTATTATTTCCCTACCATCAAAGAGTACGCATGAAAGAGTAGCCACTCGATTTGCATAAGTTGCGAGCCAATACAATCGACGCAGCGTGGTACCTAAGAGACAGCCGCAAATAATGGTGTATGGTGTAAGGCGAGTATTAAAGGGGCTATTGTTTGCTCTGTTTCGGGAGGGAGGCACTGGCCACGTGTTTTATAAGGACCCGGTTGTTTTACGACGAATGGACTTTCAAAGGTAGACTGACCAAATGCAAGCCCTATGTATTTAAATAACATAAGACAAATGTATGCATACCTAAATCCAAATATGGTACATATATATGACATTGTTTTTAGATTGCAGAAGTTAGTTTTTTTAGGTATTTTGTCGTAAAATAAACGGAATCCTACTAATATTATAACCCTTCTTCCTACTAATATTAAAAACGTGAAAATTTG
The DNA here is from genome assembly GCA_910591435.1 of Acronicta aceris. NCBI lineage: Eukaryota > Metazoa > Arthropoda > Insecta > Lepidoptera > Noctuidae > Acronicta > Acronicta aceris. The sequence continues at coordinate 13,862,235 of OU342774.1, read as the reverse complement.
TGAGAATGTATGGATGTTTGCTACTCTTTCACGCCGAAACGACTGAATGGATCTGGATAACATATGGCACAGAGATAGATTATAGTCTTGAATAACACTTAAGCTACTTTTTATCCAGATCGGATCCAATTCTGAAGTCCAGGCAGACAAAGTCACGCTAGCTATTTCCTGTAATCTATTGTCACTTCTGTAACTATGATTATTAGGTACAATAAACTACCTAGATGCAAGAAAAATAAAATAATAATAAAATTTCATTTCTCCAACAAGTGAAAATCCGTTTCAAGATGCTTGCGCAAAACATTTTCGTCTTAACACCACGTGCAGGCATCACGTGTTTAATACGAGTCTCGGTCATAAAACAACCAAAGTGGGCAAAGTCGGACAAATATTATACTTGAGAAACACTTTTGCACCTAACATGAATTGGAATTGTAATCTAGAAACTTGAGAAGTTTAAATGAGCATCGGATTAAGTATTTTTTGACGATATGATGAAATACAAAAAGTAAAAGTAAGTAGGGACTTATTTTGAGAAGAATTTGTTGGCATTACCCACTGCTCTTAAAAGATGCAACCTTCCTAAGTTCCTAATTATAACTTTGAAATGAAATACGTGAGTGTCAACTTGTCTGGTTCAAGTGATCACAGTTTTGTTTTGTTCACTTTTATTTGGCTGAAGACAGTAGATAGAGATGGATTTATTTAAGGAAAAATACTATTGTATCGTATTTATTTCTTTAATTAAACATACGTCAAGCTTATTTTGAATAAATAAGAATAACGAAATAAATAATAACATTTCACGCTTGTAGTGTCTCCGAAGTGTTGGGCAGTCTATATGTAGTATGGTATCCAATTCTGTCAAATATCTTGAATCGATTTTCATTTTAATCTCCAAATCATAGAGTTTATTATCCTTCGGGGAAATTTGACAGTTTGTGATAACTTGTGCTGTTGACATACATTTCTGATGATCTAGGTACGGGTGGTAGGTACCTAACTATTGATAATAAATATACCTACCTACAATTAATGTGTGACTGTGGGCAGGTTATTAAGCCTTGGAAAGATATGAAGTGGATATCAGTAGTCTTATATCTTCAAATGGCGATATAGGTACCTAAACATAATAATATTAAATAATAACGATACAAAACAAGGAAATCCTCTCCCGAAAAAGTTCTAAGAAACGAACGAGAATTTCTTGGAATTACCTGCTAATACTCTAAAGCGTTTTTATGCTCCTGCTTTATTTAAACCAAACTAACTTTGTACCTCCAATATAATACTTAGCCCTTATTTCAGTATGGTAAAGTCCAAATTAGCGATTTTTAGGTTTCAATAAGTTTTTGTAAAATGAGGGTAGTTACAAAAAACATAGAAAGATGTGAAACAAAAGTAAAGATCACAGGGTCTGGGACCCATAAATCAATAATGAATCGAACAACTAAATAATAATAATAGGTGTTTTATAAGAAAGATGCTGTAGGCGACTGTGCGTTTAAAAAAAAGAAATATTTATGATGTTTAATAATTAGATACAGAAATAAAGATGAAAATAGTCTTTATAAAATAAGGGAGCTTAAAATAACACCTGTGTAGTGTATATTTTAATTGAGTTGGTAGATCTTTGCTGTGTCGATAATAGCTGAACAAAAAATCTCTGTTGCTGAGTTTGTCTGGCGTGGTACAACTGCACTGCCAAATATTTTGCCGAGTATTCTCATTATTGAAGGGTTAACGTTAATGTAATTAATACCTATTTTGATCCTTCATGAACATTGGTGAATAATCGTTAATTTAAGGATGGCCACCACGTTTAAAATCAGGAGACGTGTTACTCCGACAACATCAAAAATCATCTACGTATTATGAAATCATTGAATGAAGTTTTTGATACTAGAAAGCAGCCATAAAATGCCAGATTTGAGGCCCCGGTCTTTCTTTTTAGATCAGAGGGGGCACACGTACACGCGAGTCATCTGATGGTAGGCGACTACCACCGCCCATGGACATCAGCGACATTGTAGCTGTCACCAATGCGTTGCCGGCCTATTTAAGTATGTGTATGCTCTTTTCTTGAAGGCTCCCATGTCTTTAACTTTACTAGTCCTTGGTTGTACCACGATTATCTCTAGAATAGAATTTAGCAAAACTGTTATTTCTAGCATAAAGATACATACATATAAAAGCAAAGTACCCCCGGAAACCAATAAAAGTCATTGACTGCCAAAAATTTAGTCGAGTTGCAAACTTGGACCAAATCAGACGCTCCGTAGAGCCACTGAGAGCGCCAAACTTTTGCGAATATTCAAAAAAGGTTTGCCAAATAAAATTTCATCTCACGAACTGAGAAAGTTGAGGCAACTTCTTCAACTAGTCTTCTATAAAGTGTTTGTAACATCTGTTGTATGGACAGCCGGACAAAGTTAAATCTGCAATCCGCCCCAACCTTAACTTCAAGCAGTAACGTCGTATTTCCCTAGTTCATCAACTTGGTGATGCAGTCCCCGTTCGCGTTGGTTTTGTACTCCGGCTAGAAGCTTGTTCATAAAAATAAAGGGGCATACATTTGAATGGGAATGAATAATTTTGGATGTTTAATCCTTTTATTAAAATGTTGGAATCATTTTAATGATCTGGGAATGCAACGAAACTATGAGAATGTCAGTGGGACTTTTTGTGAGACGTTTTAAAAGTCAGTTGAGCGAAAGTGGGGTTTTTAATGGTATAAACCCAGAGGAATGATTAAGTAACCAGTTTTGACTCAAATCACCAAGAAATAATTATAATAAAGCTAGATCTTGTGTTATAAGTTGCCAGACTTACGATAGATGTCGCCACATACCTCACAGTTGTGTAGTCAACGGTTCTACTTTTAACAAATCGAATTATCTAGAAATGAGTGAATTTGGGTTTTTATTTCTTTAATGTCAGTTTTAAAAGAAGAATTCAAAGCTTGCCACTTAATTCATTAAACTTTGGGGACGGGTTAACCCTTCACCTCTTCCTTTACTTTGGACTGAGTGATTCCATATTCACCGTAATCATCATCAGCTTATGTTCATCCACTGTTGGACGTAGACCTCACCTAGTAAATGCCACAGAACCCGATCTTCGATTCTATATTTCAACACCCAATATAAAGTAGTGAGTTAAAAGAGCTTTATCAAATCCATTTTCCATCATTAGCTTTAAAAAAAAAAACTATCCCCAATTCGACAGCCACATTTCAGTGCCAGTTTACATAATTGTAAGTACTTTCCACGCGTGCACCTTCCCACACATCCGTACGCGAACAAATCAGTCGCAATAACAATTAATCTGGCCTCTAATTGGCGGAGCACTGGCAGAGCCTGTACTTGCAGCACTCGTTTACAAGTTAAATCGGGGGAACGGCATGCCAATTAATTGGGGGACTTTCCGGGCAAGTGCTAGTGTCGCGGGGGTTGAGCTACGAATGTAGGGGATATAGGATTTGTATGTGAAATATTAATTTGCCACATTGAAGCTCCATCTTAACATAATAAAAAACTGCCTTATTAGCCTAGTGATCCCTAGCGCAACTGCTACGCTTATCCTTGGCTCGATTCCCAGGTCGAGCAAATTGTATAATGAAAGCATGTATTTCCCGATATGTTAGTCAGAGGTGTACTAATGTACACAGTTCGCCGGTAGATATGTTTAGGTCCCATGTAATAGGGGACGAGCATATTGCTATTAACCGGGCACAAATCCCAATGCGAGCTGCTACTGACAATCTTATTGAAAAACCTCTACAACACTTTGCTCGAACTAAAAATCGTTCCCAGGATCAGTTAGTCTTTTGCATTAATTCTATAAATAAATTAAATTTAATATAGTTACTCCAAAATTATTAGTAGCTCATATAACTGATGTCTAGTGTAGAACTGCTTTACGACTGTGTGTACTTGTATTCTAAGCTCATTTACAAGTACGTATCGACTGTAAGAACCAATTTAAATTATTGTCAACTTAACGACGCACTGCGCCGCTTGTGCACTCTGGCTTAATTGCACAATTTGCACAGAACTGTGCATTGTGGCTCATTAATGCATAGAGTTGTCTTTGAATGTTTAAGTGCATTGGTTGTTAATTACCTTTTCATGTCTCATGGTTTTGTTAGTTTTAGACGTACTTTGGTTAGCGGAGTAGAATGCGTTCTAACTAGCAATGACAGTATTTATTGCTATAAAAATAATATACCTAACGAGCCACCTGGTGGTAAGTAGTCATTGTTGCCCATGGACACCTGCAACAACAGAGGAGTTGTCGACCCTTAATAGCCCCTACGGACTGCAGACTACCAGAGCCGCAGCAACCGAGAGGGAACTGGGTCTTACGCGCAAAAGTCGTAACACACATCAAGGTGCTTTACGACAGACTCCAAGGTAAGGGAGGTCGTCAGCTAGTCAGACCCTAAGAGGTCCTATTACCAAGTAAATGTAACCGTAATTATTTTTATACCTCTGGTGGCAAGCAAGCATACGGCCCGCATAATGGTAAGCGGTTACCGTAGCCTATGGACGCTTGCAACACTAGGAGTAGGTATCAGTCGCGCGTTGCCGACCCTGTGAATTAAGGAGGAATAGTTGGGTTGGCAGCATAGGAGTCATATAGCAATACAACGCTTCCTCGCGGAGCTCTGACGACCTTGCTCACCGTTAGGAATAACACAACATAGCACGGATATGAGACCAGACCCCCAGCTGCTATTGAGAAGTTTATAGAAAACCCAGGACCTCTAGCGTAGCAGTCGCGCTTGGGACCACTAGACTAATGAGGCAGTTACTAGACTAGACAAGTGAATACATAATTAATTAGAATTAACTTTTGGTGCAGTGGTTTGTGACTCTGGTTTGTCCAGAACGTGATCGATACGCTAGAGGTTCCAAGCTCGATCCTTGGGTAGAGCAGTGTTATTGGGTTTTGTATGAAATTGTCAATAGCAAATCGGAATTTATATCTGTGCCCAGTTTATGGCAATAATCTCGCTTCCTATTACGTGGGACGTAAATATATTGGCGAACTATGGGTTACGTAAATACACCTCAGCATAATCCTTTGCGGAATACAGATGTGATGTTTTTGATATGATCTAATACCTAAACAGCACACATCTGAAGCAAAAATCGATCACAATTAAAACAAAATTATTTCGCTAACTGTACCCTACCTAGTTCAACCGTCTCCCAATTGACTGCAAGATAACATCCTAATTTACAACTCAGACAATAACAAACCACATAAAAACGGTACATAAATACCAAGAGCAGTTAAAACTCTACAATTAAAGATAAGAGACAACGACAAATTGCTAACGGACCGACAAATCTAAACAACAACTTGTAACACATAGCCGTATTTCAGACTACCACTAATTTACAATTAATGTAAGGTTTAAGATGTAGTTTAGACCAGTTAAGGAGACCTAAACTAATGGCACACTCGATGCTAAATTAAAATGGATTAGATGCTACTGCTGTGCTGTAGCTTCGATTTCTCTTGGAGGGTTACGGAGTACTGGAGTTTGAGGGTTGGATGTGGGTTGAATATTGAATTGTTCTGTTTATTTTATGTGATAAATAAAGCTTTATAGTAAGCCACAAAGCCAATTTAACTAGATATGTCATCCGAATACTTATAAATTTATTGATGGTAGTCAGAATCTATAAAAGCCTGACAATCAGTTTATCCATGGGATTTTCCAGGGTTGGGTTGTGGGTTTTGTTGTCCGCAGTTTCACTCACGTCCCATAAAGTTTAACATACTATAAGTCTGATTCTAGCCGGCGTATCAAGATGAAACATACACCAGATTCTAAGTTAGACCTTTAGCAAACATCAGTGAAAATTGCATTTAATTAAATGCAGTAGTTTTTGTGTGATGCGCGTATAAACATACAGACATATAAAAAAATCTAAAAATTGTTATTTTGAATTATGTTGCTCTAATAAAGACACCTATTAGATTTTCTTTAGTATGTTTAATGTACAGACATCGGCCTGGTACAATTTTATTATAGGTATACGTCCATACGCATAAAAATATACAATCGCGAACAATTTCCAATTTCCCTATTATCACAACAAAAGCATAACAATCCCAAAATTAAAGAAACTCCATCTGTTATCCTTACAATATAAAAACATATTGTAGCTAAATGAATTCGGGAATGGAGAGAAGGCATCGCCAAATGTGCGGATAATGATGATGAATTATGATTCAATGGAATAGCAAGTCATGGTGAGATTGTATCCCGATAAGATATGGGAGGAAGGGAATTGTTTTATGTTGTGTTGCTTGCGTTGTGTCACAGAGTAAAGCGGTGTTTACTGTTCCTTAAAAACAGGTTATACCTTTTCAAATCGATATTACTAGAGTTTTAAGTAGATAGGTATAATCTACTTACTTTTATCTATGGTAAGACGAGACTAGACGAGACTTTTTTTAGATTAAGCAGATAATAGAGCGCTTCAAACGCGTCATGTAAAGTTGAAATAAAACTACTTTTTACGGATTTTATCGCGTTATATTGATATTATTTGATTCCCAACGTTTCGGATCCTTTACAGCATCCATGGTCACGGGTGGATGGGTAGTTTTATTTAAATGTCTAATATTCGCGTAAGTGTCAGTAACTAGTATAACATCATGTGTTTTTCTTTTAATATCGATTGCCTGCATATGCCAAATATTCAAAGTAAAAAACATCTTTTGAGTGTTAATAACAATTTTTGTACGAATAACAGAACATACTGTCAATTTTTTTCAATCGATTTTCTATTTATTCCCCAAAATAATAAAGTTTATTATTTATTGGGGAAATTTTACAGTTTGTGGTAACTTGATGTGGTATTGACTGTACTTTAAACAAATAAAACAACCGAACTAGGATTTTCTCCTGTAGTTTAACCATTTGACGAATCGGTCAAATATTTTGGATGGATACCGGCGAACTGTGTGTAGTATAGGGTACCTACGTTAAGGGTCCGGCGGAGCCTCAATTGCCCATAAAAACGTAATACCAAAATAAATCGTAATCCAAACAATATTTTATCAAATTGTGTTATTATTGGGATTTGGATACCGTTAATCCAGATTCCTACCGTATCATTTCGTCTACCACTACTTCACTGGAAATAAACAAAAATAATTTTAAACTTGGCAAATTTCTCAAAAATTACATTCGCTTACATTTATTTCCAGTGAAGTCTTTCAGACGAGATGATAGAATAGGTAACTGTGTAGATTAATGTTATCTGAATCCGAATAATAACACAATTAGATTAAATTGTGTTTGAATTACGATTTATTTTGGTATTATGTTTGTGTAGAAAATAGAGCCTCAGGAATACAGGTGTGATGTTATGTTTTGTTATGCATTTTAAAACTCAAATCAAAACATGTATACAAGTTGATACCGCGCGTATTATTTAATTAGTTGAAAGATTAGAGGCGTATATGCTCAACGTTCCAATATACGCTCAACAACTAATAAACGCTGAGCGTCGTAGCCACGAGAATTAGTCATACAGAAATATTCATGCCGACACATGCCATGAAATGATAATGAACTCGTATTGTTGTGTGGTTTAAGGTGTCGGAGACAGTGGAAAACACATTTTCGTAGTTGAAGTGAGTTTAAAGGATTATTTCAATCTTTTTTATACCATTAAGGTAGCTGGATAGCGGACGCTGATGCGGCTCGCGTGTTGCCGACACTGTAAATTAACGCGGAATATTTGGGCTGCAGCATAGGAGACATGCTGCCATGCATGACAGCGGCGGTAACAAAATACCAACGGACCCCCACTGCCAACACAACGCTTCCTTGCGGAGCTCTAGCGACCTCGCTCACCGTTAGGCACACAACATCAACGATCAACATCACGATTTACCTGCTTACAGATGATCGAAATAACTGTGCATGTTTGAAATTATCTGCAAGTGGTTTTGAAATGGTATATTGACAATTGGGGTCGTAAATGTTTGGCATTCTTGAATATTGTCATGAAAACACATCTTATTGGAAATAAAGAGATTTTACTCTGGCCATTCGGAATGGAGAATTTCAGACAAGCACAGTTATTTTGAACATGTTTTGACTATAGCTTTAATTTGAAAGAACTTGTTATGTGATTAGTTTGTTTACCTACAGTACTAGGCTTGGTATCGCCTTATTTATTAGGTATGTACTCAAATGTTATCTTTTAGTACCTACTAGTTAAAAACAGAGATTTAAAAAAAATTGAACATGCATCTAATGTTCAATTTTTTATATATATTTTATGTTATAAATTGTATTGCTTTAATATACCTAATATTCTTAAGACATGCCTACACTAAACGATAGTTTCTTTGACATGAAGCTTACATTTTAAATATACAATTATGATGATTTAAATAAACCTTCTGTATTCCCCGAAGGGTTAGACAGAGGTTCACTAATGTAGATACACCTACAATTCGCCGGTATGTATAAATCCCATGTAATGGGGGCCGAGCCTATTGCCATTAAAAGCTTTTATACTTCATTATCAAAAAGAGAACTTAAGATTCTTCTATAAACAAAATTCCTCTACCCTCTTATGAATTCCGTCACACCCCAAACACAGGGTTAGATACCACTCGTGTAAAACAATACCCTTTACAATAGAACGCCTCCGCCTGCACAATTAGTATATAGAAATTGCTTTTGACCCAATCCAGTCTAATAAACAAATGCCATCGGCTTCTCTGCCATCCCGGCTTCCATGCCACACCGGCTTCTGCTTTGACGGCCACCAATGCTCTTGGAAATTTGTACTTTATAGGGATTCGCTCTTGTGTAGAGATTGTTTGCAGAGCAAAATTTTACCCTTTGATGTGAGCTTACATGTGTGAATACCTACCTATACACGGGTTTTGTGTATAGTATGGTCTTTTGATTCGGTCCTGTGAATAGAGAACGCACCTGATCAACTAATTATTATTGCATACAGGAGGTGCTGTATAGGAATTAATGTATACAGACTGTGGCTTGTTTGTATTAGACCAGTGTTGATTGTATACATCGTAGAGCATTTAAAAAAAAAAATCGTTGCCCCACACTAGGATTTTCTCCTGTATCGTGGGTGCGTTTACAAACACAAATTTTCACATACACAAACGCCCAGACCCGGAACTACTACCTGTAGATCATGCAAATATTTGCTCCGTGTGGGGATCGAACCCACAACACGTGACGCAGAAGCCAATCGCTCAGCCGCTACGCCAAACGTGTCGCCAAGATAAGTAAAAATTTAATCTAACATACACTCACGCGTTTCTCCCACAGCGATAGACAGAAACTACAGATTGCCACTTACTTCTTGCATAGTTCTTTTGCTTCTTCCACATTCGTACTACGTCCCTGACTTTTTTGAAAGAACCTCGTAAATAAGATCGGCATTTTTAAAAAACTGAGCTATTTATTTTGTGGTGGAAAGGTAGTGCGAAATGATTCAATATTTGTCCATTTTTTCAACTAATTGTTACTTACTATAATGATATGTTTAGGTATATAAAAAAATATTTGGTTCGCTATTAAACTATCAAGGAACAATTAGCAGACACAACAAAAAAAGGTTACGACACTCTCCCTCAAGGGTCACAGTTCTTTAATGAACAAGCTGCTTACTGATTAATCGCCTCTAAATGTACCTACTATGATTGTGTAGGTTATGCCGG